>CM055406.1:7359345-7442515 GCA_029228625.1 Pseudolycoriella hygida | reverse complement strand
TTTCTCCAAAAAAAAATTTTCTTCGAACAAATTTTTCTCCAAAAAAAATTTTCTCCGAAAAAAAATTTTCTAGAAAAAAAAATTTCTCACCTTCACCTGCCTTCGGAACACTTAGTGTCACCTTCGGCTACCTTGGAAACACTTCGTGTCGACTTCGGCTACCTTCGGAATACTTCGTGTCACCTTCGGCTGCCTCCGAAACACTTCGTGTCACTTTAGGCTACCTTCGGAACACTTCGTGTCACCATCGGCTACCTTCGCAACACTTCGTGTCACCAATTCGCATTGTGCTCAATATAATGACCCCTTAAGTATTGTCATTCCGGGAAAAGGCATAAACGAAAATCCAAGATGACGCTGCTATAACAGCTGGCAGCCATTTTCTAATGATACCAAAAAATTCTTCTGATGAAACTCTATAACTTTCTAGAAGAAACCAACTCTGCAAGTGTTATCATTCCGAAGCTAAAATTGGAAAACCCAAAGAAGCATATTTTATACCTAACAAAAATCCAAGATGGCGTCACTTTGGCAGATTTCTGAAAATCCCAATTCTCCTAATCAAACTCTATAACTTCCCCGAAGAAACCAACGCTCTAGCTATTGTCACTCCGGAGCTAAAATTCGAAAACTCCGAGCATTACCTAAAAAACTCTCAAAATTGACCACTTTTCTACATGCCACGGCTTTTCCAGAATTTTTCCGGAAAAGCGGCATATGAAATTTTTCATTTGGGGCCGAGACTGACGTTCCCTGAAAATTTTAAGGAAATCGCTCGGGCGGTTCTCGAGAAAAAAAAGTAGGTAGATACATAGATAGATAGATCGTGGACACAACGCAGGAATAAAATTTTGATTATTTTCAAACATATTTTTACCAAGGTAAAACATGAGAAAATTCTCGTTGTACCAAAACGCTCCAAAAAGTCCACCCACTTAAATCAACATTTAAAAGCCACTCACAATTGTTCATCCTACTTCCAATTGTTTAACAAAAATCGAAAAACTAAAAGTGCTTTTAGTTTACTTTACTTTACTTAGCAAAATTTTAGTTTTTCGATTTTTGTCAAACAATTGGAAGTAGGATGAAGAATTGTGAGTGGCTTTTAAATGTTGAATATTTTTACCATTTTTGTATGGAAAATCTTTGATTGGCGATATCTCGGCTCGTTTTCAACCTATTTTGATGAGTTTGGGCTCGTTGGAAAGCTGCTGCGACATAGTTGTTTTAAAAAAATAATTTGGATGGGGAGGGGGGCGAGGGTAAAAAACTCAAAAGTTCGCCTATACATCGTGTGTTGTTCCAAAGGTTTTTGTATGGAGTTTTTTGGGTTTGTGGACGTTTTTTTTGGGGTGTGGGGACTGCGTCGCGCTCTCCGCTACCGCTGCTGCGAGGATGATTTATCCGGAAAGTTGTGTTGAACGTTCCACGATTAAATAACTAATTTTCTTTCTTCTTATTTCGTTTCAGAAATGAAAAATATTACACATGCTGCGACGAACCATATTTAGATATCACATTTAATATAACAATGCGTCGAAAAACGTTGTTTTACACAGTTAATCTAATTATTCCTTGTATGGGTATTAGCTTTTTGACAATTTTAGTTTTTTATCTGCCTTCAGACAGTGGAGAAAAGGTAAGTAAGAGAGAAGACGATTTCTACTTTTGTATGTTACTTTTACTTTAAATTAAAAATGTTTACTTATTGACGACAGTAGAAGTGATGAGTATCAGTAAAATTGAGTCGTTGCAACTTCGATCCTTTGACCCTGATTTTCCCTTATTTTTTTGAAATCTGAAAATCTATATTTTTTCTACTAGTTGCCTAGTGAGCTCTCAAAGAAATATCTATTAAATTTGTTGAAATCACAGTTAATAAGTTTTCGGAAACTCATCGCAAACTCAACTTCTTAAGTCATCAAAACATTAACCTCATTGAATTTAGAATATTTGAAGCAAATACATTGAGATTCTACTAGGTGTGTTTAATTGAATTTGTTGCGATTTCATCGCATAGGAACTGACATTATCATGTCGCATATCTACATATATCTTCGAAAGTTTGATGCGCAGGAATTATTTTATATTTAAATACCTCATGGGAATTAATTAGAATTCGGCTTGGAACTTATACATATACTTTATGTAAAAAGACGAATTTACTTGTGGAGTTGCACAGAAGTTAGTTTGTCATGTAGAATTTGTAGTCCAGTTACCCAGTTACAGAAATCATAGTCCTCAAAAAATCAATTTCCTCTTTTCCATAATTGATTTCGATGTGTCGTTTCTCTGGGTTATTTTTAGCGATTCCTCACCTTATAGGCGATTCAACAGCAATAGATTGAGTTTGGCCAATAATACACAAGTTTCAACTGTTCCGTCGCATCGTTGATAAAACAGGAAGTCTGAGGAACGTTAAGCGGACCTAGATTTCGGAACAGATCAGATATATCTTTTTCGTTTCAGATTAATCTGAAAAATGTTCAAGCTGAATCTGATCTGGAAATTATATTTTTGATCTGAATTCGATCTAATCGGATTTTATCTGAAATCTGATCAGATTTGATCAGATATCTGAATGGTATCTCGATAGAACTAAAACAATTTTTTGTGCTCGGGACTATAATAAAGGTATTAACACTATATTAAGACTCAAGATCCAGAAGTCAGTAACCCAGGGGGTGGGATGAAGAAGGAAGTGTGTGGGATGACGTGGAAAGTGTAGGATTAAGTGGGAAGTGTGTAATGAAGTAGGAAGTGTGTGGGATAAAGTGGAAAGTGTGTGGAATAAAGTGGAATGTGTGTCGGATGAAGTGAAAAGTGTGTGGGATGAAATGGGAAGTTTGTGTGATAATGTGAAAAGTCTACGTGATGAATAGCGATGATGTGGAAAGTGTGCGATGAAATAAGAACACATCCCACGCAATTCAAACTTCATCCCACACACCTCCCACTTCATCCCACGCACTTCCCAGTTCATCCCACACACTTTCCACTTTATCCCACTTCGCACTTCATCCCATACACTTCCCACTCCATCCTACACATTTGATGGCACCAAACCAAATAATCAAGTATAATCTGAAAAAAAATTCTGATATTAACCGAATCTGAAAAGTAAAGATATGAAATGTTCAGATTATTATTTACAGCAATCTGAACTAATCTGAAAATTCAGATTTTCCTTTTTTCAGATTCAGATCATATAAAAACCGCTGCGAACCAAAAATGAATAGATGATTTCAGGTTCATTTTACTTTATAATTACGCACTTTCTTGACGTCCAAAGTTTTTATGCTATTTAACTATTTTTGCAATCTATTGGTTAATTTCTCTTTTCAAAGTGCAAAAGAAAATGGTATGTTACAGTGGATGAAGCGGAAATCACTCATCAAAATAACAGTTTTCAAAGCGAGTTACTCAAGTTACTCGAATAGTACGCACGCTTTTTTGGGGTAGGAGGGTTTGAGAAAAGCGTGCGCTCCATACATTTTGATTTTTTTCCCATGAATTTTTGCGAGCAAGCTCAGGGTCACTTAGGGAATTTTCAATGTAAAGACACAAAAATTATTTAGGTCTCAAGTAGGCAGCGTGGTGCCGACTTCGATGGTGTTACTAACTAATAAGTTGCTCTTCCAGTTGGCATAGTCAGAATTTCAGCACCAGGCTGCCTTGAAGGACAAGGTTTTACCTTTCTTCAGACGCCCTCTTAATCAAAAAGAGAACATTCATAATATCGCAATATTTTAAAATGAGGATGAAGTAATCTTAAAAAAAGTAAAGTAATGAACCAGGGCAGCGACAAAGAATGTTGTGTAAATCTTCAATTTGTCAAAATAATACTTTGTGAGTGCTTTCGAAACCACTTCGTGGTACTTGACTAAAGATTAGCTGTCCTATTGCTTGACCATTGCTGAAGCTGCTACCTGTAAATAATAGAAAATCGTACCTGTCCAATTTTGTCAAATTATTATTCAGAAATTACAAGTTTCTTAATCTAACTCTCATAAATCTTATATAATGGATCGATATGTTCTTCATGATTCCTCTCACAATGCTTTTTATAACTTCATCTTAATCCAAAATTCATAAGTTTATCTTAATCCAAAATTCAAAATTCACAGAGTAGTGAATGAAGTTTGCATGTAAGAAAGATGTCAAGTGTACTCTGCCTGGATGTATTTGAATATTTTTCCATTAAACACCTCTATAAACCCATAAGCTCTCAAGTTTAATAAAGTTGATGGTTTTGAAGGAAGGAGTTGACTTACATAATATATACCGAGGAATCGAATCAAAATGATCATGCTATGCCTAATGCAAATTTTAATCAAATCAATATATCAAAGCTATACTAAAATCGTAAAAGTAATCTCTGCCGTACTGTGTGAAAAATGTTAATCTATATTTACTTGAAATTATATCCAACCGGACATTTGATAAGGCACAAGTTTTATCCTAAATGCATAAACTCTGATGTCTTGGTTTATATCTATTTTATATTTGCAGGTATCATTGAGCATATCTATCCTCCTTTCGTTGACTGTGTTCTTCTTGCTGCTGGCGGAAATTATTCCACCAACGTCGTTAGTGGTACCTCTCCTTGGGAAATTTGTTCTTTTTACGATGATTCTCGATACATTCAGGTAATTTATTTTGATACTATTTAGTAACAGAATTCGTATTATTTTTCAACTAGATTGTGCAATGTCATTATAAGTATAGGATCAGTCATATTTATATTTTTTGTGAGCTATGACTTTGAATTAAGTAAGAACATTTTGAGTTCCATTTATTTCAAGTTACACACTCTTTGTTTTTGTAGTTAGTCATTAATATTTAATAAAGTTTATTTTCTCTTCGTGGCGCCTTACGAGCAGTATTACAGCCTCCATTCATAAATCAAGCGTAAAATATAGAAAAGAAAATTTCTGCATGTACGCAAATGTGGCTTGCCTGTTGATCGACTTGAGAAATACAAGTTCCTTGGCCTTGTCATACGTATCATTCTGCAATCATATCAACTTCATAAGGAAACAAATCATGTAATTTATTGGTCTCATGTGGTTGTAATGGTAAATTTATTCCGGCGGAAAAACATAAGCGTGTAGTACCGTAAAACCAACTAACTTTGAGCAAGGCCTTAATTTTCACCGATTTTGACCAATTTGACGAAGATTAAAATTTGGTAATTTTAAACCTGAATTTGAATTTCACACGCTTCGTACATACACATATTTTCAATGTTCAGTGTTGTTAGCAATGGCAAGTAATTTTGGGTTATTGCTCTATTTGCGCAATCGTTTAAATATGCTAGCCTGGTAGTGCCGGGGTATACGACCCTCACTGTCACCCTTACACCATCCCAATGGGGGTGTACATTTTGTTATCACAGGGCTAAGAAGCCCTTTAGAAGTCAAAAACATCGATCTCTTGATCTTTGAATATTTTTTTGTAAATATTTTTTTTAAAACTGGTCACTGGCCATTCATTTACACCTGAGTTAGTTTTTTGGTTTAAAATTTCACAAAGTATCCAATGATAGTCTTTGCACTTGGTCTGTGGATAAGTTTTCGTAGAGTTGTTTTCGTTTCGCAACTGCTCCTGGCGGTTGACGACTTCATGTGGCTTGGTGCGTTCGAGTCGTCTTGGGTTCTGTGCGAAGTACATAGTAAGCGAAGGGCCTCAGGATTTTCGTGTTGTGTAAGTTTGTTTTCGTGCTTTGTTGCAATCGTTTTAATGACATCAGCTACCATGGGAACATTGAGGTCACGATGTATATTAGCGTACCACGGGGCATTAACAATGGTTCTTAATACTTTGTTCTGGAATCGTTGAATTGTCAGTATACTTATATATCTTATGTTGTAGACAAAATTGAGGGGAACATTATTGACCAAGGCATCTCCTCATGAGGATTCCAGGTCGGTCTGTTACTTAGGTAGGGTTTCGCCGATTTTCAATGTAATTTAGTTAAACGGTTACTTTAGGTGAATTCAGACTAATTTGATAAAATTTCATGGCATTCTTCTATATTTGCTGGATGTTGATTAACTTTGAGACTTTGGAGCTTCATACTATGGGATCTTATTGGATTCAGTGTCAGCCCTATGTTTTTAGTGTCTTTTGGCATCTTGTGTCTCATCGGGGCTTTGACCCTTCCTATGGTAAAGAAATGCGCTTACATATAAGTATTCTGTTGAATAAAGCAAAAAGCTCGCGCAATCCAATTCCTCGAACACGTGTCTCCGAAACATAAGCAAATTTTAAATTCTTCAATTTTTGTCACTTTTCTTGTCATTTCATCTTACCAAAATTGGACTTCCAACCAACGAATTAGCACGAAAAGTGAGAGAGATATTTCAATTCAAAGTTAAGAGGTTCTACGCTATGATTAGGTTCCAAGACACGTCATGTGTGTATGAGGAGGTTTTTTTATGATTCGTTGTGAAAAGCTAAGTTTATGGCAACGTTAAGAAAAGTTTTTTAATTTGACGAAAGTGAATTTTATTTTCTTTATTTTTCGAGAAAAGCCTTACTTGATTAATGATTACGAAACGCAAAAGTAGAGCTTAATTGTTAATTATTGCCGTATATGAGAAAGTCTATTTAAGTGAAAAACATTCAAACAAAACACGATTCTTAACGCATATGTAACAACCGCACGTAAAAATAAATATTCCCTTTTCGACATAAAAGTTATCTACTTCCTCTTTGATACTTTGGATTAGTTTAATCGATGAAATGATTAGAATGTCAATCTTTGTTAATTCAGGAATGTTTTAGTAAAGTCAACTATTTTCTTACGAGTGAAAGTTTCGGCAAACAAAATTATGTATGAAATATTGAATAATTAATTTCGCTGAAAGTTTTTGCAGAAAGCTATCAGTTGCTATGTAGAAGCACAAATGTTTTCTCAAATGCATAATTTATAATTTATATAAAGAAATAAGATAAAGGAAATTCCTAATGTATTGTGGTATAATATGAATGTAAGCAACGCTCTTGTGCCACTCCATTCCCTCTTTTTAGACCAGTGCGAAGTACTGTCTTTGTCTTATGCGTGTACCACGACATTTTGTAACCAGTCGAACTTGTACCTAGGAGTTGGTGAATTTTTCGTTTTGGGTAATCTTATTTAGGTTGTGTGCCGTAACGCTCCCCCTCTGTCACAATCTGTCACGCAAGACCAGCACCCCCTCCCCTCAGAAAATTCAGTTAATAGTTTTCAAAAAAACTAAGCTACTCATAGAAGTTAGGTAACATTTGTGAGCAGTTATAAGACTTTAGTAGGGCTCTAGGTTGGTCTACTTGTCACATGTAATTTGAGGAAAAATGCGATAAGTTACAAGTCACAATGCTTAGACCCGTACGAAGAACGTAGTGCTTCGAAAATGGGTCTATTGCGTTTACCACGACGTTTATAACCAGTCGAACCAGACGAATCAGCAATAAAAAAAATGTCCGTCCGTCCGTCCGTCAACACGATAACTCGAGTAAAAATCGACCGATTTTCAAAAACTTTTTTTCCCTGAAAGATGAAATTTAATCTGGGCACTATCGGCCCAAGGGCCGCCGAGTTAGGGCCGTTTAAATGGTTTTTGGTATATTGTTCATAACTCGAGTAAATATTTTCCGATTTTCATAATTTCATTTTTTTGAAAGATCTGGGCATGGCCGACAATTTGTGGAAGGAACTTTTTTAGATTTGAATCCTTGGACTTAGCTAGGGCACTAAACACGATTCTATGCTAGGGCCATACGTGTTTTTTGTACATAACTCGAGTAAATCTATTCCGATTGTCACAAACTTTTTTTGTTTGAAAGATCTGGGCATGGCCGACAATTTGTGAAAGAAACGTTTTGGATTTTGAGCCCTTGGACTTAGCTAGGACACTAAAACCGAGTCTCTGCTAGGGCCCTACATGTTTTTTGTACATAACTCGAGTATAAATCTCTTCCGATTTTCAAAAAAAAATTTTAATCGAAATGTCTAGGAATTTCTCACATTTTGTGGAAGAAAGTTTTTTAATAAGATGCCCTTGGACTCACCCAGGACCCTGAAACTAGGCCTAACGTGTTTTTGTGTACATAAATCGGGAAAATTTTAACCGATTTTGTTGATTCTTTTTCTATTTCAGAGGTTACCGTGTACCGAATTATATTCATACACAAATTTGGGCCTGTGCTTATGGCTCAAGTGGGCCTCCGGTCGGTCCTAATCAAAAAAACATTTTTTTGTCATATTGCAGAGAAGATTGAGGGAAACATTTTTGTCTGTGGAAGTATGTGTCAGAGGCATTTCCTTATGGCCCTAGGTCGATCCTAAAGTCAGCCCTTAACAAAAAATTGTTTTTTGCTATGTTGTAGAGAAAATTGAGGCGAACATTTTTATCTATTTGGAGATCAATTTTGTGCTCTCGGAATTTTTTCTTACTTCGTTTCTTCGAACGGGTTTTTCAATATTGCCCTATCGTCAATTTCCAATATAACTTGATGTGGACGTAATTTCAAACACTTAAGAGTTAAAGCAACATTTACTTAGATACGTTCGAGTCTTTTCGTAACATCAACTCTGTTTGCCACATCTGTTCTGATACGTACGGGTCCCTTCATATGCTTTTTATCTTTATTTACTAAATTCGATTTAAATTTTCAGAATTTTTCTGGATTCCTCTTAATCACCGTTACAGGCCAGCTTAAGCAGATTAAGCCGCGCCGAACGGTTTTTGACTAGTCGCCGCCTTCATTTTTAAGCCGACTTTCTCTGACTTGCAGCGCATTAAAAACCTTGTTAGAAGAGAGTAAAAAGATTTGATATGGATTTTTCACACGAAATCTTTTCTCTCTCAAGGTGTTTTATACGTAGGTCGTCAGCAGTGGTCTGAAACGTGCTTATCGTGTTTAAAATCCACAAAAAAATCCCAAAACATAAAATCGTATGTATTTTCTTTTGTTGAAAGTTTGATTTTTTCGAGAATTTGCATTGCTTGTAAAACTTGAATGAAAGTGTCTATAAATTGGGCTAATTTTGAGGGGGGTCATGGTACAACTAGATCCATAGATCCAAAGTAACCTGCAATTAAACTAAATTCAAAATTCTGAATAGCTTTGGGATTCACCTAAATCCATTACATACAGGAAATTATCTTAAATTCGAATCGTTGTATTTCTATCTGAAAGTTTAGGTATAACGGTTGTAAATTTATACGTTAACCGCACAAAGCTCTCGCTAATATTCTGAAACATTTTTTCTTTTCCAATTTTCAGTATATGCGTTACAGTGGTAGTATTAAATGTACACTTTCGATCACCGCAAACACATACAATGGCGCCATGGGTACGAACATTATTCATAAATCATTTACCTAAGCTTTTAGTTATGCGACGACCACTATACCCTATGAATGGAATGAGGTATTTCTCTACTCATATGGGACAACCTGATTCTTTATCCAAAACCTTTTATCCTATAATTTTAGATTTAGCGCAGCGTCACGTCGATTTATGTTACGAACAACCTGTAATTCACTGGAAATGAGAGATCAAATTCCACCTCTTCCTCCTGAAGTTGCATTAGCTGCCTTCGATCCTAGTGTCTTAGATCATCATATAATGAATCTTTGCGAAAGGTGCTTACCTTTTTGGAATCGTCATATTTCATAACTGTAAATGAATTCATTATTTCAGGAATTTGGAAAATTTGAGTATTAACACCTGTCGACTACATGGCAGTCCCAAGTCATCTTTAACCATTTCCCCACTACACAGAGTACAAAATATTGATATAATGGACGATATTCCCTTACCATTTCCGACTAAAGAAAATCATACTAATTCTCCCGCATCAGTGACACAAATCGATCACATGATAACACCATCACGACGACACCCGGTTCCACCAGTAAACAATGATATCCGTTCAACGACTAAAGTGACGGCTGGTGCAAGTGTAGCACCCAAAGTGGAAACTGCCTTACGTAATAGATGGCATGTGTGTCCAGAGTTACATAAAGCCATGGACGGCATCACATATATCGCTGATCAAAAAAGGAAAGAAGAGGAAAGCACGAAGGTAAGTTAGATAAAATCACTGTGTGCTTGAACGAAGTGTATATGGCTCAAAATGCAGCAGCAGAGAATTTTCCTTCTCTTTCACTCTGACATTTATTGCATATTTTTGCATCATTCACACACATGCATTTTACCTGTTGACTGAATTGAAGCGTGGGCAACAATAGTTTTTGTCTTATTGCATTATGATTGTTGTGTGTGAGTGAAAAAGATGCAAGATCGAAAAGGTAGCGTGGGCAACAATGGTTTAAGCCATGACATTACGACGGCAGTAAATTGTATTGGAAATTGGCGAAATGGCGATATTGAAAAACCTGTCCGAAGCAACTGTGAAAAAAAAATTCAGGAAAATCGGCTGTCTCGTTCTCGAGATCGAAAATTATTAATACATAGAGCATTAGATAAAACATAAATAGAAACAGACAGATCAAAAAAAAAAAAGTTTTCATAATAATGGGAACAATAGAAAAAAAATTTATTATGGAAAAATGACATCTAGAAATCTCAATATCTCAGCTCATTTCCAACCGATTTTGATGAATGTGGGCTTGTTCGAAAGGTTATTCGATGTAGTTTTTTTTAATTTGAGTGAGATTGGGAAGGGGAGACAACTCACAAGTTCGCCTATATATGGTGTCTTGTCGAAAAGTTTTTCTGGACTTTTTTGTGGTAAGGAGACTGCATCACGCTCTCCGCTACCGCTCCGAGCATGATTTCAAATTCATCCACTCCAATATTGGTCGAAAATATTATCACAATCGAATGAACCGATAATAAAATCACTATACTGTTATTTTAACTCTGGATTACCGTTACAAATATTTTATTCTCCCGTTAAAATGGAACCAATAAAATAAAATATTTTTACCGATGTTTCATTAAATCTACCAAATTTAAAACAATTCACCGTTAATAAGTCAAGTCTACCAATATTGTAATCAATGCACCGATACTTTATTCAATGTACCGATATTCAATTAAATGTACCGATAACCTATAGAATGTACCAATATTAAGTTGTTTGTAGCACTAACTTTTGCAAAAGTTATATTCTACCGTTAAATGCTCATAGACTATCAATAACTTGAATTTGTTGGCACAAACGCAGAAAATATTGGCAGATAATTCGAAAATTTCTTCATTTTTTATATTGGTTCAATCGTTGTATATATTGGTCGATATTCTTTGATTTACCGGTAATATAAGTTTAATATCGGTAGCGCTTTAACGGTAGATTTAATTTATTTATTGGTACTTTAAATCTATTTTATTGGTAAAATCATTTTAAATATTAGAAGTTAATTACGGTAAAAAATTGAGAAAAATCTCCTTTTGGTACAATTACACCCATAGAAGTAATATTTTACTACGGCCGCTGTACCTTCGGCAGATTTAAAGTCCACCCGCTTGAATCAACACATTCAAAAGGCACTCAGAATTCTTAATCCTACTTCCAATTCTTTAACAAAAATCGAAAAACTAAAAGTTCTGATTTCGTCGCTTACGACTCATCAGTACACCTTGTCTTAAACAATTGGAAGTAGGATTAAGAATTGTGAGTGGCTTTTGAATGTAGCCAATTACGATCCGTTTAAATATGAGCCCCTTTGTCTCATACATACCTTATCAAAAAAGATATCTAGTATAGGATTGCAGCAGTGCTTTATTCCTTGCTTACAAAAGCACGTTCGATTGCCAATGTCCTGCGTGTATTTGTTCCACAAAATTTGAAATTGAAACTATTTAATAAAATATTTCAGGTTAAAGAGGATTGGAAATATGTGGCAATGGTGTTGGACCGATTGTTTTTATGGATTTTCACAATAGCGGTTGTTGTCGGAACAGCTGGTATTATTTTACAGGCACCAACGCTGTACGATACGCGAGTACCCATAGATATAAAGATGTCTGAAATCGCATCGACTACCGCGAAACCACACATCTTCACTCCACCATTATAAATTTTAATTCTACAAATTCAACATAAACGCTAGGAACAAAATGTACCAAATGAAAAATGTTATATAAATATTAAGGAAAACATAAAATATTTAAATTGAAAACTAATTTTTTATCAAAGAAAAATATAAAAGATTTTAATTGAAACTATTTAAATAAAGAAGAAAACAGAATCAATATTAGTGAAGTGTATGTGTCTAGTGGAAATAGTAAAAGTAAAAAAAACGCTTCATAAATTTTCAAAAATATCACACACACAGTCAAACACACAAAATTAATTTAGGTTTAAATATAATAAAAAAAAATTACGTAAATTTTATAATAAAACACAGACATCGAATTAAGGCACTGTGGTTTCGCAAATAAGTCATTTATTTCACCACATATTTGCATTAGTATATCGAAATTGATTTCAAGTTACAAAACTATTTAAAAAAAACAAAAACTGTATTCAAAAGTAAAACAGAAGATGGATGAAGACGTATTTTAACAATTAAATTGTGAATATCTGTTAAGTGGAAAACAAAAGGGTAAAGCCCCGAATATCAAACTAAACCAAAATCATGTCTATATTTTCAGGACTTATTTCGAGATAATTTCGACTCAGCAAAACCAAAAATGAGATTCAGAGAATTATGGTATACAAACTTATGGAGCAAAAGCTAAATATCTCTTCAACACTCCATCCCAACAAAAATCTCTTAAAAGGTAAAGTGTGATGCGGTCCTTAATTTCGACTTCCAAAATTAGTGATATCGTTTGAGTTGACGCTATTGCTGATAATACGCAGAAATTTGTTTGAATTAAATGTTAGTTTGTGGTCAAAGTTTTATTCTTTGAAAACAATTCCATCAATTTTTTCTAAAACATAATTACGTTGTGTTCAAAAAATTGCGTCACAACACTCTCAGTTTTCACACGCAAAAATTTAAAAAACAAAGTTAAATTTTTGCAGCGTAAAAACTGAAAATAAAGAATAATTATTTCGTCGCTGGGTCTGGCATTTGTGACGCAATTTTTTTAACACAACGTAATTAATGTTTTATAAAAAACTGATGCAACTTTTCCCAAGGAATAAAACTTTGACCACAAACTAACTTTTGATTCAAACTTTCCGCTTATTATCAGCGATAGCGTCTCCTCAAACGATATCACTCATTTTGGAAGTGGACATTAGGGACTGCGTTACACTTTACCTTTTAAGAGGTTTTTGTTGGGATATCAGTCGTTTTGCAAGTTTGCAATTGTTATAACTAAAATTCATGTTAAAATTCAATTTTCTACCAAAAAAATTTTCTTCGAAAAAAAATGTTTTCCAAAAAAAAGTTTATAAACAAAAATTTGGAAAAAAAATTCGGCGGGAAAAACAAATTCTTTCGAAAAACAATTTCCGGCGAAAAAACATTTCTGGCGAAAAAAAAAATTTCGGCGAAAAAAAATTTCCGGTGAAATAAAATTTCAGGTTTCAGGCTAAAAATTGCGCTAACCCATCTCTATTCGAAAACTCCGAGCATTACTTGAAAAACCGTCAAAATTGACCACTTTTCCACACGCCACGGCTTTTTCAGAATTTTCCCGGAAAAGCGGGAAATGAAATTTTTCAGTTGGGGCCGGGTACTGACGTTCAGTGAAAATGTCACTTTCAAACCTCGATATCTCATCCAATTTCCAACCGATTTTGATGAGTCTGGGCTCGTTGGAAAGCTGCTGTGACGTAAATATTTTAAATAATTTGGAACTGGAGGGGGGCCGGTAGGAAATTTCAAAAGTTCCCTTATACATCGTGCCTTGTCACATAGGTTTTTGTGTGGCGTTTCTTGAGCGCTGCAGGCATGATTCCTTTGGACGCATTTTGATGACGTGTACATGCACTCGGCATTTTTTTGCATAATAGCGTATGCTTTAACAAGTCTGTATGCTTGTACTTGCATTCGGCTTTTACTTTTTAACAGTTCTTCCTTCTTTACAATGTTTACGCCGTACTTACAAAGAATAACGAGTTTAGAGGACGCCATGACAGCATGTTGTCACCGACTGTCGGTGGCGACAAAGGTCGTCATGGGAACTGAATTGAATCAATACAATATTTTGAATGAAAGAAGAAACAATTTATTAACAAAGAAAAATTGCACTACTTATTAATGAGGCATACAATCCACAAGCTTTGTTCTTGTTTGTTAACTACTTTCTTTATAACACTATACTTGATGCGTTACTTACTTTTGCAATATTTCATTAGCCATTGTTCCATAAACCAAATTCAAAACTGTAGTTCGCTGCGTCGTAATAATTCAAAGTAAACCCTACAAATGAAATATTTACATGAATATTATATCTTTGATTATGTTTTGGTTATATTGAAAGAACAGAAACGTTATAAGATAACGAAAAAACGATTTAAGTTACATATCTAACTCCTTTAGTCATTTACTTTACTACTTACTTATCAGGCGGGCCCTGAAGCTTTATGTGCAAGCTTTATTTCGAATGGACCTTCAATCTCAGTTGATGTGCAAGCTTTGTTTTGAATGCACAATCAGTTTCAAGGAATATGCGAGCATCATTTTCAACGCACATTCCGTCTCAGTGAATTTGTAAGCTTTATTTCCAATGCACATTCAATCTAAGTGAATTTGTAAGCTTTATTTCAAATGCACATTCCGTTTCAGTGAATGTACAAGCTTTATTTCGAATGCACATTCGCTAAATATTTTCCATTCAAAACTACGCTTTCACATTCACTACTGTGAGTGCCACAATAATTTAGAAACTCTACCAACAGCTTAACAGATTTTCTAATCCAACATCGAGTGTTCCCTAGACCACCTGTCTTCAGAACCACGTTAGTGAAGTAATACGAAAGAGATTTTGACATCGATGCTTAAATTTGCATCCAATTTTTTTGATTTTCATTTTTTAATCGTGAAAATTCCGATTCTAAGAGTAATAATATTCCGTTTTACGCGAAATGATTTTTAACTCATATATAAGTCATAACTCTCAGGACAAAGGGGTCTATCTCCAATGTTTTTTACATTGGAGACAGACCCCTTTGTCATGAGAGCGACGATATGATCGACATCACGAAAACAGTTCAAAAGTTTTAGGGCCTCGGCCGGTATTAATGTTGAAATAGTGAAAACTTCGGTTTGAGAGTAGCCCAAAACATGATGTAGCCACGAAAACAGCTAAAACGATATTTTGCTTAAAAGTTGAATAACTTCGGTTTGACAACAGCCCAAAACTCGAGGCTGGTTTCAATCGTCAGCCCAAAACCAGCCCAAAATCTTGAGCTATATTCCGAGTAAGGAAAACATTGATTGCATACGAAATCCTCAAAACGACATATTCGACAACTGGAGTTCTATGGCAGCCCAAAACTTAATGCTATGTGCATTCGCCAGCCCAAAACTAGCCCAATTGAAATAACTTTAATTCGATGCAGTTCAAAAAGATTTTCTTGAACTTAAATTCTGAAAATTTCTCTCTGAGAAAGCAAGCAATTCGACTATTAATTGATAATAATTGACAACTTAGAATGCTTATGCCTGCGAAGTCCTTAGGGGCGGGTGACTCAACTAGTCTACTAATAATTTCTATTATAATAACGAAAAAACAATTTGTGACACAAAACCGGCACGGCAAACATCCGGTGGATAGATAGTGAATTTTTTTTTTCATGAAACGTTCCTGGTTAATATCTCGACTGCGTGAATAATGTATATGTTCGCCATATTTATTTATTTATTAAACCTACAGGTTTTCCTACTGTTCATAGTCAAAATCACAAAACTAAGAACCAGTAGAATGCATCACACACACAAGTAACAGTTAACATACATGAAAGAGTCAGCAAGGTAATAAGCAAGATTAAGTGAAATTAAAAATTGCTTTAAATGCATTTAAAGTCCATCACACAGTGATGGATCAAATTTCGTGTCAACATGTATACTGGGAATGGATTTAAATCCACCACTGATTGAGCCATCATAGAAAATTCACTGGAAAATTCACCCACATGACACTCTTGCAAGTACTCAGAAATTTTATTGTAATGCAAACGCACACATACAAAATATGTCAGAAATAGACGAAATTTGATGCGAGGGAGCACCGCATTGAACAGCGACACAGTGTTATTTTCATCACGTGACGTGAGTGGAACAGACCGGAACACAAAAAAAAACTACTCTCGCCGTTCTTCATGCTCGAGGATATATTCCTCACAATTTTTCTAAACGGATTGCGACTCACTTTGAAATTAAAATCTCCAAAGTTTCATAAATGTTTTGCGAATACTGTTAAGGGGATTTTAACAGTTAGTAAACATTCTGAGATTGTTGTTTGTCTTCTACGAGACACACGCCCTAGATGAGTTAAGCTAGTCAGAGTAGGGTATAATATGAAGTGCTAAAGGAGATAATTTAAATGTAACTCGGATTGTAAATTATGTACACGAATTCCTCAACAAAAATGTTGTAAAACAAAATTGAAAAGCTTACAATTTAAGTAAAATATAAAGATTCTTTTTTATTGGTAAGTCTAAATACAGAGTTACACAATACTATTATAAATAAATAAAATAACAAATTATAAAGTTAATGTAAAAAACATAAATATTGCATAAAAGCTTAGTAGTTTTATTAGAAGGCAAATCATTCTGTAGACTCCAGTGAAATGCGAAAGAAAATAGTTGTGAGAAAAAAGCTCCACTCCAAATAACTTCGAATTTTAAATATTAGGACGACTTTGTGAGAATTCCCGTGAATTAACGCCAAAGTCAAATCGCCAAAATGCAGAGAAGAAACGCCAAATTAATTTTTTTCAGCTCTTGGCGTTTTTTCACATTTTGACGATTTTTCTTGGCGTTTCTTCACACCTTGGCGATTTTTTTTTTGGCGTTTTTTCATTTTTTTGGCGATTTATTATTTTGTAGTTATTTCTTGAATCATCAGAAAAAATCGCCAAAATGTGAAGAAACGCCAAGAAAAAACGCCAAAGTTTGAAGAGTCGACAAAAAATCGCTAAAGTGTGAAATAAGGACAAAACCTGAAAAGAAATTAATTTTGCGTTTCTTCTCTTTTTTGTCGATTTTTTTTTTTTTTTGGCGCTTCTTCACACTTTGGCGATTTATAATTTTGTAGTTGTTTCTTGAATCACCAGAAAAAATCGCCAAAATGTGAAGAAACGCCAAAAAAATCGACAAAAAAGAGAAGAAACGCCAAGATGATTTTTTCAGTTCAGATCGCTATTTAACAATTGCTAATGAAACTAATTTAGTTTCAACTTTACTTGCTGTGGATAATTTCTTTTCAACTTGTTACGACGAAAGCAGCAACGGAATAGAACGATGATGATGAGTCACTAGGCCTCGTTTTCGTAAAATTTCGGTCGTACGATAATAAAAAGCGATGATGAGTCGGTCGTTTCGTCTAAATAATAATACAAAAAGTGGTATGGTGTGGTGTCAACGCTATGTGAATCACGTTTCTCTCACTTTATATTAAAACGGTAAAACCAAACATGTCTCAATCGTAATGTATAACCAGGAAGATGAGGGAGATGAGATGAGAGGTGAAATCTAAATTTTTGTTCGAATTTCTTATTTAGAAAATAGCCTTTTCTTATAGATTTATCAGTTGGAATGATCAGTTTGGTGATCTTGAAACATATATCTTGCGATAATTTGTTCCGTTTCTATGCATAATTTAAATGATGCGAGTCTTCCAGTCGCCTCCAGGCCGCACAACATAGTCTCCTAGCAGCCTGCGTCTCAGTTGATAGAAATTGGGGCATTCACATATGACGTGAACTCCTGTTTCTTCTTCTGATCCACATGGTCATCAGCAAATGACAGTATTTTTCCCATGTGTTCCCCTTTAAAGTTCTCCACGCGAAGACTTATGCTTGAAAGACACTGGCGAGGTTACCCAGATGAAAGCTCTCACCTTCTTCTGCGTTGGAAGCATACCCTCCAGCCCCTGCTCCATTGAAGGTTTTGGAGCCGTCCGTGTATATGACTATGCTATTCCCTGGTAGATCAGCTTGAAAGCTATCTAGTCAGTCTTCCCTACTTGGAAATATAGCGTTAAATCGTCGGTGTGATTCGACCTACGTCTAATTACTGCCTCATACAACCACAGAATAGCCTTTGACGGCAGGTCCCAATTTCTACCGAAAGAGTGCAGCCTTGCTGTGCAACGATAATTTTGACCTTGGCCTTCCACATACGAGTTGGTGCCTGTGCACAATGTCAGCGATCTTGAACGTGAGAACTCTTGCAGTGAGACGATGTCCACTTGATTCCCCTGAATGATCTTCAACTCTCGCAACTATTTTAAATATAAATTTCTTTGCTCCAGGGAGAATCAAGGCCTTCTCATTCTAGTGATCTTTCACCTCGTTACTCGTTAGTGACTTTATAGCAAAATAATGTAACGCGTTTCGACCTTTGCACTTTCATGTTGGCATTCTTTGTTTGTGTTCTTTTTTAATGAAACAGATCACAATGAAACAATTGATCTTCTGACGAAAAAAATGGCTGAACTAAGTCTCGAACTCGCAACACGTGAAGGAAGAAAATAAATGCTGAGCAGGCGCACTAACAAGTATTCTATCCATGGACGTATCTAACTAACTAAGAAACAGAAATTCAGAATTAAAAATGTTTTCATTCAAACAAAAAAGAAACATTTCGTGGTTTGCCGGTATAGTTTTGTAATTTTTTCTTAAATCATCAGAAACAATCGCTAAAGTGTGAAAAAACGGCGAGAGCTAAAGAAAAATAATTTTTGCGTTCACATTTTCGCGATTTTTTCTGATGATTTAAGAAATAATTACAAAATGGTAAATCATCAGAAAAAATCGCCAAAATGTGAAGTTATGCCAAAAAAGTCGCCAAAGTGTGAAGAAACGCCAAGAGCTGAAAAAAAATCATTTGGCGTTTCTTCTCTTTTTTGGCGTTTCTTCACACCTTGGCGATTTTTTTTGACGATTTTTTTTTTGCGATTTGACTTTGCTCAAATGACGTAGGCTTTAATGGAGAATCCAGAAAAAAAAAAGTTCTTGAAAATCGATTCAATTCTCGGACATCTATCTCATTAGCAGAGCATATTTTCGAGAAAATGTTTTCTCGATTTTCGTGAATTTTCTCGAAATTTTTTCGATTTTCTCGAAAATTAGCTTCGCATGTCTGCAACTTTAACGATTTTACGCATAAAGTAAATTTTATTGTTTTTGTTACCATATTTTTTGGGTCAAATATTTTTTCTGGAGGTGAAGGTTTTGATTCCGAAAAATTTTTGGAAATAGAAACACCCATGTTTTGGGACCGCTGAAGTTATCTTGAAAGAAAACTCACGAAGATACGAAGCAATCATTCTCAAAACGACTTCAGCTGAGTGCTATCATTTCAACTTTTGTTACTGCTCCATTCCATTCGTCTTTATTGTTAGTATACCACACGCTGTTTACTTCTCTGTTCATTCGTGATGTCCACAGGGTGTTAGTAAATGTACACTGATTTTTTGTTTTTTTTTTTTTGGATTTCGTCTACATTTTATAGACATAGTTTTTTAATATTCAGCTTTCAGTTCGGCAACAGCGACAAGTATTGGATGGATTGATAAGTGACTTAGCGTGACAAAGTCGGCAAATCTGTGCTGAGGTGTGAAGTGGTGGATTTCTCTATTGTCTTCCGTTAAATTTGATATTTTCACAATGTGTGTTCGACTGCTGTCCCCACATCATTTGAAGTGAACTACATCCAAAGACAGTTTTTATGACACTATGTCTACCCATATGGACTTTGAAGTTATATGCAGTTTTTCAATAATTTCAATAAAAGGTAAAAGTCGATGCTGACTGTCAAAAATTTTGTTTCATCGCCTCGTTAATGTTGCAAATTATCAAAAATTTAACTTTAAATTGTGGTTTTTCGGTTAACAGAAGTGATTTATTAACAACAGATCAGTATATTAATTGATTTGTTTCTTCGGCAAGTCTACATTTATTCTCATAAGGAGTGACAATTTATTTTAAAGCAGCTGGTAATAAATCATTTTTGTGAAACACTTTCTGTTTACATTCTGTTAAAATTCTGTGAGGTTACATTAAAATAAGACTTAAAAGAATTTCAACAGGACTTTCGTCAAGACTTAAATGTTAAAGTAGGTCCAAAAATTCTATAGATACAAAGAACTCTCTGTTGTAGTGTTTTTCTTGTCAGAATTCACGTTGTTTTGAAGTTTAAGGATGCTGCGTCCTGTTCAGTTCTCTTAAAATCGGATTCGTAGTCTTAAGAAATAAAAAATTTCTTCTTTAGTTAGAAGTAATTACGTCATTTTATGACGACACTTTCCAGATTATTCGGTGCACATATTTAGCTGAGTTGTATTCAATTTTTCGATGTATAGTAATTTCATAAAATCTTTTAACGTTTCACTTCAGTCAGTGGGAACTATTTTACCTTTTTAATGATATCTACGAAAAGACCACAAAGTCCACAAAGCCTTGCATGCGTCTATAGAGTTCACAATTTGATTTTAAACTAATGAAGTGAACTGAATTCAATTACAAATATCGTTTTGTGAAAGAAACGTGCAAATTTCACCATCGATAAATTTCGGTATCCTGAGTCAACAGTATAGATTTCTCAAAAAACTTGCCATCCGTTCATCTTCTACACTCTCCCAATGTTTGACGCTATAAAATTTTCCGAATTTTATATTTCCATAGCAGTTTTTCCAACTTTTTCAAAAAATTAACGAAAATTCTGAACCTTTAAGCTTTCCAGCTCTTAAGGCCTAATTTTTATGGTTCCCCGTTGTATGCCTTACAAGTCTGCCGAACACAATTTTATTTTATTTTGAACCGTTGAGAAAACAGAACCGATTTTCTATCATCCGGACCGGATATTGGCGAAAAATTATTTTCGAATTTTCAAGTTAGTAAACAGCCGTCACGCAAGTCTTACACTTACGGAAATATATTTTTGCATCAAATAGAATTTTGTACTTGTGCGCAAGTTTTTGCAGTGTTTCCGTAAGTGTACAGTGTACACGAAAAAAAAATTCACAAGAAAAATTTTTCGTAGACTAAGGAGCATATATGCTAGAACTTTTTGACAGCCCCCCCCTCCCCCTACGACGTACCCCCCCCCCCCCCCCCCCGGAAAATATTTTTGGATGGGATGACCCATATCTCCAGAACTATGAAAGTTAGAAAAATGACTGAATGCCATGATGAATTGGAAGCTACTTTCACTTCCATCAGGTCTTTTGATATCATCCAATGGGGCTTCCTAGGTTTATGGAATTATTGTGGATTTCTCTACCACTTTTCAACTTCCTTTAGGTTTTTTGATATTTTTCGATTATTCTCGACATGAGTGAGATCATGCAGTGGGGCCTCCTAGGTAATTTTTCTACGCTTTCAGTGTAAAATGTTTTTGCTCTTTACTCTTAGATTTAACGTTATTTTAAACCATCACGCGCTTATATACAATGTCGTTGGACTAAAAATTGAGCTCTGCATAGTTTATTTTTGGAGCCGCTTAGTTTTCCATCTTCGCGTGCAATCTGAACTGATAGACTACCGCTGTTCGCTAACTGCCCTGACATCTTCTTAAAAAAAAGCATATACAAAGGACCGGTACGTATCTGAATGCGGCAAACAGAATAGATGTTGCAAACATATGCAAGGGACCCGTACGTATCAGAATAGATGTGGCAAACAGAATAGATGTTACAAAAAGGCTCGAACGCATCTAAGTAAATCTTGTCTTAAGAGTGATTTTGCGAAAACCTCGAACGATTTCGTAGACTTTTAGGACAACATGTCCTACTTTTTCCCGATGAATGAGTCATTCGATTCCTTGTTCTATTGTAAGAAAAGTAATTTCTCATTTTTGGAAAATTCGATATCTCGGAGGAGTTATGGTGCTCTAAGTAATTGCATGTCAGGGGGTGGTAAAAATGGTTTTAAAAATGGCTATAACTCGTGTAAAACAAAATGAAATCAAATGAAGTTTTATGGGATGGTAAGCCCCAATGATACAAAGGTTTTTCATCATTGGATTAGAACGTTTTGAACACTTTTTGTATGTTAAAGTGGGGGGGGGGGTAAAAAATTCTATAACACAGTGTGTGACGTCATTTGTGAATGAGCCCCCACAAATATTTGATTTTGGTCTAAATCTGACGTTCATAAAGGAAAAGGTAAGTGACAATTTTATTCACTTCAACTTTTTTGCTTTCCTTAACAGGTCCAGATCATGCTTACATAGGTTTTCGTTGACATAGACGCGATCATGACCATCCAAACCGATGTGGGATAAGTTGAGCGAATTGTTTTTGTTGAAAGCAAAGTATTTTGTGTGGAAAAGTCGTCGACTAGCTTTAGTTGCAAATTTTACAATTATAGGCCACTTCGTACTGTCCACATCATTTTGTACTTCAGGTTTTTTTGTAGTGTGTTTCTTCAGTAGTTGGAGCTTTCAACAAAAGACTACTATTGTTCAGCACTATTGTTTACCCTACTCACACACTACGAAAACAAATATGAACCAGTACTCATAAAGTAAATCGGTATTGTATTTCTATTTTGCTGCTCATGAGTATTTAGAACCGAAGCGCATACGAGGTCTCATCCAACAATTAAAGAAAAGTTGCTTTAAAGTTGCGAGTAGAGTGACATGCCTACGTGTTAGACATCACCAGCAAGCATTTACCTGTCATTCAAAGTGACTTTTGGCATTTTTCTACTCTTATAGTCTCAGTCCTTCCTAAAATAGCCAAATAATGACGAAACACACGGACGGCCACTTAGGCAGGCTCATGGAAGTTCATGAAATTTCACGGAGGTTCTCGAAAAATAAATTTTTGTTCAGACTTAATGAATTTTATGCTTCCAAGACAAACTGTTTAGGCGTTATTTTGAAGTCCTATCTAGACTCAAAATTTCATAGAAGACCGTTTTCCAAAAACTGTGAAACTCACCGAGGCCTAGAGCAAAGAAATTGTGAACTAAGAAAGCCACTTGACGGACTCTCTTGACATCGAAACACTTCGGATGCGCCCACCACATGAAAAAGTATTTTCTCGGGACTATTTTGAACGGAATAAACCAAAGTTGCCCTAACACCGCTCCTCATCTTTGACAAGTTTCATGCGCTTTTCCTAAAACCCACGTTTTACACGGTTTCCACGCTTTTTTGACTATTTTGCTTCGGGGAACCCTCACGACGGCTTTGGATTCAGATGGCTCCATATACACTTTTTATCAGGGACACATTTAGAAACTTTTTAGGGGTGGGGCCCCGAACTTTTCGACAAGTTAATTATCCCATACATTTTTGGACCACCCTAGTAAAGAGTCATCGAAATTTGTCTGGCTTCACTTTTAAACAGACGTTTTGAAGATTGTTTCCTCAAGTAGCTAATAAATATTTCTTTCACGCTACACCCTCTGCTGAACCATTAACAAGTAAACAATGACATAAAATTATTAGAAGCGAAGAAATTATCGATATTTTAACGAAAAATTATTTCGAACATCAAGAATGTGTGTATTGAGCGTGTTTCCTTGAAGTAAATATAAAAAATACATTTCATTCAGTTTTTGTTGTGACGAATATTTACGATTTGCGCACTTTGTTTTTTCACGCTCAGAATAAGTATTTTCTCAACAAGATTTTCATTTAAAACTAAAACTGTGTGCAAGGTATGACACCTTATATATTTATTTTTAGCAATTCTTAACAATTTTTCACGTTCATACCAAACATGTTTGTTGTTTAGTTGAATAAAGCTCGAACCGTTGTGTTTCGGAGGTAGTTTGTGCAATTTTTGCGTAATTTTCATTTAAATAAACAGTTTCAATTATTTGGTGGTGAACATAAATTCCGTTTATGGTAATTGTTTCATTTACATGTTTAGTTTTTTCTAACTAACTGATTTTCACCATTTCTTTTCAATAAAAGAAAAAGTGTGTTAAAATTACTTAATTTTCCATTGATTCAGTTTCTCTATTTTTCTCAATGTCAGTGGTGGTAATGAATAATAAACTAAAATATTAAGAAAGTGTGAAAAATCCGAGAAAATTCAACAAAAAATTGTTTATTTATGAAGTGGGATATTAAGTTACACCAAGCACCACTAACAACATAGTTTCGAAATGAATTTTTAACACAACAGAGATTTTGTATTAGCGAAATGAAATGCATAACTTACACTTTCACCAATTATTAGAAATATATGATTTTGTGATGTCGGGAATATCATTTTTTAGCACCGCAATTTTTAAATTAACTGCGAAGTATCTACATATTTCGAATTTTTATATTGAAGCAAGGGCGGGAAGTCTCTCCTTTAAACAGAATTCATTCAATCGCGTGGAACATCTTACAAATGCAATTGCAACGTTGACGAATTTATGACTACCTTAAATATTTGCAAGAGCGTGTCCGATAAAAACAATATTTTTCCAGCGTAGCTTTTGTTAAATAAAATTGTAAATTTCAAAAAAGTGCCTCAATAGCTATATAAAATCATTGTTTTTTCATCTAGAAGTTGAGCTACTTTTTTGAGATTCATTAGATTTTTTAACAAACTTTTCGCTAAAAGATAAGTCTGCACTTTCAGACAAGATTCTTGGTGCCAAAAATTTGAAAATGCCAAAATTAAGGAAGTAGCGAGTACATTACATCGTAAGGGATGGCTGCGAAAAAATCCGGGTAACTTTGAAGATAATAGTTATTTATGCAACTAGTTTCGAAATGGCGTTGTTTTTGTCACTAGATGTGAAGTTATCAAACGAGCGAAGCGACATATACATACAAGACTTTATGCAACAACTTGTGAAACGTGATACGGACACAAATGCACCTGAACCTCTTGAGGCTCAAATTTTGGTAGTATTTTCAGAAAGACTATGAAAAATCTACCGACCTGACCCGACCCGATTAGATTTTGAAAAACCCGTAACCCGTCAACCCGATAGAATTGAATCGGGTTCGGGTCGGGTTTTTCGATACATTCGGGTAACCCGCTCACCTCTACCTAAAATATTTTTTTGGCTACTGTGTCAGACCAAACTAGATATTGATTGATTGATTGATCTGTTTATTTTTACATCATGAAACATTTTGATAATACATCCAATGCACTTATCTAAACTATGAAATCTTGGAACTCCACTGCGAAAAACACTTTGAAGGTGTCATCCAAAAGTAACTATACTAAAGCATGAAATTAATAAATTATAGTTCTTGAAATTACTATTACAATTGATTTTGAAGCAATCACGAAATACATAAAAAATTCGTGAATCTTGCTTGAAACATATAAAGCCACGAAATTATGAAAATTACGTTTCATCTTGAAATTGAAGCCAAAGACTGGCATCCTTGAAATAATTTGTCGTGGTCGATAGCATGACCACAAATAAAACGACGGCGGTTTGAGGATTTCCATTTGGTGTTCCAGTTTTTACGCTCCTTTCATAACAAAAAATACTCTCGCAATTGTGTGTGGACCACATTCAGCGGAACTATGTATGCTAAGTCATTTGCACTACAGGAACTCAGACCGACATGTCGTTTGCCGCTGGAAATTTATAACTTATAAATTTACCAGGTCGCATCACAAAGGCACACCTCGTAGATTGATTTTAAATTATCCACCAAGTTGAAAAAATCGAAAGAGCCACGCGCTTCACCTCAACAATGCACGATAACATGTCCGCATACAAAATGCCTTTTTCTCGGAAATAATGTATCAATTGACACGATGAATTTTTGTTTGTTTTTCGATTATGGTTTTTTGCGATGTAATTTGAGTTCAGAAAATATTCCTCGATTCAATATTAATTACCCCATGGGTGCTCGATTAAAACTAATTACTGGACCTATTTAACACTGCTTAAATTAATATTAGAAAATCGTAATAAATTATTACATGAAATTGTGACGAAATTACATCCGCACACGATGACGGCTTAAAGAAAAATTTAGTGTAGTGTAATTAACTAGTATCTACTCAAAAATATGCCAAACTGTCCCTAGAGATGTTTTTCGACACTTATCCTTTCGATGCTTAGCGATAAGTTTCATTATAGCAAACATTTTTGACAAACTGTGCATTTTTGTCCCAAAATAACCAAGACTTTTAATATTTGCCCATAGTTCTTCGTATTGACATTTGTCAAAGGCATTTAAACGCATATTCTGAATAAAACTGTTTAAAGTACAAATAATGTGCACTTCCATGCTTGGAAACTTTTGTTTAACCGAAAAAAACCTTACATACAATTTGGTCAACAAATAGTTAAACTAGTTTCAGTGATTTTTCTTGACTATCACATATCGATAGCAGTCAGGGTCGAGTAATAATAAAAATTTGTGACCCTAAAGCATTCTACCTTTGAATCCCTCGGTTCGATTTTATGTCCTTGGGAACAAAATTTTGGCTCTTTGCCTTAATGAGTGCTCCTGAAAATGTTCAGTGAATGGCACTATCTTCAAAGTGTATCTTCGTGTTAGATGGACTCATTTTTTTGCGGCACACTTGATTCTTCGACAAAGAAACATTCATTTTATCGAGCTGATACGTTTGTGGCAGCAGATTTAGCAATTATCGCGCCGTTTTTGGATTAACCGAACTTCACTTTAGTGGATTTTGCGAATATTTGTGCGTATTTTTTTGGCTGTACATTTACGCAATCGCGAATATTTCAGTCAGTAAAAAATTTTATGAAGCAATATTAAAGAAGACATCATTGAAACATATCCCACTCCAAAACCTACAAATTTCAGCTAATTTCGAGTAATCGAAAAAAAGTTATTCATCTTCAAAGTCACCCGGATTTTTTTCGCAGTCATCCCTTCTAGTTTATAATTTGACACCTGGCTGCGTACTTGAGCCCATAATCTGCGATAAAGAAGGCAGCCTGGTGCTGAGCATCTGCTTTTACCAAAGTGTAGAAGGTAGTTAGATCTATACGTATTATAAGTTTGAACTCGGCACCAGGCTGCGTCCTTGGGCTATGACACTTTGAACGCAGGGGGCAGCAGCAGCCTGGTGCCGAATTGAAACTTATGTTACGTATGGAACTCACTTCTGCCTCCACTTTAGTTAAAACAGATGTTCACCCTCAGGCTGCCTTCTTTATTCCCAGCTTTAGGTCTCAAGTAGGCAGCGTGGTGCCGACTTCCATGATGTTACTAACTAAATTGTTTACTTATGCATACAACTTTTGACGTAATCTTAGTTCCAAAGTTATCGATATTCCTCGATTTTCAGCACAAATGTAAAAAATAATTTTTAATTAGCTGGACTTTTAGTTTTTGAACATGAAATTCGTTAATTTTTCATAATTTTTCAGCGATGGATAGCTTTACTGATAACCACACAGTGGATTTATACATTTATGACCTTACTCAAGGGATGGCACGAGTTATGTCCCAAATGATATTAGGTGAACGTACATTTATCAATTGAGATGTTCCCATAATATATAGATAAATTTAAATTAGGTCGCGTGCTGGACGGAGTATGGCACACAGGAGTAGTTGTTTATGGTAGAGAATATTTTTTCGGCTCACAAGGAATTCAAAGTTGTCCTCCGGTAAGTTTCTTTGCAATTTTAGAAGATTAAACACAATGAAACGTTTGTATTTTCGTAAATTATTTTTAAAAGATGTTAAACATTCTTCGGAGTGAAAAATTGTTCTACGGTATGCCTCGAAAATGCACCGATTTTTTTATAAACTTTCCCAAACGTTAAGTTGTGCAGCCGCCTACATGTAAATTGGCCGACCGAATATTTTTAACTTTTGAGTTCTCCGAAATATTTTTTTATTGCAATGGAACGTTTGCATTTTCGAAAGTTATTTTTAAACGATGCAAAAATGCAATTAAACCAAAAAATTGTTTTACGACATGCATCGGTAATTCTTTGCTGATTTTAGATTTTAGTTTCAAAAGTGCGTTTGCAGTACACTTTCCAATTTTGGATTTTTTATTAAGCAGCAGTTGACAAGCAAAAATAGTCTTTTTCATGAGAGAATCCCAAAAAATTACATGCGAAGAAAAGAGAGAGATATAGTCGAGTATAGTCATTTTCGTGTGTGATAAATCTTTGCAATCAGAAAATAATTAATTAAAAATGCAAAACGTCATAATTTTACCATAGCGTGGAATAATTTTTTGCTCAGAATAATATTTCCTACAAAAAATGTTTTTATGCAAACGTTCCATTGTCTAGGGATTTGCATTTCTAGCGAAAAACTATCTCAAATATAATTAAACTCATTGTGGCTACAAATGGCCTCAGCCAAATTTTTGGCGGCTTTCAAGTGCTAGTCAAGTGCTGGTCGTACTTTGTAAACAAAATAATTTTTATAAAAATTTCTGTGCATTTTAGAGGCATACTGCAGAACAATTTTTTGTTTAGAATAATGTTTTGCGTCAAAGTTGTCAAAATGCATACGTTTCATTGAAATAACTTCGTAATTCCATGGCAAAATTGAAATCAATTCACGATTACATTACATAACACGCTCCATACCGAACATGACATCAAATAGATAAGTTCTGAACAACATACAACAAAATACGATCTTTTGCCAATTTCCTGTATTGTAAGAGTTGAATAAACGCTGCGATTTTAAATTCAGCGACACAATCTAAATTTGGTTTTCATGAATCTATTTCAGTTGAGTTTAAATTTTGTTGCCAAAATTATCCGTGAACAGATTTTTTTTTGTTCAAATTGTACGCAACACTCATTTTTCACAAATTAATGTCCAAGAAATTTTTGTGATTGTGATGCACTTTCTTTTATTTGGATGCTCGTGTCAGTCAGACACGTTTGTGCTGTTTTGTTCGATCAGATATGAACTTTTGAACGTATTTGTACTTTTTATGTCAAAATGATGTCCGATGCAGTAGTCCGATAAGATTCACTGGTGAATCATTATAGGAATAATGGCAACTTTTACAATATCGTTCAGCAATCCACTTTCTGCTGCAGACTTGAATAGTAAAAATTGGCACATTTTTCATCCAATCATAAATAGCTTTGATTAAGAATTAAAATATCAACTATCATGGCACCTATCACAACTTTACCCATATCACCGACACATGGAAGTTGACATTCTCAGTAACGGTGACACATGTCACCAACAATTATCTTAACGAAGAAATAATTGCTGCACGCGGCCAAAGAGTGCGTTCTGCAATTGTCCGTTCGTTCAGAGATTGTAGAATTTTTCATTTTCGGATTTAATATTGAGCTTCGACTGAAAAATTCTACTTCTGCGACAATTATTTTTGCGAAAAATAATTGCGCCAGCTAATGAGAGATAAGAATTCTTCGATGAATTCATTGGGCGATTCAATAAAAAAATTTTAACGGAAGATTCTTGTCTCTAATTGGCTGGCGCAATTATATTAAACGCGCAAAACAATTTTCAAAATTATTTATCACACAAAACACCAACAACGTTGATAACAAATTAAATTTGACACTCTCAGTGAACCTTGATAGGTCTCAACAACGATTAATGGAACGAAGACATAATTTCTGTACGCACTCTAAATCGACCAAAAGTTTGGTACTTAAGAGTGAATTTGCCAAAACTTCGCACGGCTTGTATGAAACACGAATCCAATGTGTCGCGGAATTTCGATATCTATGGCTAATTCGATTCTTCTTCTATTAGAATACTTTTGTAGAAGAACAGTTTTTGAACTCTCTGATCTTAGGGATTCATTTGAAAGCTAAGACCAACGACTACAACCTCCCGCTTTGGGTTTGAGAAAACAATGTATACCGCCCTTCCACGACTCTTTGAAAATAACCATTTTTTCGACGTTAATGACTTCTGTAGCCAACTACTTGCACTTGTCGGGAGTGTTATAACAGCCAAAAGCTTTGTATCATTGGACCGCCTAATCGTATACAATTTGCCTAATCGATATGGTCTTGTCCAAAATATTCATCAAAAACAATTTATTGACCTCTATTCAGAAAGTTGAAAACTACAAAATTTTTTTTTTTAAAAACTTCCTCTACGAAAGTCTTCTAATGCAATGAAGAATCGAATAAGCCATAGAGGTCGAAATTCCGTGACACGTTGAATCATGACCGTGCAAAGTTCTGGCAAATTCACTCTGAGCGATGTTTTTTTAGAACAGAATCCTGCGTAAATGACAAATTATTCAAAATTAAAGCTCATGTACTATGAGAGGATTTCCTGGTGAGAAAAAATTTATTTCGGTGCCGTAGGAAGAAATTCTGGCCCCAGGGGAGGGGGGAGGGTAGAAAACATTGACTAAAAATGCGACACTGAAATGGCAGATGAACAATTTTGATGTTGTTTCATTTGATAGAATTTTGTATTGCTTGGATAGACCAAATGTTGTCATGTCACAAACAGAAGAAAAGAACATTACGCAAGTAATTCTCTATATCAACAACCATAAGCTTAGCTGATTTCGTCTTATCAAGACTAATCAGCACGCCTATGCTTGCGTGGCTACGTGTATATCAGCAAAAAACAGAGAATGGGGTAACAAAATTGTGGTTGTTGATATAGAGAATTACTTGCGTAATTTTCTTTTCTTCTGTTGCCTTGTCAACAAATTTGGTTTATCCAAGCAATACAAAATTCTATCAAATTGAAGTATTTAAGACGAAGCAATACAACAAATTTAACAACATTGTTTCATCTGTTCTTCAAGTTTAGCGCCTCAGGTAAAATTTTGACTGTCTTTACACTTATTCTGTAGATAAATCGAAGATTTTGCTTAATCATCGCTTGCGAAATTTTTGAATCGAATGGTTAAAAGTAGGATTTTAGTGCAGCGCTGAAGGCGAAGATTTTATAAAATAAAAGTATCAAAAGATGTTATTTTGTGGTGTGTGATCGCGCCGTATTCAGAAAAAGCGGACAGCCAGGGGGCGGCAGCTGCCTGTTTCCAAAATTTGCTATTTCTACCTCCAATTTAAGAAAGGCAGTTAAACCTTTTCGCTTTTTATTTCTGCCTATTGAATTTTTTACTTCAAGTTTTGATTCATATTTGCCGTTTGTGAAGATCCATATAAAAATCAGATGTGCCGAGGTTTTTTTCGGCTTTTATCCATAAATCATCATCATAGATACGCGAGCGAAATTAGCGCAGGAACTTTATTGTAACATGAAGTAGATCGAAGAGGGAGTTGAAGGGCTACATTTATTATCGTCTAGAGATGACGAATCAGGTAAAAGTGTATGTTCGTCTACACTTTTTTTTCTAAACGGCTCGACTGATCACCCTGAAATTTGTTTCCCCTGAAAGATACATGTATCCTATGATTCAAGTTCAAAGATGAGCGAAATCGGTCAAGTGGTGGAGATATGGCCGATAATGTGTCCGAAAACATGAATTTTCGAGGGTCGGTGAAACTTTTTCGCAAATATCTCGACAAGTAGAGCTCGGAAATCGTTCACCTTGGCGTCAAACGAAATCATTTGATGTCACAAAACTGGGAAAGGTTTTTGGTGGAAATCGGTTCAGGGGTTTGGGCACTGGGACCCACAGAATGGACAAAATTCTTTTTCCAGCCATATACGATAGAAGATGGTTTTTCGTCAATATTTGTGTTGCTGGCGGGTTGTCCTCATCGTGGTCGAGTAAATAAATGAGCAGTCGAGATTTCCTTTTCAGCACTTTATTGTAGCGAAGGAAATGCGTAAAGCTAAAAATTTCTATGAATAACAAAGTTTTAGTTTGAGTTCTAACGATAGAGAAAACATTGCAAACTCACGTATCGTGTTCGACCACAATTCGTGACACTTATAATTGGAACCGTGACCATTCGATTATTACTATTACGAAATTAATATCGAAATTTTATTGTAAAAACTAAGAACAAACTTTCGTGCATGAAGAGGCGATGTATCTTCCATGACAAAGGCTCAATCTTTTTCCCGCTCTTTATGACATCCAACCACATTGACAGTTTCAGTGCTGCTGGCAGTAACAATTTGGTTAATTATGAAATATGAAAAAATTTTGCAATAATGACGTAACCTCGGCATGGACAGTTCACAATAGTAACATAACTCCTATTTAAATGCACTTTTTGCGTGGTGGGTTGACAATTTGAGTTTTTTAACTCCATTTACGATGCACTTTTGAAACGCATCAAATTTTTCAAATTTCTTTAATTTCGCGTCTTTTTTCGCATACAAAAGTATATACACACGTACAGATGTGGTTAAGATTATTGCAAAATTTTATTCATATATGCTTACTTCCAAAGAAAAAGTTGTAGAGAATTAATTTTTAGTGAACACGTGTTCCAGGGTTTTCCCGAAAAATTTTCCAAGCCTGAGATTTAGCCACTTCTAAAATTTAGAGGGATGACTCGTATCTCTAGAAATATGACAGTTAGAAAGTTGCTTCCAAAGACAAAGTTGTAGAAAATTAAATTTCAGCGAAAACGCACATGAAATATGGTCTCAAATGTTATAAGACGTACTTCGGTAGGGCTGTGAGTGTGTGGGTGTGAGCTGTACTTCCCGATGTGCTAAATTTCCCTGTCAGCTTTATTTCCCGGTGAGCCGAGCGACTTCCCAGTTAGCTATATTTCCTGGTGGGCTGTAATTCCCGTTCTCGGTCAGCACAGATCTATACCAAGGATACGATTATCTGCACACGCGGTGATTTCGTCAAGTTCGACATCAAAGTACAAAGCACGTTGTTCGATACACGAATTTTGATAGTTTTTCACATTTAAATTTTTGTAACTGCGTAACATTTAAAACTATTTGCCCATTATTGGTACGATTGAGTGCATAACACTAACGGCCAGCGACTAGCCCACCATTCTAATTATACTGATCATGTTTCGAATTTGGCAAAGTGATATACGAGTCGATAAATGAAATCGGAAGATGCTTCATTTGAGCGCGAAGAATTATCCATTTAAAAAACAATTATATCGTTTATCTATATCTTCTGGACAAGTCAAAACAAACTTAATTGTGCATTAGTAAAATTTCTTCGTATTCGTAAGAGAAAAAAATCTTTACGCCGCCGATTCTAAAATTAAATCGAAAAAAATGTTTTCACCAAACAGTCGCTGAAGTACGTCGTTACTATTCCGAATTCACGCGTGTTCTTCATTTCATAGTAAAGTGGAAATCATTTTGTCGTTTTGATAAAAGTGTTTTATTAATTTCATTTTAATTCAAATTGTTGGAAAGGTACGCAAGTTTGTTGTTCATATACAAGTTCTGAAAAGATTTTAAACCGAAATTTTTAATCTCAGTTGAATTTGGTTTTGTTCTTTTCGTTACAGGGAGGAACGGTGTTAGGTCAGCCATTGAAAATAGAGAAAATTGGTGAAACGTTTATTCCATATCAAGTCTTCAAAGACTATATAAGAGGATTGTCAGAAAGTACATTTCGGTAAGTTATTGGTATTAGTCCAAGTTAACTACTTTAAATAAAATGTGTGAATTTGTTAAAAGTTAGAGTTAAAATTCTATTCCAAAAGTTGTATTAACGATGTGTGAATCAAAAAATATTTATAAAAGTGATGTAGTTAGTGCATACATATGATACACATGCTCAGTGCTCACACCACAATGTATTAATATATTTCAAATCTATTTTTGTCATTTTTCAACATTTTGATGCGATGCAACTAGCACCAAGTGATATTATAAGGATCTTGGTATTTAATCGATTCGAATACGGTACACGTTTCAATATTGACGTAATTTATTTTTTGAATTTTTTTGCTAAGCGCGAACATAAGTTTCGCTTAATGTGAACCGTAACGTGAAGACATATTTAATTTTATCGTTAAAATGTTCACAGTGTGACGTTCGGCTTTTTTAAACCTTAAAATTTTTTTAGGTCAACGAATTTCTTTACCCAAGCTCAAAGGAGTATTTTGAACATTTAAAACAAGTTGAAATACGCGATAACAATGTAATTATTCAAAATTTTAAGCTTCTCTATTATTGCAAAACACTACCTTTCAACGTCGTGTGAATCAATAGTCAAAATTAATGGGAAATTTCTTTCAAATAGAACTAGTGTAGGGAAATTAAAAAAAATTATATGGAAGAGCTTGCAAAATTTAGGACATAAGCAAACTAAGCGGGATTCGGTAGGCCTTAGACCTGAATGACGTCGAAAAAGTCCCCCTGGATATTTTGCGAGTGACTCGAGAAAATCGGAAAAACCCGAAAAAGTGAGGTTAAGTGTAACTTTTTTTTCGTTGTTCAACAAAATTTCAATTTTTTAACTTTTTTCTCAAAAATGTATTTTTCCCTCATTCTACACACCCCAACGTTTTCAACAATGTGTCAAAATAAAATTTTGGTTGTTTTTACCCGAGATATGAATTTTCAAAGTCACAATTTCATGTCTGGCCCCTGCGAAAATTCGTTTTGACTTTAGACGGTCATTCCCAAAATAAGTATCTCTAAATTTTTGATGTTAGTGGCATGAAAACAGCTTTGGACTATGCTGAACATTTCCTAAGAAGTATGTTATTACTTTCCACCTCATAGGAAAATTTTCCTGGAATGTCGAAAATTTCCTTGCACTGTGAAAAATGTCAACAAGACCAAAATTTATATGCAAAATATTCAATCAAATATTTAAATCAATTATTAATTCAGCAAAATTGTTTCTCGTTGTTTGAATGATGTCAGGGTGACCAAAAAATTGGTTATGGTCGCGCCACCATCGCTTTTCCAGTGAAAATTTGATTTTCTTCGTTAGGTATCAAGGCGATCGGGTAGGTGTGAAGGACAAAGTTGTTTGTTGTTGTCTAGTGGATGAGGTGAGGCCCATAAATGCGGTCCCTATTGTCTATTGTGGCACCATCAGCACTGCGAATATTTCTTCATGGAAGATGACTCTTACGTTCCCAGATTGAAGAAGGTAAAAGTGTCCGTTTCTGGAATTTAAACTACAACCCCTCTCTCTTCTATGGTTTTCGAGCCATCTGTAAATCTTACAGGGTTGGTCTTACTGACTAGCCATCTAACTAGTCTAGCCTACTTGCGAGAATCGCCTTAGAGCATCTGATGAAATTCGGCTTCGAAGTTATCCAATCTCGAGGCATAGTGAGAATCGAGGTCGCTATTAAACTTGTAATTTTTCCATGTCCAGCTTGCCAGTGTGGAGCCGAAAATCTATTCTACGCTGGAAGGGATGAGCTACTAGCAACTAGCTCATGTTGGTTCGTTGGTTTTGGTTTCTATATTGAAGCTATTACAGCAACAATTTATACTTTTCTATTTTCAGCTTCAAAACTAACTGAACGAATCCTTGCTAAATGTGAACTTTCTCAGGTAGCTGTCGATTCTATGAAGACCATACACGTTGTGCTTTACATTGAGGGTAGTCATGGCTCTAACCATCCGCTATTTTCTCCAAAGAAACGCTGTGAGGCGGTTTATGGGAGAAGAGAGCATGGAGAGTAAGGAAGGAGGTTTTAGTTGGTAGGTCATTGAGGAATGGAATCCAACACTACCTTGGTCCAGGAGGAACGGGTGTCTTTGAAGATCTGAAAAAGCAATGGTGGCGCGACCATAACCAATTTTTTGGTCACCCTGACATAAATCAGACAACGAGAAACAATTTTGTTGAATTAATAATTGATTTAGAACGAATTTGTTTAATAAAAACATCGAATATTTTGCATATAAATTTTGGTCTCGTTGACATTTTTCACCGTGCAAGGAAATTTTCGACATTCCAGGAAAATTTTCCTATGAGGTGGAAAGTAATAACATACTTCTTAGGAAATGTTCAGCATAGTCCAAAGCTGTTTTCATGCCACTAACATCAAAAATTTAGAGATACTTATTTTGGGAATGACCGTCTAAAGTCAAAACGAGTTTTCGCAATGGCCAGATTTTACATGAAATTGTGACTTTGATAATTCATATCTCGGGTAAAAACAACCAAAATTTTATTTTGACACATTGTCGAAAACGTTGGGATGTGTAGAATGAGTGAAAAATACATTTTTGTGAAAAAAGTTAAAAAATTGAAATTTCGTAGTGTTCTACATTACACTTAACCTCACTTTTTCGGGTTTTTCCGATTTTCTCGAGTCACTCGCAAAATATCCAGGGGGAATTTTTGGACGTCATTCAGCTACCTAAGGCCTACCAAATCACGCTTAGTTTGCTTTTGTCCTAATTTTTGCAAGGTGAAAAGTTAATTTGCCTACACTAAGCGGCGAATTCTTTCAACTCTTGTTGAGCATATATTTATTTTTAGTAAATATTCTCGTGGTTTTTCCCTCAAATTATCTCTTTTGACTATTTACGAACCTATTTCTCAAAGTCTGACAATATTATGATTGAAACTTTGACCTGATTCCTTACTTTTAATTACAGACTATCCAGTTACAGCCTTTTAAAACATAATTGCAACTCGTTTAGCGAAGATTTGTGCCAGTTCTTGTGTGGAACTAGTATTCCAAAATATATCTTAGATTTACCGCAAGAATTTTTATCGACACCGCTCGGCCAAACCTTGGGACCATTAATCGGTAAGGAATACTTTCGGTTTCACATTTTCGTGAAAATAATTTTCCGAAAATTAAATTTACCTTTAGATCGCATCGGGGCTTCGAGTGGAAACAATTTCTCGTTTGAGCCACAAATATCAGCTCGGGAGACAAGTCCAGGTTTTGATGAACTGAATAATCAAATAGAAGAGGCTCGTCTTCAGTCATTAGCTCTTGAAGAAAAACGAAAAGTAACTAGAGATAAGTTGGCCAAAAAGGAAAAGAAAAAAGACAAAAAAAAGAAAAAATTGGAAAGTAACGGAACGATATCATCAGGCAGTGAGTACAATTCCAATTCCAATATGTCTGAAGTAGAATCACCTGGAGCTACTAACGGTACTTCACCCATTATACCATCGGAAATGTTACCATCTGAAAGAGTACTGGAAGATGAAGCTAAGGAGAGACAGGCAGAAGAGGAAAGACGAAAAAATCGTGAACCACCGGTTGTGTTCACTAATATTGATGTAAGTGATTGTAGAAACTATCGCTTGATTTGGAACTTTTAGAAAAGTTGATTAATTATTCAGGCGAAGGTGGAATTGGAGGCTTTGGTGAAATTAGTAGATGGACAACTGTCGAAAGACGAAGAAACGTCCATAGAAGAATTGCATCAATATTTGATTGAAGGAGAAGGTTCTTGGGCCCTAGGAGATAATTTCCTTGTATTTGTTGGACGAATTCTGCAGGATCCAAATATTTCAACCGAAACAAGAGTTCATTTACTACGTGCACTAGCATTTGCTGCACTAAAAGACGACATAATTTTACTCCTTCATCAAGATCGACGAGACCATGTTTTAATGAATTACGCTCAAGATATCGACAGACGTGCTCCAGAAGAACAACAAGGAATGGCTCTTTTCGTATGTTCAGTTGAAAACAAATCCGAATATGACTTTAGCCCAAACATTATTTATTTGCAGATGTGCAATTTGTTCGAAAATGTTAGTTCGTCTGAATGGCTTTTGTACATATCGGAATGGACCTACAACAACACACCAACTTCGAACATTAGAGCAACGACTAAATTATCAGTACACTGTCTGCTAGCTGCATGTCCAACTCTGCAGGAAATTGGTTCGGCAATTATACACAATTTGGCCTGCAAGGAGGTAAAAACTGTGGTCTGTATCGCTTTTGTATATTTTTTTCTGTCATTTAAAATTAACATTCTATTTATCCGATGCGAAATGCAACTAAAATGTTTTTTGATTTCATTTTCTTTGTTTATGTTGTAAGTTACTGGATACGCTTAAAGTTAAAGTGGAAACGCAAACGTCACTCAAATGCCAAAATCGTCTGAAACTTTACTGACCACAAATTTTTTTCTCCATTTATTTTTCTTTCAGTGCAAATGGGACATTAATTTCACTATCATCGCTTTGTTGTTGTTGTTAGTAACGTATTATTAACTCTTCAATTACTTTTTTCATGCTTCGGGGCCAAAATCGAGGGAAACTTTATAAATTTTCTCACGATTTTGGACCACTGCATAAAAAATGTTTTGTGCATATATTTTGAACGACTGATCTTAGGCATTATCGCTTTGCTCGGTCTACAATTTGCGAAATTGCCTAAAATCAATCGTCCGAAACAGGTACACAAATAACTATTTCGGAGCTGCTCTTTTTATTTTAATTTATTGAAAGGAAAAGATACTCTGGGAGCATTTTTTTCTAGAAACTACATCATGCCAAAAATCTTCGTCAACTGTTACCGAAAGGAAAAGTGGCAAAGGTATTTTATACAAAAAAAAATGTTGTGTGTCGCCGTGTAGTTCCTAAAAAATAGTTATTGGTTTAAATAGGTTAAGTAGGCGAGAAAAACGTTCAAAATTTTGCGTAGTAAATAAACAGTTATTTACGTCACAAGGAAAGAGCCGAAAGTGCTCTTCAGAGTGACGTATTGGATTTTACATCCTTCATGCCCAAAGTAGAAAATATCAACGTTCACCTTCGCCCCTCAAAAATTACATTTTTACTTTCGCCTCTAATATGAAGCATGTAAAGAACATTGTATGATATGTTTATTTAGGCCGAATGATCATTACCTCGATACAAAGAAGGGCTTTATTTACCGGAAGTGAGGAAAGAAACTAATTCTTCCAATGGTTGATTTTCGACTACATATTGGAAAAACTGGATCGCGTGTGCAAAAAATGCGGTATCCTGGTATCCTAGATACCAGGAAATTGGGGGGCTGACAAACTGGATACCGGCAAATTAGACGAAAAAAATTATATGTGACGCGTCGAAGACGCCTCGAAAATCGGGAAATCGCTAAAAATCGGGAAATAGCTAAAAATTGGGAAATGTATGAAAATCGGGAAATGAATGAAAATCTAGAAATAAATGAAAAACAAGAAATCAATGTAGGAAAATCGAGAAATGAATGAAATTCGGGAAATCGCTAAAAATCGGGAAATAGCTAAAAATTGGGAAATGGCTGAAAAACGGGAAATGGATAAAAATCGTGAAATGTAGGCAAATCGGGAAATGTATGAAAATCGGGAAATGAATGAAAATCTAGAAATAAATGAAAAACGAGAAATCAATAAAAATCGGGAAATGTAGGAAAATCGGGAAATGAATGAAAATCGGGAAATCGCTAAAAATTGGGAAATGACTGAAAAACGGGAAATGTATGAAAATCGGGAAATAAATAAAAATCAGAAAATGTATGAAAATCGGGAAATAAATGAAAATCTAGAAATAAATGAAAAACGAGAAATCGGGAAATGAATGAAAATCGGGAAATCGCTAAAAATCGGGAAATAGCTAAAAATTGGTAAGTGACTGAAAAACGGGAAATGGATAAAAGTCGGGAAATAAATAAAAATCGGGAAATGTATGAAAATCGGGAAATGAATGAAAATCGAGAAATGAATGAAAATCGGGAAATGAGTGAAAAACGAGAAATCAATAAAAATCGAGAAATGTATGAAAAATGAATGAAAACGGGAAGTCAATAAGAAAAATTGGTAAACAGATGAAAATCGCGAAATGAATGAAAATCGCGAAATGAATGAAAATCGCGAAATAAATGAATATCGGGAAATAGATGAAAATCAGGAAATGTATGAAAATAGGGAAATTACTAAAGAAGCGGATACCGGGAAAAATCGGTACATTTTTTACACACGTGAACTGGATATCGGGAGGAGCTTTTCAGAACATGGGCGCGTCTAGAAATTATTGGGATTTAGGCGCAGCGATGTGTTCATGCCCAAAAGCTCATCTTATGAAAAAAAAGTGGGTGGGACTGTTATAAACTGTTTCAATAGTTTTTTTGTTGATTTTTGGACCTCACAACTTTCTTAACTTTCGAGTGCACACCCAGCTTTTATTTCAAAAGATAGATTTATCGCGGTAACATTCACTTGATTCATAAAGATCAAAATTAGTGTGTGCATGATTTTGGCGACATCGGCGAATATTTTCAACTAAACACCAAGCTGCTGCTGCCATACGAACATAGTTCAAGAACTTACCCCGGTGTCAAGATTAAAATTACTGTGCCTTCACATACCATGTGTGCTTGTAAAGCATTCGTGAAAGCTGTCGAAGTGATATGCTTCAATGTTTTATACCAGGCGGCCTATTTTGTTACGCATCCTAGAGTCGAATTGCCAAGCATTTTTTCGAAAAGTACTCACTATTTGCTAAAAGATTCCCTAACATCACTTTTTCACGAGGCTCACGAGCCCAAAATGCACTCCTTCACTTGTTGCAACTTTCTGATAGCTGCATAACTTCAGGTTCAAGATCCATTAGTTCCATGCACTCGAGGAAGGTTCAATCTAGTGCATGAAGATACGTTAATTGTTAGATGTTAAGGAGATTTTCAGAAAAATTGTAGCAAAAATCGCCATCAATTTGTGAAACACCACCACTTAAAACGTTACTTTCCTAAAGATCAGGTTTGCATGATGGTCTCATATTAGCTTCCTTCATCTTATTTTTCTTCCACATTTCATTTGCAATTTTTTCTATCATCGAAATGGGAAGCTATCAAAAAATGAAGCTTTGAATCAAGAGCAAATTAATATTAAATAAGGAATTACCTTGGCTATGTGTGCAAAAAACAAAGAAAATACACCGGATATTTCCGGAAGCTTTCATTGTAAATTGTCAAATAAAAACATTGAGCTTGCATGTCGCAAACGAAAATAGAAAAAAATTCACAAACTGACATTTTTCATAAATTTATTTGATTTTGTTGATGAATGTAGGTATTTGACGATGTTGCTATTGAGCTCACAATGGCCTTGCTGCAATTTTTCAATTCAAAGCCGTCGGAAGAACATTTATTCCGAACATTAAAGGCCCTGAGTAAATTCGTTCAGGTAAGTTATTTCCTTACGAAATTGTCGAACTTCACTTATATTCGAATGTGTAGGTGTCTCCCGATATACCACAATTGGTGCAAATGATTGGTCCCCATCCCAATACGTTCAAAGGAACAAGTCCAAGAGTCGATCAACTCATTGAGGAAATATCGAAAAAAGTTCGTTGAAAGTGGAGAGGCTGCAATTTTTTATGTAAACTTTTGTTTCTACGTTCTAAATAAATTGGAACAAAGCAACGGTTTCTACTTTTCGATTTTTTATACAATGACAACATTATAATTTTACGTTAACAACTTTCTATTCGATTTGGCTGAAATTAAAAAAATAACAAATTTGCTTCAATTTAAAAAGTAACAAATTGTTTCAGAAGGTAACCAGAAGGTATCTGCAGAGACGGTTAAACATTTCGCTTGTACCTCTTCAGTTGTGTCACAAAAGTTTCAAATGCTTTTTAAACATATTACGCTATTTATTCAGTATATAACTGAATTCTTATACAAGTTTATAAAGTCTTTAGAGATTTTAAATCATTTGAGAAAATTTGTTGCTTAGTAAAATGGAGACATTGTGTTTTACTGTAATTTGAAACAAATTTTTTATGAAATTGATTGCATTTGTAAAAATAGTAATTTTTTAAATTGAAATCAGAGAAGACAGTCCAGCATTTTTGTTTTCTTTCTCTTCTTTTTTACTGATTTAAGTTGGGTAAAGTGTAAGTTATTGAAATAATTTATTAAATATTTGATGAAAAATTGCTTGCAGTCATTTTATTTGCCACAATTCATTCTGTTGGTCAAAGCGAGTTTTACCAACCAACGTTGCCAGCTCAAAAAAGGTAGGAAACAAAAAAAAATTTGCAAATATCTTCGGGAAAATATTAAACCGATCATCCGAAAAACGATTTTGATAATACGAAAAACTATTTTGATAGTCGATTTTTAGACCCGTACGAAGAACGAAGTTCTTCGAAAAGGGGTCTTATACGTTTACCACGACGTTTGTAACCGGTCGAATTTCAACCCTGGAGTAGGGGACCTATCATGGTCCTTACATGACGATCAGCAATAAAAAAAATGTCCGTCCGTCCGTCTGTCAACACGATAACTCGAGTAAAACTGAACCGATTTTCAAAAACTTTTTTTTGTTTGAAAGTCCTAGGTATGGCCGACAATTTATGGAAGAAAATTTTTGATCTTGAGCCCTAGGACTTAGCTAGAGCATTAAAAAAGAGTCTCTGCTAGGTCCAAACGTGTTTTTTGAACATAACTCGAGTAAATCTTTTCCGATTTCCAAACCTTTTTTTTTTCAATCAAAAGACAAAGCAATTCCCTACAATTTATGGAAGAAACTTTTTTGAATCTGAGCGCCTGGACTCAGCCAGGGCTCTAAAACCTGATTCTCTACAAGGGCCCAACGTGTTTTTGTGCATAACTCGAGTAAATCTTTTCCGATTTTCAAAAAAAAAATTTCAATCCAAAGGTCTGGGAATGCCCAACAATTTATGAGAAATTTTTTTTTACTTTGGGTCGCTGGACCTAGCTAGAGCCCTGAAGAAACGGAACCACTAGGGCCCTACTTGTTTTTTATACATAAATCGAGTAAATTCCATCCGATTTTCGTGATTCTTTTTCTATTCGATAGGTAATGAAAGCCTTAAGAGCATCCAAGAAAAAATGTGGGCCCGGGCCGAGCTTAAGATGGCCGCTAATATTAGGGTGGATCGATCTAAGTAATTTATTTTAGAAAAATTCAAATATTTTCAAAACAATAAGAGATCGGTGTCAAAGGCAAAGTTGTTGGTTTCGGTGTGGTCCATGTCACAATGCCTGCCAACATGGCCGCTAATGTTAGGGTGGATCGATCTAGGCAATTTATTTTGGAAAAATTCAAATATTTTGAAAACTATAAGAGATAGAAAATCGGTGTCAAAGGAAAAATTGTTTGGTTTCGGTGATACGCATGTCATGATGCCTCGCAATACGTAATGAAAAAAATTTCGAAATAAAGTTTTCACAAAGCTCATTCAAAACAAATAGAAACTTTGAATATATTCAAAGAATTCCAGTCCTGCATGTTTTGCATGTAAACGCGTGTGAGTGAGGAGACATCAGAATATAAATGCATGGTAAAACAAATGTGTATAACGAAGTGGAACTTGAAATAAAGCAGTAAAATTCAAAAAGTTAATGTGTTAGTTTTCACTGGGCGAATTTCGAATTGCAGTCTTTCCCCCACTCTGAAATAAAACTCAGGATCTTCTGCCAATTTTGTTAGGTAGTAGACCTCATTCGTCTGTAACCATTTACACAACATGTAAACTATGACTTGATTTTGTCATAAGCTATCACAAAAAGGTTTAAAAGTTTTGAAATAAATCTCAAACATTTTTACGCCTCTTCACATTTTCAACAATCAGTGTAATTATGAATAAAGTCAAGGGAATAAACTCAAAATCTACTTATCACGTTCTTTGAATTATTTATTTACACAACAGTTAACCGACAAAAAAGTGGTTCATTTATTTCTTTGCAATGACAATATTGACAGACTTTGTTAAGTGAACATATTAAGTTACGTTATACAAAGCCGACTATTGTATGAATTCCGATACGAGTGTTCAGCGCTAAGAATGCTGTGCAATTAGTATGTAGTTATTTTGGACGATTGATTTTATGCAATTCGCGAGTTGTAGACCGAACGAAGTGAATAAACAAAGGGGGAAATCCCAATAAACTTCAAAAAAATGCCATCAGTTTCGCCCTTGTTGCACGTAAAATGTATTTGTTGCATTAGTTTTCGCCACATTTCAACGTCAACAAAATCTGCAATTGAAAAGTCTGATAATGCTATTGACATAGGAATTCAATAAACGTCGTCGAGTATCGCTGCATCATATGACCTCGTGTTTGAGTAAAGACTACTTCAGTTGACTGATTTGAACATGCGGATTACCGAACTCCTTTTCAACCTGTTTCCTTCTTAGAAAAAAAAGTTATTCGTACTGATGGATGTCATTCCATTATTTTAGGGCCGGAATACAATTGTTTTACATTCTACTCAACCATTCATGTATGTTTCACTCAGAATATTCTTGATGGAGTCGCATTTTTCATTAGATCACAAAATGTAGGAATACTTACTATTGCTACTTGAAATATTTCACGTCTTTGAGTTGATTCAAATTATTATCATTTTTTAGCCTATAAATAAAAAAAAAGTAATCACAGGTCCGTACTGTAAAGAAAAAAACATTCGTATCATGGGGAAAGCGGAAACATAAACGACTGTCTTAGTTTCGACAACACTTGACATAGCTCCAATCATATGAAATATTCTCTAGCAAAAAAATACTGGCTAAAGACAGTATATTGCACGAATTGGACACTCTGAACACGGGGTGGACCTGGATGTAATATTCACCGACTGAGAATTAGTATGAGTCTTACTAAATGATAACATGTTACAATTATTATCTGAATTTTCTGATTAATTTTGAAAAGTGAACATGAGGTAAAAACGATTTTTTTATTGCATTAGTTGAAATTTTCTCATTTGTTCTGTAGTTGTTTGTTGTTGCAAGATAAGTGTGATTGATTTCTACTAATTTTGTTCATTAAAAAAGTACGTAAAATTATGATTTCAATTAAATGAAATTACACAAAATGTGAGAGTATTTTGCTTCAATGCTAGATTGATTATGAACTAAGGCGGTAATTACAACCAGATTTGTTTTCTCACACATATCGCTTCTATCGTAGTGAGGGCGGTGCGGGCATGCAGCATAGTTCACACAAAAAAAAAAATTATTCATGTGTAGCTGTGCCCAGTTAGTGGGACATTGTAGCGCAAAGTTTTAAAACCGGTATTTATTTCGGCGCCAAAATATCTTTTCAGATTTAATGAAAAATTCTTTTAAAACAATGATGATAAGTGAGGAAAAACTAAGTGTGTTGTGAGGTTTTCGCGCTAATTACAAATTGGGTAATTTTAAATTCAATAGGCATACCCTGCAACTTCTCATATCACAACTCAAAAAGAAAATGTAAACAACATATCGTCCAACACGCGCCTGTGTTTACTTAAGCTATAAAAAATATTACGTATAACCAAAAACTTACATGGGATTTGATCAGAACATTATTTCAAAAAAAAAAAATCGATTCCAAGACTTGTCTATCAACAGCTAGATCAACAGATATTTTGCATTATATTGAATTTTTTATTCAATCTCTATTTTCCTTCAAATGAACACGATCGTTACTACGTCATAAACAATTGTAATTTAAAGTGTGAATTGTGAACTGAGGCCGACTATAACACACGGGAAATAATAGGAATCGAAAATTTTTGTGTTAAATAAATTTTGCCTATTGCCGAAATGGTCGATTGCAACATGCTTTTTTTATCAGCCCTTTTAGAATGACTTTAAAAATTTGTCCAAAATAGTATAAAACACATTTTGACATGTTCCGACCCAATAAAACCCATAAGAGCCCTTAAAGTGGGACTTGCAGCCCCCTTCAGCCCTTAACTAGCTCCTTTGTTTTTAACGCCTTACGTAACAGAATTACAGGTTCAGGCCTTCGCTGGCGTTCACTTTGGCACCCCCCAGGGATTTCGAAGTAAATAAAAATTTAAAAATGCATACAGAGGATTTTTCAAACTACCACCCGGGAAAAAATGAAAAAGGGCGTTGTCTTATGATTATTTGACATTTGATTTGCCTCGGATCGACAAATTGCACATGCAAGTATTTTTACCTTTCGTATTTCCTGTGTTCTATTAATTCATACGGGCCCGACTAGGGAGGAGATGCTCACCAGTCACAGCTGACGGCCTTTTTGTGGCGTATCACGTCAAGGCGTATTTGAGAGCTTCTAATTTAAAAACATATGCAGGGGACCCGTACGCATCAGAATAAATGTGTCATACAGAATAGATGTTGCAAAAAGATTCGAACGTATCTAAGTAAATGTCGCCTTACCTCTTAACTGTATTAATAATCATGGACATCAAATTGGAAATTCCCGAAAGGGCAATATTGAAAAATCCGTCCGCAAAAAACATCTCCAATCCTTAAAAAAGCCCGAAATCATAAATATAATGCGCATCAGAATGCATAGTCAAGTTCTTTTAGAACTATCAGAATTTAAACGACTCTCAGAAATTACCCAAAGTAATGTCGAAAGCCCTCCCGAAGTACATTTTCTGATTGAAACACGTGTTCGATAACATTTAATTTTCTACAACTTTGCCTTTGGAAGCAACTTTTTATCTGTCATAGTTCTTGATATATGAATCATCCCTACCAATTGTAGAAGTTGCTAAATCTCGGGATTTGGAGGTTTCTGGGGAAAACCCTAAAACACGAGTTTGCTAAAATTTATTTCTCTACAACTTTGCTTTTCGGAACAACTTTCTATCTGTCATAGTTCTTGAGTTATGAATCATCCCTACCATTTCTAGAAGTGGCTAAATCTCGGTATTTGGACGTTTCTGGAGAAAACCCTGAAACACTTGTGCGCTAAAATTTAATTCTCAACAACTTTGCTATTGAAAGCAACTTTTCATCCGTCATACTTCTTGAGATATGACTCATCCCTACCAATTCTAGAAATGGCTAAATCACGGGATTTGGAGGTTTCTGGGGAAAACCCAAAAACACGAGTTTGCTAAAATTTATTTCTCTACAACTTTGCTTTCCGGAACAACTTTCTATCTGTCATAGTTCTTCAGATATGAATCATCCCTACCATTTCTAGAAGTGGCTAAATCTCGGGATTGGGACGTTTCTGGGGAAAACCCTGAAACACGTGTTCGCTAAAATTTAGTTCTCTACAGCTTTGTCCCAGAAAGTAGCTTTCTAACTGCCTTGATTCTAGAGATATCTGAGAAAAGGTCTCACCTACCCCCAAAAAACCATGTTTTTGAACACCTTTTCGATCATATTTCCGAAACTACCCAATCGAGTTTGCTCATATTTGAACTTGAACCATGGGACATATGTACATTTCAGCGAAAAAAAAGTTCTGGGTGATTGGTGCAGCCGTTTCGAAAAAAAAGTGGAGACGGACAATTTTTTATATATTGGATGTGTGGGAGCCCTGAATTTGTAGTAAACGTATAGGACCTTCGTACTTCGTACGGGTCCAAAAATTTGTAAGAAAAGTAATTGCACTAGACCCGATCTTAGAACCGACCTAGACCACTTAGGAGAGGCCTCTGATCCATGCTTCCACGAACAAAAAAGTTCGTCTCTTTTTTCTCTGCAACACTGCACAAAAAGCCTCTTCACTAAAGAAATATTCATAAAAAACCACAAAATAACGTGCCGTGGGCCGACGGTGCCCAGATTCAATCGCATAAAAGATTTTTCAATTACATTTCAGGGAAAGAAAAGTTTTTGAAAATCGGTTGAGTTTTACGGTGACAGACGGACGGACATTTTTTTATTGTTGATTCGCCATCTAAGGACCATGATCGAAGCCCCCCTCCCCCCTACTCCCGGTTCGAAATTGGGGTGGTTACAAACGTCGTGGTAAACGCATGATACCCTTTTCGAAGAACTTCATTCTTCGTACGGGTCTAAAAATTTCGCCTACAACGCAAGTTATTTACTATGTCAGGAAAAAATTTCTCATGCTCTGCTCGCAATTTTTAAAGAAACGAAATGTTATAGTTCTGTCACTCGTTCATTATTAAGCCATTTACACGGAGTATATGGTAAATTCACATCAATAAAGTAATCTGAGATTTGAAATTTTTGTTAGATAATTCTTACCAACATATCAACCTGTGTATAGGGTGATATTCGATAATTTCTATAGTAAATTGTTATCACTTCATCATCGCGGTTATTGATTCACAAAAGAGTAATGTAATCTACCTAATAGAGGCTAATATAAACACATATTTACATTTCCGCCTTGATTACATTTAAACAACTTTTCACTTAAAAATCCTTTGTGAGTACCTTATACGATGCTTCGGTGATCGCTAATTTTCGAATCCAATTAAATTAAGTTTAGAGAAGATTCAGTTGTTAATATGACTTTGAAACGGTTAAATCGGCATGTTGAATAACGAACAGAAAATCTTTTCTCTAAATTCAAAAACGCGAGTACCGGATATAGTCGTAAAATATTTCATCGATTATACAAATCACTCGACGAAAACCACATTCTTTCGACAATTCGAGTATTTTGGTATACGTGACTGACTCAAGGAGATTAATCAAAAGTAATGTATTTATGCGAAAGGAAATGTTGTAGGGATTCTATCAACAAAAGTTCCACTCACGAAATGAGTATAATTAAGGCTTGTAACAACCTCAAATCTGACTTGAATTTCTTGAACCTGATTTAGATTTTGGTGACCCGACCTAACGTGATATGAAATCTGTCTCGAATTGTCTCATCCATTATCAATAACACTTACGAAATTCTAGTAGGACTTCCGTGATAATTTCGTCAACAAAAGATTTTCAAAAAAGATAAGCTGATGAGTAATGTATTTTCTATGGCCTAAAAACCTTGTAATATTTTGTATCGGTCTTAACTTAACGATCATTTATTATTTTTTATCGGTTAAGTTGAATTGTTTTGTCGGTCCAATATAATTTCCCAAAAATTTTCGTTACAATTTTTGTTGGAATTTCAATGATTTCCATCGATTTTCAATGATGGTCTTTTTAAGTTCAGAGGACTTTCTTGGATATAAGAAGTTTTTAAAATTTTATGAGGACTTCAAATTCGTGAATTTTCTTAGATTTCTTTTTCAATTGTCAGAAATTCGAGTTAATGTGCCAAACAGCATCGCGATTTTTACTTTTCACAATTTCACTCTGATTTTTCTAAAATTTACTTCTAGTGCTTGAAAATGAAACTGAATTACAAAGACTACGAGCTCTTGACGATGCTGAAGAACGTCCAGTTAAATCAATCAATATTCAAACGTCCGTGAATTGGAGAGGACAAATCAAGAAGAGAATTTTCATACTCTCGTGGATAAAAAATTATGACAAGGATGCAGCCCTTGGCGATTTCATAGCTGGAATTACATTGGGACTGACGATGATACCACAAGCAATAGCGTATGCGGCATTAGCTGATATGCCATCAGAATACGGTTTATACTCTGCATTCATGGGTACATGCTTTATTTTAATGAAAATTCGATTTCTCTGCGGTCTCCTGGTCAATATGAAATAGAACCAAACCTCTATCACGCTAATTCCGTATCATATGTTTCGCATGAGCCCATTAGAGCACTGTTTTATTTTGTACAAACTTTAACTTACTTTAAAAAACAAGGATAACTCCAAGTGAAAAACACCATATGCAATGAACCCGTACGCATCAGAATAGATGTGGCAAACAGAACAGATGTTGCAAAAAGACTCGAAAAAATTAAAGTAAATATTTCCTTAACTCTTAAGCGTATGAAATTACGTTCACATAAAAAGTTAAAAGGTGTACCAACTAGACATGTGCGCCGGTAGGTATTCGATTGGCGGCGGCGGCGTGATGAAAAAGTGGCTATCGGCGGGGTGACGACAAATAGAAAATATCGGCGGCCGAGCCCGACCCGATTAAAATTTTTGAAACCCGAAACCCATGAACCCGAAAAAAAAATCGGGTTCGGGTCGGGTTTTTCGAAGTTTCGGGCAACCCGCTCATCTCTAATGTCACGCACTGAAAAGATGAATTCATGTGGAAACAGAACCTGATTTAATAGGTCCGAAAATCTGAAAAATTCAGTGATGTAATGACGACTTTCTGACGAGTTGCAGAATGAAAACAAGTGACTGCGAATAAACCTACATAAATAAATGATCACGAATGTAGATATTTTTTTCGTTTTTGTACACGGTTAAATGCATTTTCACTAAAAATCCACGCCGACGAAAGTCATTCGGCGGCGGCGGCGGCGGCGTGAAGTATGCATCGGCGACGGCGGCGAGTGCTTATTTTCTGCTTTTCTTCGGCGGCACCCCGGCGCGCCGTTGGCGGCGCACACGTCTAGCACCAACCTTCAAAAAACCAGATTTTTGCCAATTTTTTCAAGGAAAAAAGATTTTGAAAATCGTTCGAGTTTTACTCGAGTTTTCGTGTTGACTGACGGACAATTTTTTTTTTGCATATTTCTCTTATTTAGACCTTAGAAGAAAAACCTACCAACTCCCGGGCCACGTCCTCCGTGCAAAAATATGAAAAAAGTGTTCATTTTACAAACATCACAAAGCTGGTGTCTTTCTCGGTTAACTAGTCAAAAAATTCCAGTGTATTCCAGTGACAAGTACGCCGAGCGAGAGAGCGTTCTTGAATGCAGGCAGACTCTCAAGCTCCATGCGCAGAACTGTATCACCGTATTAGGGAATGTATTTACCGTCGCTTTCAGTAAATTTCGTTATTTTAAGAATATCTTAATTTAGGCGTAAAAGAAATGTTCGAATTTGCGAGCCGCAAATCCCTTATGTGATTATCATTAGACGATCTAGCAAAACTTTGTAGAAGAAAGTATAAGAACACACACTATTCGAGCTGCGCAAAGCAGCTTTTATTTCCATATATTTCGTTAAAACGATCAGCTGATCAACATTTTTGTCTGAAGTTTTCAATTCAAATTCACTTTTAGTGAATTATATGGAAATGAAAATTGTTTTAAAGCTTGGAGGGTTTGAATTCCTATATACTATCTCACTTCTCAAACAGAAAAGGCGTCCAACGGCCAAACTCAAACTATTTTTTCCCAAAATTGTTGGGCTTTCATAGGCTTTCATAGAAACAGTTTTTTGAAACCGGAAAAGATTTACTCGAGTTATCGTGATGACAGATGGACGGCCGGCAAAATTTGTTTGCAGATTTTTCTTATTTAGACCTCAAAACGAAATAGCCGGCTGGAAATATTAAAAATTTCGGTTGCGGCTGGCTGCGCATTTCTTTCGTATTTTTTCGGCGCTTCTAGCGTGGAAAGATCACTTCATTTGAATTACAATTCGCTACTGAACCAATTATTTCCAACCCAAGCTGAAAAAGTAATTTGTACAATAATTTTGAGGTTTGTGGACATTTTGCGAAACTGAGTCTGGTTCTTTGGAGTTCAGCTGTTGGACTAATCAGGAAATACTCAGTATAGTGAGGTTGCCTAGGGATCCAATACAGGAAGACGATATCTAGCTTGCCATACTGCGAAGTATGTAGATGAATTGACGAGCAAACTATTTTTTTAAGAAATCCATGTCTTATAAGGATTCTGGAAAGCCATATTTTACTTGGAACATAACACAAGATACGCGACGGAAAAACGTATCTCCCTTTATGATAAGTTATCACATGAAAATTTGCTATTTCGCCCCTGGTGACAACACTAGACCGATCTATTCGTTGTATATCGTTTGGTTCGTCAGATAGAGTAGAAATTAGCAATTTTTTTTCAGGTTCCTTGATTTACGTATTTTTTGGAACAATAAAAGAAGTGTCGATTGGACCTACTTCGCTGATGTCTCTACTTACTTTACAATATACATTGGATAAGCCACCACAGTATGCGATCGTGCTAACATTTTTAGCGGGTTGCATCGAACTGCTAATGGGCGTCTTAAAATTAGGTACATATTTTTTCATACTTAGAAACTTCACTAACTAACATTTATATGCTTGGAAGGATTCGTCGTAGATTTCATTTCGGTGCCAGTTACTAATGCTTTCACCTCAGCCACATCGGTAATTATTATAGGCGCACAACTAAAAAATCTTTTAGGATTAAGTTACTCATCGAAAGGATTTGCGGACTCATTACACCATCTAATCTTTAACATTAGTGACATTAAATTATGGGACAGCGTCTCAGGCCTCGTTTGCTGTGTATTTCTTCTATCATTACGAGTAATGGTGAATCCGACAATTTTAAGAAAGTGTTAATTTACATTTTCCAATTGCAGTTTTTAAAAGACATAAAAATGAAATCGGAAACGAAGTGCACAAAAATATCTACGAAATTTTTATGGTACCTGTCTCAGGCACGTAATGTTTTAATTGTTATCATCACGTCGTCCGTAGCTTATCATTGGACTTTAGGAACAGTTCCATTTACATTATCAGGTACGGAATGGGATACACGCGTCGTTTACTAATGCATCTCTCGTAATAGGAAAGGTTCAACCCGGAATCCCAAGCTTTTCTCTGCCACCCTTTCAATTTGAATACAACAACCAGACGATTGGATTTGTTCAAATATGTACCGAATTAGGAAGTGGAATCGTCGTTGTCCCGTTGGTAGCTGTTCTAGCTAATATAGCTATTGCTAAAGCTTTCAGTAAGTTAATGTGAAAATGATTTGAACTCCAAAATAACTTTTCCCTTGAACAAATACAATTCTCTCGCGTTGCGCTAAAACACTTTATGGCCCGTGATAAGCGATGTTGTCAGTGTTCAAGCCCAGAAACGGCGGCTGGTCGGCTTAATGAACCTAGCTGGCAAAAGGTATGGTCGACTGATCGGTTGGCTGGATGATTTTTTTGTTAAAAAAGTCATAGAAAATTGTAATTATTTACGTTCACTGTTAATTCGAATTGTAAAAAACGGTTTTACTTCCCACCCCATGCGAAAGTTGAGCATTACATAGCAACATATCCCGTGCGAAAATGATGTAAAATTCAACTTTCGCATACAGTTAGCGAAATTAACAGAACTGCGAAATTTCTCTTTTACTCTGTTTTGTGAGTTTTTACGTTTCGTGAGTATTTACCATGCATTTGTTTATGGTTGAAGAGAGAAAAAGAGAAACAAACAAAACACAAAATGTGCAGTTCTGTTAATTTTGCCGGTTGTAAAATAAAGTCAGTCATTTGTTAACGTTTTAGGTACCGTCAATAAATGCCCCCAAACAGACGTCATATTTTGATTATCTGAAATTGTGTAGAAACAAAAAATCATTAGAAACCTCAAACACTTTAATTTATGAGGTAGATGACATGACGGAGAAATTGTAGACTGAAATGGGTGAAAGTATTATTATTAATCGTATGGTTATTTACATTAATTATCATGCTCGAAGCGGTAGCGGAGAGCGTGACGCAGTCCCCACACCCCAAAAAAAAAAAACGTCCACAAACCCAAAAACCTCCTTACAAAAACCTTTGGGACAAGACACAATGTATAGGCGAAGTTTTGAGTTTTTTCCCCTCGCCCCCCTCCCCCTCCAAATTATTTTTAAAAAAAACTACGTCGCAGCAGCTATCCAGCAAGCCCTCACTCATCAAAATCGGTTGAAAATTGGCTGAGATATCGTGGTTTGAAAATGGTACTTTCCCATACATCTTACCAGAATTCCATTGTCTCATTATTACGTAAACTTTTTTTCTGATCTGTCGGTTTCTATATATCTATCTATGTTCTAGCTATCTATCTATGTTCTATAAATAATTTTCGATCTCTAGAACTAGACAGCCGATTTTGATGAAATTTTCAGGGAACGTCAGAATCGGTCCAAAATGAAAAATTTCATATGCCGCTTTTCCGGGAAAACTCTGGAAAAGCCGTGGCATGTGGAAAAGCGGTCAATTTTGAGGGTTTTTCAGGTAATGCTCGGAGTTTTCGAATTTTAGCTCCGGAGTGACAATACCTAGAGAGTTGGTGTCTTCTAGAAAGTTTTAGAGTATGGTCGGGAGAATTTTTTGGGATATTAAGAAAATGTATGTGAGCTATCAGAGCGACGCCATCTTGAATTTTCCCAAGCGAAAAATTGTGAATTTTTTGGTTTTTGAATTTTAGCTCCGGAATGACAATACTTAGAGAGTTGCTTTCTTCGGGAAAGTTATAGAGATTGGTGAGGAGAATTTTTTGGGATACTAAGAAAATGGCTGCCAGCTGTCAAAGGGGCGCCATCTTGGATTTTCGTAAGAGAAAAATTGTGTTTTTATGGTTTTCGAATTTTAGCTCCGGAGTTAAAATACCTAGAGAGTTGGTTTGTTTCGAGCGATTATAGAGTTTGATCAGGAGAATTTTTTGGGATTTTCAGAAATCTGCCAAAGTGACGCCATCTTGGATTTTTGTAAGGTATAAATTATGCTTCTTTGGGTTTTCGATTTTTAGCTCCGGAAACTTAGAGAGTTGGTTTCTTCTAGAAAGTTATAGAGTTTCATCAGGATAATTTTTTGGTTTCATTAGAAAATGGCTGCCAGCTGTCATAGCGGCGCCATCTTGGATTTTCGTTTATGCTTTTTCGGTTTGCGAATTTTATCTCCGGAATGACGCTACTTAGAGAGATAGTTTCTTCGGGAAAGTTATAGAGTTTCATCAGGAGAATTTTTTGGGATCATAAGAAAATGGCTGCCATCTGTTATAGCGGCGCCATCTTGGATTTTTGTCTATGCTTTTTCGGTTTTCGAATTTTAGCTCCGGAATGACGCTACTTAGAGAGATAGTTTCTTCGGGAAAGTTATAGAGGTTCATCAGTAGAATTTTTTGGGATCATAAGAAAATGGCTGCCAGCTGTCAAAGTGACGCCATCTTGAATTTTTTGCTATCTTCTGAATTAGAATAGCCAGACAGTTGGTTTCTTCGGGAAAGTTATAGAGATTGGTGAGCAGAATTTTTTCGTTATCCTAAGAAAATGGCTGCCAACTGTCAAAGTGAGGTCATCTTGGAATTTTTGCCATCTTCTGAATTAGAATAGCTAGAGAGTTGGTTCCTTCGGGAAAGTTCGATAGATGACTTGGGCATCATTTTTATGAATAGAAAGCGGGGTCGCCGAGGCGCGGAAGTTGGCCAAAATTGAGGCGAAAGTTTTCGCCAAAAAATTTTTTTCGTCGGAATCCATAGATTTTGACTTGCGCATCATTTTGATGAATAGAAAGTGGGGTCGCCGAGGCGCCGAAGTTGGCCAAAATTGAGGCGAAAGTTTTCGCCAAAAATTTTTTTCGCCGGAATCGATAGATATTGACTTGCGCATCATTTTGATGAATAGAAAGTGGGGTCGCCGAGGCGCCGGAGTTGGCCAAAATTGAGGCGAAAGTTTTCGCCAAAATTTTTTTTTCATCGGAATCGATAGATGTTGACTTGCGCATCATTTTGATGAATAGAAAGTGGGGTCGCCGATGCGCGGAAGTTGGTCAAAATCGAGGCGAAAGTTTTCGCCAAAAAAATTTTTTCGTCGGAATCGATAGATATTGACTTGGGCATCGTTTTGATGAATAGAAAGTGGGGTCGCCGAGGCGCGGAAGTTGGTCAAAATTGAGGCGAAAGTTTTCGCCAAAAATTTTTTTTCGCCGGAATCGATAGATATTGACTTGCGCATCATTTTGATGAATAGAAAGTGGGGTCGCCGAGGCGCGGAAGTTGGTCAAAATCGAGGCGAAAGTTTTCGCCAAAATTTTTTTTTCGTCGGAATCGATAGATATTGACTTGGGCATCGTTTTGATGAATAGAAAGTGGGGTCGCCGAGGCGCGGAAGTTGGTCAAAATTGAGGCGAAAATTTTCGCCAAAAAATTGTTTTCAAAAAATAGAAATTTTTTTAACAACTGAAAACTTCCAAAACGACTGATATCACAACAAAAACCTTTTAAAAGGTAAAGTGGGACGCAGTCCCTAATGTCCACTTCCAAAATTAATGATATCAGTGGAGGTGACGCTTGCGCTGAAAATACGCATACATTTCCTTGACGACAACGTTACCCTGTGTTCAAGAAATCGCGTCACAAATGCCAGACCCACCAGCGTAATAATTTTTCAACACTTTCAGTTTTCACAAGCAAAAATTTAAAACTCAAAACAATGTTCGCAAAAAGACACGAATGTTAAATTTTTGCAGCGTAAAAACTGAAAGTACAGAAAAATTATTTCGTCGTTGGGTCTGGCATTTGTGACGCGATTTCTTGAACACAGGGTAACGTTGTCGTCAAGGAAATGTATGCGTATTTTCAGCGCAAGCGTTACCTCCACTGATATCATTAATTTTGGAAGTGGACATTAGGGACTGCGTCGCACTTTACCTTTTAAAAGGTTTTTGTTGTGATAAAGATTTTCTTAAATTGAAACCACAGAAGTCGGCACAAAGTCAAATATTAAAATATTAGATTAAACGAGACTCGACAATCCAGTTTTAATTTATGCCAATTTATTTTTACTTTTCCGACCGGTTTCGAGAGCCGTCTGATACATCTGACTGCTGACGTGCATTGTATGCTGTTTGTGTATGCAGGATTGTCATATGCTTGTGACGTCACATATAAGCACTTTATTTCTGATACTTTTTCGTTGCTCCACAGCAACTACCCAATTTATGAAGCTTTGGATGATCCTTTGAAGGATTTTTTTTGAAAACCCGTCTGCGGAAATCGGACGCATCTTCCAGCGAATTTTTTTATATGTGCCTAGATAGCTATTGGTCCCTAAGGCCAAAAAAATTTTTCAAAAAATTCATCGATGCTTGTGTGACTAGTGGGAAGGTGTTGGAAAACCGAAACATGCTCTTTTCTCCGGGTACATAAAAAATGCAAGGTCGTGTGTCACATTTCGTCTCTTTCCTCAGAGCCCCCTCCGCCTGAAAGCAAAGGTCTTTTATGAACGGTCGTGTATACGTTCGGATTATTTATAAGAAAAGTAGAGAAAAAAGTGTGTTGACTCTTCCATAGAAATTGCCGCCAATCGACTTTTTCAAGCAAAACTAATGTGTTGGAAATTCTAGGCACTGGAGCTGCCGTGGATGCATCGCAGGAAATGTTTATTCTGGGTGTTTGCAATATTTTAGGTTCGTTTGTCTCATCAATGCCAACTTGCGGCGCATTTACAAGATCGGCTGTGAGTCATGCGAGTGGAGTACGAACACCTTTCTCTGGCATCTACTCGGCAACAATAGCTCTGCTTGCGTTGACTTTGTTGACTCCATATTTTTACTTCATACCGAAATCAACGCTAGCTGCTGTATTAATTATCGCTGTGGTGTTTATGGTAAGTAGTTACCCCACCCTCGATCATTTTAGGTAGATATAAGTAAAAAATCCGGGCTCAACGGCTGATATTTTTTCCCTTTCAAACTCATCTAATTTAAAAGCAGAGCATAGAACAAAATTCAATTGCTAAAAGTTGCACTAATTTAAATGTGAGTTTGACGCCCTCTGGTGAAAATTATCGATTGATGGAAAATCGAAAAAAATATTTTCCATAAAAACGGTTAAACTTTTTATCCTCATCGGGTATTCGTAAGCGCGAATTGTGTGGGAGGAACATGTCGCCTACTAATTGTACCATCCATCGTGACAGATTGATTTCAAACTCCCTCTGCATTTGTGGCGCAATACGAAACGTGATTTTTGGACATGGTGTGGATGTTTCGTTGTCTGTCTAATCGCTGGTGTGGCAGTTGGCCTACTATTTGGTGTTATGTTGAACGTATTGCATTTACTCTATATGTGGGCCCGACCAGAAACTACATTAAAAATCGAAGAAATTGAAAACATGCAGTATATCAAAGTGGCGCCAAATATTGGAATGTTCTTCCCAGGTATTGACCATTTAAAACAAATGGTAAATAAAGCATTAAGTGCGGCTGACTTTAAAGTTCCTGTTGTCATCGATTGCACTAAATTCACTGGTTTGGATTACACTGCCGCACAAGTGAGTTTAACGAAGTTGAGTTTTGTTTTAAGTTTTTCATTATACAAAATTTGATAGGGAGTCTGTGATTTGGCTGAAGAATTACACAAACAAAGGCAAGTGCTTGTTCTACAAAATTTAGATACGAATCTACAGAGTTTTATCGCATCGGAGAATGTTTTGTTTTGTAGTAAGGAGGAAACATTAAAGGAGATTATTACTCAAGAATGCATTCGCAGTGGGTCCATTAGTTTAATGGCACACATTCGGGCGTCAATTGACTTAGGGTACAAAGTTGAACCTTTAATCGATTCAACTAATATAGAAATTGAAAACTAGCTGCTTCATTGCCCGGTATAAACGTATGTTTGATGCTGCACTTAAACTGTTTCGCTTTATTGATGAATGAATTAAATAATCAAAATTACATTTAATTTCATTGCACCGTCTTACAAACGGAATTTTTTCGCTGTAAAACAACTGTAGATCGTTGCGCGACAAGAGCAACAATCGAACGACATTACAACGAAAATCGGTGTGCCTGATCATAAATGAAGAGAATTTTCGAAATTCCAAAACGTTTACTAAAAGTAGAGTTGAAAAAGGGAAGATAAATACAATAAAGCAAAGTATTTTATTTTGTGTAAAAATTAATTTTCTTACTAATTTGCCAACAATCGCTCTAGATGTTGAGCCACCCCATTCAAATGCGGTTTAGGTACGGCCCTGTATTACCCTATAGATTTCAACATGATTTCGGGCCTTATGTCTAATGTCTTCATGCACCGAAATGTAAGTTTGACCACTTCATTGGTGAATCATGGTGATTGCATTGTGAATCATCGGTGATTCCATTGTGAATCATCTGTGATTCCATTGTGAATCATCGGTGATTCCATTGTGAATCATCGGTGATTCCATTGTGAATCATCGTTGATTTCATTGTGAATCATCGGTGATTCCATTGTGAATCATCGGTGATTCCACGGTGAATCTTTGGTGATTCCACGGTCAATCATCGGAGATTCCATTGTGAATCATCGGTGATTCCACGGTGAATCATTGGTGATTCCACGGTGAATCATTGGTAATTCCCAGGTGAACGTGCACAGACGGACGGACAAGGAGGGTGAAAACATAAAGTAGATATCGAGTGAATTTGTTAAGAATGAATTAATTTATTAAGAGTGAATTTGCCAAAACTTCGCACGGCTTGTATGAAACACGAATCCAATGTGTCGCGGAATTTCGATATCTATGGCGTATTCGATTCTTCATTACAATAAAAGACTTTCATAGAAGAACAGTTTTTTTTTTGATTATTTTGTAGTTTTGAACTCTCTGAAAAATGGTCTGCACAGAGATCAAAAAAATAGTTTTTGGTGAATATCTCGGACAATACCAAATCGATTCCAGGCAAATTATAATTGTATACGATTAATAGTAGTCCAAAGATACAAAGCTTTTGGCTGTGGCAACACCCCTGACAAGTGCTACAGAAGTAAAAAACGGCGAAAAAATTGTCATTTTTAAAGAGACGTGGAAGGGACGGTATACATTTTTTTCTCAAACCCAAAGCGGGAGGTTGTAGTCATTGGTCTTAGCTTTCAAATGAATCGCTAATTAGAAGTTTGCGACGAGTAGAAAAAAGTTAAGTTGATTTAAGTAAAAATTTTGAAAAAATTGAAATTATGTAATTTTTTGTATTTTTAACTTTACGTACCTCCTCAAATGAAATAAAAAACTTAACCCAAATAAAAAGGGAGTTCCTATATTGTAGCATATCCGATAAGGCTGAAAAAAGGCTCAATCGTGCAAATTTTAGTAGAAACGATGGTATGATAATATGTTGTTCTGTATCCATTCCTGATTCCAAAACTCCAATAACCCCGATGTATCGACGGCGGCTCAACTATTCGCCTATGAGCGGCCATTATGTCTTTTTTTCTATGAATTTTCAGGACTCAACTGAATGAGATGTCAACTTGGTTCCAAAGGCCAAGTTTGAGAGAAATGTTCAAAGTGAGGTTTTGTATGTGTTAGTGATGTTTTGTGTGTTGGTATCGCAATCCAAGATGGCGGAAATTACGGCCAAAGTCAAAAAAAATATTAAAGTTACAAAACCCTTCATACCGATCGGAATATAAAAAATTCGCTAAAACGCTCTTCGGAGAAATTATAGAGAATTTCAAGTGCTACATTTTCCTTTCTTAATGACACAAATCGAACAACGCGTTTAGGACCTAGGTCACTTGGAGTGAGGTCACGGCAAAGATTTAAAATTTCATATTAGCAGGGCCCTCTTTAAAACAAGAAAGGTAAAATAGTTCACTTTTTACTAGAAAGGTTCTTTTTGGACCAGTTATCAATGATAATGTCCTGATTCCAAAACGATTAACAAACCTTAAATAAACCGCTCTTTTTAGGCCACGCCCCCTTTTAAAGTTCGGAATGTAGAAGTATAGAAGTAGGTTCAATGAATTATTGCTCAGTCTGTGTTGAAGGTAGGACCTTCATATAGGGCTCAAGAGATAGAGAAAAGGTCAAAGTTTTTTTTGTGCGAAAATGTTTCTTCGGAATTTTCCATTTTCATACGGAATTTTCCGAGTTTTCCTTTGAATTCGTTGAGAAGTTAGTTAAATTTGAAAGGTGAATAACTTTCAAACAAAAATGTTTTCGCAAAAACTTTCGTCTACACATTGTTTTTCATTTATTTCTAGACAAATCTTTCGAAGAATGTGTATTATTTTCTTCAATAGTGCGGAAGCTAAGCAACCCCTCCCCCCCCCTCCGTGTAAAATGATCGATTGGGGTTTCGGTATTGAAAGTGCCATAAAGTCCTAAAATTTTTATGTAAGATTGGAGGAACAGCAGCCATAACTCTTGTGGTGAATATAAAACTCACCGACAACCACCCACCACCAAATTCCCATATTCAAGTTTTTTTGCTTTAGTCTAGAGGTGGAAAACCAAAACGTCTGTTGAATGAAGAATCGAATGAGCCGTAGAGATCGAAATTCCGCAACAATTTGGATCATGACCGTGCTAAGTTTTGGCAAATTCACTCTTAATAAATGGTAAGTGAATGACCACCATCTCCGAACATAGAAAAGTGCGGTTTATCGACCTCCTCTCGATAAATTATCGGAGGATAGGCAAGCGACGTTTTCTATTTTTCATGAACGACGGAACAATCAACGGGAAAATTTTATCTCATCACCTGAATTTTTACCTTACTGTTGTAATTCTTGTCTCATGCAGACACTTTTCTCATGACTTGGTACATAAATTACTTTATTAAAATTAATTTCATGCGACTAGTCTGTCAAAGAATATTTAAAAATTAACATTAGAAGGGCACTACACGCACCAGCTGCTGGTAATGTTATGATCCAAGCGTAGATGATGGATCGAAATAAAGACCAGTCGACTTTTTTCGTCTGATTTCCTTCAATTTGCCCGTATATCCAACCAGCCGAAACTATTCCACCGACAATGCAATGCGTACTTGAAATGGGTATTCCTAGTTTACTAGCTAGCAGAACCGTCATCGCTGCACTGACCTCAACTGAAAATCCTCTGAAAGTGCCTGAATAAATATAAAGATAGATGGAAAAATATTTGGAATCTCTCACGTAGTTGGATGAATTTTGGTAAGTTTGTGACCAACGGTGTCGTTAACTCGTTTACCTAAAACCCATAATCCTATGCACATTCCGATTCCACCATAAAGCAGTAATAAAATTGGCGATTCCGCTTTTTGTAGGACAGATCCTTCGGTGTAAATCATCCAGATGGCAATCAACGGGCCAATGGCATTGCTACACAATAAATTCGCAATTGAAGAAGTTATTGAGGTCTCTATTGTAATTTACCTAACATCACTTCCACCATGAGCAAAACTAGTGAAAACAGCGGAGAGAGTCTGTAGAAAATGAAACAGTCGATTAACTGTCGCATCGCTTTCAATCTTTTGATTTTTCAATGCTGCAGCATCAATTGAAACCGTTGAAGCAGCCACTGTCGCTATCGAATCAAAGCTTTGTCCAACTGAATTCCTAGACCATGTTGCCTGTTCGGAACTTAGAATTTTTTTTCGTTGCCACGGCACTACGAAAAGTTGACTTAAAATACCGACTAAAAGCATAGCACTCACGCTAATTGCAAAAACATGCCATAAAGCCAAGTTTTCCATTCCAAGAACTGAAATCGAACGGAAATAATTTAAAATGTTTTTATCGTCGAGGTTGTATTACGTTTCGATCCATTTAGAGTAACCGTCAAGACGTTTACGAAAATAGTTAACGCGTAAATTATTGGCAACGCTATGAGCCCAGCCTGGAGAGGTTTCTTTGCGTCCATTATCAGAAAACGGATAGCAGCCAGAATTAAGACGCAGGATATCCCGCTCATTAAAGGAGAAATGAACCATGAAGCAACGATTGTACCTAGAAAAACTACTTTGTACTAACTCACAGACAAACACACACCTTATGAAATTTTTACCTAAAACTTTGTAATTGAGACCTATAGTTCCACGAGCAGCTAAAGAAAATCCGACTGTTGATCCTACAATCGAATGAGTTGTAGAAACTGGAAGTTTGAAGTATGTAGCCAACATAATCCAAACAGCGCTGCCTATTAGCGCCGACAACATTCCGAGTGCGAGTTCTCTTTCACTGCCTTCATAGTCTTTCACATCAATAATTCCTTTACGAATTGTATCCGATACTTTGTACCCAAGTAAAACAGCACCAGAAGTCTCGAATATTGTTGCCAGAATACAAGCTTGTCTGAAGGTCAGGACACCCGAACCAACCGATGTTCCGAATGCATTAGATACATCGTTCGCTCCAACCCCAAAAGCCAGAAAAAATGAAACGAAAAAGCCGAGAATGACCACCCATAAAACATCAGATGAATAAAGATCCATGATATTCTTATACAATCTTCATGCTATTTTCGAAAACATCTGAAATTACAATAACTTTTTACAAAGATCGTATTTGCTGGAAGCTGCGTCGCGCTTCGTTTAATTTATTCAATCAATTTTATCGCGATCTTCTTGAGTTGTTTTAAGGTGATTTCTAATATAACTCACATTTAAAAAGAAAATTTTACTCTTTCGGAAAGAACGTCGAAACTCGTCTGTTACCAGAAAAATATTAACAAATTACAGCAAATTTTATTGTTCACTTAAAGCAATGTGTTTGTATGCACAGAACAGACGCTTAGTAAACATTTACTTTTTATTGAATGTAAATTGGTTTTTTATCAACTCCAGTGCGATTGATGGATATACTCGCACCTCGCATGTCTCACGTATTACTTTTGGATGATACGCATTAATAGCTTCGCAGGCTTAGCATGCACTCTGAAGACATGAGACCATAATTTCAGTACGCAGGTAGGGTTTTTCAGCATCTCTAAAGTGTTTATTTAGAAAAACAATTACAAATACTTTTTATCAACAAATTTCACACTAACTTCCCCCTTTCATCGAACGGTTTTCTTGTTTAATTGAATATTCATTCCAAAAATGTGAAAAAAAGAATTAATTATCGATTTGTCACAAAAACGTCGGTATACGACCATTAAATTTGCTACTTTGAATAATAATTTTGTAATTGAAAGAAATCACCTCGAAAAGCTACCAAAAATTTACAAAGTAAGAGAATAGAAGCTAAGAAAAAATGTATAATGATTTATTATATTTCTCTGATTTATATGGGCAACTGCTGAGCGGAGGCTATGTTTATGATGGCTGAATTGGCTGAAGTGAGCTAATTTCTCGTAAATTTGATTGAATGATTTTTACATCCCATTTAATAAAAATTAAAGTGATGCACTGAAAAAACATTTTGATATCCTCAGAAAACTATTTTGATATCCTCAAAAAACAATTTGGATATCCTGCCACGCTGGCTGTACTAAAAAAACAATTTTGATATCCTGAAAAAAAAGTTCTGATATCTTGAAAAATCTCCTTTGATCTCTTACAATCGATGTTCCCGAAAAACCGTTTTGATACGCCGAAAAAACAATGTATATCCTCAAAAAACAATTTTGATATCTCGAAAAATTATTTTCATACGCCGAAAAAACAATTTGATATCCTCAAGAAACAATTTTGATATTTAAACATAAATAAAGCTGCTGCCCTCGTATTGAAGGTTGCTTTGTTACACAGCATATTCATCTATCCTAAGACAATCTTTGTGCTAACATAAATAGTGTTGAATTTTTTTTTTTTTTTTTGATAGGCCGAAAATATAATTTGATATCATCAAAAAACAATTTTGATATCTCGAAAAATTATTTTGATTCACTAACACATCCTCTGTTTCGTGACATTTTGTAAAAGGAACAATCACTCTGTTTCGTGACAATTTGTAAGAGCAACAATCACTCTGTTTCGTGACATTTTCTAAAAGGAACAATCACCCTGTTTCATTACATTTTGTAATAGGAAAAATCGGCGTTAGGACCGATTGTCCCCAAAAAATAATATCCCCAACCAAAATATTCCCTTAGTCAAAATATCCCCAGTCAAAATAACCCGGACCTAATAACCCCAATTTTCATAAAAACACGGACGAAATCTCCCTAACCAAAATATCCCCTTAGACAAAATATCCATTTAGACAAAAATCACATCTTTAATGTTTTGAAAAAAATAAAGGTTTTGACAAAGAAGTATGTAATTTGATATTCAATCCGGAGTTTACTTAGCCAGCAGGCCTGAAATGAAAAACCACAACTAAAAAGTGGGGTCAAGGGGCGGCAGCCCCCGCAAAGGGGGGTTAAGGGAATAATATCTAATTAATAATACCTACATATATCCACCACTTCTGAGTAGACATTATGTCTGGGGATATTTTGTCCGGTCCATGTGGGATATTTTGTCGAGGGATATTTCGTCCGGGGATTGTCAGGGGATATTTTTTCTGGGGACAATCGGGTCTAGAGCCGGAAAAATCACTCTTTTTTTGTAAAATGTAGCAATTTATTTAATTCGTTGAAATTGTCCTAACAATCCTTTTAAGTAAAATTTTACCTAAGTTACCAAAAATTTCGGTAATTTTCAGTTTTTTGATGGCATCAAAATTATATTTTTAATGTATCAAAATCGTTTTATGAGGACATAAGAATTGGATTTTGAGGATATCAGAATTGACTTTTAAGGATATCAAAATTGGCTTTTGAGGATATCGAAATTGTTTTTTGTGGATACCAAAATTGTTTTTTGAGGATATCAGAATTGGCTTTTGAGGACATCAAAATTGTTTTTCGAAGTTATCAGAAATGGATTTTGAAGATATAACAATTGGTTTTTGAGGGTATCATTTGGTAAGACATCAAAATCCATTTTTCAGGCAATCAAATCCTCTTTTGAAGATATCATTTGCAAAAAATGCAGTATATCAAAATTGTTCATTCAGGATATCAGTTTGTTTTTTAGAATTATCAATATAAATTCTTTCCATAAAATAACAAGCTCAGATGTGCAAGAACTCCTCTGGAGCAATTCCATAAATCTCAAAATGAAAATTAATCCTCGAATTGATAACACTTGGACAATTTGGAGTATGAAATGCTTGGAACGGAATTTTCGCCAAGAGAATAGATTAAAATACTTAATAAATTTTGTAAATTGAATGATTTTTTCAGTTAACGATCACTGAATGAATTTTAGAATCTAAATTTGAATAGAAATAACATTTTGAAACCAAATCTGAAATGAAAAATTTGCCACGACTGGGACCTGAACCCAGAACCTTCACCTTGCCGGGGTGGTGCTCTGGGAATTTTGGGAATTACGGGTTGTCCAAACAAACTTATATGACGTAGACTTCATTCCGATTTCGATGTTTCAAGTAATTAACAATGAAAACCTCTTAAAAGGTATAGTGCGACGCAGTCTCCAATGTCCACTTCCAAAATTAGTTATATCGTTTGAGGTGACGCTATCGCTGATAATGCGCAGAAATTTGTTTGAATTAAATGTTAGTTTGTGGTCAAAGTTTTATTTTTCTAAAAAAACTGCATCACTTTTTTGAAAACATAATTGAACGAAGTTTTACAAAAGCACGCTAAGCAACAAATGTCACAATTATCTTGCATCTCATTTTTCGAAATTCTTGAATCTAATGAAAAAGAGGGATGCAAGATAATTTTGACATTTGTGGTTTAGCCTGCTTTTGTAAGACTGCGTTCGTTGTGTTCAAAAAATTGCGTCACAAAAGCCAGACCCAGCGACGAAATAATTTTTCTGTACTTTCACTTTTTACGCTGCAAAAATTCAACTTTTGTTTCGTTGTGCGGCTATTGTTTTGTTTTTTAAATTTTTGGGTGGGTTTGGTATTTGTGACGTCAGTAGTTTTGGAAGTAGGGACGAAATTTGTCGCTACGGCACTTCACGCAGCTGCCATAGCTAGCGGCGGCGACCCCAACTATCGTGATACAATAAAATCAATTAGTGACAATCCTTTTTGGAAGATAAAGGAAAACAATTTAGGAGAAAAAAATTTCCGGAGAAAAAAATTTTCGGGGAAAAAAATTTCCGACGAAAGAAACCAGTGAAAAAAAAAATTCAGGCGAAAAAAATTTTCGGCAAAAAAAAATTTCCGGCGAAAAAAAAATTTCAGCAAAAAAATCTAACTTTCCCGAAGGAACCAACCGTGTAACAATTTTAATTCAGAAGAGAGCAAAAAATCCAAAATGGCGTCACTTTGACAGCTGGCAACCATTTTTTTAGGATCCCAAAAAAGTTTCCTCACCAATCTCTATAACTTTCGAGAAGAGACCAACTCTCTAAGTATTGTCATTCCCGAGTTAAATTCGAAAACTCCGAGCATTACGTGAAAAACCCTTAAAATTGACCACTTTTCCAGATGCCACGACTTTTCAAGAGTTTTCTAAAGCGGCATATGAAATTTTTCATTTGGGGCCGAGACTGACGTTCTCTAAACATTTCATCAAAATTGGCAGTTTAGTTCTCGAGATCGAAAATTATTAATAGATAGACTTTAGAAACTGACAGATCAGAAAAAGAAAAGATCAGAACCGACAGATCAGTTTTAGAAATGATGAGAACAATAGAAAAAACGATTTTCCATACCAAAATTTCATTTCCCAACCTCGATATCTCAGCGAATTTCTAACCGATTTTGATGAGTCTGGTCTCGTTGGAAAGCTGCGACGAAGTTTCTTTTTTTAAAATTAGAAGGGGGAGGGGCCCCCAAAAGTTCGCGTATATATAGCTCCTTGTCCCAAAGGTTTTCGTATGGCGTTTTTTGAGTTTGTGGACTCCATTTTAGGGGCACCGCTGCGGGCATGATAATCGCATAACATTTTTACAATCTAGCGGTCTCATCAGTCGATTCTAATGTGCAGTGCATTTTTAATGAGTATGTACATACATACACAACAAATGAAACATGTCATCCAAATTCATCAATGAAAAGCATCCGAAAAACATCTCAATCAAAAATTAATTCGAAAAAATCTCTTTAGAAACAAAATTAAAAAAAGTTGTTGAAAAACTCACCGAAAAAATAAAATATAAATCTACTTTGAAATCTGTTTTTTTTAACGACAATGTACTCTGAATAAGACAAATGGCAACTTTAATCTAAATCTAAGTTCCGCAATGCAATCTAATCCTCTCAATAATAAGCGTTATGAATTCAAGTATTGCCTTTCCCTACATAGGTACTTAAACCAAATCATACAGTTTCCTTTGGCAGCCAAATTCCTTTTAGACCCATACAAAGCATACGGACCTATCCCTTTACTATCCGACCCATACGAGAGTTAAACATTAAATAACAGTATGCGCTCTGCGAAAATGACGGCACATTTTTTATGGAATTTGTTAAACGTTTCAATAGGACAAATTGAGGACATTCGTTGTTAGCCTTCAACGAATTTGGACAAATGAAGATAATTTTGAAATTTTGTATGAAATTGTCTGATTTGAAACACTTTCCACTAGAATATTGACAATTTCTTACTTCTGAAGCAATTAACGTTGAGGACATATTAAGGACAAATTTTTGGCGTAAGCACGAGATGAAAAAGTAGCTTCTAGTAATAGATTTAAAAATTCGTTTTGTTGTAAAAGATTTAAAAATTTGTTTTTAGTACACGCTTATGTCTCATGAACCCTGATAGGACAAATTCTGAAAATATGACGGACGCAAAAGGACATTTGAGGGCATGCCTCCTGGCCCTTCAGTAAAGATCCTCCAGAAATTTTTGTTATTTTGTAACGACACTGTTTTTTGCTTGGGATATTTTTAAATTTTGAATATTTTGCAAATGACCGCTCCCCGACCGTATGGCTAATCAAAACTCGAAGATTGCAACAATCGGTTATCAAGAAAAACGATATTACATTCACCGTTTTCCATCGGTAAAAATTTCTTTTGGCAAATAGATAAAAATGTGGATTCAAATAGCAAAAAGATGATGACGTCATAATCCAAGGGGCTATTGGTAATCACAAATTGTGTAAAGCCCGAAAAGTTAACAATAAAATTTCATTTAATAAACTGTGCAATTTTATTTCTCTTATAATAGTAAAAGATTAATTAATAATAAGTTTAAATCCTTCAATTTTATATCAGATAATTCCGTCTAAGTGAAAAGCATCCAGTACATCCATAAAAAAATTCCAATCAATCCAAGATTCATTACCCATTTTGTGATGTACAATCTGCGGTATTATATGATGAATGTTTTACATTCGTCTGTTCCAACTACCAATGATAATTTACCTTTTTAATGCTTTTCTTGCTTTTTCCATACTTTCCAGACCGTCCTTAAGCACATACTTTCGAATGCCAAACATGTAATTTTCGATGTACGAATCCCAGTTCATCGCACGTACATCACAATTAAAATCACTTCCATCCGTTGCACAATTGATTTCACACAATAGTTCTTTCATATTTGTGGTTTCGAATTTCCATTCGTGCATTGCAAAGAATTCACCTGAAAACATTAGAGTGAATACACAAAATTGAAAAGGATTCGTCCATTTGATTGTACCCGTATCAGCTGCAGCTTTATATCTTTTAGCAATTTTGAGTAGAAAGGGTTTTGTACCCTGTAATCGTAATAAAACATCGAAAACGAATGCTGGCAAAAAGTGATAAAAAAGCTCATAGAATGTGTGAACGACACGGTTTGTGCGATAGGTAAAGTTCGGATAAAGCATAACGTATTTTGTCGGATTTTTTCGTGCATATTTCAACGTTGCCAAACCGTAGTCTTGCCATATAACAGGATTTAATTCACCCGATGTACAATTGTATACCCGAATGGAATTCGATCTTAAAAATTCAAGAATCACCTTTAATGACTTTGATGTCATCCCGGTCGCTCGGAGAGAAAAATTGACAACAGGACGCAGGTGGAACCAAATTAAGTTAAATTTAAAAAAAATGAGTAGAATTTTCACCTATGGCATCCGGATTGTCGACATTTTCTAAAATCTTCGATTGAACGGTTATTGAGACTGTACGGCTAAAATGTCTTACGGTTTGAAGTAACTCATCCACGCCGCTGCAATCATTGTGTTGCAAACAATATCAACTGGAATGAGATCCATCACCAAATTTTTGTTGCACATAATACTTGTTATCGTTCCTCGTGAAATTTCCATCATGATACCAGTGATGCCATTTATATTGTCCACCCATCCCGGAAACGGTTCATTTAACGCTGCTGTTACAATCGATGGCCGAACAATACAAATCGGCAAGCGATGGTGATAATCTGCGGCAATTTGTTCAGCTATTGATTTGGTTAGTGTGTAAGTGTTCGGATGGGCACCCTGTAACATTTTCAATAATCTGGTTGGCGTAACTGATACAATTTACCAATGTCTCACTTGTAAGCTGACTGCGATTGAATTGACAACTTCGCTGGGAAGAATATTTACGCACTTTATGAATGAATCGGTGTCAAATTGTACTTTCGGAGGGTAGACTGTTTCTTCTACATGATCTCTACATGGATTCGTGTACGCAGTTGAGACATGAATAATACTCTAATTTATGCAATATCAAGAGTCAAATATTGGTAAAAGTCAAAATAAATTGAAAGAAAAATACTTTTAACTGAATCATTTTCTCACACAAGTCCCATAAACGTTTACTACCCAGTGTATTCAAATTGGCAGCATCTGTTAATTTCTGATCGAAGCGTACCGTAGCGGCTGAATGAAAAACGATGTTAACGTTTTCAATTAATTTCGTTACATCCGATTCGGTTAGGCCAATCATCGGTTGGGCAATGTCACCAGCTACACAAATCAACTTATGCAATTGATTCGGATTGCTTGTTCGTATCCGATCAAAAATCTACAAACAACAATACAACACAATAACACAAACAGAATTTTTTACAAAATGTAGAAACAAACTGGATTTTTGATCAGGTCAGCATATCGTTTCTCACTGCTTAAGCCCCGTTTCGATCGGACTAAAACGTACACACACTGGATGTCCTCACAAGTGCGTAAAAGTTTTTCTATTAAGACTTTGCCAAGAAAGCCTGTCCCACCTGTCACCAAAACGCAAGTATTTTTGTAAAAACTTTTTATGTTGAAGCGACTTTCATCGAAGGGATCACTGACGTTGTTGTTTGCATCCAGATAATATCTTGATGAACTAGATTCGTTTATTTTCATCATCGTTAGTCTAAAAAATGTAAGGAAACAAATTAGGTTTTTTTAATACTTTTATGTAGCTTTCGCCCAAAATGTGCCATTTTTCGCACTGAAGACTAGGCGACTTAATTTTTTCTGTATGTGGTACTTAAAATTAATAAAATAAATCATCGAGGAATTCTATTGGTTGTGGTCCGAGCGTATGTTATTATAAACGAGATTGAAATTGTTTCTTGAAGTTCTCGCAATCCTAACATTATAAAATCATGGTAAATAGTTATATAATTGCTTTTTCGACAAAATTTACATTTAGAGCATCTCCCGTACAACAAGTACGAAAATCTGAAAAAAAAAACTTTTGATCGATCGGCATTCGGTCCCCGAAACAGCACAAATTCTGGGACCTGCATCATTCGACAGCACAAATTTACGCCCTAGCTTGCGGGGGGCCGGAGGATAACGACATGCACCTAAAATTAAAACATTATTTCCATTTTCAAATTGATTGTGATCAATTCCTAAAGACACGTTAAGTTAAATTGGTCAGGAAATACGAGACTTACGATTCCCCAGAAATATGTTCCTGAGCATAATGATTTTTCAGATAACATTTTTCACACTGAGATGCTTTGAATACTTTTGGACCCATACGAAGTACAAAGGTCCTATACGTTTACTGCAAACCCTTTTATTGTAACATGGGGAAGATCGAGCTGAAATTTAGGGGAATACATTTACTCAACAGATCACCCTAAACTTTTTTCCCTGAAAGGTACATGCCTCCCATGAATCAATTTCAAAGATGAGCAAAATCGGTCAAGGGGTTCCGAAGATATGGTCGATAAAGTGATATGACCAAAAACATGACTTTTCGATGGTCGCTGAAACTTTTTCGCAAATATCTCAGCAAGTATGGCACCCAAATTGTCCATTTTGGTGTCAAATGAAAGAATTTGATCTCACAAAACTGGGAAATTCTTTTTTGTTGAAATCGGGTCAGTTGGCTTTTCGCGGTTTTTCATCTATATTTGCTCAACTATGCAATATGGAGATTTACTGTCAAAAACAAAGTTTAAGAGAATAAAATTTTAGAGAACAGGTATTTCACGGTTTTAGGGAAAAATGTCACAATCTGTAATCTAACCACTTCTAGAATTGGGAGGGATGACACATAGCTCTAGAACTATGACAGTTAGAAAGTTTCTTTTTAAGAGAAAGTTCTGAAGAATAAGATTTTAGAGAATACTTGTTTCAGGGTTTTAAGGAAAAATGACCTAAGGTACCGTTCATAAAGAATGTCACGCGAAATGTCGGTACCTTTAGTTCTAATGCTTTGTGAAATTTGAGTTTATATTTGGGTACTATTTAAATGCCAAGTTAAAAATGTCAACTTATAACTTGTCAAGTTACGAAATTTTTATTACGCCCCGACAGAACACTTTGAATAAGGAAAATATATTTTGGTAGACGCTTTAAAGCGGGTAAATAAGGAATAAATGATAACAAAACATTTTGTATAATTAAAATGACCAACTTGACAAAGTAACAAAATAACTTGACAAAAAACACTTGACAAAAAGTGAATTTTCATTTTCAACTACTGCCAATAAATAGTTCCCTTTATATTTATTCTTTATTCAATTTGCTAGAATTCAATTCTTGGAGTTGGCGTGTCGTGACACCAGGGGGGGGGGTGTATCACACTGGGACAGTAGCGTGACATGGGGGGGGGGGGGTAAGAAAAATGCCGATTTTGGCGTGACATCCTTTGTCACTTCTGGAATTGGAATGGATGACTCTTGTCTCTTGCTTCCAAAGCCAAAGTTGTAGAGAATAAAATTTGAGAGAACACGCGTTTCAGGGTTTTAGGGAAAAATGACCAAATCCATGGAGGAAGAAGACAAAGCACATTTTTCTTTGATCTTATAGATACGCATAGGTAATGAGGTGGGTTCTTAACATTACCCTGGGTGATTTCTGTGGGTCGTCGGAATTCTGATAGTTATAAACATTTTTTTGCTCATTTTTAAAACCTTGCAATATATATTCTGATACGGTACGTACGGGTCCTTGATCTTCCACTGTTTTATTCAACTTTCGCCCTCAATAGCTTCAGGAACTTTCACTTTTTTCGATATTGTAAGTTTTTTAAAATAAGCCATAGCTTGAAAGTATTTCTATGTTCTATGTTCGTTTTTTAACGTTTTTTGATTTTTTACTTTTCGATTTAGACATTTGTACAGATACGCTTAATTTATTGTATTGTAACGTTTTGATGGTTTTTTAACGAGGTCTATGACAGCAGTCATAGGCACTCTTTTTCCATGTCATCTAGAAGATAGAAGACAATAAAATGCAATTCATCATTTGCTTTTTTTCTGTAAAGCGACGGTTTTTCATTTCAAAATTTCAAAGGAACCCCGTGAAACTTTTTATCATTTGATTTATTTCACTCAGATTGTTCTACGTATTAGCTTATATCTCTTCCACAGACTCTAACGTTTAAATAGATTTTATTCAAGCTAAAAAAAGATTGCTCACAATGGCGCAGCACTAACGTTTAATGTTTAGGGGCCATCCATAAAGTACGTACTTCCTTAGGGGGGGATTCGACGATAGCGTACGCTCTATACATTTCAACATTTTTTTCCATACATTTTTACGTACGAGGGGGGAGGTGGGTCTAAAAATAGTCATTTTTTGAGTACGTACTTTATGGATGGCCCCTTATTGCTTATATTATATGTAAACAATATTCAAAGCAATTTAGTCGAATCGTGCGAAGTGTCTAATTAATGAATCTTTAGCAAAAACTAGTTTTGAGTAGTTATGACTATAAAAAGATTTGTAAGTTGTCCTAAAATTAATGACTTAATGAATCGGAATATGGCCGTCTTTGTCTTCAGAAAAAACAAGAACTGAAAAATCGACACGACTTATATCAGAAAGTTGAAATTTTTGCCCCGCTCCGACGCCAGCCGAAAAAGTTGGTAAAAACAGCTTTGTTTTGACGCACGCCGATTTGCGCCGCCAACGAAGCCTCTTGCGCTGATTTTAGCCGCCCCGAGGAAATTGAAAAATCGCTTTCGCCGCCGCCGATTTATTTGACCAGCGCACGGCTCTACTGAGGACTCTACAGCCCGAACGACTCAACATATTATCGCTAATTCAATTTTCGTGATTTACTGATGTCCACATCTTTCATACAAACCCCACCAACCTTCAAAAAACCACGTTTTTTACTACTTTTTCGACCGTAACTTCGAAAGTTTTTTACCGATTTCGCCCAAATTCAATCCCGTTATTAAATTTGTGTTTGTCTTTCAGAAAAAAAAAGTTTTTGAAAATCGGATAAGATTTACCCGATTTAACTTATGTAGAAAAAACACGTGACTTGTGTACTTTCAAAGAGCTCGAAAAATTTCACCAAAGTACACCATTGAACCCGAACAAATGTAAGCACAAGTCACACCCTGATCATTTTGAAATTCTTGAAAAAGTCGTATTGTGACTCCAGTACAGCGACGGAGCTTGGGACTCGGGTTCAATAACGAACTTAAGTGAACTTTATGGTGCTCTTTCAAGAAATTTAAGTCACAAGGTTTTCATATTTGTAATAGCTGCAGAATTCAAGCGCACGTTTTTGTAATCTTATTACAGAAAATGTAATGATATTACAAAAAATGTAATAATATTACATTGTAACGAAAACGCACCTTCGATTTACTCGCCCATAAGGAATGACACAGCTTCGTGACTGGTGTACTTTGAAAGAGCATAAAAAAGTTCACCAAAGTTCGCTATTGAACCCTAATAAATGTTGGTCCATGTCCTTGAGTTTACTGAACCTTGCGAAAAACGTAATAAAAGGCGTTTTTCGCAAGGTTCAGTGACCGAACTCAAGGACATGGACCAACATTTCTTCGAGTTCAGTAGCGAAATTTGGTGAATTTTTTAATCTTTGAATTGCTTTTATTTCAATACATTCTACATAAGTGATATAAATGAACAGAGCAGCACAAGTTAAGTTAAAATAAGATTGAACAAAAAAAAAAAGAAAAATCGGAAAAACTTCGTCTAATGTAGGACACTTCGGTATGCTAGATAAGACACACATGGCATTGCCACGCTGGATGGCCATGGCCAACGACATCCTCTGATAAATGTATAGCCGCGCTTTAGGTTCACCTGATTGTCTAATGAGATTCGAGCCTATCTTGTCTAACAGCTTCACCGCTTCCCTGGACCCGGGACCGAACGATTCAACCGCCACAGCGACGAAGTGATGATTGGCTTTGACTTTTGTGTATTTTGAATGTTTTCGGGTCACAGCTCTTTCCGATGTCATACCTGGACGCAGTCTGCCAGCCATGTTAGAAGGTGCTAACGAGTCTGCACACGTAGTTTACCAGATATGGGCTCTTCCTCTCTCCCATGTGGTGTAGGTAATGCCGTGTAGTCGCTTGTTGCCGTCATCCCGAAAAAGACCGGTCGGTTCAAGCAAAGAATTCATGTTGATTGATGCAAGGCTTTGATGTATTATTCTGTTCAAGTCTGCATGTCTGAAATATTTGCCGGGATTTTTCATGCAATGAAGACCGTGCTCTTTCAAAGTACACCAGTCACGAAACTGTATCTTTCCTAATCGAAGGTGCGTTTTTATTACGTTTTTTGTAATAAGATTACACTTCGTGTACGCCTGAATTCTGAGGTTTTTGTTGATGTAGAATCTTTCTGATGTGGTTATATCGAAAGAGCATGAAAAAATTCACCAATGAGTCAAAAAAAGAAAAGAAAATTAGTCCTAGTCGTTGAGATCGTGCAATAACGTGAATGTTTTGCAAGGGAACACAAGGATTCAGATCTACATTTTTGTGGTTTCAATAGGTTTAACTTAGATCACTTTTACAAGCTTACACAAGTTTTAAAGGACATTCCAAATCGCCACAGAAATAGATGGTTGGTCTTCATCAGAAAGGACTTTTGTGATCATTTTAAATTAATTAATAAATGGTAGTGGTGGTAGTGGTCTTTAATTTTGAATTTTGTTAAATTTAGGCAGCATGTGTTGTATTTATGGCCTAAAACGTTTACCCGGCGTAGATCGGCTTGTTAGTCGATGTGAAAAATTCGCGTTTGTGCATGATGAACTTAAATCTAAAAACTTTTTAAACTGGAAACGTGAAATTTTTTGATAATTAAGAATAATTTTATAGACTATTGTGTCTCAAAAATATGTAAAAAAGAATCAAATTCTTGTTGTTAAAATGCATTTTTATTGCAATTTCCGCATCTTCCTGCGCCTAAACCATTTTAATAAATATGATCGAGAAAATTTTTCATTTATTTAATCTGTATTTATCGAAAAGAATAAAGTCAGAAGGAAGCACTTGATACCTGTGTGGAAATAATTTTCCTTCAAATATCAGATCATTTGATGAAAAGCCTGACTGTAAAATTTAAATTTATCAATTTTACTTACAAGTCTATTGCTCAACTGATTAAACAAAACGTCCCAAATTCCTGTTGCACTTTTCGCTCTTCCTTTTACTTTCTACAAATCCATCGTCGACGATAGCGTAACATACCACAGTTGTTTTATGAGTAAATAGAAATTAAAACGATTATTACTTTCATCAGATCAACTAACATGTAAGCACAAGGCGCTTCGATGAATTGCATATAATCAAGCGAATCGTAAGATTAAAACGAACTGAAATGTTATTTGAAAACAGCATTATTTGATTACAGTTTCCACGATATAAGAAAATTTTTGTGTAATGTTTTCGCAATCTTTGGTAGGAGAATATAACGTCTATTGGGAGAAATTTTTACACTCTCAGCGCTTACCATGCCAACTAGTTATTCAAAAATATAGTATTTATGAAACATAATTATAACAGCTTCTGTTAAATTATTATATGATAACATAGCCGCTGATGTAACACTTCTTTACTTCTTTATAATCGGTGTAACGTTAGATGCTTAATGTCAAAAAGAATTAAAGAAATTCGAAACATTGTTCATTCCTTTGGTTGTAGCCAAATCTTGAAAAGTCTTGAAAGAAATTATATTTTTGTTAACTTCTACTGAGTACTTTTGCCATTTCTGAATAAGAAAATTTTCTAATCAATTCGAATTTCATATCTGACTTAAGATGAACTAGAGCCGTACCATGATCTGGCTATTATGCTGTTGAAGTCAATGGAGACTACTTAAAAAAGCATAACATATGTTGCACCTAACGTTAAGCCCATTTTTCGTACCTTAAGCACCAATGTTAATAGACACTTCCCCCATGCGTTCGTATCAATCACGTATCAAGAAAACGTGAGCTGTGAGGTTAAAAAATGTTGGAGATTGTTTGAAAAAGAACTGCAAAAAAGTTACCGGAATTATGATGCATTCGGATAAATGTGCACCAATTTACCGATTCAGTAGGAAAGATATTCGTATCCCACGGAATGGTAGGGGATAGACCCGTGCGTCGGCGTCAGTCGCGCCGATCGCTGCTGAAAAAATTTGAAAAAATGACGTCGCCGCCGCCGCCGAAAAATTCAAAATCGGCTAGCCGATCTCGCCGCCGCCGCCAGTCGCCGATATTTTTTCTTGTTTTTTTCGGCCCAAGATTCATTGAAATTAAAAAATAATTTTCATTTCAACTTTGCTTAATTTTTTTTTTTATTTGTATTGTTTTTTTCAACTTCATTTATTAAAGAGAGCACCCTTAAAGGCTCAAATCACATATTATTTCGATTAGAGTTTTAAAACAATCGATTGACTGGACTAATGCGATAAATACATTTATATTTTTGAGCGATTGCGTGTAATGTATGTACTTTGTCATGGTATGTGGAGTTAGTATCGAATCCGAATTTCAACATGCCCAGAAACTGGATGAAACCGGAACTGAACCTTGTGATGAGATTGGAAGCTGTGTTTCTGGAGAGATGTCTTTCAGGCAGAAACTTTCGCTGCATTTCTAGGAGTGGGAGAGCTCTGCCGAGAGAAGCGAGAGCAGAGAATGTCGTTATCATTTGCTCGGATAGTCAGGGGTCTGACATCGCCTATCATTATCTCCAAATTGGAGAAAGGGTGTAAGAACCTATGGATATAGAAATATCCTACATATGAAAATGCCGCTTTGTACCGGTGAAAGACTGACTTTAATTTAGGAAATCATTCTATCCCCATATTTCTCTCTTCTAGTGAAATGGCATTTTCTTCCGTGCTATTAGTTTGGTCTTTAAATGATAGTGGATGCAGTGTTAGTGTCAGGTTTGGTGTCGTTGTGGTTGTAATTGGCTGGAGTTGGATTGGTTGACGCTGAGGAAATGAACCAAGGCTAAACATGCGAACCGTTGGAGAGATTATCGCGGAGGAATGCACTCAAAATGCTTCCTACCGGAACCGGATAGTAAATGGTCCAAGGAACTAATCTGCATGAAACGGAAAATCATCAACATAGTAGATCGTGCGATAGCTGATCAATTTAGCGCCTTTGAAAAATGTGACTCATTAGTACCGCGGGCTGCTGTAGTTTGACCTGTCATACTAAACGGACAGGTTTCTAGTCAGGACGGGAAGGCTCACATGATTTAAATGATAGATGGGAAGAAAACTAAGGATTACCATATCAATGTTCCAAGATCCGTTATGATCTTCCTAAGCTGATAAATTTAAAATTGTTCTTTGTAGGGAATTTTGCGTCATTTTGGACATGGTATCTTAAAGTTCTGCTTGGTTTTGTTATTTTTCGATCATGCAGAGACCACGTTACCAGCGGAACTGAGTACGAAAGAATATAATGAACTATACTAGTAATGAATTTCAATGGAATACAGACTGGAGAGCCGAAAAATTGTCGACGGCGGCGGCGAGTTGTCGAAAAAGTCGGCTGGCGGCGGCAAAATGACAATCTCAATAAAGAAAAGCCGAAAAAGTCGAATAAAAAGGAAAATTAAAGCAGGTTAGTGTCTTTGCTTTATTTCCTAATTTTATGTGGAATTTTTTTTTTCATTTATTGCCAAATTATAAAAATGAGTTTATGTGATTATCCCTGTCATCTAAATCACTTTAATTCCAACTCACTGAAAGTTTGCTTATTAAACGGGACATTATCGAACGGCATATGTCGTGAGATAAACGTATCTACAGCGAGTTAAAACGATAAAAATGACTGAGATGTTCATTTCATAAAATTGGCGAATTCACTGCCTGACAGTTCAGCAAAGAACCAAAAAACTCAAATTTTGACGTAAGCTGACTTCAGCAGGTGTTTCACTGAACCCTATAATTTTACAAAATTTCATTTTTTGCCTCCTTCTGATGTGCACTTACTTTGTACTCTGTATTTTCTTTACATAACGTGGTTTCACAAATATAGGAAATCATTTTCGTCTGATGAGTCCAACGAATTAAATAATTGAATAGTTTGCCTTTGTTGTCTCAAAGTATAGTTTCAAACTTTGACAAAAAAAATTTTTTTTTGAAATTTTCATTTATTTTAAATTTTGATTTTCCGCCGAAATGCGCCGCCGCCGCCGATAAGAAATTTGATGCGTGCCGAAGCGAGCCGCCGGTAAAAATACTCAGCCGATGTAAGCCGCCGCTGACACCTTGAAAAATTTTATGCGCCGCCGCCGGAAAAAGTTGACCGGTGCACGGGTCTAGTTGGATAAATATTAGCTCTATGAAGAAGGATTCAGCCATTTGCACAGATGGCTCAAAAATGATCTGGTAGATCCACCTTTATGTCGTCGTTAGATACACCTACGCCACAATCTCGCAAACTGAAAGAAATTCGGAGATGGGTTGTTTTCAAATTGGCCGAAGAATTCGCAGATTAACTCTTAACTCCTCTACTCCTCATTCTGATTAGACAATTATTGTGTGTCATAATCTCTATTGTATATATTAAATATAATTGTGGTCTGGTGTGGTCGATCAGGTTTTATTATAATTGAATACTTGTGTGATAATTGCGCTATCTGTTGTAATTAGATTCGATGATTCAGATAGATAAATAATGTTTTTATTCGAGTTTAATCGTATGGAGCGGCGCCATATACGAATTTTTTGGTATGGGGCATTCGCCCCAATCGCCCTTCTGTAGTAGTAGAACCTTAGGTAATGAAAAGACACACTAACTAGCCAGAAAGGTAGCCAAGAGTTATTCGAAGGATCAGAACCTGTGTTTGGTATCACATATACCACACAGCGCAAATTAATCCGAGGACATTTCACAAGCGAGACACGACGAACTATGAAACAAGTTGGAAGACTGCATGCGTAGTAAAACGTATATCGTAGAATGCAGCCAGCGTACAACGAGGTTGTTAATAGAGAAATCCATAAGATTTGAGACCAATGATCGGGTTAAATACCCGGTCATTATAAACTCAACAAACATTTACATATAGTAGGTCAGTCACAGGGTGACTTATACGAGAGGTGTAATGAAGAGGAAAAAACCCCGCTTCATTTTCTGATCAACCGTCGCATGAAAATTTTGTTTGTACGCTAAAATACGCCATACGCAAACCGCCAAAGAAACAAAACATAACAAACCAATAACTATTTACTTTACGTAAATTCCATGCAAAATGTGTAATTGTAAATATTGCATAAACCTCAAGCAAAATGCACCAACTGCATGTGTATTCCTATTATCACTTAAATTCGCTAAAAAGAACCCATTTGCATAATTGTTTTCCAGTCTATCGCTGGCTCTACAAAAGTTATTGGTTGAATAGTTCACATACAACCATTCCTATAATTTGCAGAATTACCACATTATACGTATTCGCAAAGCAAAAATGCACATATAAGTGTTATTTTACCGTCTGTTACGAGCATTTCTTGTTAATGTCCGTATTATAACAGCGATCAGCGTCTATGTGATTTCTTTAGAAAGATGTTTACCTACTTTTTCAAAGTATCCGGTATTTTGATTTTTTTTTTTTGCATTAGATACCTAATTATTGTGGCTTATTCTCGGGTTTTTGAAATAGGCAATCGACGTGAGGCTTTGACTTTTTATTAAGTTATTCGGGTGGCGTAGTAAACTAGCTTGCACGTTTTGGGTGGGTCAGGTCCCTTGACTGATTAATTGTCGAATATAATGAAGACAGGCATGGAAATCGAAAGTGTTGCCCGTTTATAAGAAGACTAGGCTACGTGGCTTTGAAAATTTTCGGCCAATTAGTATTCTTCCATGTCTTTCTAGTGTTTGATATTTTATTTAAGGAACAGATTTCAATGCATCTCATTAGTGAGGGCTTATAACTATAAATTATAACTATAACATTGGGGGTCCGGCATTTGTGACGCATTTCCTTAATCGAAAAAGAAAATATTTCAAAAGAATTTTTTGCGTTCCGAAACTGTAAGCGTCACCCGAATTGACATCAGTTGTTTTGGAAGAAGAGACGAGGACTTGCGTCACTTTTCCCTTTTAAGAAGGGTTTTTGTTGTGATAGGATGTTTACATGAGGGGACCCTTTATGCCCTAGTGGAAAATAAATGAATTTGAATTTGGAATTTTTGTAAAGGATAAGCGATTTTATTCACAGTTACGCTAGTTGTCTTTACATGGTGGCGCTGACATTAGCGAAATGAAATATTTAAAAATTCATATAGAGAATGTGTGCATTTCCAGAGTAAATCGACTACGATTCTAACGGCCCTATTTAATCGGTATGCAATGTAAGTATTTTTTGGAGTAAATTTCTAGACTTTCAGTCAAGGGAATTATTGTGCCATTCGGGGTAGAAAGGCTGAAACTGAGAGCATCTAACTAACTGCACTTTGAACTATCGTTGTTGCTAGTCTACACTTTGAACTAATCTCACCGCTCCAGCCACTGCCACTGCCAACGTTTGTTCATTCTTTACAATCATAAAACAATTGTTCGTTTAACATCGCTTTTAATTACTTCCATAAAACTTCAATAATCAGCCGCAGTATTCGATAAATAGTCTCTTCTGCCAATGTTCGACGCTTGTTTACTTTGTACAGCCTCCAATTTCGGACAATCTGTAATTCTATGACCTAATCCTCCACAATAACTACAACCTTGTGTGTCTCCAACATCCAAATATTTTTCTGTTTCAGAACACAATTCACCCAGAAAGGCTGGTACTCGTTGCTTCGCTTCAATTAATAAATGTTTCAAGTCCAGTAAGACAGACTGTTCGGTAGATTTGTTGATAAAAGTTGTAGCCAATCCTTTGTTTATCCCAGAACGTCCCGTTCTGCCAATTCGATGCACATAGTTTTCAACATCGTCCGGCATGTCATAATTAATAACGTGTTGCACATCAGGAAAATCAAGCCCTTTTGATGCTACATCGGTAGCTACTAAAACATCTTTCTGCTGCTTTCGAAATGCTTCCACAGCCCTTGAACGTTCTTCTTGATCTTTACCGCCGTGGATAGCTACAGCTTCGACACCTTTCAACAATAAATATTCATGAATAGCATCAACGTCTTGCTTCTTTTCAGCAAACACTAAAACTGGAGGAGCAGTTCGTTGAAGACATTCCAACATATAAACGATTTTCGCCTCTTGCTTCACATACTCCACATCCTGAATGACATTCATTGAGGCCGCACCAGCTCGGCCAACATTTATTGTTACTGGCTTCACTAATGCTGAACGTGCAAAATTTTGAATTTTCTTAGGCATCGTCGCTGAGAAAAGTAACGTCTGTCTTTGGCCACGAAAGAATGAAAAAATTGTTCGAACGTCCTCCTCAAATCCCATATCGATCATTCGATCTGCTTCATCCATGCAAAGATATCGGCAAACACTAAGAGTAACCATTTTTTTGTCCAACATATCCATTAAGCGTCCAGGCGTTGCTACCATTATGTGAGTTCCTTTTTGAATTACTTCCATGGCTTCGGTAACTGGTACGCCTCCAATGGCTAGACATGAACGTATTTCCGGTAATCCTCCTTGATGCAGCGCCTTGCAGTAATACTGGTCATGTGAAAACAAAAAATTGTATGAAAATTCTTAAAAATTCAGATTGACTAGCTGACATACCTGTATGATCTCATGGGTTTGTTTTGCCAATTCTCGTGAAGGACAAATAATCAAACCATACGGTCCCTCGTTTCGGATGAATGGTAATCGAAGTTCTTGTTCCACGCAAAACATAATAATGGGCAAAACGAAAACTAGTGTTTTCCCGGAACCAGTAAATGCGATTCCGATCAAGTCACGACCTGACAGGACAGTTGGAATTCCTTGGACCTGAATTGGGGTTGGTTTCTTAATGTTTTTCTTTTCCAATGCACTCAGAATGGGTTTCGGAAATTTCATTTCTTTGAAAGACTTAATTGGCACGGTAACATCATCACCTTCGACCAATATGTTTAAATTGTCACGGATTTCTTCACGTTTGTACGCTGGCATCGCCAGCAAATACCTTGGCGGTCTCCAGCTGGTCTTTATTGGTTCTTCGTATTGAATGCCCTTAGCCAGTTCAGCAACTCCCATCAAAGCTTTCTTTTCAGCCACACTTTCCAAAATTTTCTCTTCTTCTTTCAGCTGTTTCTCTACAGCACTAACCTTCTTCGCTTCGGCTAGCTTCTTGAGCTCTGTATGTTGATCCAATAAACTGATGTTAAATTTACGTCCCCAAACTTCTTCATTCAATTCTTCGTCATGCTCATTTTCGCTGGACGATTTGGCTGCTGTGGAAGCACTCGCCTCTGCGGTCAATTGAATTATTCGACCAACTTTTAAAAGCTGTTGTTTCTTTCTCTCTTTGACTGGAATGTAGGGAATGTATTTGTCGTCATTTTCACTTTCGTCCGATGACTGTTCTTCGCGACGATACTTTTTTATTGGAGGATCTTTTAACGACATCACTACTAAATGATATGATCTTTAAACGTTTCAA
>CM055406.1:7287700-7350391 GCA_029228625.1 Pseudolycoriella hygida | reverse complement strand
TTGTAGAAATGTTACGTAACAAACACTTTTACAACTAAAAACTTATATTTTTAATTAAATTTGGTCAAAATCGCATACGAGAAACTTTTTTGTGATCATCTGTTTCACTTGGTGACGTGGTGACTAGTTATCTTTCTCTAGTTTTGACAAATCATAAGATACCACGTTGAACGTCATAACATTTGCTTGTTTTTGTTAAAAAATAAATTCCTCAGTTTTGTTACGTAACAGGGATGGGGGGGGTCGAGTGATTGTGACAGTGTGTGACAACGACGGGGGGGGGGGTAAATGGCCAAAAATGTGTTACGTAATTTAGGGACAGCCCCTATATACATTGGGAATTCTCATTTTATAAAATTAGAATGTCTTTGGTCCAGCCAACTGTCACTCTATTTGAAGTTGCATGTCTGTGCGCCACTTGCATCTTGGCGCTTCACTGGCTCAGTGTCGGGGCTCCCAATGTAGTTGCATTTTAGATAAAGGCGGCGACTTAATTACAGATAAAGGTGAAGTCTTGAAGACTTGGCGGGATTACTTTCAGGATTTATTTACATCTGTCAATCACGTAGAAGAAAATGATAGGGAGGCAGGTCCTAGCTCGGGGGTGCAGGTGGGATCCAAGATCCAATGGCTTTGTAGGATTTTCAATTTGGCCATGAAGTCTTCTACAGTACCTGCTAACTGGAACTTCGGTGTTATTGCTCCAATTTATAAGAAGGGCAACCGTAAGGTTTGCAGTAATTACAGGGGGATATCGCTCTTGAGCGTGGTAGGAAAGGTGTACCCGAGTGTACATACTTGTTGACCGGGTTAGGAACATAGTGGAAGGTGTACTGGATGAGATTCAGGGTGGTTTCAGGCCTCTGAGAGGGTATCAAAATCAGATTTTCTGCCTCAGACAGACTATCGAAAAGCTGTAGGAAAAGAACAGGGACTTATACTTATGCTTCATCGACTTGGAGAAGGCATTCGACCGGGTACCAAGACAGAAGCTGTTGGGGGTTCTGAGCGAGTACGGGATCAATGGTGGTTTACTTCGTGCCATTAAGAGTATTTACTTAGGGAGCAGGGCCGCCGTAAGAATAGATGGCGAAATTAGTGAATCTTTCGAGGTTAACGAGGGCGTTCGTCAGGGTTGTTGTCTTTCCCCTCTTCTGTTCATAATTTTCATGAACAAAATCATCAAGCAGGCCAACTTGCAGGGAAAAAAAATTATTCACAATAGTATCTCATCAGTCGAAAACACACAATATCTACAATCATCAATAGACAAATTCTTCGAGTGGTGCAACGACAATGGATTCGAGTTGAATGAAGGAAAATGTAAAGTGATGTCTATTTCACACAAACAATCTCCGATAATTGCCGATTATACTATGAACGGGAAGAAAATACTACGTGTTGAATCGACTAAAGATCTTGGTGTAACATACAACAACAAATTCTCGTTCGATGATCACCGTGAACTAGCGTCCAACAAAGCTATGTCAATGCTTTCATCCATAAAACGGTCGGTTCAATGTTGATACAGCTAAAATGTTATTTTCATCGGTGGTTTGATCTCACGTGGAATTTGCATGCTCAATATGGTCACCTCACCAGAAAGTTCATATGCAAACCTTGGAAAGCGTTCAACGTCAATTCGTTCTTTATGCGAACAGGAGCCGATACGTTGATGAAAACGAAAACGCATATAAACTACGTCCATACTTAGACAGATGTAATGATCTCAACCTAAAATCATTAATAAGACGTCGTACCAACGCGGCAGTTTTCTTTATACATGACGTTATTACTGGGAAAATAAATTCGCCATTCCTTCGCGAGAGAATAATTTTGTATGATGGTACCAGAGCTCTACGAAATCCTGAGATTATTAGAATGAAAAGATGCAATCATTCGTACACAAGATTTTCATCATTCAACTTTACATGTCATCTCTTCAATATAGCAGCCTCTCATGTTGACCCGACACTGTCAACGATGAATTTCCGTCAAAGCGTACTCGATCTTGATGACACGGTATTCGACAACTTTGGTAGTTGCTAGTGTTTTTGTTTCAGTGCTTTCTTTCCACTACACGAAAGAAATTTGAAAGCACTATCCCGATAATTAATCCACATTTATCTTGAATCTTTAAAAAAAATGATAAATGTTTCCTTTTCCGATTGGAACTTTGATGCATCCATCCACTGGACCTGGAACACTTGCGTTCTCCATCCTGCATTCCCTTACTGTCGACGACGTCCTTGGCGAATTCGACTGACTTGAATTATTTTTTTTTGAATTATGGATTGCTTGTGTTGTATTTTGCTTGAACGTTTTTTTTTTTATTGTTTTCCCAATATTAAGTTTGTCTTGTCTTTCTTAACCTCGGAATTAACTGATTGATTTCAATATTTACTGTTAAGCTTTAAGGAACGCTATGACTGCAGTCATATTGTTAACTATTTTGATGTCGGCTAGCAATAGTAGACAATAAAAGTATTATCATCAAATGTGTGGGTGAGGTCCTGAATGAATGAAAATCCTGGCCTATGCGGATGACTTGATTCCGTTAGCAGATAATACCAGGGATTTACCGGGTGGAATTGACTTCCTGAATGCTGCATGTGAGGAGTACGGGATGAAGATAAGTGTAGGGAAAACTAAGGTTATGCATGTCGGCAAATCTCGGAAGGAGACAGCTTGTAGTTTAAATGGGGAGGAGCTGGAGCAGGTTTCTGAATTCAAGTATTTTTCCATTTTTTCAGAGGATGGCAAGTTAGTTAGGGAATTTGAGGAAAGGAGGAAAATGGGAAACGCGGTGGCCACTCAGTTGAGGTCGCACGTGTTCAACAGGTGGGAATTAGGTAGCGAAACAAAGTTGGCTATTCACAGGTCAATATTCCGGCCGACGATTCTGCATTAAGGCTTACGACAGGTCAGGTCAGGTCGACCTGATGGTAAAATTGAGTTTGACCTGACCTGATCTAAATTTTCAGGCCATAACCTGAAATGACCTGATGACCTGAAGTTGAATTTTGATCTAAAATTAGAATGTTCACCTGAATTAGGAAAGCAAAAATCAGGAATCAAGAAATCAGGAACCAGAAATCAGGAAATGAAAATCAGGTATCGAAAATCAGGACCCTAAAATAAGGAAAAACAAAAATCTGGAAAAACAAAAATTAGGAAAAACCAAAATTAGGAATCAAGAAATCAGGAACCAAAATAAGGAAAAACTAAAATCTCACGAAAAACATACATCACGAAACACTAAATTTAGGAAAATCCAAAATTAGGAAAAACGAAAATATGAAGGAAATAAATGTCCACCTTGAATGTCCACCTGAATTAGGCAAGCAAAAATCAGGAATCAGTAAAATTACAAAGTTTTCAATTTTTAAGGAGGTCGCAATCTTATTTTTGGTATGTAGGGGGCTCTGCCCCCTAAGCCCCCTTCACCCCCCTACGCGGGGATTGCCGCCCCTCAACCCCGCTTTTTTTTTCCTTATTTTCATTATTTAGCTTGGGGTAATCGCTTATAGCTTACCACAAGTCATGTTTTAGCTAAGTGTTCTTGATAGAAGGCGTTTGAATTGAAGCTAAGATGACTTTTTTAACAAACATGAAAAACAAGCTTCAATTCTGTGATCGCTGTCAGTTCTCAGCACTAATTCGTGTGCGACGTTTTTGGTCAATTACTTTAATTCATGACTAAAAGTTTTACTTTTCAGTAAATTTGAATTTTGTCATCGATCTTTGTAAAGTATCCCAGGAGTAATATTAGCAGAAGGAGTGCCAAAATTCGGTTTCTCTTGATATAATGTCAGTTTCGCACGAATAGAATGAAATTTTTACTTCATTTCTCGTGAGTAAAAAGATGTTTGTGTTGTTTTTAAATGAATTCGTGAATACAAAAACCGCAAAAAAGCGTTTACGGCGTTCACTAAACAGTATGTGCTAGGGGAGCATTAATTGGTATGTATCATCATCGGTACAATTCCATTAGCATTGATTCAAAACGCCACTTGCGAGCCTCTTAAGACTAGTCGCGAGTACGCTACATCTATTGTTTCGACGCTCATCACTGATGTGATGTTTCTTTTGGTAAGAATCGAAATTCGTAAATGAAACAATGTTTCTTGTGCTCACAGGTCATATCAGGTTTCAGGTCAGTTTTGACCTGACCTGAAATTTTCAGGTTGACCTGACCCGATAGTAAGCCTTATTCTGTATGGTAGTGAGAGTTGGGCTGACTGCGGATATCTCGTGCATGACCTGGAGGTTTCTGATATGAGGGTTCTTAGAAATATAGCGAAAGTTAATAGGAGGGAGTAGTGGGATAATCATATCAGGAACGACGACATTAGGGAAAATTTAGGGATTTCGTCAGTGGAAGAGGCGGCAAAGGCCAGTCGTCTGCGCTGGTTCGGGCACGTTCAAGGGATGTGTAATAATAGGCTACCGAAAAGGATCTTGGATGCAAAGGTCCCGAGTGTTAGGCCGATAGGTAGACCAAGGAGAAGGTTTATAAATTCAATTAAATCAGATTTAGAAGTTAGGGGACTTTCTCTGGGCGAACAAACCATCTCCTTGGCAGGCGATAGAAGGGCATGGAGGACGATAGTTCACCATTCTGGGGTTGTGGCATAAGGACCTCACACCGAAAGGTAATAATGGCCTATAAAGTTTGATGATGACCATACGAATTTTTAATTCGGATCGGGTTCGGTTCAGGTAGGGTTCGAAATTTTTACTTTGGTTCGAGTTCGGTTCGGATCCCATTTGGAGAAAAAGGTCGACCCGCTAACCTCTATAGTCAATATCACTAGTTGGTGATGTAAGTCTCGTTTCAATATTGCCGATTCGCTGTAAATATCAGCGCAATGCATTTCTTATGGGCGCAATTATATTACGGTCAAACTTTAGAACGAATGTGCCAAAAAATAATGACAACTTTTGTAAGAGCTAGTGTGCAATGGACATCTTCGTTTTATTGCTAAAATCCACGACTTAATTTTTTGCTGCCGAATTCTGCTGAAAATTATGAAGCGATATCCATAAAATGTAGACGAAATTCAAAAACACCGAAGGTCGCGGTGTAAATACGATGTAAACTTTTATGGTATAAGTGAACACTCTACTCGAGTTAAAAACACACCACTACATGATATGCGGAGAGTGTTGAACCTCAACAGATAAAAACATGGTCTGCACGTGAAAATACAACACTGTCATATTAGTCGAATAAAGCGAAACCATCGAGTGTATAAATTAGCATCATGCCGAAACATCAGAAATTTCTAAAATCTGAGAAGTCAAAAGTGAAACTCAAAGATAAAGATAAGAAACTTCCCAAGGGGTTGAATGTAACGAAGACTGATTTTAAAGTAAAGAAAATTGTTATTAACGAGCAAATAAGAAACGCGTTCAACGCTGATGGAACTGTTATTCGAAAGGAAAACATAAAGGTAAGTAGCCTCAAATTGAAATGAATTTATAAATTGTGGACTTGTGGCAAGCTCTGCTGCAACGTATTAAATGATGCGATCTATAGCATCACATTCTAATTCAAGTTTTATAAAAATTCATTTGCTAATATTCTTCAGACTGTTCTAAAAAAAGAAATTTCGCAATTCTGTGTTCCTATTCCTATCTAATTCGTTTACTCAGTCTACTGTATTGCATTAATCAAATTTATAAAACGTTCATTTCTTGCATCTTCAGGAGCTGCTGTTGAAACTTCAGCATCATAATTCAGGTTACCGTAACGAAGGTCTTCGACATTTAAAAGAAATTTTAACTCAAAGTCCATCCGAAGCTAGCAAACATTTTGGTTTGATCGTCCATGGCATTTCCCAATTATGTTTGGACTCTGAAAAGGATGTGCGTCATGAAAGTTTCAAGGCATTATCGATTCTCCTGTCAACCACAACATCTGACACTTTGGTGCCGTTTTTCGATACGCTTTCGACGTTTCTACGCTGCGCGATGACTCATCTCAACGTAAATATTCAGGAGGATTCTCTGTTCATGCTAGACAATCTATTACTATATGCACCTGATCTGGTGGCCGCCAACAGTAACAAAATATTTATGGGATTTCTGGATATGATCTCTAAGGTGAGTGTTGACTCCAAGTCGGAACGAACGTTGGCGGTAAATTTGTCGAGTAAATTTACTAGCGTCAAGTGGCGAAGTAAGGTTCTTGACCGCTTGCTAGGCATGTTGAAAGTGATGGTCGGTGCTAAGAGGAGCGGCAAAAAGCTAGTTAATGACAATGACGCTGTCGGAACGCTAACTTTGAAATCTGAAACTAAAGTCAGCGGTTGTCATACAATGTATTACACTGACATGAAGCCAATGTATTTCCCACTGACTCGCAGTTATTTAAATCGAAACTGTGCGCTTCCGGTAGTATTCGACAAGAAGACACTCTCGGCAAGTCCACAACAGCTAGACGAACAGGAGAGTATTCAAAAGTATGCGGAACTTTTGATACCTTTGATGATTGAAACATGGATGGAAGTACGTCCGCCTAATTCCGAGCCAGATATTTCCAACGAGGCCGCTTTCACATTAAAAATATCTCTAGAAATTCTGGATAAGATCCATGAATTGATAATATTGTGGTGCAAAGAGGAGAACAATGACAGCCTAATCGTATGGTTCCGAGAACATTGGAACAAGGAATTTTGTAGCAACTTTATGGCAGGATTCCCATACAAACAGAATGAAGGATGCAGTGGTAACGTTCGACGAATTTAATCTAGAAACATTTTAGTTATTTATTTCATTTCAGCTAGCAAAAGAAAGTCGAAAGGGACACCAACCGAAAGAGATGTTCATGAGTCTGGCGGATCACGATGCTATCAACAGAACTTGAATCTTTCAATATTATTTTGCTATTTGAATAAAAATCTGCATCGAAATTACATCCACCAGGCTGACCAAATCGTTGGTTTCTTGAAAAGTAATATTTTATTTTATGGCAATGTATTAAAGTTGACAATTCCTTTGTTTTTTCCCGTTTCTTCATTTAGAAAACTTGTCGGAGTTCGAATATGCCCCCATGGAGGTCTCTTCTCTTTTGGTGAAATTATTGCGCGAGATTTTAATAGAAAACGGTGAGAATTGGGCAAAAGTTCTTCCAAATCTTCGAAGTTTTCTACGCTCCGTAATTCAAACGTACCAACACAACAGATTCTCTCGAGACATTCGAACGAGAATTTTGATTTTATTATGTGACATTGTGTTAAACTGGAAGTTGTGCAAAGTTTACGGGTAAGAAATTTCAATAGTTTCGTCATCAATTTTTCCAAAACCAAACACAATTTCAGAGACAACTCATTTGCATCGTGGCTGCCAACATTACCAACCATGCTGTGTCAGCCTTATATCTCTCATCATGTGCTCGTTACATTTTCGGTACTAGCGAAACAGAACAACGATTTATTTTTAAAGAATCTAGAACACTTAGTACCGAACGTTTTAGGTGAGTTAAATCCCAGACTTACTTTAAAGTCTTTGGGGCCATTTGGTTAGTAACAGAGACATCAATTGTAGTTCCTCCAAAGATAATCTCTCAAACTTTATTTGTAGTTTACAGAAATCATTTATACAAAAAACAAATAAGTAAAATTCATAGGAAGTCTAGATCTTCCACGTCGTCAGTAGATTTGATTGAAGAAGCATTACCTCTTTGGATAGCTATGCTAATCCTCTGCTTCGAAAAGAAAGTAGATCGTGGCTCGAGATACTTTAACGATAACATGTGACCAACCTTACTTATGAAATGAATTGTTCGTTGCAGCAAGGACCCATGATCTCGACTGCAAAAGGAATGAAATGATAATTTTGTCGAAGCAATGATTCGTACTTGACTATTTTCCGTTTTGCTGCATTTGTGGCTCCGATGCCTGCTTTGTTTGCACATGATCGTAGATATTTGACTGCAAAGGTATCGGTGCATGTTGCATCCCAGATTAAGTATTGTCCCTTTGACCACGGGACGATTGTTACACCATCTACTCTCTTTCCGTCCTGTCTGCATAAGCCGACTGGTCCCAGCTTTGCATTCACGTCTGCACTGGCTAGGCCTCTCTTAATTATGGAATGTAGTTCGCAATGTCGTGATAGACGTCCTGCACTTTTCTTGCATTTTAGTCCGTGTCTACCATTGGAATCCATCATTACACCTATGAGGTTTGCAGATATGGCATCCCAATCTCAAACCCACGGATATTCTAAACACGTTGTAGTTAAGTAGAGTTCCGATATCTTTGGAAGGTAATGAATGCAACCAAGCACCGGATTCTGGTTTTTGTATAGCCAGAAATCTAGCTTTATCTGCGTCACTTGTGAAAAGCATTTGTTGTATTTGTTTCTCTATGATCTCTTGATCCCAGTTTTTCTGTGATGACGGGTTGACAGGTAAGCTTTCATGTTTAGAGTTCCACTCCAAAAGATAATCCTCGTAGTCAGCGATTTCTGTGATTGTAAGTTTTGAAGACTTTAACATTTGCGAAATGGTGTCATAAGAACAATGGATTGACGCCATGAAAGCTGGAATAAAAACATCCTTGGCCCTCCGAATTGCAAGAACTCCGCAACGTATTGGTAGTGATGACAAGATCCATTGCTGAACGTCTCACTTCCGCATGCTTTCTCCCTTGATTGAGTGGTAACTAAAATTTCTGTCAACACTGGTTTACCTTGATGCGTCTAAAACACAGACTTTCGTTGAAACTTCATAAGAACGTGATCAAAATTGGAGTATAGCCCTACCCTGGTGTTGAAGCAATTTATTTTGACGCGCTAGGCTTCTGAATGAACGACCACAACTAAGTTCTCAGGCAATATTTGTTCAACGAAAATTATTTTAACGGAGCTGTAAGATCCAGAGCCATTGCTTCCATTTACTTTTCGAATGGTGACGCTGTTCGGTTTTCATTTTTAAATGACTCTGTTACAACTTCTCGTTCTATCTCTACTTAAATGTTCATGTTCAAAAACCAGCTGGTTATGCACCCCAGCTCGCAAGCGCTAGCTGTTGAACACTTTTCTACAAAAAAAAAAAACGATTCGCTTGGGGTTGTTGTCCCCGTGAACTCCTCGGTCTGAATGCTCTTTATTCATACATTTTGACTCTATTTATAGGCCGATAAATAGGCAACGGCTAAGTTGATTTCATTCAATTTAAATCATTTTAAATGGCTGCAGGATTCTTTGTCATTTCATCAGTTATTTCACTTGGGTCTGTTCTAGGTCAGAACAATTCCAGACAGACTCAATTTTCGTTTACATAGCCGAATTGTTCATACATCGACGTTTTCTACTTTCAGAAAATCTTTCGCAGATACAAGTGACAGGAATCGATGATTTGTTCGAGGGTAAAAAAATGATTGCTAATCTACTGTTTTGGGTTGCCAAATGGACCATCAGCCAAGACCTTTCGTTATCGGAAAATAACCCGGAGATATTCAAATATCTGCAGCAAATAGCAACGTTGAAGGAACAATATTTGGCTAATAAATCGTAACAATATCGCGGCTTTCGCATTGATTTATTGTAAGAATTAAACGAATTTTTACAAACAAAAATGAATTTTTACATTTCACTTTTTCGGCTTTCATCCAATACTCTCATCATTTCAATGTCTTGCTTCCGTCGCATTTCTTTGATAAAATTTTTAATTTCATTTTCCGTTTCTTCATTTTCTGGTGGATATATTTCTCGCTTCGTGTTGGTTACCCATTTTTCGAAATATGCTGGTTGGTTGAAGTAGTGAAACATTGCAACCGGAAATGAGATGTATATTGCCATTTTGGCTACCTCCAATTGCCAGTTACCCATCTTTGAAATTTATCAACTTCAAAAAAATCACGATTTTGATGTTGTTTTGTAACTTATCGCAAAGATTTATTATTAATGCTGGTGACAGATGTTAAAAGTGAACCAAATTTGCTAAACTTTCCTCTCTTTCAGCTAGGGGGCGAGCTTAACTGTAAAAATGCTATATTTTATGATTCTGTCCACGCACAGTGTTGCCCTCATTGCATTTCCCTGTTTACATCGAATTTACACCGATTTTTTTGTGTTTTTGAATTTCGTGTAGATTTTATAGATAACGTTTTTAGACCCGTACGAAGAACCAACTTCTTCGAAAAGGGGTCTTAAGCGTTTACCACGACGTTTGTGACCACCCCCTCCCCCTTTTCGACGGAGGAAGTATCGATCATGGTCCCTAGATGCAATAAATAAAATGTCCGTCCGTCCATCCGCCCGTCCGGCATCGCGATAACTTGAGTAAATCTCAACCGATTTTCAAAATATTTTTTTCCCTGAAAGGTAATCTAAATATGTTTTATGGCATGGAATCTGGGCACTGTGTGGGCCACCGAGCTAGTGGTTTTTGGTCTTTTGTACATAACTCGAGTAAATCTTTTCCAATTTTAAAAGACATTTTTTCAATCGAAAGGTCAGGGAATGCCCAACAATTTATGGAAAAAAATTTTTAATTTGGGTCGTTGGACCTACCTAGAGCTCTGAAGAACGGATCCACTAGGCCTCTACCTGTTTTTATTACTTAAATCGAGTAAATTCCATCCGATTTTCGCGATTCTTTTTCTATTCGATAGGTAATGAAAGCCTTAAGAGCATCCCAGAAAAAATGTGGGTCCGGGCTGAGCCTAAGACGGCCGCTAATGTTAGGGTGGATCGATCTGCCAAAAAACCTCTTACGGAGGAGCAGTGACGCAAGTCTTCATTTCTGCTTACAAAAGTTGTGAAATCAGAAAAGGGTGACGCATTGAGCATCTAAGTTAAAACGATTTTCCTCCAGTTACAAAGTAGTAGTTGTAGTAGGTTTATTGACAAAATATGTATAAGGTCTTGGACCTTTTGATTCACATATTAGACGCGATCAAACTACGCGCTAACAAATAAAACGTTAAAATAAAAAGGATTGCATTGTTTAATATAAGAGAAAAGGAATGTTTATTTAGCAAGTACAATTCAAACTGAGACTGGGCCGAGCCGGTGGATAAGTAACAATTTGCCATGCTTACCAGATGTTCTGAAATCGGAGGAAGGTGACGCATTCAGCTTCGATACGCAAAAAAATTAACACGAAGTTACGTTGCGTTTTTAAAAAATTGCGTCACAAATGCCATACCAACCAGCGTACAAATCCTTGGTGGAAGGAAAATTCTTGAAGTCTGGAAATCCTTGGAGGATGGCAAACTCTTGAAGGAAGGAAATTCGATTCAGTTTGAAGCGTAAATCTTGAGAAGTCGGAAACATTCTCATGTACAAAAAAGTTCTTGTAAAATTGAAAAACCAGGAAAAATCTTGAAGGCGTGAAAGAATATTTAATTTAAAGTTGAGTTCTAGAGAGGCAAAAAACGTTCTTGTGGACAGGAACTTCGTGTTAAATTTTTAAAGACAGGAAACCGATTTCATACACTCACGTAAAAGTGAAAAGAGACACATTTTTGTGTTTTGTGGTTCACTGACTTCATTGATTTCTCCATATAAAAATACATGCAGAAATTCACAAATTCAAGTAAACACAAAACCAAACATGTGCCGGTTTTCACTTTTCCGTGAGTGTAATAAAATATTTTAAATAAAATGGCCCGGTAACCCCTAAAAAAGAAGGAGAAAATAAATTAATTTTGTAAATAAGGGAACTTACTAATGTCAAACTTTTATCGATTGGTTGAGAGAATTACTTTCCTGTGTTTCTGTATTTTTATGAGCCTAAATGCGAGAATTGCCTGAACCCATAAAATTCATCAGGATTAAATGCGAGTTATGACAATTTATCTATATGGCAGGTGAAATTTGACAACTCAATTTTATGATTTAGGAAAACTTTGTTGAATATAGACAATAGAATGACAGGACGAAAAACATTGTGAGGGTAAGTTATAGCTAGTAGTAATCACAACAAAAACCTCTTTAAAGGCAGAGTGTGACGCAGTCCATAAGTCCGCTTCCAAAATTAATGATATCACTTTAGGTGACGACGCTATCGCTGATAATACGCAGAAGTTTGTGTTCAAAGTTTTGATTTCCTGTAAAATTAGAGCGCTTTTTTTTTTAAAACAAAATTACGTTGTGTTAAAAAAATTGCGTCACAAATTCCGGACCCACCGGCGCAGCGGAATAATTTTTCAAAACTCAGTTTTTACACGCAAAAATTTAAATTTTTTAAGAAACAAAAATCAAATTATTGCAGCGCAAAAACTGAAAGTACAGAAAAATTATTTCGTCGCTGGGTCCGGCATTTCTGACGTTTTTTTAACGATGTTTTTAACACAACGTAATTTTGTTTTAAAAAAAAGCGCGTATTATCAGCGATAGCGTCACCTCAAGTGATATCATTAACTTTGGAAGCGGACTTACGGACTGCGTCACACTCTACATTTTAAGAGGTTTTTGTTGTGATATCAGTCGTTTTGAATGTTTTCAGTTGGTGAAAAAATTTTTCTCCGAAAAAAAATCTTCTTAGAAAAAAAATTTCTCCGAAAAAAAATAGTTTTCGAAACAAGTTGTCTTCGAAAAAAATTGTCTCCGAAAAAAATTGTCTCCGAAAAAAGTTTTCCACAAAAAATTTTTCTCCTAAAAAAAAAAATTTCTCAAAAAACATCCTTTTTCTCCCGAAAAAAGTTTTTCTCAAAAAAAAAATTTTCTCAAAAAAAATTCTCTAAAAAAATCTTTCTAAGAAAAAAAATTTTTCCTTAAAAAACTTTTCTTCCGAAAAACCATTTCTCCAAAAAAATTTTCTCCAAAAAAATTTTCTTCAAAAAACATTGTCTCCAATAAAAATTTTCTCCGTAACAAATGTTCTCCAAACAAAAACTTTTCTCCAAAAAAATTTACTCCAAAAAACACTTTCTCAAAAAAAAAATTTTCTAGAAAAACAAAGTTCTCCAAAAAAAATTTTCTGCGAAAAAAACTTTTCTCCAAAAAAAAAAAATTCTCCAAAAAAATTATACTATAATCACAACAAAAACCCTTTTAAAAGGGAAATGTGACGCAAGTCTTTGTCTTCCAAAACAACTGATATCAATTTGGGTGACGCGTAACGCTTCGAAACGCAAAAAAACGTTCAAAATATTTTCACATTTGATTAAAAAAATGCGTCACAAATGCCGGACCCACCAGTGTTATAGTTTTTCTGTTCTTTCAGCTTTCACACCGCAAAAATTTGACTTGTATGAAGGAATGTATGTAGTATTTTTGTACAGGAAGTCAAATTTTTGCGTATAGAACTGAAAGAACAGAAAAACTCAAATGTGAAAATATTTTGAAATTTTTTTTTTGCGTTTCGAAGCGTTAAGCGTCACCCAAATTGATATCAGTTGTTTTGGAAGACAAAGACTTGCGTCACATTTCCCTTTTAAAAGGGTTTTTATTGTGATATCAGTTGTTTTGGAAGAACGGACGAGAACATATAAAAAGTTTTTTTTGAGTCAAACCAAAGCGTGGCGGCTACTACTTCCATGGGCGAAAATTATCCCCTTAACTGCCTGTACAACATATAAAAAGTTTTTTTTAGCCGCGGCCACGGCCGCCGCCGAACCGAAGCGTGGCGGCTACTACTTCCATGGGCGAAAATGATACCTTCAACATCCTCTACAACATAACAAAAGTTTTTTTTTGAGCCTCCGCCGCCGCCAAACCGAAGCGCGGCGGCTACTACTTCCATGGGCGAAAATGATCCCCTCAACTTCCTCTACAACATATCAAAAGTTTTTTTTTGAGTCCTCGCCTACTTTCTCTTTGACACCAAACCTCTATCTCGAACACACAACTATTGCCTCATACAAAATGTGCTATCATACACACTACACACACAAACACATACATATGGGCTTTATATGGCGCCTTCTTAGAGCCCTGGCGCCCAAACGAGGCCGGTACCCCCCCTTTTTTAAAATCTCATATGACGTAGAATGCCCACCCGAAGGTCCCTGCAAAATTTCAAGAAAAGTTATCGAGCCGTTTTCGAGCACGAGCCAAAAAAGTGGTTTTTCATACAAATGGCCCTGGAACTAACTAACTAACTAACCCACTAACTAACGCAGGATGTTTACATTAACTTTGGCTTCTATGAAACAGCCCTTTTTGTATAGGAAATGATCATTTTATAAAGGTCGTATTTTCGGATCCACCGAACCGATTTTAATGAGTGAAAAGACACTTCGCCTTAGAATTTTCCGTAGAGTCCAGGAAAAATATTTTCCGGGGGGTACGTCGCAAGGGGGGGGGGGAAGTCAAAACTTAGCTGTATATATGGTTCCGAAGTCTACGAAAAAAAAATTTCTGAATTTTTTGTTCGTATGGGGACTTGCTTGCTTGCTTGATTTGTGAGTGTGTTTTTGTTTCGCTTGTAATTAGAGTTAGGGGAAGTGTATGTTATAAATGAGTACTTGGAAGAAAAATAATCGTTTTAATTTTTCAATAAACATTTCTCTGATTCTCCGATTTGAAAAGATTTTTATATCAAGTGAACCCCCTCTGATGACGCACTGTTTTCGTTATAATTTTTCAATCAACCCGCATAGATAGAACAGCGGTGTACAGAACACGGAAGGCTGTCAAAGATGGATCGGAAATGCAGGCGCCTGTAAATGAAACGCTCATGTGTTATATATTATCTATTCATTAAATTCGTTTATAAAATTTGCTTTTGAATTTTATAACATAAACATAATGCGCTAAAATTAAACAAATGACTCTTTAAACGTAAAATTTTGACTATCTTCAAAATTTTGAACAGAAGATGAAAAGTTACAAACTTCGATTCGCTTCCTTTATTCGTTTCTCATCAAACGTTTAAGTTTCCCTTCTTCTCATTTGGAGCAACGTTTCAATTGTTTTTCACTTCACAATGCAATTATGAAAATAATCAAATTTATTGACTTCGTTTGTTTGTTTTTAAGTTTTTTGAAATTACATTTTTCATTCTTAATGATTAATGTTAAAATGGGACCAAATAAATAAAACTTTGGCAAAAATAAAAAAGAAAAGAAAAAACATAAGCAAAGTGACGTGTATATGTATATCAGAATAGATATTGCAAAGAGACTGTTTCCGTATCAGAACCATTGGATTATCATAGAGGAAGGCCGATTTTTTGTACTGAAATTCATTTTGAAAACATGTTGTATCATAAGCGTCATTTAGTTGCAAAACTTAACGTTGAACGATAGGAATGGACCGTGGCTATTTCGACAAAAGTGACGTAAAATATTATTTTAAACAAAAAGTTGTTTTACGACATGCCGAAAAAATGCATCAATTTTAATTAATTTAAGTAATAAATGAAAGGAGCAGTTCAGTTAGTACAGCCGCCGAAATCGAAAAAAATGAGCGATGGCGGACACTTAAATTGAATTTCAAATCACAATGACGAAGTATTTGCCCTATGTTTTAAGTTCGATGAGCTACAAAAGTACTATACATAGGAATCAATTGATAATGAGTGATAACGAGAAGAAAAAGGATGAGTTTTCTGACGATTTTCAAGCTAATTGTCAATTGTAACTATTGTAACTGACAATTAACTTTAAACTGAAAGTGACAATTAATTTCTCCTTATTGGGAAACTCAAAGCTAACATTTTGTCTCACATATTTACAGCAATCACATTTCGAGCTCACTGAAATAGGATTTTTTCCCGATTTTTCTAAAAATGATTGTCTAATTTTGACATTCATCTCACATAGGTCGGGCTCGGTCCGGGTTTCGAAACAGTTCGGGTCGGGCTCGGTCAGGTTCGGGTTTCAAAAGAGTTCGGGTTTCGAAACAGTTCGGGTAGAGGGTTTCGGGTTTCGCAAAAAAATTTCGGGTCGGGTTCGGTACGGGTCGTGTTTTGAAAAATGTTCGACCCGCTCATCTCTATACTGAACGTGAATACATGTTGCAAATTCGTTCATCGGCCTTCCTCTATAATAATTCAACAGTATACGAAGAATATAATAAAGTGGTGCGGAAGCGATTGTGCATGCTGTCCAAACTTTCTATCGGGCTCAACATTCTACACCATCGGCGATCGTTAAATTCGACTTCAAGAACGCATTTAATGAATTATTTAGAAGATTATTGTTAAGTGAAGTCGCAGAAAACGCACCATCGCTGTACTCAATGCTACGTCAAGCCTATGCATACCCATCAAGCCTCTTCTTCGGTTACGTCATAATCGATTCAAAGAGGGGTACTCAGCAAGGTGACCCATGCGCCCCAGTTGGCTTCTGCTTGGCAATCTAATTACTATTAACGATTCCTTGCAGACGATTTTGGATGATGTGGCCAAGGTGTTGGAGTTTTCAAGCATCTCTGGATTAACTTTGAACCCAACGAAATGTGAGATCTTCTTCATCACCCCGTCGGATGTAATGTCCGAAACACTAAAAAAATTAAATCAAATGCTACCGGGCATTAAAATGCTGGAAAAATCATCATTTCATCTACTCGGCGCGCCGATCACGGAAGAAGACATCCCATCTGCTTTGAGCGCTGGTAAGGACGTGGTGAAAACATTATGCAAGCGTCTGGCACTGATGGACGTGCATCCAGCCCTAATTCTGCTCCGCTGTTCTCTTTACTCGCCACGATTTTTCCATTTGTTAAGGTCTAGCCCAACGTTCATGTGTATGCAGCAGTTGTCCGAAATTTATGATTTTTTATCGTAGCACTTTGGAAACTATCACAAACAACGAACTAAGCAACATATCTTGGACTCAAGCAACGCTGCCAGTGACGTCTGCTGGTTTGGGTATTAGAAAGCTGGTGGATTTAGCGCACCCAGTTTATTTCGCCTCTGTTCATCAGTCACAGGACCCATCAAATCGAATACTATTGAAATTCAATTTAAGCGTGTTGGACGATCAATTTTCATTTTCACTCGAATCTTATCCACTCGAATGGATCCCAGTTACACCAAAACAAAAAATGACACATCCAGCATGGGATTTCTTGAGAGTATCTCAAATTTACAGAGCGTTATTGTCTTCCAGTGGTCTCAGTGATCGAGCCAGACTTCTTGCTTCATCGACTAAACCATCATCAAAGTGGCCACAAGCGGTTCCGTCTCCTCAATTGGGCCTACTTTCGGACAATGATTCTGCTAGAATTGCCGTGGCGTTAAGGCTTCACAACAAAGTATGCGAGGCTCATTCGTGTGTTTGCGGCGAAGCAGTCCATCCTAACGGCCATCATGCTCTGTCATGCAAGCTGTCAAAAGTCAATTATGCCAGACATTCAGAAATTAACAAGGTTTTCTCGTCGGCGCTCAGTGCAGCAGGCTTTCCAAATAAACTGGAGCCACCCGGGCTGTCTCGACGAGATTGCAAGCTACCCGTGGAGCAGTGGCAAATCTTTATTGTGGGATGTAACGGTAGCGGACACGATCGCGCCGAGCTGTCTGAATTGGACGTTAGTGCTGAGCGGTTCAGCTGCCGACAAAGCCGAACGAGATAAGCATAACAAATATGTCGACTTGAAGAGTCAATACATTTTCACACCGCTGGCGTTCGAGACATTTGGTTCAATAGGCCCCGAAACAATAATTTGCTTGAAGAAGCTGGGAAAACTAATGACAAGGAACTCCGGCGGAAATTCCGGTTGCATACGAGACACCTTTTGTGATTTTTCAGACTGTGATATGTTTTCTTAATGAATTGTTTGTAATATTAAAAAAAAAAATAATAAAAAGCATATCGAGCAAAAAACTCAATAATTCTAGTTAGAACTTGAGTTAATGTAGAAAGCCTTCCCAAAGTACGTCTTATAAAAAAAGCTCGAAAAAAATTTCTAAAAATTTGCAATAAATTTATTCTCCTACGTAAACAATCCCTTTGCAATAGCTAATGTGATACGTATTGTCCTTTGCTTATGGTCCATTGCTTGTGTTCTTTTAATTTTATTTTCTGCTCATCAGTTTTGAAAGATTTTGTTGTCTTGCAGCCAGAAAATATAACATTCCCAGGTCTGTCAAATTCGATTTTTGGTATTTTCAAGCCGCAAGACAACAAAATACCGTACTGTCTCGCTGGGAAAATGGACGTGTGTTTCCTATACGTTTCAAGAAAAAATGTCCCAGCAAGACAGTAACGTACTATATAACAATAATTTTCAATTTAAGGAATTCCGTTAATTTGAAAAAGTTAAAAATTGTAAACATTTCCTACAATAGTTATCTAATCGAATAAAAAAATATAGAAATACTTTATATTAAGATAAATTTTATAAATTAATAAATTACTATACCTAGAAAGCATTAACGTACAAGGCAGTATTGTCGTAATTAAATAAAATGTTTCATTTTCATGTTTCTTTAAAAATATTTTACAAAAAGTTAAACAAAAACAAATTTTCGTCTGCTGGAAAATTAAAAATTAAGGTAAATTAATTAATAATTTCAATTCTGTTCAGCGCTTTTCCCATTGAACTATCTACATAATCAACAACCGAAAGGACCTTACTTTTTAATTATTTAATTGCACTTTTGTTTTTAATTTGATTTGATAAACCGACTGATGCTTAAGCGGAGAAATTCTGTTACCCGAATATCCTCCATACACTTAGCAATATTAACGTCTGTCTATTTCACTTTTACTTTAAACTACCGTCATCTGCCAACCTTCTCAGAAAATTCAGCATTTGCCTAATATTACTCACTTCACACGTGCAACAAAACACGCCTGAAAATCGTTTACTGATTGGTTGCGTTATGTGTTCCATCATCAAACATAAGATTAGAGAAACACGACAAATTACTTTAAATTGCTTCATTCGGACGGTTCATATGTAGTAAACAAATTAGTTAACGATTTTCATGGATGTTTTCTGCATTTCATTTCAATTTATTCTTATATTTGCTTAAATATTTGTCCGTTTCATGTTATACAAAAAATTTTCGATTCCTACTTCAAAAATAATACGCCGCTGCAATATAAAATTCATGACATTTAGTCCTTGACCTATTGTCTTCAGGCTCATTGTTTCCAGAAACTTTTATTTATTCATGTCTTAAGGCAGAAGAATAGATACAGTCCTGCAAACTAGATCCTTTCATGTAAGAACTGCCGAATGCTAGACATTTATAAGTGCTTTTCTCATTCGGCACGTAAAACTGAGTGCGCAACTCGGAGTGAAAGTGTTGTGATAACTTTTTTCAGCCTAGGAACTTAGATGGCAATGAGAAGTACTAGGGTAGGTGCACCGGTGCTAGTTACGAGCCTTTCTTTCGTTCTTTTTTTCTTTTTTGAGAACAAAGGAAAATACACTAGCGGCTCGTAACTAAAGCCATTTCTAAACAGGCTCGTTACTGGTGCTTTTACCCTGTAGTCAACATTTTCGACGCAAAGCTTCCAAAAAAAAATCAAAAGAGAAAACTTTATGAAAGCTTCCATTTACCACCTAACTAAAGTTCGCTGAAAAATGACGCTGGTGGCGAAATGGAACTGCTCTCGATGAAGACCAAATGTCGATAAGGAAAACCTATTTCACCAGTTAAAATAAATTAAAAGGACATAACGGTCATCGGCAAGTGTGCCACAAACTCTTTCAATTCTAGCTTTCTAATTCAAATTAATTTCATTTATCAGACCGTATTGTCTAGTAAATTTCTCAATTAGTTCCTATGTATCTAAGGCACATTATTTTGTTTAACATGTTTCCATACTTCTGTGTTGTTTGCTTTTTTATTCAATTGAATTCAAAATTTCTTCGTTAAAATTTGTATCTAAATTGAAAATATGTTCAGACTTCAACTCCATAAGTTCGATCAATAACATAATCGAATTTTGCCACTTCTTTTGCATCGTTTTGTGCAACTATCGCCTTTTCCGATGCAGCACCAGTCGAATGTGTTGATGAAATGCAATTTGACTCGAAATCATCTACATCACTACCGTCGCCACTATGTTGCTGCAATGATGATATTCGATTTACCTGTTGATTTTGCTTCGTTTCCGCTGTTTGTGAACAGTTTTGTTCTTCTGGTTCTTCAGTGAGGATGCCCTCCTGTGGCAGTTCCGGCACAGTGAAACCTTTACGCGTGAAAAATGCCATTTTTTCTCTAAAAATAAGTTGAAGAAAGAATGAGCAAACTTTGCCGTTAACATAAAAAATCATTCAAATTTACTTGAAATTGAACAAATCTGGTTGACCTTTGGGCAATCGAGTTCGACGTAATTTTTGAATTTCTTTAGAAGTTTTATGTAGTAATTTTTGCATTTTCTTATCTTCGGGTGCGTTATTGGATTCTACGCTCTCAACCAATCGTTGGAAGTCTTCATTTTCAACTGCCCAAACCGCTACTTTTTGGTCTTTGTTATCAACAGCTTGTTCAAGCCTGAAAGAAATATTTGTCATTAAGCGAATGGAACGTCAGAATGTCATAACTGTTCTGACTTAATCTAAAAAGATCGCGATTGGTAAAATTCGAACTGAAAGAAATCTGTCGATTTCCCTAGCGCTTGTTGGCTCCCGGAAAAAGCCGTTGTCGTAATATGAAAAGGAAACAGAAACTTTAGACTTTAGACATAGGATATGAATGACACAAAAAAGATCAATTTCCGTTTGGGTGTATGATGATGTGGATAATAAATGAATGTATTTCGTTTTGAGCAGCCAAGTTCGCCGTTTGTCGGTTGAGGAATATTTGCTGAACATCTTTAATCATTTTCTTAGTCATTCGCTGCGGAAAACTGTTTTCGTTTTGTTTTGTAATCATAGGCCCAAAATATGCTCTAAAATTCGCAAAAAATTTGGGAAATTAATTTCCAAATATGAGGCCATGATGTGCACTTAAGAGAATCGAGACACATTAATGTGAAGCTAGGTGCACCGAGGTAAAGTGAGGTGCACCGAACTTCTGATTTATATTATAGAACCATAAGCGGGTCTAGAACATCACCTTGAAGGATTCCGACCCCTATCGGTCACAAGTTACTCTTTGCACAGCCTAGCATTACACATTGTCTCCGATTGGTTAGTTAGTCTTCTAGCAATTCGAGCGACATACATCTTATGAAAGTATAGCTCAGTTTCTCCGTCAGCAATCTATGATACTTAATCGAATGCCTTATCTCAGATCCGAAAACAAAGAGCTTACCGCTAGCCCGTCATCTAATCTCAGATGGATTTTGTTGAGTACTTCATACACCGCTGTATACGTGCCTGACCTTTCCCTAAATCCGTATTGGAGCTCATAGAAGAATTTGCTCAGCCTACACAATAACCGTTCAATTTTTGTTTTATATTGTTGATATTGGTTTGTAATTTGACGGATGAGATTTATCACCTTTCACCCGGAATCACAATAACAACAAATAAGTGCTAATAGTGAATAAGAATTTGACTGAGGGTGCAAATACCCCGATAACACACAGGCTTACCTCTGCTTCAGTTCTTTCAATTTTGATATTTCGTCGTTTAATGTATCGAGCTTAGTGTGTTGTGCTTGTAGATCCAATTCTAAGTCCAAACTTGTTCTCGAAATCATTGGATGCATTTCTGTAAATAGATCGTAAATCGTAAGATAATTTGGAAACGCTGAAATTCTGTAAGCAAACTACTTACTTTGAGATGCCAACTTCGGACCCTTATGATGATATCGCAAAGATCTTCGCTCGGCTGCACCGCGTTGAAAGGAATGTTGCACCGACAAGCCACCAAAATGCATAGCCGAATCGGAATCACTGCGATTTAATCGACAAATATAACGATTTTTGCTAACAACAGCACTTGGGGAAAATGTTTGTGATCTTTTGACGACTCGTTCGTCAAACGTATCGCTAGATGAATTCGTTGCTTTGTCCATGAAACGGTTTCGATGTTTTTCAGGCAAAAAGGCACACTCTGTATTAGTTTCTTTATCCACCGTTTCAGGTGCAAACTTTTGAACTTCATTCATATACGCGGCAATCATCTGCTCTGTAGATTCTGCAATTGAGAAGAAATATACAGAAGTTTTGATACGCGTTTTGGAATTATTTCTTACCATTCTCATCAACTCTGCTATCGTCATCATTATCTATGTTATACTGTCTGTCGTCAATGTTTAATGAACCTATTTCAAGCATTTCCTCTTGTCCTTCAAAACAAAATGGAAAGCAAAATTAGGTAAACAGGAATTGATGTCAGAACACGATATCTAGTTACAAAGAGTTTGGACATCGAAAACAACCGAAAAAAAGAACGAAAAATACAAGACAGGCGGAAACTGAGTAGTCACTGATTACTAGGGGGGTCCAAAAAACTATGTTGTCGAAAAGCTTGGGCATCAGCTTGGATTGCAGTGCCTAATAGGTCGCTAATACGGAACAAGCGCGATCAGAAGTGATTTAATGGGTGCTCAACGGCGATGAAGCTTAAGAGTGATATCGCGAAAACTTCGACCAACTCGAATACATGCCTTTTTTGATATTGACGAATTATGGCACAATCGGTTCCTCAATCGATTCTAGAGGAACCGTGGAACCGTATTTCTTTTTTTTTTTAATTTTCACAAAGGTGGAAGCCCATCCGAAGGGTCCGAAACAGTGTTTTTGATATAAGTCAGTGAAAAAGTGAGTCAAAATATTGGTTTTTGGTAGGGTTGTAGTACTAAGTGAGACTATCATTTTGAGTGGTATCAACGGTCACCTGCCCTCCTCTTCAGGGAATTCCACGACGAATTACTCCTCAAAGAGGAGGGGAGGTGACTCTTGATACCACTCAAAATGATTGTCTCACTTAGTACTACAATCCTAGTAGGGGAGTGCGGGCACGCCCGATTTTTCGGCCCGTTCATAAGCCCGCCCACCCCGTACCGCGCACGGGCGAGCGCGGGCATCTCTATTTCAAGAATGGGCGGGCACGGGCTGCCCGTTTTCAATATCGAACTGGCACAGGTGGGCACGAGCATCTTGATTTCGAGAACGGGCGGGCACGGGCTGCCCGTTTTCAAAAACGAACGGGCAAGGGAATATTTTTTCGAAAATGGCAGGCACGGGCATCTTTTTCTTTAAAACCGGCGGGCACAGGCTGCCCGTTTTTAAAATTTCGCTCACTTCTTCACTAACTTATATCAAAAAAACTGTTTCGGACCCTTCGGGTCTTCAGAAACCCGAAATTTGGAAAATTAAAAAAAAATTCTTGTCCCCTAGAATCGATTTTGCCATAATTCGTCAAAATCAAAAATGACATATAGACAAATTGGTCAAAATTGGTCGAAGTTTTCCCGATATCACTCTTTAAAATTACTAAAACGCAGACATCAATATCTACATCAAGAAGTGTCCAAATAAGTTCTTAATGGGCGACTCATAAGTAATTCGCTGTATGTGTTCCTTACGAGTGAAGAAAGTGTAGTTTTTGCTCTACTTTAACCGTGTGCAACACCATTAACAACGTATTTTGACACTTTGATGCTCGCGTTTTGGTCATTTTTAGCCTCCACCGCCATTGAGGCGCCTATAAAATTGCTTCGGATCGTGCTTGTTCCATATAAACTTATTATCGTAAAACGATGCAAAGACTGATTCTGAAAACAATTAGTGAAGCGACTAGAAAAGTTTTCATCAAGTTGTTATCAAGGCAAGAAACACTGTCGCAAATAATGACAACGTTTCGCAATTTCTTCCTTCTTTCGTGAACAGAAGAACACGACATTTAAAGAAACGAAAAGTACAAAATCAACGGTTTTCGGAGCAACAAAATCCCTTTTCAATAGGGAAATGAGAAGCGAATTCCTCTTCACCCTTCCAAAACAACTGATATCAATTGGGATGACGCTTAAAGCTTAGAAACGCTTTAAAGTACAAAAATTGAAAAAAAAAGTTTCTTGATTTTTACCACCGACAATTTTCTTTCAAAAAATTAAAAAAAAATATTTTTAGCTTTTTGGAGGAAACTTTTTTTCGGAACTGCCTATTGGCCGTGATAGTAATTTCCACATTCCTACCTTGATTTCTAGTTAATGTCGATGTCTGCGACGAAATAATTGTCGATTCATCTGACGATTCCTCTTTGCAGGCCCCAGTCACTTCAATTGTTTCTAAATTTTGGAAGCATCGGAAACCAAGAATGTTGTACCATTTGAGAGTTGCATCTTCAATATTAAATTCAGCCAAGCTAATTTGAGCGGAGCCCTGCAATCAAATCAATGCGATTGAATCGATGAATACAGTGAGATGTGCCTGAAAATTCAGCTTTACGTACAATAATTTCTTCACGGCGTCCTAAAACGCTCATCGCATTTATTTGTAATGTTTTGGTGTAGATTTTATTTAGAGGTATGGGCATAAAGAAACTGTCACCGAATACCGGTTTCTGAAAGTCACAAACTAGATTCGTTCGCACCGGCTGCGAGTTTGGTAGAAGTGCGGCCATTAAGTATCTGCAAAAAAAATTGGTTGTACGAGGAAAATTTTGTTATTTCTAAGAATATGGTACTTACATGTAACTATTTTCGGGAGGACATAAGGCAGTTAGGTTACGCGCTCTTTCGACTGTAACGTGTAGCATGCATTCATTTTTTAGATATTTTAATGCTATTTGTACTTGTGCAGATTCTTTATTTGGCATTATAGCTCGAGATGCTTCAAATACACCCGAATCACCAGCCACAGATTCATTACTGACAGCGGCTGATACTGAACGGGTGTTTGATGTAGATGACGTGCGACTTAAGAGGGCTGTAAGAAAGAAGATGCTTATTGATAACACATTTTGTGACACAAACAAGAAATGGTCATCACTTACGATGTGGAAGATCCAAAAGAGAAGGTTTCTCATAAATTGGAGACAATGGAGGGCCTAGTAATGATTGCTTATCCAATTCATTTAAACGTTCTTCTAATCGAACACAATCGAATGCTGCATTGTCCAAATGCGTTGGTAATGCAAAATTTCTCGTATTGGCGTAGGTTGGTTCTTCCAATGTATTCGAATCACAGTCTTTCATTGGTGAGGCTGGCGGTGTTTCAACCGATAAACTACTTCTTGGCGATAGCGACACTTCCGATGGATGCGACCTTTGAGTTCGCAAATGCAATTCACTCATGTCGATTTGCTGACCAACCGTCAAAGGATCACCGTAAATATCAGTAAAACTTAATGCACTCAACGAGTTTTTGCTACTAGCTGTTGACAAGGATCCCAAACTGGAACCGCTGCTAATGGAAAATGTACTTGCGGATGAGAATGTCTTGAGTCGTTCCTCCAACATTTTCGTTGATTTTAGGGCATCTTGCAACTGTTGTAATAGAATCTGCTTCTCTTCGTGCAATTTTAATCGATTCGCTATACATTGATTAGATAGTTCGTAAGCATTATTCAAATCTATTTCTAATTTTCTACACGCTTCCTGAATCGTTAGCACTTCCATTTTTGATTTTGAAGATGTGGGAATGCTCTGCAATTCTTTCAAATATTTCTCCTTTTCTTGTATGAGCAGCAGTCTATCTTTGTCCGATTCTAATTGTCCAGGCTCGATTTTTTCCACATGATCAGCCAATTGTTGTTGTAAATGTTTTATTCGCTTCCTCCATTCACCGTACTGTAATTTCGTTTTGGCCATTTCGGCTAATCGGGCGCCGCTGGGCAAATTTTCCGAACATAAATCGGTTTGTGATGCCACACAAATTCGATCCATGTAGGCCATATTTGGATCACAGAATTGTCTGGAACCCATTTGTCTTGAACCAACTAATTCATTTTTGATCTGGGCCAAACTTTTCATCAATTCATCTTTCACTTTTTCACCCGACACCAAACTCTTTTGTACTTTCATCATTTCCTCCCTGATTGCCTGGACTTCTGATATATTGTAGCATCCATTCTCATGTGCATTTAACTTTTGCTCAACTCTGAATTGGGAAATAAAAAATAAATAAATTCATTTTGATGCTGTTGATTAGGACTAAACGTACGAGTATAATGTGTCCACTCCTCTCTGTGTATATGAAATGTCGGACGTGATTTGTAATAACTCGCGTTTCAATTTCCAAATTCGTTCTTTGGAAATGGCCAACTCGGCTTTCAAAACTTCTGGATCATGTCTCGTGTTGATTGAACTCGTCGATGAAGACACTAAACCAATTTGAAGGAGGAAACAATTTAGTTTCAATCACTGAATTCATATTTACAGTCATACAACTATTTCTGCTAGCTGCCAAAGCATTCAGTATATCGTATTCGTCTTGAGCAAGCAACAACCGCTGTTGTTTAACGTCATAGATTTCCTTTTTCGCCACCAATACGTCCTGTGCTGATGTGAGATATTCTCTAAGCATCTGTTCCTGTATGCTCTTCCATTCTTGTCTGGGATCTTCCAATTGCGTTGATTCTACCCGAAGAAAAATTTGTTTTATGATAACATATGGTTTATATGGTTTATGGTTATATTTCAGATTTCAAACTTACGTATGACATGATTGATATAATATCGACCGATAACGTGATCATAAGACTCTTCCCAACCAAGTGGCAACTCGTCACCGACGCAATCAGCAAATGTTTGAGGTTTTGTGTATCTGCAAATTACGAAATACTGTTTTTACTCAACAAAAAATGTGTACTAAACTAATCATATGAGAAGTTTTATGTGCTGGCAAACTTGTTTTTAATATTCACTCCATAGGATGTAGTCGAAAAAACTTTTATAGAAAACCAACATCCACATATTGCTAGATTTGTTAAGAACCTTTGATCTGGCTTTACTAATTTTGGCTGGCAGTTTATGACTTCACTTCGCTCACTTAACTTGCTCATTTATTTCCTCGAAAATGTATCTAAAATCCATGTTTCTGCACATTTGCGAATACAATTGGAATCGAACGGGGAATAGGGTGGGGGAGCTTCGATCATGGTTGTTAGTTGACGAATCAGTAATAAAAAAAATGTCCGTCCGTCACCGCGATAACTTGAGTAAACCTCAAGCGATTTTCAAAAACTTTTTCTTCCCTGAAAGGTAACCGAAAAACCTTTTATATGATTGAATCTGGGCACTGACGGCCTAAGGGTGTTTGAGTTAGGGCCGTTTAAATGGTTTTGGGTCTTTTGTACATAACTCGAGTAAATCTTTTCCGATTTTCAATTTTTTCTTTTTGTTCGAAACGTCCAGGACTCTCTCTCGTTTTATGGAAGAAAATTTTTTGATTAGAAACTCTTGGACTCAGTCAGGACCCTAAACCTGAGTTTCCAGTAGGTCCCAACGTGTTTGCTTACATAAGTTGGATAAATCCTAACTGATTTCGCTGATTCTTTTTCTATTTGAGAGGTAAATCGAGTACCGAATTATATTCAAAAACAAATTTGGACGCGATGCTTGTGCTTAGGGCTCAAGTGGGCCTCAGGCCTGCCCTAACTAAAAAAGATTTTTTTGCTATGTTGCAGAGCAAATTGAGGGAAACATTTTTGTATATGTATGTGGAAGTATGTGTCCGAGGCATATCCTGATGACCCTAGGTCGGTCCTGAGGTTTGCTCAAGACAAAACATATGCAAGGGACCCGTACGTATCAGAATAGATGTAGAAAACAGAGTTGATGGACTCGAACGTATTTAAATAAATATTGCCCTACGTCCACATTTAATTGTATTGAAAATTGCCGAGAGGGCAATATTGAAAAACCCGTCCGAAGAAACGGTGTGACAAAGGAATTCCGAAAGTACAAAATTGACCCCCAAAAATAGACAAAAATGTTCATCTCAATTTTTTATACAACATAGCAAAAAACAATTTTTTTGCCTTGGGCAGACCTTAGGACCGACCTAGGGCCATAAGAAAATGCCTCGGACACATACTTTAGGACAGACCTGAGTCTCACTTCAGCCCTAAACGCAGGCACCGGGTCAAAATTTGTTTTTGAATAAAATTCGGTACTCGATTATCTCTCAAATAGAAAAAGAATCAACAAAATCAGTTAGGATTTATCCAACTTATGCAAGCGAACACGTTGGGCTCTAGTAGAAACTCAGTTTTAGGGTCTGACTGATTCCAAGTCTTTCTACTCGAAAAATTTTCTTCCATAAAACGGGAGACAGACCTTTCGATCAAAAAAAATTTGAAGAGATTTACTCGAGTTATTTACAAAAAACATGTAGAGCGCTAGCAGAAACTCGTTTTTAGTGCCCTAGCTATATCCTAGGGCCCAATCTCAAAAAAGTTTCTTCTACAAATTGGCTGTCGACAGTTTGCAAATCTGACTGACATCGCTGGAATGGATGTACCCAGTCGGAAGTATCGTTTCGAAATCATTTACAATATCCTATCGCTGCGATACAATTCACGAATTCGTGTTAAGACGTTAAACTGTCGACTAAAAAAACAATTATGAAAATCGGCAAAGATTTACTCGAGTTATGTACAAAAAACACGTATTTTTTTTGTTTGAAAGATCGGGTATGGCCGAGAATTTCTAGAAGAAACTTTTTTGATTTTCAGCCCTTGGACTTAGCTACGGCACTAAAAACGAGTCACTGCTAGGGCCCTACATGTTTTTTGTACATAACTCGAGTATAAATCTCTTCCGATTTAAAAAAAAATCATAATCGAAAGGTCTAGGAATGTCTCACATTTTATGGAAGAAAGTTTTTTGATAAGATGCCCTTGGACTCAGTCAGGCTGAAACTAGGCCCACCGTGTTTTTGTTTGCATAAATCGGGCAAATCCTAACCGATTTTGTTGATTCTTTTTCCATTTGAGAGGTAACCGTGTACCGAATTATATTCTTAAACAAATTTGTACCTGTGCTTGAGGCTCAAGTGGGCCTCCGGTCGGTCCTTAGGACGGCCATAACCAAAAAAACATTTTTTTGTCATATTGCAGAGCAGGTTGAGGGAAACATCTTTGTCTATGGAAGTATGTGTCAGAGGCATTTGCTTATGGCCCTAGGTCGGTCCTAAAGTCGGCCCTTAACAAAAAAATTGTTTTTTGCTATGTTGTAGAGAAAATTGAGGCCAACATTTTTGTCTATTGGAGACCAATTTTGTGCTTTCTGGAGGGTTCTTTTACACCGTCTCTTCGAACGGGTTTTTCAATATTGCCCTTTCGGCAATTTCCAACTCAATTTAATGTCAACGTAATTTCATACACTTAAGAGTAAAGGAAATATTTACTTAGATTGAATTATTTTTATGCTTCCACCTTTTATTGAGTGCACTTTTTCCACGTTAGACTTGACTAAAATTCAAGTAAAACTTACGCGAAATATATTTCGATCGTTTGATCATCCTAGATATTAGATTAAGGTTCATTTAAAACCTTGAAAAGTGATTTCCGTGCATAATTGGCGTAGATATAAACGAAAAATTTTCACAGATCTTGAAAAGCGATATAACTAGAAGTTTATTTTAAAAAACCAGGCTTTCAACCATTCTTCCAGCAGCAAATTCGAAAGTTCTTCACCAACTTTGCCCAAATGTAATTCCTTCAAACTTTTTCACAGATCTTGAATATCGGTCAAGTTTACTGGAGTTATCGTGTTAACGCACGGACGGACATGATTTTTTTGACTTATTTAGAACCCTAACCGAAAAACTAGCCAACTCACGGGTCGAAATTCCCCTGGTTACAAACGCAGTGGTAAACCAAATAGGCCCCTTTTCTTACGGTTGTAAAAAATGTTAACAACAATAAAATGTTGAGAGATAAAAATGGATTTTATGACTGGATGAATATCATGGAACTGCTCTCGAACATAAATAATAATAATTGAACTCTGTCAATTATTGTTAGGAAAATATCTCATAAGAACGGATAAGATACGAAAGTTAATAGTTAATACTAATGATATTATGGTATTACACAAATATTCCATCGATGGAAAATTGAAATTATTGTTTTGAAAATTCTTTTCTTGACATGTTCAGTGTGAGCCTGAAAAAACTTTTAGTCAGAAGTAGAGGTGTGCGAAAAAGTGCGCCGCCGCCGAAAGTTAGAGAACTGCATCACCGCCGCAGCCGCCGACCGTTTTTTGTTGGCGCAAATTCAGAAAAAAATTGAAATTAAAAAAGTTGAAAATTTAGGCTTTTTTTTCAAAAAACACGCCGCGCCGCCGCCCGCCAGCCGAAAAGTTTTAAAAATCATGCGCCGCCACCACCGAAAATAAATTTGAGTTGCATCGATTTGCGCAGCTGCCGAGACTCCTCTGCTCACGCCGCCGCCGATTTTTTCTGCACACCTCTACTCCTGGGACTAATTTCACGTGAATGCCGTGTCTTTTTTCGACTTTGTTGATTTCTTTTTACCTCGGTGAACTTTGCTCGTTCTTAGAACTTATGGGTGACACCTCTTTCAGTCTAATCAACTTTCTTGCATTAACCTGAGTCGAAGGCTTTCCAGACAATATGACGACGCGTCACGGATGCGAGACAACATTTTGTAGAAATGTATCAAAAAGTCACAAACGAAAGAAACTTTATTCTTGCCTTACCATAACTTGAACTCCTAACTCCAGACCTCTCTTGATATTGATAGTCGCTTAGGTATCGACAAAAATAAACATTCAAATTTGCTATGTTGTAAGTATCTTAGAATTAAATGTTATTTTTTAGTTGATTGAAGATTCTGTGTAGCTGCTTACATGCAAGGTTCCGTTGACGGACGTCGCTACTTTCTTGCGAAACTTTCTTGTACAAAAGTAGCGATTCACTTAGTGCACTCATAAAAAAACATATGCAAGGGACCCGTACGTATCACAGTAGATGTGGCAAACAGAATAGATGTTGCAAAAAGACTAGATCGTATCTAAGTAAATGTTGCAATAACTCTGAAGTGTATGAAATGACGTCAACATCAAATAGGATTGGAAATTGCCGAAAGGCCATATTGAAATACCCGTCCGAAGAAACGGTGTAATAGTCTCTCCAAATATTAAAGAACCTCCAAAATAAAAAAATCAAAGTACAGCCGCTTCAAAGTTACGTTGAGCACTATTATGAAATTTATGACTTTCAAAGTCAAAAGGAATAGGATGTGTTCACCAAACGGGCGCTTATTTGAATTCACATTGAACACGCGTGCGTTCGATGCAGAAATTCAACAAAAGAAAATGTTAACGTGAACATATCTCATGTTGTTAACAATTAAAAGTCTGATAATTCATTTAGTGTTCAGTCTAACTTTGATGCGTCTGTAGTTAAAAAAAAAAGTAAAAACTTTTTCTTCAAACACATTTTCAAAAAATTTTATTTGTACTACGGCCGATCTTAGAACCGACCGAGAGCACTTAGAAGATGGCTCTTACTTCCATAGACAAAAAAGTTTGCCATTGACACCGATCTTCTATCACTTATAGTTCTCAAAATGTTTGAATTTTTCGAAAATATTTTGTCTTGATCGATCCACTCTAACATTAGCGGCCATATTGGGAGGCATCATGACATGCGCATCACCGAAACCAAACAACTTTTCCTTTGACACCGATTTTCCATCTCCTATAGTTTTCAAAATATTTGAATTTTTCTAATATAAATTGCCTAGATCGATCCACCCTAACATTAGCGGCAATATTGGCAGGCATCGCGACATGCATTGCACCTAAACCAACAACTTTGCGTTTGACACGGATCTTCTATCTCTAATAGTTCTCAAAATATTTGAATTTTTCCAAAACAAATTGCCTAGATCGATTCACCCTAACATAAGTGGCCAGAGGCTCGGCCCGGGCCAAAACTTTTTCTTGGATGCTCTTAACGCTTTGATTACCTATCGAATAGAAAAAAAGTCACGAAAATCGGATGGAATTTACTCGATTTATGTATAAAAAAACAAGTAGGGACCTTGTCGGTCCGCCTCTTTAGGGCTCTAGCTAGGTCCAGCGACCCAAAGCAAAAAATATTTTCTTCCATTCTCAGACCTTTCGACTAAATTTTTTTTGAAAATCGGAAAAGATTTACCCGAATAATGAACAAAAAACACGTTTGGCCCTAGCAGACACTCGTTTTTAGTGTTCTAGCTAAGTCTAAGGGCTCAAGATCAAAAAAGTTTCTTCCATAAATTGTCGGCCATGCCTAGACCTTTCAAACAAAAAAAATCGGAAAAGATTTATTCGAGTTATGAATAAAAGACCAAAAACCACTAAAAACGGCATTAGCTCGACGGCCTCTGGGCCGACACTGCCCAGATTCAATCCCAAAAAAGATATTTCGATTACCTTTCAGGAAAAAAAAGATTTTGAAAATCGGTCGAGCTATCGTGTTGACAGATGGTTGCAGATTCGGTATCTAAGGACTATGAAACGAAAAAGTAACCAACTCTCGGGTCGAAATTCGACTGGCTACAAATTACGCAATAGACCCTTTTTTGCAGATTTTCGTTCTTCGTTAGGGTCTAAACATATGAAGGGACCCGTACGTGTCAGAATATATGCGGCAAACAGAGTTGATGTTACAAAAAAACTGGAACGTATCTAAGTAAATTTTGCCCTAACTCTTAAGTATGTGCAATTACGTCTTCATTAAATTGAATTGGAAATTGCCGAAAGGGCAATGTTGAAAACCCCCTCCGAAGAAATGGCGTAAAGAATCTTTCCAAGTCCTTAAAATAAGCCCAGAATTAAAAACCGACCTAGGGCGCTTAGCCTCTGACCCATAGCTGAATGGACAAAAAAGTTCACCTCTTTTTTCTCTACAACACTGCACAAAAAACCTCATTATCAAAGGAATATTCACGAAAAAAAAAACAAATATCGTGTTGGGTCGCGTAGCGTGAGTTGGGCCCACATTTCATGAACGCAAGACATTTGGATTTCGAATAAAAAAGATTGATCTTTTTTTTAACTTCGAAAGAATAATTTCGTAAAACATTATTGATGAACAAAATTCACAGATTTCCGTAAAGCCACCGTATTTTACACTAAATACGCTGCGCTGTAATGTATTCGCTGTATATATTCGTTTTATAGAAAATTTGCTTATACTGCAAGATATGGTTAAAAATATTTATTGGCCACATTCCACAGCGGTTATGTAAGTCGCTGACAGGTTTGGTGGGTTCACAGCGCCGTAATATCTAATTAACTCGCGACAATTAAAATTGTGAATGGAAATCACAAGAAAAATATTTCTTTGTCTATCAACTTTTCGTTTCTGATATTCAGCGTTTTTGTTATTAAAATTTAGGGGATCAACTTTTTTGATTGAATCATTTTCGATGCACATAAATTTTTAGTATACTGTTTTACCGAGGTATTTGGTTGTGATTGAATGAATTCAATTTTTTATTCATAACAGATTTAACATTAGAGGCTCTTTTGGCCTGCACATGACGGGTGCTTTAATCAGGGTGAATGTTGTGAAATCGTACAAAGTTAATGTGCAAGAGTTAATCGATCGAAACAAATCGTTATCGTCAGTTTTAATTTTACTAGTTTTTTTGCTTACCAGCTGGCTTATTAGATATTGATGTTCACACAGGAAGCTGGGTATGCATTGTGGACAAATATTCGATACTACATTCTATGCATTAACAACTTTCGCTGAGTAAACGGTAAAACCAGCTGATGCAAGTCAAATGGTAATTTTAAAGATGACAATTGTAAATTGAATAGGTGTGGCAAACAGAGTTGATGTTACGAAAAGACTCGCACGTATTTGAGTAAATATTGCCTTAAGTATTAAGTGTATGAAACTACGCCCACATTAAATTGTATTGGAAATTGCCGAGAGGGCAATATTGCAAAACTCGTCCGAAGAAACGGTGTAAGAAAGGCCTTCCGAAAGTACGAAACTGATCCTCAAACAGACAAAAATGTTCATCTCAATTTTTTCTACAACATAGCAAAAAACCATTTTATAGTCTAGGGCCTCGGACAAATACTTACATAGACAAAAATATTTCCCTCCATTTTCTCTACAACATAGTGAAAAACTATTTTTTTTTCTAGGGCCATAAGGAAATGCCTCGGACACATAATTTCATAGACAAAAATGTTTCCCTCAATTTCCTCTGCAATATAGCATAAAAACAATTTTTTTAACGACCTTAGAACAGACCTGAGGGCTACTTCAGCCTAAGCACAGGTACCGGATCCAAATTTGTGTTTGAATATAATTCGGTACTCGATTACCTCTCAAATAGAAAAAAAATCAACAAAAGCACTTAGGATTTATCCAATTTATGCAAGCAAACACGTTGGGCCCTAGTAGAAACTCAGTTTTAGGGTCCTGACTTAGTCCAATGGTTTCTAGTCAAAAAAATTTCTTCCATAAAACGGGAAACAATGCTAGACTTTGCGATCAAGAAAAAATTTGAAAATCAAAGGCGATTTACTCGAGTTATGTACAAAAAACATGTAGCGCGCTAGCAGAAGCTCGTTTTTAGTGCCCCAGCTGTATCCTAGGGCCCAGTCTCAAAAAAAAAAATTGTTGGGCTTTCATAGACCTGTCGATTAAAAAAACAATTATGACAATAAGAAAAGATTTACTCGAGTTATATGTATAAAAAACACGTATGGCCCTAGCGTAAACTCGTTTTTTTTATTAAAGATAATTGTTTAGTCTCCTTTGCAGGTGACTAAACGCGCACGGAGGCCTCTTTTAAGCCTATTGTGCTACTATGTTTGCTCAAAGTTTGGTTGGGTTTAGGCATATTTACATGTCCATAAATTTACCTGACTCCATTATGTAATTCAGAATATCTTTTGGATTCAAATGCCGGATCAGGCTGTACCGGATTATATAACTCCCTAAATGCTTACGTCTGATGTAGATGTAAGCCGGGCAGTTACATAAAAAGTGTTCAGCTGTATGTAATTGGTCGCCGCATTGTTCGCAGCTTGAGTCCGATCGTTCGCCGATAGTCGTAAGGTCATAATAAAGCTGAAGTGTCCAGTCATTACGCCGATAACGATTTTTAGCCTGGTTCTACTGATGTTTAACAGAAATTTTGAACGATTTTTATTTATGCCTATACAATGTTTAGACTGTCTGCAGCCCGGTAACTTTTGCCAGTATTGTTTAAACTTGGTCTCTTTAATGGTGTTTATTAATTCCTTTAACTTCGACAGACGGATGGCTATTATTGGTTCTGGTCCAACAGGTTTACTTTGTGCAGCTAATTTCGCTAGCGAGTCTGCTTTATCGTTCCCCTCAATGTTTGAGTGCGGTGGTACCCATATTAGGTCAACCCGATTAACCGTAGCCAAGTCGTTTAGAGTTTTGTGACAACTCAGGGTTAATGCTGAAGAAAATGTTACGAAGGATAGCGCTTTTAAAATATCTTCACTGTCCGAGCAAATTAATATAATTTCGTTTGTAATGTTCATACTTGTTATTTCGTGACAACATGTTATTATAGCATGCATTTCTGCCAAAAAAACAGATGAGTTTTGCCCAAACGGTACCGACAGTTCTATGTTCAGAGTGTCGCAAAAGATGCCCGAACCTGCAGAATTGTTTATGATAGAGCCGTCTGTGTATGCTACTAGTCCATGCTCAGGCGGCAGAATGTTCTGTAGCCATTCCTCTCTATCGGGAATTCTAATATCATATCCTCTGTTGAAGCGTTGGGCGAGAATTATCCTGTCCGGCGGCATGCTTAGAAAGGGGTGCGTCTTTAATGTTCCTTGAGGGCAGTCTTTTACCGTAGTAACTCGAATAACAGACCTACCGAAGTGGATTGAGACTATTCTGCTTATTAGCATGGCTTGAATCCAGTCAATTAGACCCGGGTCTACGCAAAATTCTACTAACGAATAGTTGTTTTTTCGTGGTTTAGGAATAAAGATAGCAATAACTCCTCTCCAGCTTATAGCGATATGCCTCAGTCTGAGGCTAGCCTTGAAAAGGGAGCAGAGAGCCCCTGTTAGATGCGTTTTGGCCTGTTGTAACATGGCTGGGATGATTTTGTCTGTACCAGGAGATTTATAGGGTGTAAATGAGCTCAAAGCCCATTCTATTGCCTCCTCCGTAATAATGCTATCTATGAGTAAATTATTTGCTTCGCCTTCTGTCGTGATAAGATTAAGCACTATTTCGCCAGGAAGTTCATTACAACCAGGAAAGTGAAAGTCTAAGAGATGTTTGTATGTTTCAGTCTGATTTTTAGTATATTCTCCTGATGGTAGAAGTAAGGAACCGACTGCCTGTGTAGGGTCCTTAGTTAAAACTTTGAACATTTTAGCTGAATCGTGAACACTAGATTTAGCACTACATTATTGCGATATTAGCCAAACAATTGTTGACCACTTTTACGACAGTAACTTCGAAACTTCTTACCCGATTTTGCCCAAATTCAACTCCATAATCAATTTATCTAATAATAATAAATTTATTATCTTTCAGAAAAAACAAATTTATGAAATCGGATCCGATTTGTGTAAAAAAATGGATAAATGAAACTTAAAAAAAAAAATGCATAAACGAAAAAGTAACTTACTCCCGAGTCGACACTCGACTGGTTACAAACGTCGAGCACTTTGTTCTTCGCACGGGTCTAAAAACAGTTTTTCACATACATAACTTTTGAAAAAAGTGCAAGTTTACATTTTTCATGAAAACGGTTTGGCTTAATTCGAACCAAGAAAAGTTTCTTCATTGTGTTCGTACTTCAGAGAAAAAATTTCAGTTTATAAATATAAATATGTTAAATTTTAATTGATATTGACTTATCAATTGAGTTGCTTATGAACAAAGAAACTGAACGATGGAAGTTTAACAGAGATTGTTGCTCTGTTTCGTTTCGCCCAAAAAAATCGACGAAAAACATAAATCGTTTTCGCAATAAATTGTCAACATCGTTATACACTGACATTTTGAACGTAAGTGAAGCCAAAATTCGGTATACCACATACGTATGTAGAAATATAATCCGCAAAAAAATCTTCTCGAAGAGAACAATGTAATGAAATCAAAGTAAAGATTATAGGATAGGTAAATTGTAACGTAACGCCAAGCTTTTATTTATTCCGCTGATGACACACTTATGATATTTATAGTTCTAGAAGCTAGATCTCGAGGGTGTCACTTACTATACACATTTACATCGAATTTACACAATTTTTTGGAGTTTTTGAATTTTGTGTACATTTTATAGATGCCGTTTTTTATATTTCAGTTTGTTAGATTCGGCAACACCAACAAATTTGCGTTGCATGGCCGAATCGAGTTACAAATCGATTCTTTCTTCTTCGGCAATAATGAATTATGAATGAATAATGGATGAATATTTGACATCCCCGCAGTGCCGACATGGCTACTAAAAGGCCCTGCGGGCGAAATCTGAAAAAGCCCATATCTTCGGGCGGATATTTTAGCGCTTTTTAATAAAAATTTCGAATTTTCCAAAGTTCTCCATAGCCCGGCAGAAAGTGTTGCAAACGAAAAAAAAAAATAATTTCGCAACACATTTGCACACCAAAGGTATAAGAATTTGTATGATGATGAAATGTTTTCAATGGACTGGTAAGCTATTGTTTGTAGCATTCAAATGATAAACAGAGCACATGAATCAAAATTATAAATTGTTTAAGACGTGGGGGTTCGGTAAAACTCAATTACAATTGACTTTTTTGACATGAACGTTGAAATATGGGTACCTGGCGGGACGAGTGGAACATCTAGTTTTTCCCAAATCTTTTTTCCATTTTTTTTACTTCCAAAAATAACGTAAATTATTGTTTGATCACTTTCTATCCGTATGTAACAGGAACGCAAATCGATTTTCTTGACGGAATGCGCCCCTACTAAATTTATAAGTGATTAGTGCATACGGAATCACAATGTGAGTTAATGACATTACTTTCATTACGCATCAACGAACTTCAAGTTAGTTAAATATATTGTCTAATTTATTTTTGTTCGCAAGTTGTTTTGGCAGGTAGTAGTTTATAAGTCATTAATGCAATTCGTTCATTATGTAAGGAGTTTCAAATGTGGTATCTTTAACGACTGCAGTTATTTAAGGTAGGTTCATTTGTTTCGTATGACGATGATGACAAAAATTTTTTGGAGACGAAATTCTAATTCGACATGACGTCACACTTACTGTGACCCAACGTTCCTCTCACTCTTACTTATTTGTGAACGGGCCCCTAAGTTGACTTGACTCTACACAAACTTCATCGAAAATATGAAACGAAATTCAATATTGTAATGCTGGTCAGCGAAATAAAAATGATTTGCGTAAAACGCATCCAAGAACTTATGTCAATGAATAACTGCTCGAAATTTAATGAATAACTGCAACATTAAGTTGGATAAATTCTTTCGCTCTCTGTGTTTGATGCGCGGTGTGGAATGTGAAGGTCATTTAAAAATATTCTCGTTTTTTCAAGTGTTTGTTAACATGTAAGCATAGTGTGAGCTCGTTGAGAAATTCGACTAATTTCGAATTATAATTGAGAAATGAAAATTGCACCGAACAGTCTGAAACGAGAATTCTTCGTTATTGACTTGCTTCTGGTTAGCCATTGTAATTTTTATTTGGCGAAATAATTCCAAATAAGATACATTTTTCAAACCTGACTTCAGTTTAATGATTGAATAGTTACTATCACTGAAGGAAATGATTTCACGACTCATTCTTGGTGCCATAATGTTTTACTTGTTACAACCATCCAATATTTGACGCAATAATGACATATTTATTCATAATTAAATATTCAATCTGAGTGATGGACACAAGTATTGTAAAAGAAATTTTCCCTTAGCCGCCTTAGCCGTAACGGCCGTAACTGACTTGATATTTTGATATTAGCCAGAAATTGCAACCTAATCAAACGTCAAGTTTTTATTACTTGTCACGTAAAAAAATGTTTATGTTCAGTGGAAAATTCAGAAACGTCCAGTTTTTGGATTGAACTTCGTCTAACAGAACATTCGATTAGTGTTCGGTAAATTGATAAGACAACAACGTTAAAAAGAATAGCATTTCAAGCATGCCATTCTCCAAAGCATATAAACAGAGAAGTTAACGCAGATCCTGAGGGAATCACAAGAAATAGCACGAGGGTGTCACTTACTATAAAAATCTACATCGAATTTACAAAATTTTTTGGAGTTTTTGAATTTCGTCTACATTTTATAGATTCCGTTTTTTAATTTTCAGATTGTTAGGATTCGGCAACATCGACAAATTTGCGTTGCATGGCCGAATCGAGTTACAAATCGATTGTTTCTTCTTCGGCAATAATGAATTATGAATGAATAATGGATGAATAAGTGACATCCCCGTGATACCCGGAGTCCAAGTTTACGGCGAATATTGTTTTTGTCATGTTGCACTCATATGAAATTGGCTTCGTCAAGTTGCTGTAACTGCTTCGTTTTTATATAATTTTTTTCACCTCATCACTAGCTGCAACTTGACGCAACCGAATTCCATATGTGTACAACATATTACGTTATTTTTCTTGGCTTCTAGTGCGACTTCTAGTTTTTCTGTTCTTTCAGCTTTTCACACTGCAAAAATTTGACTTGATGGGATGTATGGCGTATTTTTGTACAGGAAATCAAATTTTTGCGTATGAAAGCTGAAAGCGTAGAAAAATTATAACGCTGGGGGGTCCGGCATTTGTGACGCATTTTTTTAATCAAATGTGAAAATATTTTGAAAGTTTTTTTGCGTTTCGAAGCGTTCAGCGTCACCCAAATTGATATCAGTTGTTTTGGAAGAAGGGACAACGACTTGCGTCACATTTCCCTTTTAAAAGGGTTTTTGTTGTGATTTTGTATAGATCTGACATTCTTAATTTTTATTACAATATATGCCTTAAGTTATGGATTTTGGATTTCGTTCCGTCAATATTAACGGTTTGTGTAATTTTTGTGAGATCCCTTGAGAGGCCATCACACTATGTTCTTTTTCCAGTCATTTTGTTTTTGAATGTGTTACATGTCCGGTGCAGCACCATCTCTGGAGGACTCGTAGGATTAGAGTGTCAATTCTTTCCCGCCTTTATTTGCGTTGAAAAGCCAATTGTTATTCTAATTGTACAACCAGCACATTGAGTATGAGAGACGTCACACTGATATTGGGTACAATTTTTCTTTGCGGCCCGACCAGCGCAACTACCCAACTTGTGAAGCTAAGGGACGTTGTATGTACAGTCTTAAGGGAAAAATTCCCCGTTCCGGGTGGAAGTCCACTGCGTTCGCCACTGAGCCACCCGTCCCGTAAGGTTAGTATGTAGCTTTCACATAAATTTCAATCACCGCGAAACTGCTCACTTCACTCGACTTTTATCTCAAAATAATATAGTCGGCTGCTACGTATAAGAAGAGTATTAGCTAAAACAACTTTGCAGGCAACAACCTTGAATTTCTCGGCTGCTGCAATGATAACATATCCCCTATGAAGCGAAAATTTTAGTTATAGTTAGGGATTTTTCTTTGTGTACTTTAAGATTTGCGAGAGTCACTTGCGACCGTAACTTAGGGTATAAAAACAGTTTCACTTCCCACTTTCACACTTTCTGATAAACGACAGATGCCGGAGAAACGATCAAATTTGACGTGAAAACTTGTTCTAATGCAATTAGCATTTAAGTTTTCTGTGGTAGAACTTCACGATCAGAAAATATTCCCAGTTGTTCGGTGGTTATGGCAGAGTTTATGGCGTTAACTCCGTCAACTATACGACATTAAATAAACATATATATATATATATATACATATACATAATTCAAGAATTACACACCGTGTAAAATATGTGCGAAATAAAAAGAAACGATTACAATGTGCATTTTTGCATTATCGTACTTACAAGCTATTTATTTTCACAAATTATTTCCTAAAGTCATTGACATTACAGTTCATTAGACCTAAATGCAATGTCTGTAATGCTTTGGTAAGCGATGTTTTTGTTTTTTTTTATTCCTAGACAGGATGTTAGAGTTGTAATAATCACTAGAGCGATACGTTTGAATTAAAACGGTATGTTCTAACTTGATCTTTACAGCATTTGAAAGTAAATTTTGTTTTTTATCTTTTGATCTAAATAGATTTTTTTTTCAATATATCGGTACAGTACAGATCAAAGATTCGTTCATAAATCTGTAAATTACTTTTTTTAATTTTTTCAATTCCGATTGATTAAAAAACTGATTCGAAAAAATTGTTCATTAAAACTTGTTACATCGTTCGTGCAACTATTTATATTGTTCCGGTCAAAAATATTTCAACTCCTGACATAATATGCACACAAAAACGAGCACAGAATGTTACACTTTGATTCAGTTTTAATCTAAAATGACTTTCAAATAGTGACAGAATATTTAAATCGAGTCAATCATTAATTTGGTCTTCATCGCCAGTGATTGAGTACTAAATGAAATTTATTGAAAATTGTTTAAAAATCTGCCTTTTAAATTCAAATGTCTGCTTCCGTTTTAACACATTAGATCACTTTAATTACACAAATGTTCACATTTAAACTATATTCACAGGTTTGATGCGGTTTGATGGCCAGTCGACAAAATCACCTGCACAGACGCTTGCGGCAGGGTTCTCCATGATCAAATGTCATCATCACTTGACATTTCGTCACTATTATGAAATGCAAAGAAAAATTTCTTCATAATGACAATTTATTTGCTTCATCAGATATATAGTCTATGTGGGCACCTAGCCGCCATATCATGTCTCTACACATGCAAAAGCAATTTTATTGCCACCGCTAATTGCGATCATGCTGCTATGATACGACTGCCACACCAGAAACACGTCCGTAATACTTTAGTTTCTATACCGCGTTCTTATTATCCCTATCATTATCTTATCTACTATTATCCTATTATCTCTTTCACAAGTAACATCGAAGAATGAGAGGGTCATAGTAAGCTGTCCATTTTCATATGAAAATCCGCTGTATATACTAAACTACAAAATGTGAGGATTCGAAAATACTAAATCATAACTTCAACTCTTCCTCCTGCTCTTTAACTAGGAAATGCAAAACCGACTGGTTTTCGGTATTAAAATCTGAAAACCGGTTTTACAGTTTTCAATAAAATTTTTAGAATTTTGAAAATATTTTTTATTTATCTGACTCAAGGTCTACGCACCTCATGGAACTTTTGAACTTTGTTGGACCCGTACAAAGTACAAAGGTCCTATACGTTTACTACAAACAATTTTATTGTAACATGGGGTAGATCGAGGTGGGAGGAGGGGGATGCATATATTATCATCTAGAGATGACGAATCAGCAATAAAAAAATGTCCCTCTGTCTGTCTGTCAGTCTGTCCGTCTCCACTTTTTTTTCCAAACGGCTCAACCGATCAGCCTAAACTTTCTTTTCCTTGAAAGGTACATGCCTCCCATAATTCAAGTTCTAAGATAAGCGAAATCGGCCAAGTAGTTCTGGAGATATGGTCGAAGAAGTGGAGGCCGGACATGAAATTTTCGAGGGTTGGTGAAACTTTTTGCAAATATCTCAGCAAGTATAGCATTCCTCATTTTTGTGTCAAATGAAAGTATTTGATGTCACAAAACTGGGAAAAATTTTTTGTGGGAATCGGGTCAGGGGTCTGGGCAGTGGGACCAATGGAATGGACGAAATTGAGATTCTTGGCCATATACGAAAACAGTTTTTCGTCTGTATTTCCTTAGCTATGCAACATGGAGATTCACTGTTGAAGGCAAAGTTGTAGAGAATTAAATTTAAGCGAACACGTGATTCAGGCTTTTGGGGAAATATGGCTCAATTCGGACAAATCGAGTTCAAAGTTTCCGCCTGCACTGCAATCGAAATGTATCTCCTTCAAATTGCGGAAATCAAATAAATCATTAACCTTCACAACATTCATCTCAAAATCATTGCGATTTCGTAAGAATGAAGCATAAACAGCACCATCGGTGATTTCCAAGATACAACCTTCCAATCGTAATGTCTTGATGTTATTTAATTGTCCCATCGAAACAATCAACCTTGGTTCGTAGAAATCCGTAACGATTTCCAATTTTGTCAACTGTGACGGAATCAAATTGATCTGATCATCTATAGGCTCAACTTGTTCAAAGCGTGAACGTAGGTTCTATAAATTTTCAATTCATCATCGTATCTCCGAATTGCTCCATGAATCTGAGCAAATCGTCGTATTCGATCCAATTATGTTCACTAATGAAACAAAATTTATTGCATTTATCCAGAAATTCTCCCGTTTGAAATTCTTCAATGCATCAGTCTGGCGACCGTGCTTCGTCTGGCTTAAAACAGCACTTACGAAATCGTATCCGTGATGTTTCTATCAACAATGGCCCAGCGGAAAAGCTTAAGATTTCTGGTCAGGTGTGGGAGGGGGGTGGTAGGTAGTGGTAATGATTGGGAACCACCCCACCACCAATAATCAGTAGTCATTTGGCGGCGGTCACCTCTCTGGAGAGAATGGGAAGGGAAAACAAAAAAAAATTTTTTTCTTTTTTTTAACTTTTTTGGTACTAGGAATTGTCGGGAAGTGCTGGGTAGGGCTTAGTAAGGCTGAATAGGGCTGGATGAGTGGTGAAATGGTGTTGGAAGAGTGGAGAAAGAATGGAAATTACCATGAAAATATATTGGGCGCTTTAAAGAGTCTACATTACGCAAATTGGGCGCTCTAAAGAGTCTACATTAGGCAAATTGGGCGCTTTAAAAAGAAATTTTATCGATAATGTAAGCATTCGCTGAGTGGACATCAATGTTGTGTGCACTCACCCAAGATACGCCGCGTGGAGGCTGCTTACTTGTAACCCATTGGCTCCGAAAAGGGCCTTTTCTTCGTACTGAGATGGGGGCCCCTCGGTTCGTCACTACCGAAGTATTTACTGACTCCAAACCCCTCTCAGTACCATTACATCGAAGCAAGTATAATTTATTGCTTATTTGTCATAGATCTTTTGCAACTCTTCCTGCAATGCTCAGAATTACAATAAAAAAGATGTTGCAATTTTCGTTTAGAATGACCTATACCGTTCTGTTATTTTCGACTTTTTTTTGATTCGGCAACATCGACCGCGAGTGGCATAATAAATGTTTTGTTCCCGGAATAAAAATCTGATTAACATCCGCTAACAAAGTCGAAATTTCACTGAGACGAAAATGTATTTTTCTCATTATTTCGAAATATACATAAATAATTCACGTCACTTTTATTAATGTCATTAGGAGAAAAGAACCCTTTCTCACAACGAAGGCTTATTTTGCACTCCAATCAGGAGACGAAGCTTGCATACACCCTACGGAAGAAAATTGATTCATTACACCAACGGACGATAATTCACCATTCTGGGGTTTCTACAGAAAAACTTCACACCGAAAGGTACTAATGATCTATAAAGTTTGATGATTATGATGCTGACTAAGACCTCTATTAGAAACTGATATTTATAACGGTTGAAATGTGTTCACATTTAAATTTGCTTTTGGTTTTCTATTAGTTTGGGAAGCGAAAATGACAATATTCGTAGTTGTTGTAATGAAAAACTACGTGAATCACAAGGGACGACGCAAAAATTTCAACCTGTGCGATTGCAGCCCTTGCCTTTGGCGCGGGCAGCAACTTTCGCACACGGTTGATATTTTTACTTTTCGTCCCTTGTGATCCAAATAACTATTAGATTCTGAACTCATGAAAAAAATCAAGAACGAAAAAACGGGCTACAATTTGGTGATTTTCGGTAGTTATCGTCTTCTTTCCCGTTTCCCACTCAATTGAAGTTCCTCGAATTATTTCTCGTTCTTTAATCATTTCCAGTCGTTCCACAATTTTCTGTTGTTCAATCACTTTATGTTCTTCGAGTCATTTCTTTTTTTTTCGAGACATTTAGGTTCTTAGCTCGAGCTATTGACGGCCGATTAGCAGGTATCCACTTTTTCGGCTCTTTAATTTCTCGATACTGAGAACACACGTATTTTCCACTCGCGAAAGGGAATAATCGGCTTTCTATTCGGAATTTCGATGTACATATTCATTCCATTATCCATATGAATCAAAAAGTTTGTTGCATAAACTATTTTCACATTAATTTGATGGATGTCAGGTGAATTGTCCCTTCAATTTTAATATGGAATCGCCTCATTTTTGTTTATGAAGTGACACTTGATAATATAAAGCATAGATAATCGCCAATAATGTTTATCTGATGTGATTTATATGTTTGGAATGTCGCATTCTCTCTCTCTTATCAAGTGTTCGTATAAATAAAAAATCCAGTGCAAAATTAATCGCCTTTTTGTCAAGCGTTCTTGTCTTTGCAATTTTGATGAACGAATTTATTCGATTTTAAATATTTTTTTCGACTAGAAAGTTGTCTCTGCTGTTTTGTTATGCATAAATACAAGACCAAGGAGATAATAATTTTACTCATATAAATACGCGGTTATTTTAGACGATACGCGAGTAACTGAGTACGCTCTCTGTTGAAGCCACAATATTTTATAAATTCTTTTACTTGGAAATATTGCGTTATTAAGATGTTTATTAATGTTTTTTTAACTATCACTGACTGTATGCGTACAGTATATAAAGTATATGTGTACTACAGGTTACACATCCGATTTTGGTTTCTATACACCGAGTTCTTACTAATGCCAATTTTTACACAATTTTTGACGATAAATGTCGTCTTTAGCACAAAACTATTCATTTATCAGAAAATGATTCAAAACCGAAAATATCATTTAGTATTTCTATTACAAACAAACCTGTCTCTCGGATCAATCCAAGTTGTCTTTTTGGTATTGTGATCAATGTAGTAAACTTTGCCATCAAAATCCGTAGCAATATCCCAACCGTCAGGCAAAGGAAGTTCACCATTTTTCTGCCGTTTTGGCATTATTTTTACCAAATTTTATTTTTTAAATAAACACAACACAATTGAATACTAAAAACAAAACTCACATCGCGTTAACACAACACAATTCAATCCGTGGCCATATTGAAATTCCTTAGCAATTTTTATGAAAGCGACGTTGCCATGTTGCGCATTCCAATGCTTTTTTTTACCTTCTCTTGATGCGGAATATAGTTTTCAATAGGCTAACACGAGACGGCTATATATATATCACTATTTTCTTTCATAGGTGCGCGATTAAGAGGGGTTTTTATGAAACTGTGCGCGTTTGTCTTTGTGACTTCTAATGTGCACTAAAAGTTACTAATTTTGTCACTACCTGAAGACGTTTTAGACCCTTGAAAATCTACCTGAATGACCCATTAACACGATGTGTAGAATAACACTAGTGTGTAAAGTTAGAGCGCGTTAGAGCTTTGGGTAATGTTGATGTCGTAAAACCCGAAATGTTACCACTGGTATACAGCCAAGTTTTTTTGCTCAGATAGTAGAATTATAAACAAAAAAAAAATTATAACGAAATTACGTTTATGAAGAAAAGTGAGGGAGATCATCGGATGTCGATTTTAAAAAATTCCGAAGCTGATCTTTTAGATAAATTGAAAAAATTTTCAAGGATTTTCTTGTTATGCTATTGCATGCTTTTTGCAAGTGCCTTTTCCTAACGTGAGTCGAACGAAGATCCAACATGTCTAGGAAAGTTTATGGTTTATGATCCTACAATAGAAGAATTTCGTAAAAGAACGTTTTTCTGAAACATATCTTGGAGATTTTCATATCATATCATAAATAGTTTTTAATGTCTAGCTGGGATAAGACTAGCTCGGGCAAAGTAGGCCTTTTTGCCTTGTCTTGCTTGGGGTTGCAGTTGCATACATAATTAAGCTAAATCTTTGTATCGCTTCGAAAGACCTTGTTGACAAAGCAACAGGGGAAGAAAATTTTGCAAGTATTTCCATGTCAACGAGACATTTTTTAAAACGCCGTTATTCTACAAACGTCTTCAAGGTTGCATGGGTCCAGAAACGAAGAATTTTATAGCCACATTGGGGTCATTGATAAGGACAGCTTCTGGGGAATCACGCTCGATTTCCTATTACAGAATATTTCAGTTGCAATTCAAAGAGGCAATGCAGCATGCATCTTGGCATCATTAGGGAAAAGTAGAGTCAGACAAATTGAGGACAATTTTTTAGTATTACCTGATTTTAGATTTATTGCATCTTGTGGAAGTTAGCTTTTAGTACATCTAGTACACATCTGGTGTGAATGCCTGGTGTTAGTACAAATTTTTTGGATAATTGTCACAGAACCAGGTGATACAGTAAAAAAACTAGCATAGAAACTTGTTCCACGTTTTTTTAAATACCACACATATTTGACACACAAAATCCACAACTCTTACACGATAGGAACTGTTGCATGACGATATGACGACCTCTTAACAGATGGAACTGTTTTTGTAAGCGCTTCTATCGGGAGTCATGTGGATTATATTTGTGGATTAATCCATGTAAAAAGGGGAAAAATGTTAAAAGCTTCTTTTCTCTGGTGCAATTCAGAAGTAGCAGAAAATTCAAACTCGAGTGAAATTCGTTCTTTTACATTTTATTTTTAAAGGATTTGTTATATTAACGTGCGATGCGCTTTCAAACAAACCTTACTCGATTTATTCGCATCGCAACTTCTTAAATGTATAAATCACATGGCCATTGCATTGGAAATTATCATTGATTTGTAGTACTCCCTGTCCCTGCGCTCTGCATTCGAATAAATAATATTCAAAATGAAAAACAACTTACTAATTTCCTCATTTTATTCGGAAGTTCATTAAAATTATTTTAAAATTGCTTTTAAATCAAAAAAGAAATAAATTGTTAAAAACAAAATTCGTTAATTTTTCCGTCTCAAAATAACAATCTTTTACTGTGAATGGCATTTGTTTTTCAATAAAAATTTAAGATTTTCTTAAATGTTGAAAAAATGTTCAAAGATATTATGGCGTTTTTTCTTAAATTGACATAGGAATTTTTACCTTCATCAGCCGCTCGTCGTTTCATGTAATTCGCTCAAAATTTATACTTTATTTACAGCAAACGTTTCGTAGGTGAATGAGGTACTATGGGTGTAAATTCCTAATAGAAGATTTTTATTATTTTAATAGGATTTCAGATAATGACAAAAGTACGTAGGAAGATTTCTGAAAGCTAAATATCGAGATAAGATGCGGACGAAATTATTACAATTTTGGCCTACGCGGATGACCCGATTTTATTGGAGAAGAATTCCAGGGGGAAATCGAGAAAAATGAGCAATTCGACGGTACCATGAGGTCACAAGTGTTCAACATGAAGAAACCACAAAGTTAGCCATTTACAAACGATAGACAAACGATTATGTGCAGTTGTTAGAGTAGGGTACACTGTGGTTATTTGGTTCATGACTTGGACGTTTTGGACATGTAGATTCTTAGAAACATAGTTGGAGTCAATCGTGAGGAGCAATGGAATATTAGAAACGTCAGTATTAGGGAAAGAGAATTGATCAGAATCAGCAGAAGAGGCGACAAGAGTTAGCCTTGTGCGCTAATGATGTTTTCCAGCGGCGATAGCGCTACCGCTGGTGCCGTCTAAAAACTAACGGCGCTACCGCTAGTATTGCTGTTTTTGGGCCGAAACTAGCGATTCGCGCTAGTACCAGTTACTACTTCAGAACGAATTCCAAATAAAGCAGTAACATAACAAAGATAGATTGTAAAAATAGGATCTTTAATAACTTAGCAATTTTCGTTGAATTTAATTTTGTTTGCAAACGATGGCTGTTTTACGTAGCGTAGTCGTATTCTTCATGCAAGCCACAATTTTCGCATTTTAATTTAGGCCTTGGAATTTCATCATCTTCGTCTTTTTTTGCTTTTGCCGGTGTCGAATAGCATCAACAACACAGCGAGTACTATTGCAACAACACGCTACATGCTATTCGACACTGGTAAATGAAATTGTGTAACAAAATAAAAACGTTTAATTGTATGCAATCGGTAGGTGGCGCTCGTCCTCCGTTCGGAAGTTATGGCGGGTCAAAGTTCAAAATTTTGAATGTTGTGAAGCTTATGAAATGACAAGAAAATAATGTGGGAGGGGTGATAAAGGGGGGGGGGATGCATGAAAACCATAGTTTAGACTGCAATATTATTCGGCAGGTGGCGTTACTAGAGCAATAAAAGCGCATTTGGCACTTTACCTATGTAAACATTAGCTAAGTATGCACTTATCCAGGATACGCAGCGTGGCCTATCAAGCTCAACTCCTCTGCTAATAGCAAAACTCCACCGTCGTCGTCGCCTTCCACAGCGTGTAGTCTCACAAATCGTTGATACCACAACACGACAGTGAGGGGGGGTTCCCCACCCCACTATCACAAACTATCATTTCTGTGACGATATTATCGTCCGATTACACGATATTATCATCCTTGGAACGATATTATCACCCGCTGGTGCGATAATATCGTTCTTGGAACGATGATATAATCAGGTGGTATGATATTATCATTCTTGCGACGATATTATCGCTCCGTAACATGATGATGTCATACTCCGCCCGGTTGTTCCTGGGACGATATTATACTCCGTTGGCACGATATTATCATTCTTGGAACGATACCATAGTCCGCTGGCACGATATTATCGTTGCTGTGACGATATTATCGTCCGCTGGCACGATATTATCGTTCCTATGACGATATTATCGTCCGTTGACACGATATTATCATTCTTGAAACGATATTATCGTCCGCTAGCACGATATTATCATTCTTGAAACGATATTATCGTCCGCTGGCACGATATTATCATTCTTGAAACGATATTATCGTCCACTGGAATGATATTAGAGAGCGTCAGATTGCAACCACTAAATCCATCAAAATCGCTAAACACTAACGATAAATTCAATTTGGCGAATGGACAGAGTAAACCGAACATTAATTTCTGTCAAATCTGGACATTTGCCTTTGCTGTTTGTGTTTAGCGTTTTTGTTGGATTTAGTGATTGCAATCTGACGCTCTCTATTATCATTTCTGAAATGATAATATCGCCCGCTGGCACGATATTATCGCTTTTGGTACGAAAATACGGTGGGCGATTTTGCCCGTTCTCCCATATCACCCTACAGCTTCTACATTTTACATAATGTGATCAAGGATCACGTTATCTGCAATATGAATGTTAGTTCAAAACATTCACTCTCTGTATTCGATTCGAAGCGAATATTTTGGGAAAAATGAGGAAGAAATCGCATATTACTGACTTTTGAATCAATTTTCCATTTGTTCGGTCAAATGGAAAATGGAATTCGGCTCTCTATACTGTTGTAGTCCACGGAAACATTTCATCAAATAATTATAAACGAATTACATGAAAATAAAGCGTTTTACGAGGAATGAATAGCAAATTTTAGCATTAGAGACTTTTAGTTAATTTTACTTAAAAAACATTCTTTCAAATGTAGCGATGTCATGTTAGTTTCTTCTCAACTCTACCGCATACATACTATTCCAATCTCTTTCAAACACGTTAGCTAAGTCACCGCGAATCGTTGAAACACTTTCGTTGCGTTCATGCTTACTATCTTGAAGAATGAGACCAATGCCGGCGGTATTTATAAAATAGTCGCCAGACCAATTAGATGTGCCAATATAAGCTGTTCGTTCAGTGACCATGTATTTGTTGTGATTGACTCGACCAAACGGAATTTTCGCTTGGTCTTCGCTTGATGGCACAATGAAGCGTTTCTGATGAAAAAATTTGTTCACAAACATGCACGTTGGAATAAAAAAAATCTTCTAATTACCACTTGAATATCGACACCATTGTAAGCATCTGATAAGTCTTCTAGGGATCTTAAGAAGAAATCTTCTGCTGGACGAGAATGGTTCCACCACGATATGAGTAGTTTTATTGAAACTCGATTTTCAATAGCAGCTACACGGAGTGCGTTGTCGATCACTGGCCAGTATCTTTATAGCGAGTAGAATGACGTTTACAGCTTCATATATTAATTTCGCAGTGAAAAGACATTTCTTCGGTATAATTCCCCTGAAGCGATATTAGCACTATCTTGGCGGGAGATCGTATCTCATGTAGAAAAAACATATCGCTAGATTTCAGTGCACTCAGAAAGATTAAATTTTCAATTGACAGCATTGGCTAAGGACTATGGTGTAGATATATTACCGATGAGCGACATTAGAACTAAGTGACAGCACGAAGAGCTAGTGGGAGACTATAAAGTGTTTTTGTCTCGCGTTCAGTCTTGTAGGGAAGAAATTTGTTTTGGGTGTAGCTGACGAATGTCTGGGTGATGTCTCTAGCGGAAGTAGGAACAAAAGGACGGGTTGGTGAAACGCCGATATCGAAAAGGCTGTGTCGGAGAAAAGAAACCTGTATTTGATTTGTTACAGGATACGACGGATGAGGAGAATAAGCCCCTATAACAATAAGGCGTGTAGACAGACACTTGAGCCTCTAGTCAAGGAAGCGAAGGACCGGGCGTGCAAGAAGTTCTTGAAGGAATTGGAAAAAGCGGGTCAGAGAAGGGGTAAAAAATTCTGGTCGACGATTAAGAACATTAGACGAGGTGGTGAAAAAGATGCTGCAGTAGCATTTTGGGTGAAGATGGCCAGTTAATTACATTTAAGATCCTGAAAACCTGACGGTATTACTTCCAGGATCTATTTGCTTTTGTCAATCCGGTGATAAAAACTGATAAGAAAGGATTATCGTTCTATACTTGTGCATCATTGACTTAGAAAAGGCATTTGATCGGGAACTTATCGGTACTTGTACTTAGCGAATACGGGATTAATGGACGGATATCGAGTTTTGAAAATGACATTTTTCTATGAGCCGTCGATTTTTCTATTGTTCTCATCTCATTGTATAAACTTTTTTTCTGATTCCTCGGTTTCTATCTATCTATTAATAATTATCGAGCTCCAGAACCGCTCCAATGATTTTCATGAACGTCAGTCGGGGCCCCAAATGAAAAATTTTATAGGCCGCTTTTCAAGGAAAATTCTGGAAAAGTCGTGGTCAATTTTGAGAGTTTTCGAATTTTAGAGTTGGTTTTTTCAGAAAAGTTTTAGAGTTTGATTAGAAGAATTTTTTGGGACCTTGAGAAAATGTCTGCCAGCCGTCAAAGCGGCGCCATCTTGGATTTTCCTAAGCAATAACTTTGTTTTTTTTTTGTTTCGAATTTTAGCTTCGAAATGACAATACTTAGGAGGTTGATGTCTTTGCAAAGTTTAGTTTGATCAAGAGAATTTTTTGGTATCTTCAGAAATCTGCCACAGTGACGCTCATTTGGATTTTCGAAAGGAATAAATTTTGCTTCTTTGGGTTTCCGAATTTTATCTCCGGAATGACAATACCTAGAGAGTTGGTTTCTTCGAGACTGTTATAGAGTCAGGTCAGAAGAATTTTTTAACAACAAGAAAATGGCTGCCGGCTGTTAAATTAGAGTACCTAAACAGTTGGTATCTTCGGGAAAGTTATAAAGATTGGTTAGGAGAACTTTTCGGATCCAGAAAGCTGTCACCAAGTGTCAAAAAATTGTCACCAAGTGTCAAAAAGTTGTCAGCAAGTGTCAACAAGTGTCGGAAAGTCTCAGAAAGTTGTCAGCTAGTGTCAGAAATTTGTCAGCAGACCTCAGAAAGTTGTCAGCAAGTCTCAAAAAGTTGCTAGCAAGTGTCAAAAAGTTGTCAGTAAGTGTCAGAAAATTTTAGAAAGTCGTCAGCAAATGTCGAAAACTTGTCAGCATGTGTCAGAAAGTTGTCATCAAGTGTCAGAAAGTTGTTAGCAAGCGTCAGAAAGTCTCAAAAAGTTGTCATGAAGTGTCGAAAAGTCTCAGAAAATTGTCAGAAAGTCTCAAAAAGTTGTCAGCATGTGTCCGAAAATTGAAATTGTCAGTAAGTGTCAGACAGTCTCAGAAAATTGTCACAAATTGTCAGACAGTTTCAGAAAGTTGTCGGCAAGCGTCAGAAAGTTTCAAAAAGTTATTAGCAAGTGTCGGAAAGTTGTCAGAGTGGCATTGACTGTCTGAATGTCGTATGTGAGAAGTACGGGATGATCCTATCAGGAACGACGACATCAGGGAAAATTTAGGAGTTACGTCACTGCAAGAGGCAGCAAGGGTTAGTCGTCTGCGATGATACGGACACGTTCAGAGGATGGGTATTAATAGACTGCCAAAGAGGATATTGAATGCTCATGTCCTGGGTGTGCGCCCAAGGGGTAAGCCAAGGAGAAGGTTCATTGACTCAATTCAATCGGATTTAGAAGTTAGAAGACTTTCACTTGGCGAACAAACCATCTCCTTGACAGAGGATAGGAGGGTATGGAGGAGTGTGGTCGATGATCACCGAAAGGTATAAACGGTGTATAAAGTTTGATGATTCGACTGGCAACAAACGTCGCAGTAAACGCATAACAAACGAACTTAATATTAATTATAAACTAAAAAATCAGTCTTGAATAAATTTGAAGGAAAATTTTGGGATGGTTATAAAAAAGGAAACATGGGGAGGTGTATTGTTCCGAAGAAATATCACGGCACCACAGAAAAAAATTTCCGAATTTATGCAAAACATTTTACTGAGACAAAGCTGTTCAGGTATTCAATTTTTGACATATTTTAAAAGTTTGTGTTGATATAAAATTTATGCCAAGCAACGAATCTCTGAATATGAAAACCATTTTGCATCGAAGTGAAAATAAATTCGTGCGGTCTAATTACCTCAATTTGGGTGTGTAAATGGTCAAGGGAAAATAGTCCATTACAGAAATGTGAATGAATTTTTCGGCGTTTTGTATGATGTTGACTATTGCATCGATATCGTCTACACGATACCTTGTACTCATTTTTGGTGGTGAATTCTGTGATCAAATTTACAAATTAAACTTAAATTAATGGAGAGTGTTTTCCTGACCGAACAACTCACCGATAAATAAGTATTGAAAACGATGTCATCATCGAAAGCAATTTTGAGCGGTGTGGTAATGTTGTATTTTGTGCTGAGATTAATTGGCCACGCTGGCGGTATGCGACTGTCTTCCTTTCCCATCATCCAATAAACTTCGAAAATTTTTGCAACATCACTTACTAAGCAGGAACAATTTGTCAAGAGTACACCCAGCTCTTTGACCTGTTTATTATGATTTACCAACATTTATCTTACAGTAAAACGATTTTTTTTACTTACTTGTGTCAAGGAACGCCAGTCCATATTGGCACTTCCAATGTACATATGCATTCCGTCCACAATCCAAAGTTTCGTATGCAATACTCCACCACCCAATAAACGTGGAAAATTAACAGAGCGAACAACGGCAGCGTTGCGTTTAATTAACAGTTCCGTATCTAAATTGGGCTGTTGTTGTGTAGGCGCACTCTGTGCTACTCGGATTTTGAGTCCTTGTTGAACGCCAGCATTCAAAATCATTTGGAAGATCTTTTCGCCCTGTATGGTTTTTGAGGAATTTGCATTGTTCAATAGTTGAATTATAATCCTGTTATTTTTACCTGCCACGATGATGAATGATTATAAACGTCGGCACTCCGTAACGTCCAATAAAACGATGCAATGTCTAAGGTTGAATTCGCTAACGACAGAAGTTCTGACCATGCATTGAATGTGTCTGGAAAGGTTGGACTATCCGGTGGATAAACTAACCCTTCAGGTATACTTTCGACTAATTTGATTCTAATTGGAATTAAAAATGCAATTTTAAATCAAACTGCACGGCTTAGAATCAGCTTCAAAAAGTCTGTCTCTGTTTATGTACGTCGGATCACGCGATATGGCAGCATATATGACCATATAACAGCAACAAACATCTTGGATAAATATTGACATAATTTCATTAAAACTAACCTGCACGTATCCGAGCAGACATATGGCGTGCTATTTCCTTTGGCATTTAATGAATTTTTATCGTTATTATGTTCTAAGAGCGGAAGTAGTACTACTAAGACTATGAGCGTTAATATCACCGTTATTGGAATACACGAAGGCTTGCACCAGCTACCATGACCCCACCTTGAGCTGCTGAATTTTAAATTAAAATCGTTAAATTAAACATTGAATTCTAAATTTGCTAAAAATTTTACTTATAAACATTTTGTTGTTCTGATCGAAGCATTTGATTCTGATCCCAAAGCTCAAAGTCATCATCACCAGCTGGAGTACTGTTTTCCAGAACAGTCTGAAAAAATTAATTGAAAATAAATGTATCACTTACTGCATAAAATAAAAAAATTTTCAGCAGCACCAATCGGTAGTTGACAGTTGACACTGCCGTGAAGTATCGTCAAAATCATTTTGGCGTTTCTTCACATGTTGGCGATTTTTCTTGGCACATTTCTTATTTCTTTGACATTTGGCGAAAAAAAATCACAGGAATCATGGGCGTGCGGTAGCATTGCACTCGTGACGCAAGTCCACATACGAACAAAAAATGAAGAAAAATTTTTTTCGTAGACTGTGGAACCATATATACAACTAAGTTTTGACTCCCTCCCCTCCCTTGCGAAGTACCCCCCCATATTTTTCCCGGATTCTACGGACAATTATAAGGCGACATGTCTTTTCACTCATTAAAATCGGTTCGGTGGATCCAGAGATATGACCTTAAGATCATTTTCAATACAAAAAGTGCATTTTCATAGAATCCAAAGTTAATGGAAACATCCTACGTTAGTTAGTTAGTTAGTTAGTTAGTTAGTAAGTTAGTTAGTTCCAGGACCAATTGTATGAAAAACGAATTTTTTGGCTCCCACTCGAAAACGGCTCGATAACTTTTCTTGAAATTTTGCAGGGACGCTATATGAGATTGGCGCCAGGGCTCATTGAAGGCGCCAAATAAAGCCCATATGTATGTGTTTGTGTGTGTAATGTACATCACAACAAAAACCTCTTAAAAGGTAGAGTTTGACGCAGTCCGTAGGTCCGCTTCCAAAATTAATGATATTGAGGTGACGCTATCGCTGATAATACGCAGAAGTTTGTTTGAATGGAACCTTGTGTTCAAAGTTTTAATTTCCTGTAAAAATTACAGCGCTTTTTTAAAACAAAATTACGTTGTGTTAAAAAAATTGCGTCACAAATGCCGGGACCCAACAGCGGAATAATTTTTCAACACTTTCAGTTTTAACACGCAAATATTTAAATTTATCTTAAACAATCTACGCAATAAGAAAAAAAAGTCTAATTTTTGCAGCGCAAAAACTGATAGTGCAGAAAAAATTATTTCGTCGTTGTGGCGCAATGTTTTTAACGCAACGTAATTTTGCTTTAAAGAAAGCGCGTATTATCAGCGTGAGCGTCACCTCAAGCGATATCATTAATTTTGGAAGCGGACTTACGGACTTCGTCACACTCTACCTTTTAAGAGGTTTTTGTTGTGATATCAGTCGTTTTGAAAGTTTTCAGTTGTTGAAAAAATTAATATTTTTTGCAAAAATTTTTCTCCGTAAAAAATTTTCTTAGAAAAAAAATTGTCTCCGAAAAAGTTCTCCACAAACATTTTTCTCCACAAAAAGAGTTTTTCCCCAAAAAAAAAATTTCTCCGAAAAAAAATTTACCAAAAACTTTTTTCTCCAAAAAAAACCTTTCTCAAAAAAAAGTTCTTCAAAAAAAATTTCTAAAAATAAATTCCAAAAAAATCTTTCCCAGACAAAAAAATTTTTCTCAAAAAAATTTCTCCGAAAAACAATTTTCTCCAAAAAAAGTTTTTCTTCAAAAAAATTTTTCTCCGAAAAAAATTTTCTTTCCAAAAAAAATGGTTCTTTAACACCTTCGGCACTTTGTGGCACCTTCGCCTTCCTTCGGAACACTTCATGTCACCTTCGGCTATCTTCGGAACACTTCATATCACCTTCGGCTACCTTCGAAACACTTCATGTCCACTTCGGCTACTTTTGGAACATTCCATAAACGAAAATCTAAGATGGCGCCGCTATGACAGCTGGCAGTCATTTTCTTATGATACCAAAAAATTCTCCTGATGAAATTCTATAACTTTCTCGAAGAAACCAACTCTCTAAGTATTGTCATTCCGAAGCTAAAATTCGAAAACAAAAAAAAGCAATTTATTGCTTGGAAAAATTCACTGCTGGCAGCCATTTTCTTAAGATCTCAAAAAATTCTCCTGACCAAACTCTATAACTTTCCCGAATAAACCAACTTTCTAGCTATTGTCACACTGGGGCTAAAATTCGAAAACTCCGAGCATTACCTAAAAAACCCTCAAAATTGACCACTTTTCCACATGCCACGACTTTTCCAGAATTTTCCCTGAAAAAAAAATATTTCAGGAAGATCGGCTGTCTAGTTCTCGAGATCGAAAATTATTAATAGATAGAATATAGATAGATAGATAGATAGAACATAGAAACCGACAGATCAGAAAAAAAATTTTCATAATGATGAAAATAATATCCAAATAAAATCCAATTCCATACAAAAAGGCCATTTTCAATCCTCGATATCTCCGCTAATTTTCAACCGATTTTGATAACTGAGGGCTCGTTTGAAAGCTGCTGCGACGTAGTACCTTTTAATAGTTTGGAGGGGGAATGAGGCGAGGGGAAAAAACTCAAAAGTTCGCCTATATATGGCTCCGCTACCGCTGCGGGCATGATGGTAGCACATTTTGCATGAGACAAGGAGCGGTGTTCGAGATAGAGGTTTGGTGTCAAAGCGAAAGTTGTTGGGTTGGGTGTGAAGTGTATCGGGGTGACCGCCAAAATGAGTGGCGGAAAATAGACGAGGGCTTAAAAAAAAACCTTTGATATGTTGTAGAGGAAGTTGTGTGGATCATTTTTGCCTATGGAAGTAGTAGCGCCGAACATATGAGACTTTGAAAAAAAGGGGTAACCGGCCTCGCTTGTGAGCTCTTCGAAGATCCCATACAAATCCCTTATAAAAGAATATTTTGTATCACAATAAAAACCCTTTTTAAAAGGGAAATGTGACGCAAGTCCTTGTCGCTTCTTCCAAAACAACTGATGTTAATTGGGGTGACGCCTAAAGCTAAATTAAAAAATGCGTCACAAATGCTGAACCACCCAATGTTATAGTTTTTCCGTTCTTTCAAATCCTACACCCAAAAAATTTAGCTTCGCCTGATGTCTCGAGTTCGGAGAGCCAGATTTTTTGCGTATGAAATTTGAAAGCGCAGAAAAATTATTACGTTGGGAGGGTCCGGCATTTGTGACGCATTTTTTTAATCAAAAACGAAAACATCTCAGAGGAATTGTTTGCGTTTCAAAGCTTTAAGCGTCACCCCAATTGATATCAGTTTTTTTGGAAGAAGGCGTCACGTTTCCCAATTAAAAAGGGTTTTCGTTGTGATACAATTAACATATTCGTATAATTGCTTTTTTCCCTTTCTTCAATATAGTTAGTGGCTACCGGACACACCGAATTCCACAGTTTGCTATGATAGCCCCCAACCTGAGTGTCGTCTTAAATTGCACAACAAAAATTAGTAACAACTAATCAGAAATTGATAGTCAATCGTTGCATTGCTTTATTTTTTACGTTCCACATTTTTGACCACTTTCGCTTCGAAAGTTTTTGACCGATTTTGCCCAAATTCTATACCGAACTCGATTTTTCGATTATCTTTCAGGAAAAAAAATTTGTAATTATAGACCTCTAAACTTTGTCTGCTTATTTTTGTCTATTTATTCGTCTATTTATGTGTCTATTTATATGTGTCTATTTATTTATCACATTTGAGCCTATAAGAAGCCTATTATTGCACTAACAATAGGGCTATAATCGGCCTATTATAGTCGACTTTCTTGTTAAAAGTAGGGTTATAATGACGCTATTATAACCCGGTTCTTTAATGATGACATAGGCTACACTGAAACAATACGAATGAATGAGAATGAAACGTGTGTTGTTATGACAACTGCATACTAAATCGAAAAATCAATCTAGACGACATTTTTTGCAACAAATTCGATGAGTTTTGATTTTTGATCTATGTTAATTTTGTTGTCATGTTTTGTGCATAATTGACAATTATAGGCTCAAATGTGATAAACTATCGTATAATACAAGGGGAACAATCGCGCAATTAAAATCTCGATGGGTGAAAGTTCTCGGGGCTAACGCCCCTTGAAATTTCACCCCACCTCGACTATAATTACGCAATTATTCCCCTTGTATGATAATATACTATTATTTGTCTGTCGGTCACAATCCCGTTATTTTTGCGATTAAACCGAGGGGTAAAAAAAATACTTTTGATATGTTGTCTGGGATGGTCCAAAACGTCAAGAAAACATGTTCCGATGTGGGATATTGTTCTGAAATAAAGGAGTTATGGGTAAAAAATGGGTTAAAATTGAAAACTGGCCATAAGTCAGTCAAGATGTTGTTTTGGAGATTTGGTCGGGGAAGAAAAGTTTTTGATGGCCTACAACTTTGTAGAAGAAAACTTTTTCATCCGACTTCATGCGGAGGAGCTAGGCAGCGAAAAATGTTCAAATTTCGGGGTTTCCTCACATTGTTGTTAGGGAACGTTTGCTGTTGGACAAAGTAGAGATAATTTTGGAGTGCCAATCGTTAGTGGAGGCTTGGGGCAACAAAATTGCTGAACAATGTTGGGTGAAAAAGTTTCCCACTCCCGAGATATAGCCCATTTTTCAGAGATTTTGTCCAGAACGGGAGCACTTTTTCACCTATATCTCGGCGGGTAGTTGCCGGAATGAGGCCAGTGAAGTGTCAAATGAAAGGTTTCGGCAGTGTGAAGGTAGCGGAACCGAATTTCAGAAAATCGGTTGAGCTGTTCGGTGTCCAGGGTCGATCAAAGGAGGCAAAAATCTACAAAAATTTGCTCCGCTGCCCGAAAATTACTGAAAAATTAATTTTTGATATGTTGTCGGGAATGGTCCAAAACGTCGAGAAAACATGTTTTGGGTGGGATATTGTTCTGAAATAAGGGATTTATGGGTAAAAAACGGGCCAAAATTGAAATCGCCCAAAAGTCAGTCAAGATGTCGAAAGGGTCAAATCAGTTTTCAGACGTATATTCGTTTGTATGGGAGATACGGTTTTTTCGACAAAGTCTCAGAATTTCGTTAGTAGAATCGGTGGCAAATGGCCAAAATTGGACAAATTTGGGCCATTAAGGTATAAGAGATAGACCATCGGTTTCTTTGTCTATTTTTGTCAATTTTGTGCTTTCGGAAGGCCTTTTTTACGCCGTTTCTTTGGACGGGTTTTTCAATATTGTCCTTTCGGCGATTTCATGTCGACGTAATTTCATATACTCAGATGCATGGCAATATTTATTTTCATACACCGACTACGAAAATTGATACTTTCGCTTCCCAAATGGGATCGGAAAATTAAGAAATACATCTATCTGTTGCAAAGGATCCGTTAGTACTTTCGCCCCTCTAAAAGGAACCGACAGTATTCTAATCTGATTTTTCTGTATGACTTTCCTATAGATCGTTTACGAAATGGGATGAAACCAACATTTCGGCGACTTCACTCGAATTTTACAAAATGGAAAGAAACCACCCCGATTGGAGTTTCACTTTCATCAAATGATTCAAGCCCGGCATTTCATCGACCGTACTGAAAATTTAGAAAATCGAACGAAATCAGCATTTCGTCGACTCATCCGAGACTGGAGTTTTGTTACATTAAACTTTTTTAATCTTGCTCCAATGGTATCAATTTATGAAACAAATGACGTCCACATTGTCCGCATAGTCTCATTTACTGCGGCTATTAGCAAAATGTGCGAATAGACGATCGATCATAGCCGAGACTAAATTGGTTTACCTTTTTGTGTCACAAATGTCTCACATCTTAAATATTTATGCGAAGTCTTGAATTTTTAACTGATACAAATATTTCATTTTTTTAATAACGCTTAATACAACCTATGTGTTAAATTACTCCTAGCTTAGCGAACAATTTGAAAATGAAACTAGAACAGCAATACGTACACAATGCGTTAGTGATTAGCTCCAGAGAACTCCGTAAATCGAAGAACTATTGATTCTATAATATTATTGCTCTACAGCATGCAACGTAATTACGGTTTTTACATACACATCGATGTCTACAATGAAGTCGGCACGCATCATTTATTCACAATCATGAATAATGTACGCTACATATTGTGAGCTATTGAATTTAAATCTTAGACGACTTTATTTTGATTTCTACAAAAGCTCATCGCCATGCCACTAATAATATCGTAAAATCAACTTGTTGAATTGTTTGGATTTTGTTTTCGGCTAGACGTAAACAACACAACACTCACTGTTCTGCTTGAAGCTTTTTTAATTTCGGGCAATGAATTGTTGAGGTTTAGTTTCATTTTAGCTTCAGTTTCCTTTGTTTATTGTTTACTTTATGTCGATAAATGGCTTACAACTGTGTCTTCGCATTGATTTAAATGCGTAGGCAGTAATTTCGTCAGTTTTTAAAATACTTCAAAAAGGATTTGATAGAGTCATTGAGCCGATCGAAATATAAATTCACTTGAACTGACACGTTCTCACTGACAACCAAAACGGCAAGAAATACATTTTTTGAACGATTCACATTTTTACTCTGCCACACATGCACCAATGTTGTTCTCTCTACCTACTTTATACATAGTAAACAATTCGGGCCATACGGGCAAGCTGATACTGTATACTTTACCAACATTATCGTATTATGTAGTATACGTAAAGAGTCTATGCGGTCGTGTGGTTATATTTAACTACATATTTCGCTTCATATTCTTCATATTGTTGCCGCAGTATTTCAAAATATATATTCATTATAAATTCAGTAGATGGACACATATGATAATGGACGATATTAGTTCAAAGGCTTTAAAGGATAGAAAACATGAAACGAAAGGCTATTTGTTATTAGTAACCTTTTGTTCATAATAATTTATTTATGATGACCGAAAATTCTTCAGAGAAAAATTCTTAACAAATTACATGTTGATATCAGTTTTAGTGTTGAATTTTGCTCGACTTCAATGAAATTCATTTTTTGATAGGAATCAGGCAGAACCAATATGCTTGTATGTATACCAGTAAACAAATAATTAAAACGAGATTTGAAGCTCGTGGATTCGAAAATGTTAATAGAAAAACTTACACTACGGTGCACAACTGAACAAATGGAACAGTTAAGTAGGCATCCCATTGTAATTTGTTCTTTCCATTGCGTTAAAAATCACAAACTGAAATTCTGTTCACATTAGCACAGATTAGCACAAACATTGTTGGTGTTTGATGTTGGAATTGAAGTAATCCCCTTTGATATTCGGTTTTCGATAAATATTAAACAACTGAATTAGCACATGCTATCCACTTTTATCAAATTGTTCTGTTTGTATGCAAAACACTGCACGTTACTTACTGCCGGAGAATTTGAAAATTTCCTCAATTTTTATAAGTATACTGTACAGTACACACGACAGGCGCTGTTTAACCTGCAACTAAAATGAATACTGAAATTCAGAATACGTGAAGCAAAATCGTTGACGTTAAGGGTAGCGGTTGGAAAGTCATTGTAAATTTATCAGAACTTTAAAATGTCAATATGCAACCGTTTACTCATTCCATAACAGAAAACATTGTTTTCATAAATAACATTTCATAAAAACGTGAGTTGTTGTGTGTGTTGTCGGTGTTGCCTGTGTGCAATATATTCATGATTATTGAGTAGATGTAGAAGACTCAAGGGTTATATCTTAAGATAGGTTAGGATACCCTTTCGTTTCTAGTTTTATGCCGTTTAGACGTTTTTCTTAAATGCATTACTAAAGTACATACATTGAAATCTATATTTGTATAGGATGTATGGATGTAAAGATGTATAGGAACTAT
>CM055406.1:7129410-7287200 GCA_029228625.1 Pseudolycoriella hygida | reverse complement strand
GAAAATCACACATGACATACGGTCAGCGCCGCATAAGAAGCTGGTGGGGATGCTTCTGCTCTTAGATTTTTCTAAAGCTTTCGACTCAGTCCGTCACGATGCTCTTTCTGCCAAGCTTCGAAATCAATTTTTTTTACTCGACCGCCATTTCTTTGGTTAAAAATTATCTGTCTGGCAGGTCACAAGCTGTTTGTGGGAGTCCAACAGGGTTCTATACTGGGGCCTCTTTTGTTTTCTTTATATATAAATGACCTTCCTAACGTCACTAGCGTCAAGGGAATAACAATTCAGCTATACGTTACTTTGTTGTAATTGTTACAATAAAAAATCCTACGCCTTACGCCTCAGTCTTAGACACACCACACCGGCTGTGTGCTTTAACGCGCGTCAAGTTCTTCCTTCAATTGACTGATAACTTGGGTTTTCTTTAACATTTCCTGGTCAGACTGCTTCGCACTTGAAATCAGTAAAATAGTATTGTAAATGGCGTTAAAATATCAGGTCGTATACAATGAAAGCCTTTACTAAAGTCGCCGCATTCAATCAGCTCAGCATTTTCAATGCAATAAAATGTAATTGCGCTTAGGGAGCGTTCATAAATGACGTCTGCATTTAGGGGGTAGGAGGGGGGTCATGAAAAACAGACAGGGGGGAGGGGGGTGTTTTACGAAAACAGACGTCATATTCGGTAATGTCGCTCAATTTGAAACTACCACCGTTTTCATGATGAAAGCCGTTTCTCTAACACACCATAGTTGTCCCATCCCATTTTCGAACATAAATTTTATTCGTCTTTTCATTTCGAGAACTACAAAAATTGTAATTTCTAGATATTCAAACATAAAAACAACAACCAACGATATTGGCGATGAAATCACACTATTGACTTTCGCATTATGAACTTTTTCTTTCCGCATCTATTTTGTGTTGACTTTCGCACTATGCACGAACGCATAACTTGACTTTTTTTTATTTTCGGTTCTCGAACGGAGTTTGAAAATTACAGTTCCCGCGTTCCAGCAATAGAAAAAAAGAAATTTATACAAGTAACGCAAGATCACAAATGAGTGAACTTTTTGGATATTTTTTTGGATTTCACCCCTTTGCATGTAAAGTTTATATGCATCTGTTCTGGACTCACTTCTTTCGGTCTACAAACCGCAAAATTGCCTAAAGTAAATCTTGGAAAACAGATTCACAAATGACTTTTTTTTTGTTAAATTAAAGAATCTTCATATGCGATATGCGATATGCAAGTAGAAGATGAAAAAATGACGTCTGTTTTCGGGGGGAGGGGGGGGGGTTATGGAAAACAGACGAAAACAGACATAGGGGGGTGTCTAAAAAAGCCGAGAAAATGCAGACGTCATTTATGGACGCTCCCTTAGTTTAAATAAATGGACTTACTTAGAGGCTAAACACAAACTACTTCAGGGGGTCCCAGAATTCTTACGGTAGTGAAGGGGGAAGGTCGAGACTAATAATCCGTACACAGAAACCAATTTATATAATTTCTCTGCATTGTGAAATCTGAATTGGCATCAAAATCGATTTAATAAAAGATATTAATATTGAATTTAATTCAATTGACTTTGGTCATTTCCGAGCTTCTTGTAGATATTGATATTAAAATCATGTACTTTATTTTACCCACAGGTGCATACTTTTTCTAATACTAAATTAATTAATAGAATTTTGAATTACAAAGGGTGAAAGTAAAAAAATTCAACCGTGTACGAAGTTTGCAGGCCGCTTGCATACCTAGGTATTCATCATGCTCGGAGCGGAAGCGGAGAGCGCGACGCAGTCCCCACACCCAAAAAAAACGTCCACAAACCCAAAAAACTCCATACAAAAACCTTTGGGACAAGACACGATGTATAGGCGAACTTTTGAGTTTTTTCCCCTCGCCCCCTCCCCCTCCAAAATATTTTTAAAAAAAACTACGTCGCAGCATCTTTCAAACGAGCCCTCACTTATCAAAATCGGTTGAAAACGAGTCCAGATATAGCCAATCAAAGATGACCAATTTCTATATATTAATGGTAAAATCTGTTTTGAAAGTAATCAGAATTTCATTCCTGTGTTGTGTGTCCACGATGTATGTATGTATGTATCTATCTACTTTTTTTTGTCGAGAACCGCCCGAGCGATTTCCTTAAAATTTTCAGGAAACGTCAGTCCCGGCCCAAATGAAAAATTTCATATGCCGCTTTTCCGGCAAAATTCTGGAAAAGCCGTGGCATGTGGAAAAGTGGTCAATTTTGAGGGTTTTTCGGTAATGCTCGGAGTTTTCGAATTTTAGCTCCGAAGTGACAATAGGTAGAGAGTTGGTTTCTTCGGGAAAGTTATAGAGTTTGGTCAGAAGAATTTTTTGAGATCTTAAGAAATGGCTGCCAGTTGTCATAGCGGCGCCATCTTGGATTTTCGTTTATGCTTTTACGGTTTTCGAATTTTAGCTGCGGAATGACACTACTTAGAGAGATGGTTTCTTCAAGAAAGTTATAGAGTCTCATCAGGAGAATTTTTTGGTATCATAAGAAAATGGCTGCCAGTTGTCATAGCGGCGCCATCTTGGATTTTCGTTTATGCTTTTACGGTTTTCGAATTTTAGCTCCGGAATGACACTACTTAGAGAGATGGTTTCTTCTAGAAAGTTATAGAGTTTCATCAGGAGAATTTTTGAATTATAAGAAAATGTGACACCGTCTTGGATTTTTTGCTAAATTCTGAATAGGAATACCTCGATAGTTGGTTTCTTCAGGAAAGTTATATAAATCACTGAGAAGAATTGGTGACACGAAGTGTTCCGAAGGCAGCCGAAGGTGACACGAAGTGTTCCGGAGGCAGCCGAAGGTGACACGAAGTACTCCGAAGGTAGCCGAAGGTGACACAAAGTATTCGGAAGATAGCCGAAGGTGATACGAAGTGTTCCGATGGTAGCCGAAGGTGTTGGAGAACAATTTCTTTCGGAAAGAAAATTGTTTTCATAGAAAAATTTTTTTGGAGAAAATTTTTTTTGGGGATAATTTTTTTTTAGAAAATTTTGTTGAAGGAAAAAGTTTTTTTCGGAGATAATTTTTTTTTAGAAAATTTTGTTGAAGGAAAAATTTTTTTTTAGAAAATTTTTTCAAAAAGTAGAAACTTTTTCAACAGCTGAAAACTTCCAAAACGACTGATATCACAGCAAAAACCTCTTTAAAGGTAGTCCGTAAGTCCGCTTCCAAAATTAATGATATCGTTGAGGTGACGCTATCGCTGATAATACACAGAAGTTTGTTTGAATGGAACCTTGTGTTCAAAGTTTTGATTTTCTGAAAAAATTAGAGCGCTTTCTTTGAAACAAAATTACGTTGTGTTAAAAAAATTGCGTCACAAATGCCGGACCCACCAGCGGAATAATTTGTCAATACTTTCAGTTTTGCACGCAAAAATATAAATTTACTCTAAAGAATCTATGCAATAAGAATCAAAAGTCAAATTTTTTTAATACAACGTAATTTTGTTTCAATTTTTTCAGGAAATCAAAACTTTGAACACAAGGTTCCATTCAAACAAACTTCTGCGTATTATCAGCGATAGCGTCACCTACGTGATACGTAGTTGTTAGAATAATACGAAGTGACGATTCGTCAAATCTAGTAAACGTGGTTAATGATAAAAAGTCGAAATTAAACTGAAAATTTTTACATCGTCAAAATGGCTCAAATAATGGAAGAAATGAATGGAGACATCAATACGATAGACATTGAAATGTCGCAAGTTATAACTGAGTCCAATGGTACCTGCGTAGAAGAGTTGGACGAAATGGACAGTCGACCAAGTGATGTCATAAATCATTACTGAGGGCAACTTCGAGGAAAATTCTGGTCGTAGAAGCGACGATATTTTGACTGAAATGGAAGAAACTAACGGTTATGAGTCAATGTAATAATAATTCAATTAACAAATTATTAATTAATTGATACGCAGAATACGGCACAATTGTGTAAATATTACGAAAACAGGGTTTGTTTGAAATAAACTCTCCAATTTTAAATTATGCCTTTTATTTTTATTCTTTAACCAACCGGTTTCAGGAACTATGTTCCCATCATCAGGGCTTGGTTCAAACTAAAAGTATATTGACACAACCTTAAGGAAATTTGAAAAATACATACATAAAGTCATCTCAAAATTGATACTGCAATTCCGTACATCATACAACGGGTAACGAATTTTTTAACAGGTGACAACAGGGTGAACAATGTTACAATTACGAGTACAATTACAAAACAACTTCATTTAGAGATCGGGTAGGTTCATGTCAAGTGTAACGTTTTCCACATTTCAGTGTCGTCATACAATGTGCCATTCATTACAAGGCTCTCGAAATCGTCAATGTTGCGGTGTTCCGTTGTAGTCATATTTGTATGTTCATTCACAGTCAAAGAACTCGTCGTCATCCACTACAGTATTTGTCGAATCGTCTAAGCTTATGATGTTGTTGTCAATGGTTCTCTTCTTATCAAACAAGGTCAGGATAAGGGAATCGACATCTCCCTTATCTTCATTCAATAGATTTAAATGAGAGTTCTTACGAATGTGGATTGCTTCATTATATACAATGTTCCATGGGCGTGTCACTTCTTCAACTAATTTTAGGGTCGTGATGTCGATTTCGTGATTAGTTTTAAACAAGTGTTTGCCCACAGCCGTCTTATTTTTCCAATTCTTGGAATTTACATGTTCAAAATATCGAGTTATTAGTTGCCTGATTGTCATCCCATAATAATATCTACCACAGGTCTTACACTGTATCCGGTATATACCAGACTTCTTAATGTCAGGGGGGACATCTTTCAACGAACCCAGCATGTGTCTGAGGGTATAGTCATTTCAATGGACTACCTGTGTGTCGTATTCTCTGTATATTTTTTTCATTCCATCTGTGACACGGGGGTAATAGGCAAAACTCACTCGCTTTACAGGTTCTTCAGGCTTGTTGTCTTTGAAAAACGTTGAGACGTTCTCAAGTGCCTTTTTTCTCTGGTGTTTGTTGATTATGTTCATCACAGCGCTTTCTTGGTAGCCATTGACTCTACCGATGTCGACAATTGTTTTGATTTCCTTATCAATTTTTTCTTTCGTCAAAGGGAGATTAACCATAAAGTGTGCCATCGAGTGGTACGCCGCCATCTTGTGCTTAAAATCATGGTTTCAGTCAGCTGTTATTAGTCTTTTTGTGCTAGATGGTTTACGGTATACGTCTATCGTCAAGGTGTTATCAACAATTTGTACAAGCGTGTTGAGGAAAGGGAGCTGGTTGTTAATTTGTCTTTCGATGGTAAATCTAACTGCGCCTTTGTCAATGGTATCCATCTTGTCTTCAAATAATTTTTTGACAACATCGAATTTTCTCCTGTTCAACACTACGAAAATATCATCCACGTATCTGTAATATATTCTAGGGAAATTCGGATCTGTTGACATATTGGTTTCAAAATCACTCATGAACAGTTCTGCTATAAAGCTGGACAATGAATTTCCAATACTCGTGCCTTTGGTTTGTTTATAATATGCGCCCCGAAATTGGAAGATGTTTTGCTTCATGCATAGGTGAGCTAGGTCCACATAAGCATTAACCATTTTTTCCTCAACATCATTTTTAATCAACCATTTTCTTAACAATTCCATAGAATATGGGATTGGAATGCTGGGGTACAATGAGGTGACGTCATAGGAACCTATTTCTTCGTTCCGGGACAACTTTACACCGTTGATTGCTCTAGCGAATGCTAAACCATTGGATATTGATCTACTCGGTGGAGCTGGTAAAGAATTGAAAATAGCAGATAACTTTTTCGCTATTTTTTCCGACGGAGCATTCACATTCGACGCCACTGGTCTACCTTTGAAATCACCATCAACATCTTTTTCTTTATGGTATTTTAGCAATACATACAAGCATGGTACGCTTGGATTGCTCACTTTCCAATGTTTAAGTTCCCTATCTGAGTCAGACGTTCCGCAACATATCTTGGCGTTGTATGAAGAAGCGAAGGGAGAAATCCTTCCCAGCAAGTCGGCAAAACGTTATATGACCAGTTATGATGCTTTCCCGAAGTGGCAAGAGTCGAAATGCACAACAAGTTTTGATGAGAATGAGCTGATGGTACCTATATTTTCGTCAAGCTGCCAAAAAATACAAATACAAACATTGTGGAGCATGTACTCCATGCTCAAGAGTGTAATGATATGGAAGAAAAACATTGACATATCACGGTACAGCCAGTTACTGGCCTGGCTCAAGAAAAAGAACAAGCGTCCACCAAACGCTACAACAGACCGGTTCTTTTACCAATGTCGAAGAAATTTTTTCTTAAAGTGGCTCAATTTTTGCTTGAATTATACTGGACAACATTTTTTTCAGATTTTAATGTCCAAAAACGTGCTGGTAAACTGAATCCCTTTTTGAAGCACTTCGTTCTTCTTACGGGTCTAAAAATTATTTATGCACAATTTCAATAATTACGCCCAACAGTCTCAAGGAAGTTACAAATACCGGGTATTTGTATGTAAGTTACTAGTCTACTTATTCGCTCTCTTTTATGTCGAAGAATGGGAGATCCGCTGTATAAGTGCAGACGTAATAACGCATAGATGTATTGTGCGTGCGCAGTAAAATGGAACAAAGTGTTTTATTTGAAAATCGAATATTTTCAGTCGCAGCATTCAAGCGCACTCTTATCTCTCAATTTGCAATTACCATCGAACTAAATCTATGGTTTTATAGTTGGATCTTCTCTTTTTTTCAAAAGAAAGTGGATGAATGTTCAAGGTTATGCAAATTGTATGATGCGCCTCACAACGCATAAAAAACTTAGCGAGGAGAAACTAAAACTCTCATCTGATTACGTCGCTAAGTTTTTTATGCGTTGTAGGGCAGTTTTGTATTGCCTATAGCGATGAAAAAGCCTGTGTGATGTGTGATGAATTATAAGAACCGATACTGTTGCAGCCTACAAAAAACTCTTATCGTCCCTAAATGCCAAAAATACGCTTTTAAAGTTTTTTTCAACCTTCGTGCCCAAAGTCGAGGGCAATTTTGTAAATTTCCTCTCGATTTTAGACCGTTGCACGAAAAATTTTGGAGGCATTTTAGGCAATTTCACGTATTGTAGACCGAGCAGGTCGAACACAAATAACAATAAAAATTCCCACTAAATATATTTTGAAATATTTTTTGCAAAGTAGGAATAGTAGAATTCCTGTTGCAGTTGATATATCGTGCTAATCGATTAACCTACAATTTGAACAATTATTTCTAAAAATGTTTTAGTTTTCATGCCTAAAATAACACAGCTCACTTTAAGATATATCGTGACATAAACGATTGTGTATCTACATTCGAGTTAACAAACATTATAAATATTTTCAGTAAAAATCTGACTTTTGAGTGCAGTACAAAAAAAATCAACATTTGCATGTGAGGACTTGTTGGTAAACAAGAAAATGTTTTGCGTTTGCTCTTTAATTTAAAAAGTTGTCCACTGAGAAATCTCTTAATAATTGAAAAAGATATAGCATTGTTTTATTAACAAAATCAAAACTGTAGGCCGATGCATGAACGTTTTCGAGATAGCAAATTGTTGCCTTTCTTGACACAAATAAAAGTTTCAGTCAGATTTTAGATCCCGGCATAGTACGACCACAGCGCTGCGTGTCTGATGAGATTAAGAAAGCTCTTGAGAGGAAGCGTCTTGACTTCTAGGTGCTGGTGGATATTTCTAAAGCTTTTGTTCCCCTGAATCATTTTCTGCTGCTCGTAAAATTATCGGATAATTTCGGTTTAGATTCAACGGCTCAAATTCTAAATGCTTTTTATTTTTCGGAGCGGTTTCAGGGTGTAAGCATCATCTGTCGGAACTTTTGCTAAACGGCCACAAAAATTAGTTTTGGGCCCACTACTCTTCTCCCTTTACATCAATGATCTGTCGAGTAATCCACAGACTGCTCTTCACCGACGCTGACGATGTTCATGTCGTATTTTTGTTTCAGAGAGTACACATGAAGATGGGGTCTTCAGAATGAATTAAACTTGTACGCGATTAGTCGCTGATAATTTTCTATCGCTAAATGCGAAGAAATCACAGGCAATAGTGTTCTCTGAGCTCAGCGAAGGAAGGATGGTGCATAGTCATCGATTCCCTTGTAGTAAGGTCTAGTAAGGTTAAATAACGCAGGGGTGTTTACCCAGGGCTACTCGGATGCTATCTCCAGTCTTTTATGTGGAACCTTCGAGGCAACTTTGGGTGATTTGATGAGATTATCCTTTTTATTAGGAGGAAAACAGATAGGAGGCTACAGTTGGGTTTATTCCATATGTCTGGTGATGAAGTTTCTCCTAGAGCCATGGTGAAATACCTGGGAGTAACATTCGACTCCAAAATGACCTGGATCCTTTATCTAAATGATAAAGCAGATAAAGCTATGTTTTGGTAGTACACAATTGTAGTAAGGCCGATGCTGTGCCATGGTTGTATAGTCTGGTGGCTAAGAGTCGACATCCAGACAGCCAGTAAAGCCCTCGGTAGCCTTCAGAAATTGCCTGGGGTCTGTATTACGGGTGCGAGAAATTCCACTTCAACCCTCTCATCAACAGATTCTCTCATTGCCCCCGTTAGAACTGTTCGTTCATTAAATCAGTTGCATTCAGATCGTATGAAAGCATAAAGGATGATGGCTGGTGGGAGCAGAGGTCGTTGGCCCGACATGCCAGCATCAGTAAAGTTATTAGGAAAGAAGAACTAGGAATGGCTAGAGACCAAATAACTGCGTAATGGATGCTGGATGACAATTTCGAGCGCGTCATACCGAATAAAGAGGAATGGTTCGGGGAGAATAGGAAATGGCCCTCCGCAGGGGGATGAACTGCTTCACGGATGGTTCAAGAAAGAACCAGTTATCAGGCGCAGGAATGTTTAGTCAAGAGCTCGGAATGGAGGGTCACTGGTGTACGGGTAAATACGCATCGGTGAACCAACCGGAGATATTTGCAATCTCCGTGGAACAAAAGGTCAATGACTTAGGTTCCTTTTCGATCCAGGGATCGGACCCTCCACAAATATATAATCTAATCTAATGTATAAGTATAAATAAAAAACGAATTGTGGAATACACTATTTTCACAAAAAGACATGCTTTTTTAAACTTGATGTTTCTGTGATCGGCACCCCCTACTTTTCAGCGCCCTTTAGTAGCCAGTTCAGGCATGCACAACACAATTTGAACTACGTTTCGAATATAAACATTTTGATTACATAACTGTATCGATGGCACATTTAAGGAAAAATCCTTTCTACTGTTGCTACCGACTGATGAGTTGCGATAAAAGCATCGTTATACGACGAAACAGTGTATCATTCTAGAGTCAAATCTCTAAATTTCCTTCACGTAATAAGCAGCAGGCTCATGAGATAGACTTTGGACTATTAAACCTAAGTAGTTAGTTGATTCCAAATTTTAAAGTTAAAAATAATTTTTCATTACATCGAATACGAAACTTGTATATTTCTCTTCCCAAATGAGACGCGAAAATTAAAAAATGCAACTCTCAGTAGGCCTTAGAATGCTATGGGAAGCGAAAGTATTCTCGGCCCTCTAAACAGATGTGCGAAAATAAACAGAGGGACGAACATTTTTTCGGTCCTCTAAACAGAGGTGCGAAAATAACTGACACAACAAAAAAACTTCGACACTTCATTGAGTTTACTTCGATCAAAGTGTAACAAATCTGTGCGCCGGTGCTACCAAGATTTTTTATGTGGAATTAAACATGATATTGTTGAAGAAGGAAATGTTATTTTTTTTTAATTAGTTTTGTCTTTCTAGTTTTGTAAGGAAAAACTGCAATATTCTCGTAGTTCTTGTTATGTGAATCACTTAGTTTTGGATGTGTATCATGAGTTTTGGATGTGGATCATTTCGCATGAGAATCACAATGGTTATTTGTGTACATGCTATGGACGATTGATTTAGGCAATTTCGCGAACTAAGCAGGTGCACAATGCACATACAACTTTTCATGAATTGGGCATAAATTACAGAATTTTTCTTGTAATTTAGGCGCCCGGCATGAAAAACATAATATTTTTAATTTCTACATGATGTTGCTGCTATTACTGCAGTGATGTTTAAATCATAACAATTCCAATGAATAAATTATTGACCTTAGTTGAATTGATTAATGAGTAAGCCTTCGTTTCGAGTTGCATTTTTTAATTTTCGCGTCTATTTGGGATTCGAAAATTGCAAGATTCGTATTCGTTGTAATGAAAAGTTGTGTGAATCACATGTGACGACGTAAAAAATTTCAACCTGTGCGATTGCCGCCCTTGCCTTCGGCGCGGGCTGCAAATTTCGCACACGGTTGAAATTTTTCACTTTCGCCCCTTGTGATCCAAATAACTATGAACGCCGTCGTGTGTTTATATTATAATTATTTTTCATCACTCGAACCACGAAAATCGTAATTTTCACTTCCCAAATTGTAGCCGAAAATGAAAAAATGCCAAGAGATGCGAAAATAGTTTCGGTTCTCTAAAGAGGGCCGAAAGTATTTTCGGTTCTTAAAAGAGAGTCGAAAGTAACTGATGTAAACATAAACAATATGATGATTGCATCAGCAATTTCTTTGTGTTGAAAACTTGAGTTTGGGAAGTGAAAAATTACGTGAATCACAAGGGATGACGTATAAAAATTCAACCTGTGCGATGCAGCCCATGCCTTCGGCGCGAGCAGCAATTGTCGCACAGGGTTGAATTTTTATACTTTCACCCCTTGTGATCCAAATAACTATTCTATAATACAATTATATAATAAAGTTCTTTAATTATCGAATTGTTTGATAAACATTTTGAAACTCGAATAACGACATCAAGTTAAAGAGACGAAAAAAGTGACGTAAACAGTATATGGGTAGTTCCAATGGGAACTGTAACGTAGAAAATACACGGATCTCATTAAGTACACATCGCGATTTTTATCACGTTCACATTTTTACCCACGAAATCCTATATGGCCATCACCTTTCTAGAAGATTGTAAGGCTGTATCTCATTGAGAAAACAGTGAAATGAGCGTTCCTACGTTACATTAATTTAATCCAACTACACCGTGGAGCTAACCATATACAGACACCGGTGAAATATAAAAGTTATTATTTTATAGGTTATTTCCATCACGAAATTGAAAACCTTAACCCACATACGAAAGCAAGCGTGATGTTTGTTAAATGAACAAAAATTCAACTAAAGGCTGAAGACAACAGTTCATAAATAATAAAGAATTCCAAGAATTCTTAACGTGAATTCAAAGTATCTTCCCCGAATCGACCTACCACCTTTTCATGACCTGAAATCGTTTTGCTGTTTTCTTTTATTAATAATAATGATAATATGTTGTCCCTAGGGTGACGCACTTCTGCGGTTTATAGAATAAATTAATAGACATCTTTTCAAATTTGTCAAAACACTCAAATACAGCGACCGAGTATAGGGAGGCGGGGTGTTTGCCCCCCCCCCATGGGATGGTTTGTGGGGGCGTCATCATTTATTTAGTGTTGAGGGTTTCTCGGATGATAGCGGCGAGAGTTGATTGATAAAGAAGTTTCTTTTTTCAGCTATATTTCGAGCTTCTTTTGACTCTTCATCAGGCTTTTCCAAAAAATATACTAATTAAACATTATATAAATATCACAGGGACTAAAAAATAAATTTCTACGTCCTAATTTATTCAATCAACTCAAACGGCGAAGAAAGTAACTTTGACATATCATTTATTTAGTATCTTACAAACGTAAATGTGCATCCTTCCAAACAACTATGATTTATGATTCATAAATTGTAGTTGTTACAGAACGTTATTGTAAGTCAGGTGGGTAGATATGCACGAAGAAGATATGATCATTTTTTAGGAGCTCCCGAGTGAAAATGGCAGTCTCAGTGAGTACTTAAATTGAATGTACTCACAGCCTCAAATCAGTCTCAAAAAACTCAGAAGTACTACTCAATTTCGCTTTTTTCATAAAATCATTAATGACACCAGTGAGTACACTCATTTTAAATGTTTTTTAGATTTAGACTGACTGAGGTCATTGAGCACACTCACTTAGACTATTTGAGATCGCTGAATATGCTCATTTCGAGACTTTTTTAGGCTGTTGAGCATGCTCAATTGTGAAAAATATTTTTTTTAGCCGATGAGACCGTTGAGTGTACTCATTTCCGACAAAAATATTTTTCACAATCACATTGAGACTTTTGAGACTGTTTAGCGTGCTCAATTGTGAAAAATATTTTTTTAACCAATGAGACTGTTGAGTGTACTCATTTTCGACAAAAATATTTTTCACAATTTTATTGAGGCTTTTGAGACTGTTGAGCATGCTCAAATGTGAAAAAAAAATTTTTAGCCAATGAGACTCTTGAGTGTACTCATTTTCGACAAAAATATTTTTCACAATTTTATTGAGACTTTTCAGACTGTTGAGCATGCTCAATTGTGAAAAATATATTTTTTAGCCAATGAGACTCTTGAGTGTACTCATTTTCGACGAAAATATTTTAAACAACTTTATTGAGGCTTTTGAGAATGTTGAGCATGCTCAATTGTGAAAAATATTTTTTTAGAAAATCTTGTTAATATGATAGAATTCCTTAAATTTCCTGTGCTACAGAGCTGGAAAGACTGTGGAACACTAGAAAGTGAATTTTATCGTAAAAATGGTATATAAACGTATAAATGGATGTTAAAACACACTTCAGTTGAAATTGCAATTTAAGAAAAATTAAGGAAGGAATATTCATCCAACAATCACAAACTCCAACCATGAATACAGACAGCGGTTATAAACTTAGCAACGCATGGAAGCCAATTATTCAAATTTTAACGAAGAAGCCCTAACAAAATTTTCAGTATCAAGTTAGCCCTGATGATGACAACAACTGTTTTGTCGAAAGCTAGGCAATAAAAACTTTTTACAAAACCACTAATCCACTATTTCAATAATCACAGTTCAGTTATTTTTTATCAGTGAAAATAATTCGAAAATCGAAACTATGACTTCTTTGGACAATCATTGTGTAACTTTCCATAACTCTAAATTTTTTAAATATTCTACGGATAATAGTTGGTTCCATTGTTAATAACCTAACCTATTTTACCATCCTCTGCAAAATAGTTTTGTTCATACACAAAATACTTGATTTTGTACAGTAGAAGAGTAACCTATATGCCGCGTCCGAAATCAGAAAAAAGGTCATTCGGAATTGAGTCCGTTTGTCCGTTGGTGTATGCCCATATTCGTCCTGTCACAATTAGAATATAGTTGAATATATAGTTGAAGCGTTCTTTAAAGTGTCCCCGGGTCGGTCAAAAATTAATTTTTCATTCGTTACGAATCGAAAACACGAGTTTCTGACATGCTTTTGCTCTCAGAAAATATCGAATTTAACCCCACTTAAATGTCTCTGTATTAGTAGGATTTTTTTCCGGCCATGGAGAAAGACACTAAGTTCCCTGAACCTCCAATAATGCCATGTACTTTCTGTTAAGTTTTTCGTATAACGTATGAATGTACGCACATCATTTACATGCGAGTGTGCATTATTTTTATATACTATATTATCATGTAGTGGTCACACAACTGTGGAAGCGTAAAGGTGGCTGACGTGTTGGTTGGCTTCTTCAAATGAATTTGTACTTACGCCATATTGAAATGGCGTTGCGAAGAAAAAATGTAAACAACCAGATTTTCTTATAAAAATGGTTTTTGATTGTTAATACCATTTGGTCAGAATGTAGAAATTGATTGGTTTTCGTTAAATTCCGTCATCAATTTTCTGTCATTCAAGAAATTTCTCGTGTTTGTATAATAAACAACGTGTCAAAATGTGTGAATTTTTGGTGTTTGTGCAATATTTTTTACCCGATGTTCAATTCGATTTATGTGCTCCGTGTGTTTCGATTCGTAACGAATAAAAAATCAGTTCCGTGACAGGAATGAAAAACTCGGAATTCCCGAGTTTGTGTGTATTTGTACTTGCACTTGTGTTGCAACTACTCTCTCGGTATACAAATACACACAAACTCTCGAAATCCTCGTTTTCCATCCTTGTTACGAAAATAACTATTTTACAACGTTACTTCGGAAGAGTTTTTCAAATTAAGCGAAATTTTATTTATTTATTTATTTATTTGAGGCGAAATTATGAGAGAAATGGTATTTCTGAAATTAAACCTGAAAGAAAATTTTAACTCCACGACTGGGACCCGAACCCAGAATCTTCACCTTTCCGGGGTATTGCTCTAACCAATTGAGCTACCGTGGACATTTTCAATTCAGATCTAATTTCAAACCGTTGCTTACATACTAACCCATGCATTTGTAGCTAAAGCTAACGCATTTATCGTTCTCACGAACTACGCGTGCTTTTTGCCACCTACAAATACCTGTGTCTGTTTATTCTCATAACTGCATGTCCATTAATTCGTATTTGTACTTGAATATCGACATCAATTCGATGTCATCTAATTGTACAGGGATACCGCTATCAACACATTGCTGCATTGATCGCATAGGACAATGAGAAGTATCTCAATAACAAAGTCAATTGAAATCATTTTTTCAGTTATCAGTGACTGAAGTGAACGAAATTCGAGCATTTTATGAGAATAAACAGACACAGGTATTTGTAGGTGGCAAAAAGCACGCGTAATTCGTGAGAACGATAAATGCGTTAGCTTTAGCTACAAATGCATGGGTTAGTATGTAAGCAACGGTTTGAAATTAGATCTGAATTGAAAATGTCCACGGTAGCTCAATTGGTTAGAGCAGCACCCCGGAAAGGTGAAGATTCTGGGTTCGTGTCCCAGTCGTGGAGTTAAAATTTTCTTTCAGATTTAATTTCAGAAATACCATTTCTCTCATAATTTCGCTTCAAAAATTAAAATGCTCGAATTTCGTTCACTTCAGTCACTGATAACTGAAAAAATGATTTCAATTATTTATTTGAAACCAACGGCTATTGCCTACTGGCTTATAACATAGCTAACAAATCCGGCGGCGTGATGTCAGCCCAGTCGACCCGTCGGAGCTTCCAACCGCCCTTTGTTAGCGTCTCCGTTCTCTCTATTTCGGCCCAGCGATTTATATGGAACCAAATACCGAAGCGGTTGACATCGTCCCGGGCAATGTCGATATGGTCAGCGTCAGTGTCACCAACATAAAAAAGAAAAGAAAAAAAAAATGAAAAATGAAATGAATAAGGACATTTTCGTCACCGTTTGCAGAGTACAGTAATAAATTGATCACAAAACGGTACACAAAAAGAGAACAAAGCAGAGAGGGGAAAAAAACACGTCTCATCTAGCCGCCACCAAAAAACCGCGCCTCCTCAGCATCTCATCACTCAGAGCGGCAGACTTCACAGCCGAACGGAAGGCTCCTCGCGTGATCGACACCGTGTACAGATGAGCGAACAAATTGAATGTTCGTGATAAACAATTCACTGGTTCGAATAAGTCATAGTTGGTGCGATGCATACTCAATTGTAGATAATCTACGTTCCTTAGCGCCCTGATTGGTTCGTTTACCGTGAATTTCGAAAGCAGACTGGGCGAATCTATACGACCGCTCAGAACGTCAAACACAAACATCGCTGATAGGTTGATCCGTCTCCGCGATAGACTTTCAACACCAATTGACTCACATCTGCTGGCATACGACGGAAGGCGAAAATCAGCATCTCTCCTCACCGTCCTCCTAAGCGTATAAATCAAGAACTTCTTTTGGATCGATTCGATCATGTCATCGTGCTCTTGGTAATACGGTGACCAAACAACGGAAGCGTACTCTAGATGCGATCTAACATGCGCAAAGAAAACACTCTTGAGAGCCTCAACATTCCTGAAGTCACGACAAATTCGCTTAACAAACCCAAGCATCGAGTATGCTTTGGCAACGACGAGCCCAATGTGTCTATTAAACGACAAATATTCGGTAAACGTAACCCCCAAGTCCCTCATCTCAGTGACCCTTTCCAGCGCATAGGCATCGATCGCGTAACTGAACCGCAGCGGATTATGGATCCGGAAAAAAGACATCGTTGTGCACTTTCCAACGTTCAAGAATAAAGAATTTTCCGAGCACCACAGATTGATAGAAACTTGATAATTGTCTTCTCTTCGTTCTATTCGCTCTTCCCGCGGACTTCACATTGGTAAAGTTTTTCAATTGATCAACTGAATTCCTTTCGTAAACAAATTCATAACTCGGGTAAAAAATCTCCAAATCTTTTATGGGATGGTTTTCTGTCTAATTTGAAGCATCAAGAATGCTGGAAAAATACTGACAGAAAAGAAATTTGGAAAACTCAGACTTGTGGTTTTCAAGCCTATAGAAAAATTCCATTGAATTAGATACGCATCCAACAATGTTTTCTTCAAAGAGTAAAATGAGGTCACTATATTCTGGCGTTACAAGTGGGCTCAAATCACTCAAAGTATTTAATTACCCAAATTAAATTTCATTGACTATCTTAAACAAATATTAGCATCTGCGTCTATTATATGACCAGTTACATCAAACAAATTAACATGCTTTATTTCACAAATAATTTAATGTGCTGAATCTAATTATTACGAGAAATTGAGGATTCGGCTAGCACATAGTCAGAGAGCGTCGCGTCGCATTGCAAGTACTAAAATTCAACAAAATCGCCAAACATTAACGATAAAGGCCAATGTCAAGATTTGATAGAAATGAAAGCATTCGATTTCGTCTGCTAGTTCATGAAATTTCCTAAACATTTGTTGATTATTAATCCTGGAGTAGAGTTAAGCCTATATTTTATTAACGAAATTCGTAAATATGATGTTTGCGAAGCTAGCGGCGGCAGTGAGCTGGACCATTAATTTGTCTCAATAATGCACAATGGTGACTTCTTGGAATTGAAGGTTAGAGTTAAACGTAACACGAATGAACTATTGAAACCAATCAATTTTCCCAGCTCACTGCCGCTAGCTTTGCAAACATCAAATTTATTAACTTCTTCATTACTCCAGTACCATCAAAATATTAGAAAATTTCTCGAATAGACAGACGAAACGAGCGCATTCATTTCTGTCAGCTCTCGAAATTTTGCCTTTTCCGTTAGTGTTCATCGTTAGTAGAGTTATCGTAACCGTCTGATATTTACAGTTTTCGCCAGCACTTTCAAACGAAAACTGTAAATACCAGACGATAACAGTAACGATATTACTGCATTAGGACTGCCGCCCTGGGACTTTTCACCAATAGAGCACATATGAACGACATGTACTACAATTGTATTTTTTCGAAATGAACTTGAACATTTCATGAAGCAACCATTGAAAAACGTCAACTTATGAATGAAACTCGACTAATAAAACCATATTAGTCCAGTTCGAAACGTTCGGTTTTGTTAGTCGACTTCGAATTTTGACCAAAAAACGTCAAATTAAGTCTAGTTTTCAGTGCGAAAAATGACACATTTTGGGCGAAAGATACATAAATTAATTAAACAGGAATACAGAATGAAATTAAAGAAATAATATACCAATTCACCTTTTCCCTAGGTCGTTAGACCCGTACAAAGTACGAGTCCTATGCGTTTACCACTACGTTTGTGAGCAGTCGATTTGAGACGAAGAAGTGGCGGGGGTGCATCATATCGAAAAAAAAAAATTGTCCGTTCGACTGTAAACAAAATAATTCGATTAAATGTTGACTGATTTTCAAAATTTTATTTCCCTGAAAGGTAGTACCGAATGTGGGTTTAGGAATGTAGATGGACATTTTTGGACAAAGGCTAGAGCTACGGCCGCCTGAGTGGTTTTAGGTCTTTTATATGTACATAACTCGAGTAAATCTCTTCCGATTTTCAAAAATATTTTTATCATTCTCGAGTAATAATGGAAGATGTAAATTTAGAAAACAGAGTAACCAACTTATTGGTAGACTCGACTATAATGGATTTATTAGTCGAGGCTATTGTGAATGGTCGAAAACTCGACTAATATGAATTTATAAGTAGAGGCTACTGCGAATGTTTGTTTTGATTAGAATTAATGGTCACACATTTAGTTGAGAATGACCTCAAAATGTTGTCTGACAACAATGCATGGATAAAATTATGTTTTTTACAATTTCTCCCCATTTTTAATGTTTGTATTTGCCCATTAAAACTCAAAATATTTTGCAACACAATTCTTTTTTTGAACCCTGAAATTTCAGTGCAAAGCATACTCATCAACCGATGCGTATTTGAATCAGAATTAATAATTCACATGAAGAGTATATTTTACTTAAATTGTTTTGTTTTTTTATTATTAGACGATAACGATAAAAAATTAGAAATCCATCTTGTACCACATATGTCTATTATAGTGTTTGGTTAGAGAAAAGTTCACGGGCCGCCGCCCTGGGACTTTTCTCTAACCTCGTACTATAATAGCCATATGTGGTATGCATTAATAACTATTTTTGTTTGAAAGGTCTGAAAATGTCGACAATTTATGAAAGAAAAATCTTTGATTTTGAGCCGTTGGCCCATAAAACTTGAGCCATGGCCATAAAACTGAGTCTTTACTAGTATGGGGCTAACGTGTTTTTTCTTCATAAATCGGGTAAATCTCATCCGATTTACGATATTTTTTTTATTTCGTGAAAGATAGAAGAACAATCACGGAATTGAATTTAGGCAAAATTAGTTAAGAACTTTTAAAGTTATGGTAGAAAAAGTGGTCCAAAACGTGATTTTTTGATGGTCGGTGACGACGAACTTTTTTGTCGATGGAAGTATGGGTCAGAGGTCTCTCCTAAGTGCTCTAAGTCAGTTCTAAGAATGCCCAACGTTCTTGTTATCAAATCTATTTAAATAAAGTGCATGATAGCATGGCACACAACCCGTCTAAGTTTTGGTAATCTGGGCCCCACGGTAGTAAGGGGCCGTGACGCAAGTCTTACACGCCAAAAAATTCACAAGAAATTTTTTCGCAGACTAAGGAACATATATATAGGAACTTTTTGACTTCCCCCCGAAGTGCCTTTTTACTCATTGAAATCGGTTCAGTCGTTCCGAAGATATGAATTAAACAATTTTGCTATTTTGTATGTAAATGTACTCAAATCGAATATTTTTAACTAGTCAATTTGGTAAACCTTTCTTTCTTTCTTTCTCTCTTTGTTTGTTTGTGGCAATTTTTGGCAGTATGGCCCAGATCTCCTGAACTATGAGAGTTAGAAAGTTGGTTCCTAAGGTGAAGTTGTAGAGAATTTAATTTAAGCGAACACGTGTTTCTGGGTTTTGGGGAAATAAGGGCCAATCCTGGTATATGGCCACTTCCATAATTAGGCAGGATGACCCAGATCTCCAGAACTATGAGAGTTAGAAAGTTGAAGAACACGTTTTTCAGGGTTTTGGGGAAATATGGCCCAATCCTGGTATATAACCACTTTCATAATTAGGCAGGATGACCCGAATCTCCAGAACTATGAGAGTTAGAAAGTTGGTTCCAAAGGCGAAGTTATAGAGAATTGAATTTAAGCGAACACGTGTTTCAGGGTTTTGGGGAAATTTGGTTCAATCCTGGTATATGGTCACTTCCATAATTAGGCAGGATGAACCATGATATTAATAATTATTTAGAGAAATTAAGGAGGAAATATGGTTCAATCGTGGTATTCCATAATTGGGCAGGATGACCCGAATCTCAAGAACTATGAGAGGTATAAAGTTGCTTCCAAAGGCAAAGTTTTAGAGAATAAAATTTTAGAGAACACGTGCTTCAGGGTTTCGGGGAAAATGCCTTAGTCCTTGGATATAAGCTTTTCTAGATTTGAATGGTCTGAGACGTACTTCGGTAGAGCCTTTGACATTATCTTGGGTAATTTCTATGGATCTTTGAAACTCTTACAGTTATAAAAGAACAGAAAACGTTGCATTGTTTGCCACATCTATTTCAATGCATACTCACTCACTCAAAAAAAGTTGGATGCCTTTATGAGGCCTTTGACTGCAGACTGCCTTGTAATATCGACTTCATTGATTTTTATCTCAATGCTTTGTTGCGGCTGCATTGACCGTACGACCTGCGTTACAATAGTTTCGTGGAACTGGTAAAAAGGAAATCCTTCTCACACTGCACATACAAAGAGATAAAACAAAAGTAGTGAAACTTCTTAGATCCTCTTTTTTAATTTTACAATCTGACCAAGTTTTAAAAATCTCTCTAAAGATTCGCTCCGGACTCACCAAAAGCAATTGAATTGCATGATAAAAAATACCGACGAAAAAAATGATTTTCTTTAAAAACGTTGCACTAATTATAATAATTAGTGCACTTATTAGCGTTACCGCTTTTGCTTTCGTTGATAGATCTCAAGCTCAAAAGAAAAAATTAATTTGATGCACAAATGTCTTACCGACAGTCGATGTCTGTAGTGGTTGAATAGATTTTTGGTTGCACTACCTACGACATTTGTTGACGGTATAAGTACTTCGCTTTGTTCGCGAAATGAAGCTGTTCTTGAACTACTGTATCTCGTATGAGTACGATCACTAGCGTCAGCATTACTGCTGCTACAATGTCCAGCAAAATGATTGTACTGAATATTGGACGAATTATTGCCGTAACTAATATTATTCGTATTATTCACTTGCACTAAAATGCTACATGTTTGGGACGCAATTTGAAACAATCCCTCCTGCAAATTATGATGAGGCGGACGATCAGGCCTTCCGATATGTATGTAGTCCCACAACGGCATTGTGAGTTACTTTTCGTTAAATAGATTCTGCTGAACTACCAAACGTCGTCATTACATTTCGTTTTGTTTATGTTCTACACAATTATGTTAACTTTAGTGTTAATCAATGTAAATTCACTGACAAACTAAAACTAAGTCCTTCATTTCGATTTTGATGTCATTGATCTAACGGAATTTTTTATAATCAGACGTCTGCGCAAGAAATCAAAAATTATTCTATATAAGCTTTCTATAATTTTAATAAGAAAGAAAAATCATTTTCCTCCGATTAAACTCATTTTCTTTTCTCCCTTTCATTCTACACATTCAATAGAAAATTATGTATGTCGTGCTATACGTGTTTGAAAATTTCTTTTCAATTAAAATATGTTTGTAAAGTGACGTCATCACGATTTTCTTGCTTGTATTTTCATTGTGTATTGTCGGTCACGCAACGGAAATTACTTTTACATTTGAATATTGTCCGGTTGTTTTTCATGTTTAGTCGTTATGACCTATTTTTTGAGTTAAGCGAAGGTAAGTTGAATACCATAAACACTATCCTCTACATTAGTAGACATAGTATACTATTACACAAGGGGTAGTCGAGTCGTAATAGCAGGTACATTAAATTTTATCTTTCACTTTTATCGAATTTTTCATATTTTCTTTGGTGCGATAACGAAGGACAAACAACGCATAACAAAAAGTGTTGAACGTTTTACTTGGAAATGTGTTTGAATATTGCCATTTAGCACGCAATGTCACCAGTCAGCCTGTATGGTGATACTGTACAGACTTTGTTACCATTGATCCTGACAAATAACGAAATTGGTAATCATACAAAGGACATTAAACCATCAATAATTCTTGATATAAAATGTTGATTCCTTGAAAGGTAACACCATAGTTGCGTTCTGTTATTTTTCGGTGTTTTATCGAATAGGTCCCGTATTGATTTGTAGTTCAAGTTTCTACCACTTTAATTTTGTATAAAGCAAATGGCGTATTCCATGATGTGTTTTTCGATTTGTACTGAAATCGCATGGCGTGAATATGGTCGAAAACGTCCAATACCTGTCAATGAGAAACACAGAACGCAACCAATTATGCCATCTTCGTCTGTTTTGAACATATTTGAACGGACCGCGCAGCAGGTTGAGGGGGTTCCAACAAGTGTTACCGTATCGATACTGCGCTACAAGGTACCAGCGTGGATAGAGGCGTTAGATACGAAGAGGAGGATAGCATAACGCTGATGGAAAACAGCTATAGTGGGACTCCACGGACAAAGGAAGATGGATCCTTAGACACATTCCGAACGTAACGGCATGGGTACAGAGGAGGCACAATCAGGTTAACTTCCAGCTGACGCAGTTTCTGTGGGTCATGGGTGCTTCAGAAAATACCTGCACAGGTGTGGATTCGCAGAGTTACCTTTCTGCACGACATGTGATAAAGAAGAAGAAACTGCGGAGCAGGTTATATTTGCCGGCCCCCGTTACGAACAGGAACGATATGAGCTGATGGTTGTGAGTAGACCAGACGTAAATGCCGACAAAATAATTTCGGAGATGTGTCGCGATGAGGCGGTGGAAACTGGCGGATAATGTAATTGCATAGATAATGGGGAAGCTGCAAGGTGCATTAAGAGATGTTCAGCGAAGAGAGTCAGTTGGCCGGAGAATGAGAGCGTAGGTGCGAAAGCTCAAAGAAGGAGGTTTTAGTTGGTAGGTCGTCGAAAGACGGATTCCAACACTACCTAGGTCCAGGAGCACCGAGTGCCTATGATGGTTTCCTCACCCATGAAAAATAAAACTGGCAACAGTAACATGCGTAACATCAATTACTTCAGTGTTGCCAGTTATAGGCACCTTTCAAATGATCAGACCAGCTTACAACATGGGCAATATTTATTAGGATACGTTCAAACCTCTATTCTGTTTGCCACATCTATTCTGCTGGGTCTCTTGCATATGTTTTTATTTTTCTGTGGCTATCCGCTGACGTACTTTACATATTCAAAATTCTCTTATTTAATGATAAGTTACGCATTAATTTTAATTAAAACAATTTTATTAAAAATTTTATTACGGCTGCGGATACATCGGAAACGGACTTACCTATAACCTTCGCCTTCAATCAATGCGACATCGTAAATTTTATGAACATTTGGTATATTGTATCCGAGGGGGAAATGACTCGCAAAATGAGTGTACCATTAGTTTCCGTATGGCTGATGAAATCATTTTATGATTTTAAAATCATTTCATGATTTTCCGGAGTGCGTGTGATTTAAAGTGTTTTCGAATGATTGATCGTGATTTTTAAGTATTTTTGTGATTTTCGATAATTTTTTATGATTTGCAATTATTTTGGCCGATTTCCAATGATTTTTATAATTTTCAGCTGTATCTGTGCTACGAATACCAAATCCATTTTATTATTTATTTTTCTTGTTAGTTACCGGCGATTTCATTTCATGCCCAAAATTCAATATATTACACTCCTAACACATAACCAATGACTTCCACCTTTTTAAATTACTTGATCGAAGCTAGCCATGTGCACCGATCACTTTACGCCGGCGCGCCAATGAAAAAAGGCCAAGCCAAAAGCACGCCACCGCTGATTGAAAATTGCCATCGGCGCGCCGAAACGCCGTCGATAGCTATTACTGTACGAAAAATATCGTAAATACTTTTTTTGGTTGTAATGAAATCTCTTCCGATGCATTTTAGGTTTCTGTGCCTAACAAAATTAAACTGGAGTCTGCAATTTTCTGAGAATCTCATTATACAATTATTAGAATGCTTCGAAATTTTGCCAAAGTTTCCAAGTTAATTTTTTCAGTTTACAAAAAAATATGTGTGAATCCTTTGTTATTTAGGGTGTTCTAATCAATAATATAATAAATATAGACTGGGTTTACGTAACCATTTGCTGAAGCAAAAATGAAAATACGAAATTTATGATAGTATGCACATCGCACACTAAGGCATATACAATTCACGGTGATTTGTTCAGCTGAAAATACGTAATTCACTCATATTTACCAACACCAACACCGCGTTTTATGTTTGCTTAAATTTGTGATAATTTTTAGTAAAAGACTGTCGGGGAGGTGCGGGAATTGAATGAAAAAACAAGATTTTTCCTAAATTTTTAATGTTTTCTTAGTCTGATTTACAATTAATTAATTTTAAGGAATAAGAGTTCAAAACTTCATTCATGAGTAAATATACATTTATATTGTTTAAAGAATTTATTTATAAGTTTTCATTCTCTCTAGTAAACTTAAAGTTAAGAATCTCGTGCATTTTTAGGGGCCGTTCATAAATTACGTAACGTTAAAATTGGCATTTTTAGACCCCCCCCCCCTCCCCCCTGTAACGCTAGCGTAACGCAAGGTCCCGCGTAATTTATGAATGGTCGCTTATCAGCTGCCAAATTTTGGCCGCTTCAAATTAAAAAAATAGATAATCTTAAAAACAGCTGAATTTTGAGAGCAAATAAATTCAAAGCAACCCGATCGAACAATTAAATCGCCGCCGATCGAGAATCCCAAATACGCCGCCGCCGATTGATTTCACGCCGGCGCACATGTCTAGGCGAAGCGGCACCGATGGGACTTTGAAAAGCTGTAGTTTTTGCTACGACCAAGTAAAGATAATCAAAATTTTGATCTCACGGCACAGTAAATTTACAAATCAATCCGTTTAATTTTATTAAAATCCAAAATGGCGGTTGTCGAAAACCCAGATCAGTACTACTGCTTTATTGATGATTTTTCTTTTGTTTTGATGATTTAAATGATTTTACCGGAGTAAAATGATTTTACCGAATTTCAATGATTTTTCAGAATGCTTTTTGATTTTTTTTTGCCCCGTACCACTATTTTCCGCATTCGTTTCCCCCTCGCTAATATCGTATCGGTTTTTCAAATATTTGATTAACCTTTGTTTAGCAAAAAAGCTCATGAAACACGAAATGATGATTAGAAACTACGTAATAAAATTCTACTTTTTATTAAAGGCGACAACTCTTTCAAGTAATAAAATAGATTAGCAAAAGCCTACACTTTCTTAAGGTTTTTATTTTTGGGTAGACATGCATTTTATGTTTGATGGATGTGTACATTGTTGTCTCTGAGAAATTAACTTAAAAACATATGCCATGCGTATCAGAATGTAGAACGTATCTTAGTAAATATTGCCTTAACTCTTAAGTATGTGCAAATGCGTTCTCATTAAATTGGATTGGAAATTGCCGAAAGGGCAAAACTGAAAAACCCGTCCGAAGCAACGGTGCAAAAAATCTCTCCAAGCCCTTAAAATAAGTCCAGAATTTAGAACCGACCTAGAGCACTTAGCAGAGGCCTTCATGGACAAAAAAAGTTCGCCTCTTTTTTCTCTACAACACTGCACGATTTACCTCATTATCGAATCAATATTCACGAAAAAAACAAATATCGTGTTGGATTGCGTACCGTGAGTTGGTCCCACACTAAGGACTTTATAACCCGTACCGCTCGAGTGCACTCGACAGATTTTCACTATTTTAATTTTTGTGATTTTCTGATGACCACATCTTTCATTCAAAATCTTCGAGAATGATTTCCGTTCTAATTTCGCACTGATATAAGTGAAAAAGTTCCATCTATTCCGATACTTCGAATTTCGAATTTTTGTATTACCAAATTTGTCTTCGAAAAGTGTATCTTATACAAATGTTTCGATGTGTGCGTAAATTTTGTAATGAAAATATTGTACTAACCTAAGTGTCGTTGAAACGGCCCTAGTTCGGCAGCCCTTGGGACGACAGTGCCCAGATTCCTTTCCATAAAATATTTTTCGATTAGGTTTAGTTGCAGATGAAGCAGACAGGCTTAAATTTAGAGCCTGAATTGATGTCTGTGCCTAACTTCAGTTAAGACATTTTTTAAAAATTATTGATAGCCAAAAAGCTAGGTAGTTTCCTTGATCGTGACAAAAAATGTAGTTGGGAAGTTTCTCAATTTGTCGATCGACATGGATCGACAAATTAAGAAACTACCCAATCATAATTTTTGAAAAAATAAATCTTACGGACTCAACTACCTCAGATCTTCCATGCTTTTGATAGTGCTGTGAAGATGCCACAATCTTAAGCTCGTCTTTCAATAAAGTTAGGCACTGATGGGTATCATCTATCGAATGGTACTTCATTGACGTCACTAATTTTAAAATTCTAGTCACAAAAATAATGAAACGAAATGGATTTTATTCAAATGACGCGACGTCAGAATACAAAATCTCGGACTCTCCTTATTTCTCACAACTAAGGATGAGAGCCGTTCAGAAATAAAAGAAAAGTTTTTTGCGCGAGAAATTCAAAAAAGTTTGTTACTTAACATTTCTGTCAAACCTACGACTGATCCCGTAAAATTAAGTCACAAAATTGAGAAACCTACCACTGGTATCGTTACATACTTTATGAATCGCTCCTAACCTATTTTTTTTAGTATTTTTTGAGCGATGAGAAGGAAAAATTTGAGCGTCATGTCGCTCGCCCACGCTTACAGCTTTGAAAAATCGGCGGCTCTCTTGACATCCTTGCCTTTCTTGATAACTATGTCCCCTAGCTGTTCGTAGAAATTGTCCGAATGGCGAGTATTGCTACATTCGCACTGGCTATAAACACTGGTTAAAAGATAATTCCTCATATAGTACAACATATGAAATTCTATGTTTTCAAAGGCCTGTTACTTTTGACGTCAAGATGGCTTTTTCTATAATAGTACAACGATTCGGATTGGCGACCTCCATTTTGGCGTCAGAAGTTACAGGCTTTTGAAAAAGCGTAAAAGGCCAGAAATTATTAGTTATAAAGTGCTATCAGGAATTGATATGATTTTTTCATTTATTAAATGGACGATTAGCACAAACTTGACTAGTTGTTTGATAGACAATCCAACCACCCAGTTCATCCTACAAGACTCTGAACTCCAGGCATAAACTTTTTTCAGCCAGCCACTTGTTCTTACAACAGTCCCATAAGTCCTTGTTTATAGCCTGGGCGATTGCAAATCTCATCACAGAAATACAAAGACGGAAAAAAGACAGCTAAAATAGACATGTCTTTTTGACGCTTGTATTTCTACAAATCGCAAGGCAATCGCAAAGTTATAAATATCGTCTTACTTTTGGTGTCGTCGCTCTACGCCAATATGTGCTATCCACTCCACACTGTGATATCTATCCAGATCCATCAATTTATCACTGTGACAACGAAAACTTCCAAAAAAATCAACATTAATGTCCATTGCTGGAATGGTCGATCCTTCTGTGGGAATATAGAAAACAATAATAAATTGTAATTTACGATTTTTTGGGCAGTTTCAAAACATATAATATAATATAATATAATGTATAATATACCCACATGCACCATGTGAAAATGCATTCAATATGTATTTTTAGAAAATATACTATCTGCAACCAAATTATTCGGCTCATTCGTATATAATAAAGCTACATGTATATATTTGTGATATGCTGCATATTATTAGTTGCTAAGTGTATAATATACCTGTATGCAGAATTAAGTTTTGCGATTAGTTGTGGGTTGCATATAACATATTAGTGATATGCTGCTGTGGACATTTCGAGCCAACGTGCAGCATATCGCTATTGTGATTTCAAGGTGTTCGCAAGGATCGCTTTTCTTCATGTGGTGTGTATATTGACATTTTCAGTGCATCACATTTTTATACCTATCTTGCATCTCTTTTGCACGCGTGACTTACTTTAAGAACCATACCAAATCATAGCAAAACGAAAGTAAATGGAGTGAATAATTCTTTTGATCAACAACTAACATCCAACTCTAATCATAACAATTTTTTTTTTTGAAAATCGCTTTTCTTTTTCTTACAATGGGTTCTTATGAAAAATAATTTGCTGCATCCCACAATTCCCAATTGCCACAATGTCATTCCTCTATGATTCACACAAAAATTCACTTCGTTATAACGATAATTGGTGAGCTTGATATGTCAGGAATTTACAATAAATAACCGAACATTTGGATGGGGCATGAAGCATATCGTATGTGTGTAACAGGTAATAATTGCTCACAATATTTCGTTTATTATATTTTTAGACCCGTCCGAAATATTACCGGGATTAAGCGTTTGTGTCGTTTACAGTCTTGATTTGGACCCCGGAGTAGGAAAGAGCATCGATTGTCAGAGAGGTCGAATCTGCAATAATTATAATTTAATTGAATAGGAAAAAGACAAAAATAATAATTTAGTCCTTACTTGAACTTGAAGAAATAAAAAACTGAGAAAAAAAGTGGATAAAATTTATAGCAATAATAAAAGAGAAAAAAAATTATATTAATATTTATGCAGAGAGGTATATTTCCGAGGGGTGACGCACTTCTGCGGTTTATGGAATAAATGGGAATAAATGGAATAAATATTGGAATAAATGGAATAAATGATAATTTCTTCAACTTCGTCAAAGCCTCAAATAGACTTGATTTTGATGGCAACACACACAACAAATCATACTAATGTGTCAAAAAGTGAAAAAACCCACTTTTGAAAACTTAAAATAATTTTTGTTGAAAAATGGAATAAATGGAATAAATAAATTTATTCCATTTATTCAAAAAAAAAAAATAAAATTTAATCTGAAGATGGTTTAAATGCTTTATAATTTGTGCAGACCTTTTTTTGAACTTATTTGTCTAGCTTGTGATGTGTTTGGTTCAGATATTTCGCAAAAACAAAAAAAAAAAAAAAGAAAATTGGGAATAACTGGAATAAAAGAATAAATAGAATAAATGAAGTGTGCCACCCCTAGTACATTTCGATTTAAACAGTTTTAGGTTTGTTAGAGTTTTAAATGTCATTAACTTCCAAAGCACATTTCTTTTTCATTGAGATACTTGGTTTGTACGTGCACGTTGCGTCTCTTTCTTGCGCATACATCTCATGTAATGTGACATTTAATACTTTGACATATCAAGCATATCTAAAAAGTGTTTAAATCGAAATGTACCTCTCTGCATAAGGAAAGTATAAAAAATAGAAAAAATGTTTCTGAAAAAATCAGAACGCAAAAAAGTTTTTCATTTTTTTCTTGAATGTGTTAAGTCGATTCTCAAACAGGTTTAGGCTATAAAAATACACTCACGGAAAAGTGAAAACCGACACATTTTTGCTTTTGTGTTTTACTTGAGTTTGTGAATTTTTGCATGTATTTTTATATGGAGAAATCAATAAAGTCAGTAAACCACAAAACACAAAAATGTGTCGGTTTTCACATTTCCGTGAGTGTATGTCATGGCTGCGCTGAATCCGAAATATGGGTGAGTTCTGTAGATGATTTGTGGATATGTTAGGAAGGTTGAAGATTCATTTTTGTCAAATCGTGCGCTGATGGTTATGGTATGTAAGGCAATTTTGCAATGTGGTGTCCGCATGTTTGTGGATTAACTTGTAAAGCGTAAGTTCATCATTGAACACGTTCGATTTGATTTATAGCGTTATCATAGTATGAATTCCAAACTGTTGAGCAATACTCCAGTCGGTTCTAACTAATGCATTGTACTGTAGCAACATGCTATTTTGGTTACTGAAATATTTTCCGAAGCGGAAGATATTACTTGCGGGTCTGCATAGCTTAGTTTAGTTTTTAGACCCGTACGAAGAACGTAATGCTTCTAATAGTGGTTCTTGGTCTTTTGTACATAACCCGAGTAATTCTTTTTCGATTTTTGAAAAAAAAATGTGTAACAGATCTAGGCATAGGCATGGCCGACAATTTATAAAAGAAACTTTTGTCTGTGCTTAGGTCTTAAGAGGGCCACATGTCGGTCCTAAAAAAAAAAATTCTTTTCCTATGTTGTAGAGCAAATTGAGGGAAACATTTATGTCTATGGACGTATGTGTCTGAGGCCTCTACTTAGGGCCCTAGGTCGGTCCTCAGGTCGGTCCTCAGGTCGGCCCTAGACAAAAAAATGGTTTTTTGCTATATTGTGGAGAAAATTGAGAGAAATATTTTTGTCTATGGAATTATTTATACGAGGCCCCTCCTGAGGGCTCTAGGCTAGACTAAGGTCGGCCCTTGTTTTCTTCTATTTGGGGATGTATTTTGTGCTTTCAGAAGGGTTTTTTACACCGTTGCTTCGGACGGGTTTTTCAATATTGCCCTCTCGGATATTTCCAATATAATTGAATGTGGACGTAAGGCAATATTTACTTAAATACGTTCAAGTATTTTCGTAACATCTGTTTGTCACATCTATTCTGATACGAGCGGTTCTTTTCATATGTTGTTTTGATTTTTAGCTTTTGGACTCTGTCAGGGTCCAGTCTCTACTAGAGTCCAACGTGTTTTTTCTACATAAATCGGCTAAATATAAGAGATATGAGAAAAATGATAATGACCTTTTTTGTAGCCAACATAATTTGCTACAAAAATGGTTTTGCATTATTTTTTTTTGACTCTTTTAGTTTCCGAGATATTTCATAAATTGCAATTAGTACAAATAAATGGACTTAGCGTTGTTTTGATAAAATTCTCTTCAAATCTTATCCGATTTTCAAAAAAAAAATGTTTTCCCTGAAAGATAACCGAAATTTCGACTAAATAGGTCAAAAACCTTCGAAAGTACGTTCGAAAAAGTGGTCAGAAACTTGGTTTTTTGAAGATCGATGAAACTTTTTCATTCATATCTCTACGAAATTAGCGCAGAAATCGCTCTTCAAGGTTTTGACGGAAAGATATGAACCTCAGAAAATCACGAAAATTAAGTTAGCGAAAATCGGTGGAGTGGTTCGGGCTGTAGAATCTTTAGTGTGGGTCCAACTCACGCAACGCGACTCTAGATGATATTTGGATGTTTTTCGTGAATATACTCTAACGATGGGGTTTTTTGTGCAGTGTTGTAGACACAAAAAGCAAACTTTTTTGTCAATTCAAGTATGGGTCTGAGGCCTCTCCTTATGGCCATAGGACGGTCCTAATAAATGTCGGCCTTACTTCCAAAATTTTTTTTTAGCTATGTTGTGGAGTAAATTGAGTGGAACTTTTTTGTTCAAGAAATTATAGGTCAGCGAGCTCTTCTAACTGAACAAGGTCGGTTCTAAGATCGGCCCTAGCAGAAAAAGATTTTTTTGTAAACTTTTTTTAAGTTTTTGGGTTCTTTTTAAATATTTGGAGAGGTTTTTACACCGTTTCTTCGGACGGGTTTTTCAATATTGGACTTTCGGCAATTTCATAAAAATAAATGGTGACGTTTCATAAGGGAATATTTTTTTAGATTTAGTGCGAGTCTTTTTGCAGCATCTGTTCTTTTCGCCACACCTACTCTGATGCTTACGGGTCCATTGTTTAGTTTAGATACATTATTTCGCTTACGTCCGGTCCGTAGGTCGAAATAAATCTTCATTCAAAAATATTTTAGGTCCTAAATTCAAATTAAGACAATTTTGTTCGTTTTATCAATAGGCTGATTTATTTAGGCGTATGGATATTTACATCTTATTATTATTACAATTACATTACATTCTTATTCTATACTGTACAGTATTAATTATTATGTTTTAACATTGTCATTTCTGGCGTAACACTTTTTCGATGATGCCGGGAGGATAGCATGGCTAGCAGGTTCGGCATTTCCATAGTGATGATGTTGTTATTCGTGTGAGCCTCATATATTATGTCGGACAATCATTGTTCACACAGTGTTCTTCGTTCTTCACAGTTTCATTGTACGCACATAAGCTGATAAATGTTTTAGACTCATACGAAGTACGTGTCTTAATCGATTACCAAATTTTATGGGAACATTTTGGTCCATATAAGCATTAGTCAGAAGCCCCTCGCCCCAAACCCAAAATAAAACTTTATATATGTTGTAGATCGGCACTAGCTCGGGAAATATAGTGTGAGTTAGGGTTACATCGACAGGTGAACCGCTCTTTTTCAGATTATTTGGATTACTTGAGGATTATTTGAGAGTGATTCACCCCTCGGGTTACATTTATCTTTATCCCTTACGACGGACATCATTTTTACATCGTACGGGTCGGCGAAACATCTATTTTATATTTAACGTACGAGTTTAAGGAATGCTTCTTGATAAGCACCGAATTCCGTTCTTACAATTTTCATGAGTCATAAGAAAGGGTAATATTTTCAAAATTATAATATCGTTGATATGAAAAAGGTTCAAACGTATCACAAATAAGTTAGAATGTGGTATGCATGCAACGTTTATGGTTTCTTTTTTAGAGATGGAACATGTGTAATAAGCCTACTCGCACATCTCACAACATTTCTCCATCTGAATTTTCTGAATATTTAAGTATTTCATTTTTTGAACCCGTACGAAGTGGTTAGTAACATTCTTACGTTGGTTTGGCATTTGTGACGCATTTTTTAAATCGAATGTGAAACTATTGTATCAACTATTTTATAAAAGAATTTTTTGTGTTTCGAAAACTACAGCGTCACATAAATTTATTGATATCAGCTGTTTTGGAAAAGGGAACTTGCGTCACATTTCCTTTTTAAAAAGGGTTTTTGTTGTGGGAATAGTGTTGGAAGTAGACACATTTTTTGACGAATTATATAAACAAATTTTTTTAAGCCAAACCAAGCCGCAGCCATGGCTTACTTCTATGGGCAAAAAAATCACCACAACTTACTCTACAACATCAAAAGTCTTTTTTAGTCACCGCGCCGCCAAATAGAGTCGGTGCGGCGCCTACTTCGATTTTCAGATATGATAACCACAACTTCCCCTACAGCTTACTTAATTTGTTGTTGAAAAGATCGTTTTTTTACTGGCTGCGTCATTGTGAGTAGCCTTTTTTTCGCTTAATAAAAATTTACTTACTTATTAAAAGTTTTTTTAGCCGCTGAAGCCGCTAAACCGAGTCGTGGCGGCGCCTACTTCCATTATCAAATATCGTCATATCGTCTTAGTTCTTAGTATTTAAGTGTTTAATGTTAAGAGTTTAATGCTTAAAATAATTTGATTCATTTATTAATCTTGCAATTGCGTTCAAATTCAATTGTTTTGAAAATGGCCGAAAGGCCAATATTGAAAAACCCGTCCGGAGCAGCGGTGTAAAAACCTCACAAAAACCCCCAAAATTAAAAAAAAATTTTGGAGAGGTCTCTGACTCATACTTCCATGATGTGAAAAAAAACAGCAATTTAACGTACAACATAGCAAAGACATATGCAAGGGACCCGTACGCATCAGAATAGATGTGAAAATCCAAGATTGAATTTGGCTACAACATCGATGATGTTGCGTTGACTCGTGTTAAGGTAATAAAAGATTTGGGAGTCCTCTTGGACGAAAAACTGACATTCGGTAAACACATTAAATATATTGCAAAAGCTTACACAATGCTGGGCTTCGTCATGAGAACTTGTAAGGGATTTAAGAATATTAAAACTTTGAAAAGAATGTACTTTGCTGTCCGTTCTTAGCTAGAGTACGTTTCAGTTGTTTTTCGTCCTCATCAAGACACATTTGTTGACAGAATTGAATCAATTCAGAAAAATTTTTGATGTAAGCACTGAGGCGGACGGTGAAAAGGGACGAAAATTACAAGCTCCCGCCGTATATTGAGAGATGCGAATCGATCAATATTGAAACACTCGCCAGACGCAGAATCAATGCCTGCGCGCTTTTTGTATCCGACCTGATGAATGGCAATATCGACGCACCCAAAATTAAAAGCAAGGTCATTCGAAACTCTAGACCCACTCGTACTGACGACTTTCTAGCCAATCAATAACATGTGCATGGCATTTAACCGCTTTTCACTTCTGTGATTTCAAAACGTACCACGTGAATCGTTCAAGATGACTATCAGGAAGTTGAAAAGTACGTATAAACTGAATGGTAAGACCAGAATTTCATAATCGATATATCATTTTATCTATTTATACTGAACCTTTGGTTCTCACTCTAATCAGAAGCTGATTAGTCAACTCTGGTCTCACGACTCTCAAATGAAAACGTAAGTCACGCCGACTTGTGCAAAACCAGCTAGTCTAGACGACTAGTTTTCGCTAATCTTTTTTTGTTTCAGGTAGACCAATGGCTACACACGAGACGTAATGGAACTACATGCTATAAATAAATAAATAAAGAATGACGAATAGCAGGGGTGACTGTAGGCTCCGACGGGTCGACTGGGTCGGCAGTTCACTTCCGGATCTGCTCATAATTTTCTAATTTTATGTTTTTGTTTATTTATTTTGTTGTTGTTGTTATCAATTGTTTGTAATTATAGTCAAGGGGCTTCGGCCATTGATGGAAATAAATAAATTATAATAGAATTAATGTTCACGAACGTTTAAGAAACACTTAAATTACGCAAAACATTGGGTGGCTCAGTGGTAGCACAGTGGTTCAATCCTGGTGGGGACAAATCCTGTATAGGATTTTTCTTCAATGTATAGCATGAAAGTAACGTTCCTAGGCACACCCGGGCTTCATAATTTAAGTAGTTGTGAATTTGGTGCCTCAGCGAATCGTACATAGAAGAATTACAAAAATGACGTCACCCACATTCGATGAATTCTGTGTACAAATATCTAAGTCTGATTTTGGACGGAGATATAATTAACATCAGTAGAAACCTTAATGATAAAATGCTAGCTATCGTTAGGCGTGGTTCGGAATTCATGTTAAGCACGTGGTCCAAAAAATGCCTGCCGGTGAAACACACTGATGGGGCGAACCGGCATTCTAAGCCCTACTAGTTTCCGCCCTAGTACATTATAGATGGCACTAGGTTTGTGTGCAATTTACCACTGACACAGTAAAAACGTCGATAACGAAAGGATCTCTAAGAGAATCCATGTGAGGAAAAACTCACAAAAAATTGCGGATCTGGTAAATAAAATGATCTAGCCTCTGACCCGGACGGGTTGTAACGAAAGATTATCTATAATATAAAACCCAAAATACACTGCACCTCATTGCACCTTGGTGCACCTCACTACACCTTGGTGCACCTCACTTCACCTTGGCGCCCCACACTACACCTTGGTACACCTCACTGCAACTTGGTGCACCTGACTGCATCGTGTAAATTTCATCATGTATTTGAGAGATAAGCGAATGCCTTACCTTTCTCAAGAAAAAATTTGGGTCTAGAGCCGGGGCCTCTACCAGGGGCACAGGTCGAAACTAAGGTCACTAATAAAGGGTAGATCAAACACGACAATATATTTTCGAAAAATGTAAATATTTTGAGAGCTCTTATACTATTAGAAATTGTTTCGAAGGCAAAGTTGTTGGCTTAGGGGAGGCGCATGACATTCTGCCTGCCAATATGGCCGCTAATATTAAGGGGGGATCGATTTCAACAATAAATTTTAGAAAAATGCCAATATTTCCAATGAATATTTCGTTGATTATAAGGCCCATGCAAGTGAGACTTCAAGAACTTTCCTTAAGGTCACAGCTTAGTCCGTTACTTTAGAAGGGTTTTTTAATATTGTCGTTTCCAAGATTTTCAATGTAATTTAGGTATAAGACACCATAATTTAATAAAATTTCATTACATTCTTTGATATTTTCTGAGGATTTTAAATGAAAGGTAAGGACATAAAAAAGTATAATAAAAATTTGTAAAAAGTCGATTGAGCGATTCGAGTTGTAAAGTCTCTGTACTGTACTCGACTGAGTACGATATTTGGTGGTTTTTTCATAAGCATTCCGTTGATTATAAGATTTTTTGCTGCGATGTAGATCAAAGTTTCAACAGTATTCAATAAAGGTAGGGCTGAGGCCTCTCCTCAAGGTCCAAGGTCGTTCTTACTGTCGGCCCTGGTTCAAATTTTTTCTGCTATTTTGTAGAGAAAATGGAGTAGAACTTTTTATCCATGGAGGTAATGGTCTTACTAAAGGCCTATATCGAGGGCCACAGGTTGGTCCTACTTTTCGTATTTTGCTGCCTCGTACGTGTTTTTCAAAGTTGGCTTAAGGGCGATTTCCAAGGTAATTGAGTCAATAATTAGGTAAATCGAATAAGATAACTTTGAAACTTAGATTGATATACATTAAAAGCTTAAAACGTTGAATCTTTATACGGGATCGTACGGGCCCAGCATCAGCACTATGTTCAAATTTTGAAGTGTTGTAAAGGACGTAGAGAGAAATTTTTCTGGAAGTGTAAGTCCCAGGCCCCATCTAAGGCCTCTAGATTGATTGAGAGTCAGTCAAGTATACAAAAATTAATTCTTGAATTATTGTAGAGAATGCCGGGGAAACATTTTTGTCTATTCAATTGTGGGTAACAAACCAACAAATTAATTTTTGAATTTTTGTATTTGACTGCGCGTGGAATATTTTTGTCAATGTGTCAGTCATCATCTTAGGTCTCCAGGTCGGTCCTTGGGTCAGCCGTCCAAAAAATCAATTTTTGAAATGTTTAAGAGGATGTCATTGAAGTCCTGGTTCCAGACCTCATCACAGTAAATCTTCATCTTCATATATAAGGTTAATTCCAGTAAATACCGGTAAACAAAGTTTTGAGAAGCCGGTGTGTACAAGGTCTAAAATTTAGTTTTTTATTTGCACCAGTAGACGTCAAAGGAAACACAATTTCTCATGAAACTATTCGTCACAGAAATTAACTACGATTCTACGGTTGTCCGAAGATCTAGAAATGATTTTTGATAGATGATGGTATCGCGCAGCTTTGACACTTTGGGTATAGCCATTTCTTTTCTTTTCAAGACTGTGGCAGAATTCTGCCTTACAGAAGGTCTAAATAACGATACGCATGTACGTGACATGTCGTTAAGGACGCAAATAGGAGAAAATTTTCAACTTTCTGAATGTAGGTCAGAGCTAAAAGTAGAATACTAAAGTATTTGATATAATTTGATGAAACTTTCGGCAAAAAGCTGAATGCGGAGGTAAAGGTGTGAAATCAAAAACATGTGGGCAAATTTCATAAAATATCACAACCATATCCCGGGTAACCATGCTAGTTATAAATAATGTCTTAACTACTAAGTATATCCAACAATTACGTCCACATTAATTGGAAAGGGCCGAAAGGGCAAAATTGAAATACCCGTACGAAGCAACGGCGCTAAAAACCTCTCCAAACCCTTAAAATAAGCCTAGAACTGACCTAGAGCACTTAGGAAAGGCCTCTGACCCATGTTTCCATGGACAAAAAGTCTTTACAACACTACACAAAAAACCTTATCATTAAATGAATATTAACGAAAAACCACCAAACATCGTGTAGAGTCGTGTAGCGTGAGTTTGGCCCACACTAAGGACACTACAGCCCGAATTACTCAACGCTGGCGCTGGCTGAGTCCAAAACTTTGAATTTAAAAAAGTTTCTTCCATGAATTGTCAGGCTTGCCCAGACCATTCAAACAAAAAATAATTTATGAAAATCGGAAAAGATTTCCTCGAGTTACGTACAAAAGACGAAAAACCACTTAAACGGCCCTAGCTCGGCGACCTTTGGGCCTACAGTGCCCAGATTCAATTCCATAAAAGATTTTTCGATTACCTTTCAGGGACAAAAAAGTTTTTGAAAATCGTTTTGACGGACGGATGGACATTTTTTTATTGTTGATTCGCCATGATCGATGCTCCTCCCTACTTCCGGGTCGAAAATCGACTGGTTACAAACGTCGTGGTAAACGCAATAGACCCCTTTTCTTCGTACGGGTAGGAAATTACGTCGACATTAAATTGTATTGGAAATTGCCGAAAGAACAATATTGAAATGTCCGTCCGAAGCAACTGTGAAAAATGTCAAAAAAAAAAATTTTTTAAAAAAACTCCAAAAAAATTTTTTTAAAAAAACTCCAAAAAATTTTTTTAAATAAACTAAAAAAAATTTTTTTTACAAAAATTTCAAACGCCAAAATATCCAGCGCCCTGGGCACGTGCCTATAGCTCATAGATTAATGCGGTACTGTTACCGTCAAGTGCCATATCACAATGAAATGAACATCGAACTAACACAATAACAAAGTTAAGTGTCACAGCTGCTAATATTCAACACTTCAGCAATTTTTACATTCAAATACATAACAGTCAGCAACAACTTCTTATTTAAAATACATGTATGCATTGTAATGAGATATATCCACCTTTCTTACTTAACCCAGTCCTAACAACACATTCACACTGCTCACCTCTTTGCTGCGTCGTATCTTTTGTATGCCTTTTATTCGTTTTTCGACTTTTTTATAATTTTATTGTGTAGTAAAAATCAGTCTAACACAGTCAATAGAGGAGTCTTCGTTGAACGAAGGAAGTCTAAAATAATACAATTATAGTACCGTGTTTGTGCCATCACTTTAAAAGAATAAAGTATTTACTTAACTATTAACAAAAAAATATAATAAATCTTTGCTGTGGAAAACGAATTCCTAATACAATTGGTTAATATTGTGGTAACGTGTATTCAACAAGTGGTTTCAATGTGTGGCTTTACGATATTTTTTTAAATATATGAACAAACAATCTCCTATCACCAAATACACAAAGTGATTAAATTAACAAATTTTGAGATTCTTAATTGCTACGTGAATTGAGCATAGACTTGCTAAAGTTGAAAGAGTTATATTTTGTATAGAGTAGCAAAGTTACATGAATACGTACGAGTGTATTATATTGTTCACTTTCCTAAGAAAATCATCAATGCTCGATTTATTGAATTTTTATTCTGCGACATAAAATGGATGTGGAAATTCCAGTACTGACAGGCGTTTTAACTATTCCAACACAGTCTGGGTTTTCATTAAATCGGATTTCGAAAAAGGTGAGAGACTGCGGAAGAGTTAAATTTGAATCAGTCGAATTTTGAATTCGTTCTTCAATGGAATGAATCTTATCTCTTGAACCATTTGATTGTTTTGAATTATTTTGATTAGAGTTGGTTATCTCTCCGGGATTCATTTCAGTTCGGAATAGATTCAAGATACCCTGGAATGTATTAGAAATGAATCAGACGTTCGATGACCCTTCGCACAATACTTTCGGTATTTTAGTCAGTTGAAGGACTTCCCATAATTAATTTTCAATTTTAGTTATAATAAATAATAAAAATTCTATAAATTCTCAGTTAACGAATTGTTTCTAGTTCAAGGATTTGAACTTTTTTCTTACGGCTTTTTGTTGTTCATTTTCGCTAACCGAATGAAAGATAAACATCTAGTTAGGTGTATTCACTCGTATTTAATGTGATGGGGATTTTCAGAACGACACAGGAAATGCCTTTAACGGGTGATAAAGAAGTTGCTACTTTAAAAAAATCTTTTTAATGTTGAATTTCTTTAAAATTGCTTTCCATTGTGAAATAGAATTTATTTTTAGTAAATCGTTATCTTCCTAATCTTTATTTTTTTGAGTGGAAAGCTTATCAAAATTGTGACCGTATCGATGCAGTTGCCTTTTTATAAGAAAAATATCTTTGTTTTCAAGTATTAACTAAGCGTCAAAAATAGATGTGTTCTTTTTAGAAAGAAATTGTCTCGTGGGTAACACTGTCAACTGTATTGAATATGCAAGTGAGTGGGGACGAGCGCGTGTATCTTTTGGCTTATTTTATTAATACGTCGGCATTTCCGATTTCGAGAGCTAGTTTATTTGAAACTTAATTTAGGCTGATTGCATTTTACTTTTGTTTGTTGAATTCAGTACATGTCATGTAATTTCATGTGTCTTTCACACGAAAAGCCATTTTAAACACAAAACAGGACAAGAAGACTACATTTTTTTCGAAGTGAACTTGAATGTTGCATAAGCAACCATTGAAAATAGTCACATAGTCAAGTTATGAACGCAACACGACTATTATAGTTATTAATGCAACTCGTGAAATATTGTGCGAGGTTGAAGATAAGTCCCAGGGTGGCAGCCCGTGAACGTTTCTTCAACCGAGCACTATATTTCACGTGTGTAGTACAAGATGGACTTATAATTTTTTATGATTCTCGACTAAATATGGAAAAACAAGAGAATTTAAGGAAAAAAATCAAGAAATCACTCATCAAATGAATCATTAATTCGAACTCAAGTTCATTAATATGGTTTTCTTTTTTGGAATGAAAACCCCACGCTCTACACTGCAGGTTGGTGAGTGATGGTAGTCCATCTTACTAGGACTGTGCTAGGCGCCGTTGTCTCCTGCTGTTGAGATCATCCGCCACCACGCTGAGTCGCCACCCCTCTATACGTAGCGTTAAGATAGCCCCCCTCATCCTTCTGCCAAATGACCCACACTAATACACCAGGGTTGGTTATCTGATCGTTCATGTGGGTTGCTCACCACGGGTAGGATAGGATCTAGGAGTAGGTGGATAGAGGCTAAGGTACATAAAGGAGTACTATATTGCGCATAACACACTCTATACTTATGATGCTCTGGATTAAATGTCAAAATGGTTTTGAAATAGTTTTTCGTTTAATTCGACAAATCATGCAATTAAAATGGAGAAAAAGTATTAAAAAGTCATTCTCATTTATTTATTGTGTATGTTACAACGTTTTTAATCATTCCCGGATACATCGACCACGAGTGTGATAATCAAACAAACATTTGAATCACTTTCATCAATATTTCCATGGTGATATCATTCACGGTGACACGGGACATTTATTTTCGTTATTCACAATAACCTCGACTAATAAATCCATAATAGTAGAGTGGGTGACATTCAGAATATCAACATAAGTCCTTTTTAATGCATTTTTTGCCGGTTGGCTTGACACCATAAGTTTTTTTATTCCATTTACAATGCACTTTTCAAAATTTCGTCAATTCTGACATCTTTAAAATTTATGCGTTTTGTGTGATTTCCAAAATAGATTCGTTACCTATGTCCTATGTTCTTTTGTTTTCTAAATTTACATCGGCCATATTTAGTCGAGATGATTAAAAAATCACTTTTGGGCTGGAGAATGCTGTCGAAAATGAATTTTCATATATATTTTTTCAGACGCAATCAAGTGTGCATGTTAATTGCTGAAATGGTTGTAGATTGATTCCTTTGTTTATGTTCTTGTGGTTCTGTCTCAAAGAACGTCGTTTGTCCCTCGTGATGAACGCATTATTATTTTAGAACACTTCGTAAGCTTATAACACACGGCTTCGCATCGTTAGCACAAGCACGACTAGTCCTAAAATTTTCCAATTCACTCATATTGTTGTCTTCTTCTTCTTTTGTAACCTCTATTGTGTCCACTGCTGCATGTAGGCCTTTCCTTTGATTTTCTCTGTCCATTTCCACTTGTTGTCGATTTCCGCCCGCCGTTCGTTTAATGCTGTTGGTTCATCTTTGCGGTGGACGTCCCATTGGTCGTTTCGTTTGTGATCGTCATTGTATAATCACGTTGGTCCACCGATCATCGATCAGCACATTACATACTTATAGTTTCCTCGAGCTGCGCTTTCGGTGTACGTACACATCTCGTATGTATCTGCTCATGTTGAAAACTACCATTGTTGCTACTAACGACCGTGGCTGTTTATCAACCGCATCCGCATGTCCCGAGTAATTAGAATGTTTTGCTATGTAACGGTAATCAGAACTGTATACGTTCGATACGTTTACAGAAAAACAAATGTACAATTCAATTTTTAAAAAATTTTCCGCTGCGACGGCGCAACGAAAGATACAGGGAGAGCCCTTCTTTTAAACTGAACTCACCGTCTCTATGCTATATGCAACGTAAATATAAAACATATGAAGGGACCCGTACGTATCAGAATAATCCACATTAAGTTGTATTGGAAATTGCCGATAGAACAATACTGAAAAACCCGTCCGAAGAAACGGTGTAAAAGAACCCTCCCGAAAGAACAAAATTGATCTCTAAATAGACAGAAATGTTCGCCTCAATTTTCTCTACAACATACCAAAAAACAATTTTTTTGTTAAGAGCCGACTTTAGGAACGACCTAGGGCCATAAGGAAATGCATCTTACACATGTGTCCATAGACAAAATGTTTCCCTCAATCTGCTCTGAAATATGACAAAAAAATGTTTTTTTGGTTAGGGCCGACCTTAGGACCGACCAGAGGCTCACTTGAACCCCAAGCACGGGCCCAAATTTGTTTATGAATATAATTCGGTACACGGTTACCTCTTAAATAGAAAAAGAATCAACAAAATTGGTTAGGATTTGCCCGATTTATGCAAACAAAAACACGGTGGGCTTAGTTTCAGGGTCCTGGCTGAGTCCATGGGCATTTTATCAAAAAACTTTCTTCCATAAAATGTGAGACATTCCTAGACCTTTCGATTAAAATTTTTTTTTTGAAAATCGGAAGATATTTATATTCGAATTACGTACAAAAAAAATGTAGGGCCCTAGCAGAGACTCTTTTTTAGTGCCCTAGCTAAGTTCAAGGGCTCAAAATAAAAAAAAATATTCAAACAATCTTTCAAACAAAAAAAAGTTTATGACAATCGGAATAGATTTACTCGAGCTATGTACAAAAAACATGCCCTAGCATAGAATCGTTTTTAGTGCCCTAGCTAAGTCCAAGGACTCAAATCCAAAAAAGTTTCTTCCATACATTGTCGGCCATGCCCAGATCGTTTAAACAAAAAAAATTTATGAAAATCGGAAAAGATTTACTCGAGTTATATACAAAGACCAAAAACCACTTGCACGGCCCTAGCTCGGCGGCCCTTGAGCCGACAGTGCTCAGATTCAATCCCATATAAGACTTTTTGAAAAAAAAGTTTTTGAAAATCGGTTGAGTTTTACTCGAGTTATCTTGTTGACTGACTCCCGGATCGAAATTCGACTGGTTACAAACGTCGTGGTAAACGCAATAGACCCCTTTTCGAAGAATTTCGTCCTTCGTACCATTACCGTGCTACGAATAGTTGCTTGACGAGCCGCTACGCCATTCCAAACGGGCTTTCGTAAGAGTATGTGAACAACAACAGTGGTCGTTTGTTCCTGTAAGTTCAACATTTCCAATAAAACCATTTGGACCACACTGAAATTAATGTATATTTATGAAAAGTTTAGCACACTCTATTTATTGATTAAAACATCAATTCCGTGATGAGACCATGTACGTATTCGACAAAATATAGATAAAATTTCTTTAGTGTTCAATAAATTAAATGCCTATAAAAGGCTAAAAAACCACACAGCCGAATGGCAAATCTTTTCTATGAATTTGAAATTAATTAACACGTTTTCGCATATCATTATTGACTTTATTATTGATGAATGTTTTCTGAAATTGCAATATAGAAAAAAATCGACACATTGGATATTTTGTTTCTAAAAGTTTCTGTTAGTGTCGACGCCAACGTCAAACATGTTTTGGAAAAATAGTTCAAACACGGATGTGCCAGAAGTGCGACAAAAGGAATCGTCAACAGTAAATGATTGCGTTAATTCATTTTCAACAAGTTCACTTTATACGAGTTCATTCGACTTTATGAGCTTGTTTAAATACGTCCAATAATAGTACATTATGTGATTCCAAATTGGTTGTTTTGACTCGGAGGTAGTTTGCTGCATGAGCCGAAGGCAAATGTTGTAATTCTTCTATGGTAGACGATATTAAAGCACTTTCATTGGACCAAACGAAGGTAGAACATGCGAAACTATGCTAGAGGTAGAAGATATTGAAGCATTTTAGTCGAACCAAAAGGAAAATATTTTTATTGGACGTAAATAAGCTCGTATAAAGCCGAATGAATTCGTTTGCGAGGGGTCTCGCACTCGGAGATTTAATGGGATTCAAATCCCAAAAAGTCTCAGAGTGCAGAACCCCTTTTTCCTATCTAAAAATGTATAAATTCAAATGAACCCCTATAAACGAATTTAAATAGCATACAAAAACCTCTTAAAAGGAAAAGTGTGAAAGTCCGTAAGTCCGCTTCCAAAATTAATGATATCGCTTGGGGTGACGCTATTGCTGATAATACACAAAAGTTTGTTTGAATGAAATCTTATGTTCAAAAAATTGCGTCACAAATGCCCGACCCAACGACGAAATAATTTTTCTGTACTTTCAGTTTTTGCGCTGCAAAAATTTGAATTATTTCTTATTGCGTAAATTTAAATTTTTTCGTTTAAAAACTAAAAGTGTTGAAAAATTAGGTTCCATTCAAACACACTTTTGTGTATTATCGGCGATAGCGCCACCTCAAGCGATATCATTAAATTTGGAAGCAGACTTACGTCTTCACGATTCGAAATACAAGCCGAGAGAGGGATTTATTGACGTATAAATTCTTAATTCACATGAAGTTGTTGGCAGTTTACAATAAATTCAGTCCCAGCCAACATTACGGACTGCGTCTCACTTTACCTTTTAAGAGGTTTTTGTATTCGATATCAGCCGTTTTGGAAGTTTGCAGTTGTTAGAACTAAATTTCACGAAAAAAATATTCTGTTAAAAAAAAAAAAATTCTCTGAAAAAAATTTGCTTTGACAAAAATTTTCTTTGAAAAAAATTTTCTCCAAAAAAAATTGTCTCCGAAAAAATATTTTCTCCAAAAAAGTTTTTCTCCGAAAAAAATTTTTATTCAAAAAATTTTTTGCCGAAAAAAATTTTCTCCAACAATATTATTCGCATCAATCTCTATAGCTTTCCCGAAAAAACCAACTTTCTAGCTATTCTAATTCAGAAGATAGCAAAAAATCAAAGACTTTGACAGCTGACAGAGATCTTCTTCTTAAGAGGGGAAAAAACTCAAAAGTTCGCGTATATATGGCTCCTTGTCCGAAAGGTTTTTGTATGGCGTTCTTTGAGTTTGTGGACTTCTTTTTTGGGGGGTGGGGACTGCGTCACGCCCTCCGCTACCGCTGCGAGCATGATGGAAAATGAATTAACGCAATAATGTTACTGCTATCGATTCCCTTTGGTCGAACTTTCTTGATGTAAACAAGGGTATATTTAGTTTACAGAGGTGAGCATCTGATTTATTAAAGCAAAAAGCGTTTTGTATATGGATATACAATACAATTTAGTGGATAATGCCGAAACTCCTGAAATTTTAATTCTTAGAGTAAGTGAGTGGACGGGGACACCAATTTATAGTTGTTTATTATTATTAACTTTGTTTCATTTATCCACACACATAAATGTGCCTTTTCTCATTGTTCATTAATAAAATGTTAAGTTACTTATTCGTTCAGCTATAAATAAAGTTCACGTGCAAAACTTGATTTGGCGAGGTAAATTTTTTTTTCTGCTTTTACATCACATTTACCAATTCAGTAGAAGGTATTCTATTGCTGTTGAATTTGTTAATTAGGGACATTTTTTCGGGTATACATTTGTGAAGAGAATTGGTCGTTTGTTTATAAATACCAAGTGAATACTATCAACATGTTAAACTGAGCTTCGATAATTTTGCATAAAAACAAATTCTACTTCGGTATAACAGTACTTTTGTGTTAGCGCGTATTTCGCCTTGTTTTGCTTCTTTTTTTGGTTTAGTAATTGTTTATTGAGAACAAATAAAGAAACATTTAAATATTACATGACTGGGACTAACAGCCCAGCTATTTTATATTGGGCTGAATATCCATTCTAAAACAAAAACAAAAAATATACAAAAATGAACTTTTACCCTCTAATTTGGCTTTCGAAACGTATTCGATCAATGTTCTGGTCGAGACGGCCAAGTGGCCTCAAAACGAAGGTCTTATGATCCGTTCTACCTTCCCTGTTAAAAATAGGATTTAACAGTTTTGATCCAAAAATTAAATTCACACTTGAAGTCGAACAAACAAAACGACTATCATTTCTAGATATTATGCCCATAAGACACGAATCAGGTTTAATAAAAACAAATTAACAAGTTGGTTTCACAAGAACCCATGGTCTGGTGAACATCTAAACTACAATTCACATACAGACGCAACAAAATTTCCAATTAAGTGAAAAAGTAAGAAGTTCGGCTGACACAGAGTTTCAAGACGAAAAGTATGGAATGTCTTCGTTAGATCCCCACATTGCTTCTTCCTCTTCAGAACACTTAAGGTTAAGACCGCTAGGCACCACTACGATGCATCTTCTAGCGCTTTCAGCCACCATGTATATCTGAAAACTTATTCTATGCAATGTCAATAAATATGAAAAAAAACAGGAAACGATTTCGCACTAAGAAGACTACAAACACCATCAGACCCGTACGAAGATACGCAGTTGTTCGAAAAGAGGTATATTGCGTTTACCACGACGTTTGTAACCAGTCGACTTTCGAGCCGGGAGTTGGTTACTTTTTCGTTTTAGGGTCTAAGTAAGAGAAAAATGCAAAAAAAAAAAAAAATTGTCCGTCCGTCTACGGGTCTAAAAATAGTAAAAAAAATTGATAAAGTTCTAAAAAATCTAATATCCTCACTTAATGCTAGGCCCAAATACCACCTAATACAATTTTCTCATTTTCCTTCGTATACATGAAAGGAAGATGTTCAACCTACGGTCGGTCGGGTGCCTTCGAATTCACATTATTTCTCTACCTATCAGATGTTGACCAGCTGACTTTAATACGTATGCAATAGCAAATTGCTTATGTACTACATGGGGTGAAAAGTCCGCGGCCTCACATAGAGATGGCGTCATTACTTCAGAATTTTTGTTAACATTCAGTAGTACCACCCTTTACTTGTCTACAGCCAAAATTTCCTGACATTTGGTGTCATAGTTTTCGAATTATTGTCAATAGAGTGACGCAGGTTTTTGTTGTTCGTAAAAAATGGAAAATAATGAATTCCGTGTGTTGATTAAACATTGTTTCTTAATGGGAAAAAATACGGTGCAAAGCAAAGAATGGCTGGATAAGTGTTATGGCACATCTTCTCCGTCGTATACAACGGTCAAGAAGTGGCATGCTGAATTTAAACGAGGTAATACAAGCACCGATGATGCCCCACGTTCAGGACGTCCCAGTGAAGCAGTTACTGAAGAAAACATCAAAAGAATCCATCGTATTGTTTTGGCTGATCGGAAAGTTAAAGTTAGTGAAATAGCTGACATCCTCAAAATATCAACAGAACGGGTGCGACACATTTTACACGAGTATTTGGACATGAAAAAGCTTTCTGGGCGATGAGTGCCGCGTTTTCTAACAATTGATCAAAAGCAGCACCGTCTTGACGATTCAGAGCGTAATTTAGCTTTGTTCGAGCGTAATCCAACGGAGTTTTTGCGTAGATTTGTCACGATTGATGAAACGTGGATTCATTACTATACACCAAAGTCCAATCGACAGTCTGCAGAGTGGTTAGAATTTGGTCAAAGCCGACCGAAGCGCCCAAAGGCACAGCGTTCTGCAGGCAAGGTTATGGCCACGATTTTTTGGGATGCGCATGGCATAATATTTATCGACTATTTGGAGAAAGGAAAAACAATAACTGGCGAGTACTATGTCACATTATTGGAACAGCTCGACAACGAGATCAAGAGGAAACGACCGCATATGCAGAAGAAAAAGGTCCTGTTTCATCATGACAATGCACCAGCGCATTCATCCATAAAAGCAACTGTGAAACTGGACTCTTTGGGCTATGAATTACTCCACCACCCACCTTACTCTCCAGATCTGGCCCCCAGCGACTAGTATTTGTTCCCAAACTTAAAAAGATGGCTACAGGGAAAAAGATTTTACTCTAATGATGAGGTGATATCCGAAACAGAGGCCTATTTTGCAGGGTTGGAGAAATCCTATTATACCAAAGGTATCCAAATGTTGCAGGACCGTTGGACTAAGTGCATTTCCCTTCAGGGAGACTTCAGGAAGAATAAAATTAATTTCATATGTAAAAGTTAGTTCTTTCATTGCAAGGCCGCGGACTTTTCACCCCATGTAGTATTGTTAACTCATTTGAATCATTCGAATTAAAAAAAAAAAGAAAACTCCCAGCCGCACCCAACCACACACCCAACCTCTAACAATTCCACAAAGCCTCGACTTGTAATGTAAATCACGAAGCGGCAAACGACCGAGATGTAAAGTTCTAATTCACGAAGTTCGTGTCGTGTTGTTAAGTTATTGTTTTATGTGCTGTAGCGACTAAAGTCTTTTAAAAAAATGATAATTTTTTTTCTTAGCAAAACGAAGGTATTCCGAGAATTTTCATCATCTAACGACTTGTTGTCTTCGAAGTATGCACTAACGACGAGCATGACTACGATCCAACCTGTTATGTCCGATATTTCATAGAAGAAAATTTTTTTAGGGCTCAACATCAAAATGGGTTAAAAAGTTTTGAAGTTACGGTCGAAAAAGTGGTCAAAAACGTGATTTTTTGAAGGTTGGTGATACTTTTTCACCTATATATCTGGGAATTTACATAAGAAATCGCTGAAAATGAATTTATTTATTTATTTATTTATTTATTATTATTAGAAAAAAAACAAACAAACTGTTAAATGTCGTTACTGCGTAGCTCCAGTATGTATAAAAATTCGAAGGAGCTACATACAAATGAAAGATATGGACTTCTGGAAATCACAAAAAAAAGTTAGTGAAAATTGGTTGAGTAGGGTCCTTAGTCACGCTACGCAACAATACAAGGTAGTTAGGTGGTTTTTCAGGTTGAATATTTCTCTATTGGTGAGGTTTTCTGGGCATTGTTGTTGAGAAAAAAGAACCAAACTTTTTTGTGCATGAAAGTAGTGGTCCGAGGCCTCTCCTTAGGGCCTTAGGCTAATCCTAAGGTCTGCCCCATCCCAAAAATATTTCTTTTGCTAATTTACTCCACAATTGAGGGGAACTTTTTTGTGCATTGAAGTATGTTTCCGAGACCTCTCTTCAGGGCTCTGGGTCGGTTCTAAGGTTGGCACAAATAGTTTTGTTTTTTTATGAAAATGTTTTTGCGCGGTAAACGCAGTCCCCACACCCAAAAAAAAACGTCCACAAACCCAAAAATCTCCATACAAAAACCTTTGGGACAAGGAGCCATATATAGGCGAACTTTTGAGTTTTTTCCCCTCGTCCCTTCCCTCTCCAAATTATTTTTACAAAAAACTACGTCGCATCAGCTTTTCAACGAGCCCAGACTCATCAAAACCGGTTGGAAATTGGCTGAGATATCGAGGTTTGAAAATGACATTTTTGTATGGAGAATCAATTTTTCTATTCTTCTCATCATTATGAAAACTTTTTAACTGATCTGTCGGTTTCTATCTATCTATCTCATCTATCTATGTTCTATCTATCTACTAATAATTTTTGATCTCGAGAACAAGACAGCCGATAGACTTTGATCAGGAGAATTTTTTGGGATTTTCAGAAATCTGCCAAAGTGACGCCATCTTGGATTTTTGCTAGGTATGAATTATGCTTCTTTGGGTTTTTAGCTTCGGAATGATAACACTTAGAGAGTTGGTTTCTTCTCGAGAGTTATAGAGTTTCATCAGAAGAATTTTTGGTATCATTTGAAAATGGCTACCAACTGTCATAGCGGCGCCATCTTGGATTTTCGTATATGCTCCGGAATGACACTACTTAGATGGATGGTTTCTTTTAGAACGTTATAGAGTTTGGTCAGGAGAATTTTTTAGCATTTTAAGAAAATGGCTGCCAACTCTCAAAGCGGTTGGATTTTTTGCTAAATGCTGAATAAGAATACCTAGACAGTTGGTTTCTTCAGGAAAGTTATATGAATCAGTGAGAAGAATTGGTGGCACGAAGTGCTCCGAAGGTGACACGAAGTGTTGCGAAGGTAGCCTAAGGTGACACGAAGTGGTCCGAAGGTAGCCGAAGGTGACACGAAGTGTTCCGAAGGCACGCGAAAGTGACACAAAGTATTCCTCAGGTAGCCGAAGGTCATACGAAGTGTTGGAAATTTTTTACGGAAAGAAAACTTTTTTGGAGAAAATTTTTTTGGAGAAACATTTTTTTCGGAGAAATTTTTTTTTGGAGAAAATTTTTTCGGAAAAAATTTTTTTTCGGAGAAAATTTTTTTTCTGAGAAACATTTAAGTTTACCTTAAACAATCTACGCAATAAATTAAAATAAATTTTAAATAGCCGAAAAACCATTTTTACTACCCACCGACATGCACTTGCTTAGGCAGTCATGACTCTCCCGAGATGTCAAATTTTCCAAAAGTGAAAAATTACTTTTCTTACAAGGAATCGAATTCACAATTCACAAAAAAAAAGTAGGATATGTTGTCCCAAAAGTGTACGAAGTCGTTCGAAGTTTTCGCAAAATCACTCTTAAAAGAGTTAAGGCAATATATTTACTTGATACGCTTGAGTCTCTTTGCAACATCTATTCTGTTGCGTACGGGTCCCTTGTTTATGTTTTATTGCTGATTCGGCACCTATTTGATATGTTACAAAAGAAAGAGCAAAAGAGAAGCGTCTAGAAGTACTTTTTGTGGGGCTAATTATCACCATTTAGTTAAGTAAAGGTCTGGGGAGAAGAAAGGTGCTAATTATTTGATTTTCTATACGATATTTTTAACTAAAACGAATACTTTATTTCTTTCAGAGACAGCCTAATAACAAATATTGTCTACTATTTAAAGCCAGCCAACATGGGATCGAACGCTTGGAAATATGCGACAAAGAAGACGACAAAAATCCAAAAATTATAACATTAGAAAATTGTGTTAAAATTACTCAAGAACCTCCGCCGGCTAATCTAATTCACGTAGTTACTAAGAGTGGTACTCTAACATTAAACGCGGTAAATGACAACGATCTCAAAAAATGGCTGAACGCTTTACAAAGTGTTGCATTTAAAGACAAGGGTACATTGCCCCGGAACTCTGTCATCGAGGAAGACAATGACTTGTATTGTACGTCCTACAGCGACGGAGTTTTTACCATAAGACTTCATTCATCCGATACGTCGGTAAAGTGTAATTTAGAAGCAAAAACGTATGTGCTGCATTTAACAACAACCGAACTGCAACTTAAATCGATGGACGAAAACAATAGCATCGTTGCTAAATGGCCGTATCGATATATTCGAAAATATGGGTATCGCGACGGTAAATTTACTTTCGAGGCTGGTAGAAAGTGTGATACGGGAGAGGGTGTTTTCAGTTTGGAACATTCAAACCCACAAGAAATATTTAGGTGCATGGCAGCGAAAATGAAATCAATGAAAAAATTGATCAGTGGTGACAGTATAGGAAGTTTGGATTGTGGCGAACATCAACTAAATGCAGCTCTGTCCATGGAAGCTGGTTCTCGAAGTCCATTGCCTCCGTCACCAAATCATCATAGCCATTCCGAAAGCGAACTCAATCAAAGTGGACATCTAATTAGAGGTTTTTTGTCTTCAAACGATTCGCTGAACAATGTTTCTACGTCATCTAGTTCCATTCCATTAATCAAACATACTCCTCACAAACCACCCCGAAAATCTTTGGGTATAGTAGACAATGAAAATCGTACAACCAAATCACAGAAACATTCCAAAACACTGCCAATTTCTACTGAAACTATTAAATCGGGCACGATTGTGTTGAAAACACCACCTGAGCCGAATAAAACTCTTACACCGTTAATCATTCCAACAACAGAATCTTCAAATGAAATGCCGCCAAAATTACCGATTCGTAATGAGAGTAAACCAAACGACGAACGGGATTACGAATCAATAGAAACTATCACGAATGCATGGCGCACCAGAGGAATCGACGATATTAAACACACAGAACGAATGACAACACCGGAAGATGAAATCGTTGAATTTGCATGGCAACGTTCACAGTCTCAGGTGGACAGCTGTGACAAACGTTTAGTCATTTCATCAACAATCGAATCAGACGTGAATATGATCGATGACAATTACGATCGTTTGGAATTCTTCCCCGCTAAGACTAAGACTTCTAGTGATTACAAAACTGTCGTTACGATAAATTCTGCTGCAGTCAAACCAAGCACCACGGCAAATGATTATGAGATTATTGGAGGTCTAGACATTTCGCCATGTCGATTGGCTGATGATAGCTACTTGGGATATGGGGTGCTAAGGAAACCAGCATCTTCGTTGAACACGGTATCGCATGACGAAGTACTTGGACATCATGAATATAATGGATTAGATTACGCAATAGTCAGCAAGCCGAAAAGGGTTTAAGCCAAAGAAAAAAAAATGAATCTCGTGTAATACGAACGAAAAATGGCCCATTCAGCGAAAATTTACCTAAAAAAAGTTTAAAGCTTCTCCGACGCCCTAAGTGCTAACTATGGCAAGACGCAAACAACGTATTGTTTTTACAAAGAAATCAATTGTCTTTTACACTTCGGTTGAAAAAAGAAGTAAAGCAAGTAGAAAACTAGGATCCTTATGTCATTCCAATTGTTTTCGATAAACTGTTTTTACCAGTCAATTCTCTAATGTGACAAAGAAACTACACTAAACTCATTGAAAACGTATTCGCAGAGTCAAAATGAAATAGTTATTCACACAAAGCAGGCAATACTAGCTGATTTCGACGGCAAAAAAAATTTTCAACAATTTTTGTGAATCGTATTGGGCCTTCCATATTATGTACGTACGAAGAGGACATGGGGCGGAGTTTGGGATATGAATACATGCACACAAGCTATTCATTCATACAATGACTTTTTCTTATTCCCAGCTTCATATTGAACGGTACTCGGAGATTTATTTGCCGCTGAAAAACCATATAATAAAATCAATATCCGTAGTTAGGGTTAGACATGTAGATACGGTGGCGCCATCAGCTGACACAGACAAGCAAAAATCCCGAAAATTAAAATCCCGAATGCATAAATCCCGAAAATCCAAAATCCCGAAAATCAATAATCACGAATGTGCAAATATCCCGAAAAACCATAATCCCGAATGAAAAAAAAATGTGAAATATTAAAAATCCTGATTGATACGAGTGAATTTGAGTTTCGGGGGCTCTGCCCTCTGACCCCGCGCCTGCGGCGGGCTTATTTTTTACGCCTGCGGCTGGCTTTTTTTACGTCTTGCAGACGGCATAACGTGCATGGGGCTCTGCCCCAAACCGCGCTAGAGGCTCTGCCCCTTAGACCCCACAAGGGGGGCTATACTCCCCTTGACCCCTCACAGCGGAGCTGCCGCACCTCCACCCCGCTTTTTTTTCTTATTAATTTCACCTTCGCTGAGACGCAACTCAAAAAACTACTTTCTCCTTAAACCTAAACATTCGGGATTTTTGTTATTCGGGATTTTTGCATTCTGGATTTGTGCATTCGGGATTTTTGACGGCCACCAAATTAACAGTTTTCCGGCTTGGGTAAGTTTTTTCCGGTTGCACCAACTGCTTCAACAATCCCTCAATCAAATTTCCGAATGGTCTGACATTTGAAGAGATTTTTCACTCTTTTTCACGCACGTGAAAAAATTCCATTATGTTCGACATAATAAAATTTTTTCACTAGCGAAAATTGAGAGTGTAACATTTCGCCTAGCGAAATGTCGGTGAAAAAAAATTCTCCACAAGTCAAAAATTTCCCTAGCGAATTCGAAACGTCGTAACATGAAATATCGCCTTGGCGAAAAGGCCAGTGAAAAAAATGTACAATTTTGTATGGATTTCACGAGCGATTTCATTCCACGCGGAAGTCAATACAAGCCTCAATGTCGAAAACTCTCCGAAGTATGAATTCTCAAAAGTGACCGAAGGAAGGAATAAAAAGAAAAACGCGAGGTGAAAAAGGAGCCACTGCAGTAACTTTCGAGTTTCAAATTTGTACAAAAAAAATTCTTTGCTTGCTTCGCTCGCGCATCATTTTTCTTGTACTCTCAATAACATTTAAAAGTATCCAGTCTGTATTTAGACAAAAAGAATTTAGATTGTTATTAGTGGATACTTTTAAATGTTATTTAAGAAAGAAATTAATGCAACGAAAATTGCTACTTAAAATTAGTATTTAATGTTAGACTGAATTTAGTCACTTTTTATAACCTCTATAGAGAATCTATATATATTAAAGATATGAGCAGAAATAGCGCTGTTTAGAGGATAATATTTAACTTGTTAAAATTCGGAACGGGTCGAAGTCTCAGTCTAATAAGCTCCAGTCTGGGTCTGGGTAAAACCAAAGTAGACCCAAACCTGATTTACAGTCAGACATTTATAACTTTTTCCGCGGTACACCGCAATTTCAAACAAAAGAAATGGAAATGATGAAAGTTATAAATGTATGGCTGTACAATTTCACGTTCAGCAGCGATTTTCCAACATGAATACATATCCCTTTGTAGGTCATCTTCTTTTTTTCTGAAATCAGTTTTAGGGTGATGTTTACAAGGCTGCCGCGGTATCGCTATCAACCCTATCAAAGCTATGTATGTGCGCTATTCGCTATACTTACATCAAGTTTCTATTAGTTCGAAATTTTCGGAGATATCTGAACTAATTTACCTAAAATATACGTTCTGTGAATATTCTTTTACCTAGGTGCAATACGATACAAATCAAGTCTCTTAAAAACTCCGTAAAACAACTCGAAACCTGTCGTCTGAAAACACAGCATATATGTAAGCGACCCGTACGCATCAGAATGTTGCAAAAAGACTCGTACGTATCTCAATAAATATTACCTTAAATCTTCATTTAATGTGGACGCAATTTCATACATGTAATTACCTCTACATTAAATTGAATCGGAAATTGCCGAAAGAGCAATATTGAAAAACCCGTCCGAAGCAACGACGCAAAAAACCTCTAATCCTTAGGGTCAAAACACATTAGCAATTTGAATTGTCGATCTCAGCAATTATTATATCAGAATTCGTTTCGGCATTTATTATTTTCATATAGAGCGAAAAATCATTGTAGGGAAATAAACATTGTAGTACTGAAAACTAGTATGGAAATTAGTGAGATCGACAATTCAAATTGCTAATGTGTTTTGACCCTTAGAAAACGCCCAAAATTTAAGAACAAAGTTTCAAAAAAAGTTAAGAAATTTCCCACAAATTTCAAAGAAAAGTTACTAGGTGAGGCCCTTGACCCATACTTCCATAGACAAGAGTCTCCTCTTTTTTCTCTACAACACTGCACGAAAAACCACCATATATCGTGTAGGGTCGCGTAGCGTGAGTTTGGTCCACACTAAGCTAGTAGCCTGAACCTCTCGACAGATTTCCTCTAATTTAATTTTCGTGATTTTCTGATGTCCACATCTTTCATTCGAAACCTTGAAGAGCAATTTCCGTTCTAATTTCTCATAAATATTAGGGAAAAAGTTCCACAAACCTAAAAAACCACGTTTTTGACTCTTTTTACGACCGTATCTTCGAAAGTTATTGACTGATTTCGGTTAAATTCAATTCCATAATAAGTTTGTCAATTATCTTTCATGAAAAAAAAATTCTGTAAATAAGGATAAGAAAAACACGTTGGGCCCTAGTAAGAGACTCAATTTTATGGTCATGGCTGAGTCCAAAGGCTTAAAATCAAAACATCATCTTCCATAAATTATCGATCATTTCCAGACCTTTCGAACAAAAAATATTTTTGAAAATCGGAAGACATTTACTAGATTTACTCCAGACCCAAAATCACTTAGGCAGCCCTAGCTCAGTGGCACTTTTTTCAAAAATCCCAATCTGCTATCCCAAACACACGCACTACCTTTCCCCTTATCCGTTACCGATCAAAGACTTATGGTACGCATGGTTTTAAGGTAGGGAGTTTAAATTTCCATTCGATAGAAGAATTTTCATAATAATGTAGAAAAAAAGCATCCAAAGACGACCGTACTTTGCACGCCTCTTCAGTTAATTACTTACTTACCTTCAGTTGACTACAAAATATCAAATTGTGGGCTTGAAGTGAGTTGAGTTATATTCCAACTCGAATCTGCCTGGAAGAACGTGGAAACTCTGCACTGTAGCTGTCTCTATTTCATAATAAATAGCACTTTTTTGCGCTAGTTCTCTTAGCACGGTAGCCTTGGATTTTTATCAAGGTAAACCTGAACTAAAAGATGGGTAAATAAATTTTGATCGAATTTAGGTTTTTACTTCGACAGGAAGTCCAAATGTAACGAGTTTTGAGACATATGGAAGTTGAGATTTAAAAATTTCGCTTGCTGCGCATGTAAGCAATATTTAGGTTTGAAGAGAAAATTTGTAGAAATGTTCTTCTCAAAATAGACTTGGAGGCCTAACCCGAGCGCTAGGACCTAGGAGAAAAAATGTTCATCTCAATGTTCTGCATTATCTTTGCACGAGATCAATTCTTCATTCCACAAAAAATTCTCTTTGCGATAGATTCTCCGTATAGAACCAACCCGTATCGTGTAAGGTCGAGTTGAATTCATCCGTTTAACTCCATAGATCCTATACCCAGATCCACTCAACTGTCATTATACTTCCTTTCTTGCACTTCTTCAACCATATCTCCGGACCAATTTCACCGATTTGTAACTCATCTTTGAACTTAGATTTTATCAGTTTGGTCTGGAACACAGATCTTAAAAATCATGAAAACCTTTGCGTGCCGACCAGGAACCTGTCTAATATGATAGGTCCTAGTTAGGCCACTTTCGGAGGGTGCACGACGTAGTCGCCTAGTGTCTTAGCTGATAGAATTTAGGGCATTCACATATGACGTGAAAGCCTGTTTCCTCTTCCAAGCCAGTCTGGTCACCCGAAATTCTCATCTTCGTCAGGTGCTTGTTGAGTCCGCAATGTCAGGTCGTCGCACTAACCTACCTTCTTATGCGATCCCGGCCCATCGTCAGGAGCTTTTTAGTCCATCTCTCGTTCGGAGTGGGGAAGAAATGCTTGGTATGCATTCCTCCTTCGTACGTCGTCCAGCTTTTTCTTTGCTCTGCCCTAACCCAGTCCTTCACCGTTTTCGCACAAAACGAATTCGGGATGAGGATGTGAGGTTCAGGTCCGTATGTAACTGCCGTTGAGCCGGTTTTTGCCAGATCATCAGCCTTCTCATTACCGTCCACTCCGGAGTGCCCAGGCACCCAAACTAGTTTGACTCGATTTCTCGGCCCTATCTGGTTCAAGTAGCCTTTTCATAGAAGTCACAATGGGTGATATCAGCGCTTTTATTGCTGATTCACGATCAGTGCACACGATCACGTCTTCGCTATTCAGCCCCTGGAAGATGCTGGATAACCTTCCCAGGTTAATCCAGGTGCCGGTATCCGTCTTCGGGTCGTATACCCCGGCTGCGGTCCCTTCACCTGTCTTCGACCCGTCTGTGAATCTGACCCATTCACTGTCGGGTAGCGTAAGTGGCCACCCATTCGCCCACTCACTCGTCCCTGTTTGGGAACAGTACTTCAAAGTTTCCTTCGAAACTTAGTTTCTGTGTCATAAAGTCCCGCGGCATGTCAAAAATCTGATCAGAGATCATATTTTTGATCTTCCCGTGCCCGGTCGGAGACCACCAGTCTGCTGTTGGAAAAGCATGTCGATAGAAGGCACTGCTAGTTGCAATTCCAGTGCCGCCGTTGCCGTTGTCTTCATGGCACCCGTGGCACACACACCAACCGCTGAACTGCTTTCATCCTTTCCCTCGCTGTCTGCACGTTGAGCCTCGGCCACCATACTACGCAGCCATGACTTACCGCGGGCCTTATTACCGCTTCGTACATCCACAGCATTGCTTTAAAGGATAGGCCCCAGCTCTTCCCGATAGCACTTTTGCAAATCCAGAAGGCCGTCAGAGCTTTTTGAGCCTTGCCATCTACATGGGCGATCCAGTTTAGCTTACGGTCGAGTGTTACTCCCAGATATTTGACCTGGGGCCTAATTTCAACGTCCTTCCCGAAGATTCTCATTTTCCCAACAAGATCTGAACCTGTGAGCCTTCGACTGAACAGCACTATGTCCGTCTTATTTAGGTTTACTTGCAGACCCCTTTCTCGACACCACCGCTCCACTACTCTCAGAGCCATTCTCAAGCAGTCACCGAGGGTGCTCTCGAACTTACCTTTGATTAAAATGGTCAGGTCGTCCGAGTAGCCCTGGGTAAGGAAACCGCTCTCGTTTAGCTCCCTTAGTAGGGAATCAACCACACTGCACCATAGCAGGGGTGAAAGAATGCCGCCTTGAGGACATCCTTTGGCAACCCAGAGATCTTTGAACTTAGACCATGGTACTCACAAATCGGACTTGCAGGGTAAAGTAATATTGTTTAGTTGTGTTCCCTACAATTCCTTCCAACGGTACGATGGCGCTACACTTAGCTTCGCATGACTTAAACCGATTCAGTCACTTTTGTTTTTATAATCTAACAATCGGAACAAATCCGTGTGCGGTTGAGTTTCGAACAAACGCACTGGCAACTCAATCTGTAGTCACGGAAGGCCAGAGTATATTTTGTATTGGGGGCTCTACCCCCGCGCCTCAAATCCTGCTGGCGGCTTTCTTCTGCAAGGGGGATGAAAAAAAATGTTTCCCATTATAAAGACTGCCGCTGTCGACCCCGACGAAATTTGAAGAAATGACGAAAAAATTGAATATGGAAATAATGGCTTTGTCATTTTGGTCAATTTTTTTCGCGTCGATATTTTAACAATAGTATATTATAATACAAGGGGTATAATTACGCGATTGTTGCCCTTGTATTATACGATAGTTTATCACATTAAATAAAAATACTCATCGAATTTGTTGCAAAAAATTTCGTCTACATTGATTTTTTGATTTAGTATATGGTTGTCATAACAACACACGTTTTATCCTCATTTTTTAAAGAACCGGGTTTTTATAGCGTCATTACAACCCTACAACAAGAAAGTTGACTAAAATAGGCCGATTATAGCCCTATTATTAGGGTAATAATTTGCTTATTATAGGCTCGAATGTGATAAAGATGTTTTATATTCGACACAAAACTCCAGGAACAAATTTTTCTCAAAAAGACAAGGCGAAGATCGACAAATTAATGAAATTGAGTGATTCCTTACTTTTCCTATGCTTTGCCGAAAATCATTTTTTGACATTTACAAAATGTCGTTGAAATCGTGTTTGTTTAGTCAAAGAGTGGAAATAATGCTACAAAGGATTTATAAGAAGTGATGTGTTTCCAATTAAAAATTAAAATGCACTCACAAAAATAGACAGGTGCTTTGCGTACGATTGAGAAGTTAGTTTTTAAGGAATAATTTTTATTAACATTTAGTCCAAAAGTGCCACAATAATTATAAATTATTTACTCCATTGTTTGTACTTATGAACCAGTTGTTTAATTATATTAAAAAAGGTTATTTACATCAAATAAAAGAGAAATCAGCTGTAAAAATTATTTTGAGTTTACACTTTCTTCCGTTGAGTCTGAAATTTCTTCAATAAATTCACCCAGTCCCAATCGTTTTACCGTCTCTCCTTTTTCGGCTAAGATTTGTTCAATATTCCTTTTTCCGTTCATGTCTGTAAACCAATTTAAATTATCAGCAATCAAATGATTATTCGAGCAACCATCACAGCGTACCTGAAATCAAAAAGTAAATACAAATAAATGCCGCCGTCAGACACTTAATAGCGAAAGCGGTGTCTATCTGGTGTCTAAATACCGAAAAAAGGAGCCAGTTCGGCGTCACACCGAAAAATTGGGTTAAAAATGTACAGAGCCGGATTTTTTAACTAATACGGTACTGTCTGACTAACTGCAGATAATTCTTCATTATTAAAATCATCCTCGAACCAATTACCTTACAACCTTATACCATGTCGACCATTCAATCGGTATTTCCACTTTGTAAATTATGTAATCGCTATAGAATTTGATTGTACACCAAATGTACTCTCAATCACTCAATATGAAAAATATATCACTTTACATAAAACAATGGTAATTCAAGCAAATTCGTAATGGTAACTCAGGGTAGAATGTGTTGTTAAAAAGGAAACGCTGTGTTTTATCTCAATTTATTATAGATAGTGCACTAAGAGTAAATGAAATGAAAATAACGTTATTCCTCTTAACATACCGATGAAATTGGTGTAACCCAATCTTTTAGGTCTTCTTGAGTCTTGTCTGAGAACGTTTATTTGAACATTTTGGAAAGAATACTTTTGCTGATGCCGCTTCTCTTCCTTCATCATTCAAAATAAATGCAAGATTGAATCGGACCTGTCGCAAGTTTGGTTGTCAATTTGGAAGAAATGATAATTGTTAAATGTAGAAACTATTAATCTCTGAAGAATCGGCTTAAAAAGCCGATGGTCCTGAACAAGACTTATTTGCACAGACAGTAGGCATGCATTTCTTCTCAGGAATTTAGGAAACCGCCCATTAGAGCAAACTACAGAACTATGAAGCTCCTAATCAGACAAGTAATGAACGGTGCCGGTGTCGCAATGCCTGTTCACTAAACTATTACATTCGTATTTGTATTCGGCTCAGTGACGTTCATGTCGCTGTCATCCTATTACAGATTACAGATTCCAGATTCCACTTTCATAATAAAAAACGAATGTTGATTCCACGAGGGTTCCACTATAAAAATTTACACCGAGTTTACACGAATTTTTCGAGTTTTTGAATTTCGTCTACATTTTATAGATTCCGTTTTTTAATTTTCAGTTTGTTATAGGATTCGGCAACATCGACAAATTTGCGTTGCATGGCCGAATTGAGTTACAAATCTATAATTGTTTCTTCTTCGGCAATGATGAATGAATATTGGATGAATAAGTGACTAATTCTTCAGAGAGAGTTACACTTACAATGACAACTCCTTTGTTATATCCCAGCTTGCTAATATTTTTGGTATTTCTGGTTTGACAAACTTTACATGTAAACACTAATCGCAATTGGCTTTCGATTTTTCCCAATTTATGTTGTCCCGTTTCTGATGCAATATTGTGTGCAGATGAACATTGTCTCACTGGATTGAATGTCCCCAGATACCGCAAACAACATACCGCAACGTCATTATGAAATACTATGGGTTTGTTTAATGCCCGGCTAATTCCTCGCGAAATTTTGCATGATGTAATTAATGTTGACCTGAACATATTAAATTAATACACGATCACTACTGGAAGTCACGGAATTGGTTTCGATTTTTATTGTTTTTGTTTTCATACTTTGACAATGTTGAAAATACATAATAAATGAAACCGTTTAAAAACTTGACAAAACTAAACTACATTATCGACTAGAAGACGTTTATTAATAATATATTGGTGTATTTATGTGGGTTTACACTTCATGATCATATACCATACGCGATCATATGAGATCAAATAAGTTACAGGTCAGAGTGGTTATGGTTACATAACTTTTTCCCTGAGTCGGGTTCATACCATTCTTATGCAATTTTCAAACCAGACATGGGCGACGCCGAAAATCAGCCGTCGACACATTTTCACCCAGCCGAACCGCCTGTACTTTATTACCGGCTGAGCCGGCTGAAAACGGCTGGTTGTATAATGTTAGTTCTGCAACTTTAAAAAATTGAAATAAACATGAATTTCCCAATTTTTTTAAATCCTAATTCATGCAGCCATTGAAATAGGTCAAAATAAGATCATTTCTACCGATTTCTTCAAGCTTTTTCAACTTTTCTGGCACATGTATATGTACAGCAAACTCCAAAAACAGTTGTAGAAGCCAATAATGAAAGCTACTGGTCTCAGAAAAAATCTGTCAAATATTGTGATAATTTGTCTTCGTATTTAGTTAGGTATCCCGCGCAATCATATCCAACTTAACATTTCTCTGGGGTAATATTGCTGAACTTTACAGCTACTACCGAATTTAATTTGTAAAAATGAACGCCGCAGGCCGTTAAATAAAAGGGAAAAAAAGAAACGGGGACGAGGGGCGGCAGAGTTTACTGCTACATACTATTTTTCAAATTATTTACTGAAACCCGGTCGGAATAACCCCGAGGATTTTTTTCGACTGGAAGTTACTTTATACGGTATTTTTGGCCGGGAGTTTCATAGTTATTATTAATTTAGTAAAATTTCACCAATGTTTATGATTTTGCTTGAAAAGCAGTGTTGCAGTGTTTTCTGCGATGTTTTTCCGAACGAAAACCTGCGTAAACAACAAATTATTCAAAATTATAGCTTATGCACTGTGAGAGTATGACTGTTACACGAATCATAGATGAATCAGAATTCAAAAAGTTTGAGTATAAAGGTCGAAAGTTGCTTTGAAAATTAATCGCATTCCAAGTTCGTTAGCGATGTTAATTCAGAGCAAATTTGTACCTTCATACTTTTACTTTTTAAATTCTGATTCATCTATTATTTGCATAAGAGTCATCCACTCACAGTATGAGGAATAATTTTTTATTTACGCAGGATTCTCTTCCAAAAAAAAAAACATCGGAAATTGGACAGTTCATATTTTCGCGACGTGAAAATTTGCTCTGAAATTAATAACATCGCAAACCAACTGCGATGCAATGATTTTTATGCAAATATTCCGATAACCCCGATAACATATAATAAACATTCCATAAAATTGATACTCATCATTTATTCATTTCAGCTGTATTTATTGGTAAAAGTTGTTGGCATATATGTTTATTGAATTTACATATGCATCGGTCGAAAATAAATAGATCTTTGATTCGGGCGGGTCTGTCAGAATTGCCTAAGAAACATTTTCTAATGCTTTCAAAGGCAATATTGCTGCAGCAGTGTAACGCCATCCATCCATTTTTTGTTTAGTGATGTCGGTATTGAGGCCATCTTTGTTGTTTCTGTTTATAGTCAAGTAGTCATTTTAATCATTTCTGATTTTAAAATTCTAACACCGTAATGCAATAAGCACAAATTCATGCATTTATAAGTTGCACTGCGTGCATAGTATCTTCAGTCTTTATAAGCGTTGAAATTCCCTAAATCATGGTAATAATAATTCGAATAAAATCCATCACCTTACAGATGCTCTCAAGAAGAAAATTTATTGTGATGTCGTCCTTTTCAGAATTTTTAACAAGAACCCAAATGAATCGTTCTGAGTGAAAATGAAGAGTGTTTTGCTAGTTTTGAGTTTACTGTCACCGCTGGTCATTGTGGCGGATGCAATCGCAGGTTGTCCGGTCAAATGCGTGTGTCGTCTTGTCAGTCAAAATAGCCAAAACGTAAACGGTATTAAAGTAAAATGTGGTGGAAATCCTCAAGCTAAATTAACGAGTATTAAGGAAATTGGGATCGATAGCATTCGAAGTGATATCGTGAATTTGTAAGACATTTATTTACAATACTACAATCCAACAGGAAATTGTGCTAATTGCTTCAAACTTTTAGAGATCTGAGCAAAAATCTTATCAGCACGATAGAGCCAAACGATTTTGTCAATTTTACGAGCTTAAAGAAGTTGGATTTGAGTGATAATTCGTTGAGGAAAATAGACGCTTCCAGTTTTGGCGAAATGTTGGCATTGGAAAAGTTAAAATTGTCATACAATCTCATAGTTCACATATTCCAAGGAGCCTTCGATAAGTTGCCAATGTTGAAACAGCTGTAAGTTCGAATGAGTCACAGCGTGTAATTTCAATCCAACTAACTTTTGATTTTCAATTAGGAACATTTCTGGAAATGCATTAGCTTGCGATTGTGATCTGTTGTGGCTGATTCCATGGTCAGCAGCAAACAAAGTCAAATTGATGCCTGCTCCGCAATGCGAAACCCCTTCGCCGTTCAATGGTCAGCTACTGAAAAAATTGAAAATTGGAACGGATTTGCACTGCGAGTCACCGTTGCAACCGCTGTTGGAATTGAATCCCGACCAGGATCAGGTGAGATAAAAACAATTCAATTGTTAAGACAGGATTAGTGACCCATATGTTTATGGTTGTAGCTCGTTTTCGAGGGCGATGCATTCACTTTGAGGTGTAGAGCACCTCGAGTGGCTGTGGGTGATACTCACGAATCGGAAGATGTTCCAACCAGGGCGCATGTATTTTGGGGATGGTCGGAAAAAATTCTCGAACCGAATTCCACCGAAGACATTGTATATCACGATCCAAAGAAGATATTCCCATCTATTGAAATAATCGACGCTCGTCATTTAACGGACAGTGGATTGCTGGACTCGATTTTACGAATCCCGTACTCCACTCGAAATCATTCGGGTACATGGGATTGCCGTTTACGTTCGCAGCAAGCAAATCTTTCTCGCAGCATCGCTGTGACGATTATTTCAGAATCAACAAAATACTGTTCGGCTCAAATTACATCCGATAACAAAGGCAAATATTCCTGGCCGAAGACTATGCGGGGCAAAACTGTTCGGCTAACTTGCGCACGTGAAGGTGCACCCAATCTGTACGCAATGAATCATTGCAGCAATTTGGGTGAATGGACAGATTTGGACACATCGTCATGTCCGTATATTCGTGAGACGACAAGAATCTTGGAGCAATTTTCAAAAGTCAATTTGTCAATAGCTAGAGGAAGCGTCTTAGAAAGTGCTAAAAGACTTCGTAACTATACGAATTTAGATCTAAATGGTCATAGATTCAATGATCCAATGGATGTTGTGTACATTGCGAAGACAGTGACAAACTACTTGGATTTTGTTGTACAGGAGAAAGATCTGGGATCGATGTTGTTGGACATTGTATCCCAGGTGATGCGCTTCAGCATTCAATTACTACAAGCTGCCCAATATATAGATAGTTCGTGCACAAAATTGATAGTAGCTGCCGAACAAGCTAGCTTGATGCTAGCTGCCTATACACCGGAGGCTCAGACGCAAAAGAACAATTTAGCCATAGAAATTTTTAAGATCCGTATGGATAGCTTTTCAGGATTGACCTGTACTTGGTTTAAGTCTGACAATGCAGCAGATGGTGAGAAAAGAACGTTTCAATGTAGCACCGCAAACAATGGCGAAGGGATCGGAATCCATGAGAGACACATAGACGCTATCATTCAAATTCCTTCAAATTTAATTACGCCGATCAATAGCCAATCTTTGTCCACACAACAATTGCAAGTGTCTGTTTTCGAGGACAGTAATTTATTTCCACAAAATCGCAATCAATCGACTTTGGAAGTTACATCGTGTGTAATAGGAGCTAAGTTGTTAAGCAAACCGATAAGCAATGTGTCGGAGTCGATTTTCATAATGTTACGGGCGGCACCGTTTCATCATAAACACAGCACACCGCATCTGGTATGGTGGGATCCAGAATTGAATAATGGGGTTGGTGGATGGTCGCCACAAGGTAAATCATTTGATTCAAGTCACACATTTTGGTATTGAAATTCTATATTCGAAAAAAGGTTGCCGGTTCGCTCAATTGCATCAAGGACTGTGGGTGTTCTCATGCTATCGGCTCGGTTACTACGGTTTACAGCAAAATACAAAGTACCTCAATGATTTTCCTGATGAATTGGCTGGAGCAAGATTCCGATATTCACCACCCGCATTTTATATTGGTGGCATAGTGCTGTTTACATGCACATGGATAAACATCGTCACGTACATCGCATATGGAAATTCCATTCAAATGGCTCGCCGAACCAAGCACTCATTGATCAATACTTGGTTGGCAATGGCTTTACTTTGTTTCGTTTTTACAATTGGCATCTTCCAAACGGAAGACTACCGCACGTGTCAGAGCATCGGTGTGAGCATTCATTATTTCAGTCTTTGCGTCATTTTGTGGATTTGTGTATGCGTGAGCAATATGTACAAACGACTGTCAAGGCATGATCGAAACATATCCTTACCGTCCGAAGATCTACCGAAAAATATTAGCCAGAAACCGATATTGGGACTGTACTTAGTTGGATGGGGAATAGCGTTGATCATCTGTGGTATTAGCGGTTCGGTGAATATTCGCGAGTACGCTTCTTATTCATACTGTTTCCTGAAGTCCGGACCGGCTTTGAGTGCAGTTTTTGTCCCAGCTGTCATTTTAATTGCATTTTTGGTCATTTTATTCGTATGCATCAAGTGTAGCATTAGCACTCCGGAAGATATCGGGCATATGTCAGAGGGAACTCAGGCTACCGAAAATGTTGACTTGGACATGCTGGAACCGAATTTACACAGAAATGGTGATCGATATCGTAGCATTAGCTTAAGTACACCAACTACGAGCTCGGCAGAAGATTTAGAACATACGAACGGAGCTCAATTGAAGGCACATGTGATTGTGCTATTCCTGTACCTTGTAGCATGGCTATTCGCATCGATAAGCGTTGCCACCCCTTTTTCCGATCGAATACTTTACGAGGAAGAATTGTTTAGCATCATTTACGCTATTGCAGCGTCGTTCCTCGGTTTATTCAACTTATTCTTTTACTGCATAGCTAGAAGCGATGTGCGAATGCAATGGAGTATGTTGAGCTGTAGAAATTTCAGTAAAAAGCAATGTTGTCGGTCGAGAAGTGTCTCGGATAGTAAAGAGCACAACAATATTCCACCAGTGATTTACCATCAAGCCACAGCAACACTTCATTCAATATCACGGTCCAATAGTCAAAGTTCGAAAAATCGGGCACCCAGCAACAGTAACATTTTGAAAGGAGCTGTCGATCTGAATCTGCACACACTAAATCGCAACGAAAGTCCCAGTGGTCATCATCATAAGATGAATGGCAATGTGAATCTAGTTCTGCTACATCGACAACAATTTTTGCATAACTCGATGTCACAGTCTGGATCCGAATCGGCCGATGTGTTCTACAATCCAAATCAAATCAATGTGGCGCGAAAATTTTTCAAAAAACAGAAACGCCTGCAAAAGCGAAACAATTTCGAAATCCATAATCGATATCGCGACAACAACGATTGTTTGAGTGAAGTATCGTCTATGGTTTCTTTTCCGCGTCGCCCTCAACCATCTGGATTGTCGATTTTTTCGTCAGGAGCGAGTAAAGTCAACAATACAAACATCCATGTAGATAAGAAGAATCTGATTGATAATTTGTTCCATAAAGAATCACGGCAGCAGAACCTCAATCCGAACATTCTTTCTGACAGTTGCAACGAAAGCGATATGATTGTTGACACTGAACGATTCGTTCTTGGTGCTGAAGGGCTCCGGGCATTGACTTCTAATCGGACGAAAGTGAATAACACACCACCCATGGTCGCTAATATTTACACAAATGTTCCTGAGACTTTGCAACCACAACACGAAATTGTTACCATGAGAGCTGATGACAAGTACAAAAAATTCATAAATGAGGAAGACGAAAGTAGTGTTAATGAAGTACCAATCGATAAAGAATTCGAGAATGTTTCCAGTCAAACGAAGCCTGAACCACCGCATTATGTTAACGAAGAATTTCAGAAACAAAATCATTCTGAACAAAATTCTCCAGTTAAATCGTGCCTGGAGTTTGTTTCTAATGCAATGGTTTTATCACTGAATAGTCCCATCCAAGCAATGAATACAATCGGATTGCCAATAACATCACCAACTGATCAAATGCCATTGGAAAATGAAATCGATAAAAATCTAAATGATGATGGCGACGACGATGACTTGGGTTTGAGCAAAAATGATGAATACATTTCGTCCCCGCTGGAAATAACGTGCGTCCTACCACACACGTTACAAATAAGGTCAAAGTCTCTCAACGATTTATCCAAAGGTATCGAATCAATTTGTCCATTGTATGAACAACAGGCGAGAAGTATATCCTGCACCCAGTTGACTAGAAATCCACATTATGTACACGAATACAATTTATCCGACAATCTTCCCAGACACCCAGATAATTCGACACGCATATTGTCTTCGCCAATTTTATTTTCTCCCAGTCTCTGCGACATCAATGACATACCATCACCATCACTACATCACCAAAAAACATTTCAACAGCGAACCATTCAACTAGAAAGCACACCCGTCGGTAGTGAATCGAATCTATTTTTCAGTCCCGAAAAAATTTTCAATCCGATACGACGGAATTTCGCCTCCAGTCCGACCAGCGAAAGTGACATAAATTATCAAAATTCTGAGATTAGCATACGCAGTCATGAATTGTATGCACCACAACAAGACGATGTGTTAAATATAACATTAATCGGCGAAGAGACACATTTTCCATATCAATCGTCGGAAGTGAGTGATATGGACGACCAAGATGACATCGACGATGACGATTACAATAATTGTTCGAATGATTGTCTGCTTGGACCGAGGGATCGATGTCACGAGGACAATGAAGACGAAAACGATGAAATAGAAGATGTGCTAAATGAAAGTCAATCGTCCATATCGATCGACGAATTGTACCAACAAATAACAAGAAGACCGATGAATGAGGTGCGGAGTCTAAGCGAAGCAGCTTCCAGTCCGCTGTTAGCGCATCATGATGACGATAAAAAGGAACTCATTGTGGAAAACGATGGTAGTCAGTGCGGTGTTGTGTCCTTCACCAATCTTAGCGCAGCTGATGCAGAGGATGAGTATACAGAGCCTTTAGAATTATCAGCTATTATAAATTATGAGTAGCTTCACATTATTTTAATATTTTGTTAGATAGGTAAAGAAGGAATGAGAATGAAATTAATTTATTTATAGCTTTTTCACAACGAATTGAATAGTTAATTAATTAATTAATTCTAACATAAAATAAAAAGGCTGATATTTTGAAACAAATATTGAACGGATCGATGATCTTTTGCTAAAACAAATATTTAGTCTTACAAACAAAAAGGAAAAAAGAATGAAAATACAATTTACAACATGTCTTCGTTTTTACGTACCTATAATAAATTTTAATATTTTATTTTTTATGATAAAATGATGAAATTATTGATTTAGGGTAGATGTATATTCAAGGAATAATTTGACGTGCGTTAATCAGTGTTACCATACAGTTTCTACCGCTCTGCAAGTTAAGTATGTATTCGGAAAGAATTTAAAACACACACACACACACGCACAAACTTTTAATTAGTCCAGAAATTAGAGCTGCATGTCGCTGTAACCCCGACCCCGTAATTCTTTTGCGTAGGGTGTTAAAAACAACGGGGCTAGTTAAGGGCTGAATGGGGCTGCAAGTCCCATATTAAAGGCTCTTATGGGTTTCGAGCCCTCAATGTCTTATTGGGTCGAAACATGTCAAAATGTGTTTTATATACTCTTTCGGAATTAATTTTAGACAATACCAGAGTCACTCTAAAGGGGCTGATTAAGGGCTGACTATTGAGACCAACCTTGAGTTAAGGCTGATCTGATCTCTGATCTCTGATTTTTACACGAAAAAAGACACTACATTGTTGGGTGACTGAAGTGAAAATTCTTTTGGCGGAATTTCTTTTTTTTTCGTCTAAAATGTCGTTTTGTTGCTCATAGAATCGGAATATCCACGAAATTCCGATAAAAATTATTTTCGCTAAAATTCAGACACTCGCCATTTTAGACAAAAAAAAAATCCTCCGAAATGACTTTCCAGCTCAAGTCACCCAACGATAAAGTGACACACCGATGCTTTACTTCACATAGCGAAAATTTTGTGCGAAAATCACTTTTTTATCGGAATTTTGCGCAAATTCCGATTCCGTGAGCATAGACCTGTGCGCCGGCGTTGAGCCGCGCCGATCACCGCCGAAAAATGTCAGAAAAAGTGCGCCACGGTCGCCGAAAATTTAAAAACTGTCAGCCGATTGCGCCGCCGCCGATTGTTAGATAAACCGTCCGCCGCCGCGGCCAACGTTGTTTTTCGTCGGCACAGAACTTAAATGTTTTATGATTTCGCATACACTCGAAGTAATAATGGAAGTTTATTGGGCGCTATCAAAAGCATCTACTCAGGGAGCAAGGCTGCGGTAAGGATAGATGGTAAAATTAGTGAGGCTTTCGAAGTTAATGAGGGAGTTCGTCAGGGTTGTTGTCTCTCCCCTCTTCTGTTCATAATTTTTATGGACAAGATTATCAGGCAAGCGAATTTGCAAGGGAATGTGAAGGTGGGGGAAGTAATCATGAAAATCCTGGCCTATGCGGCTGACTTAACTCTATTAGCAGATAATGCCAAGGATTTGCAGGAGAATTTAGACTGCCTGAATGCTGCATGTGAGGAATACGGCATGAAAATAAGTGTCAGTAAAACTAAAGTTATGCATATTGGCAAATCCCGGGAGGATGTAGTTTGCAGTTTAAATGGGGAGCAGTTGGAACAGGTCTCTGAGTTTAAATATTTAGGAGCCATTTTTTCGGAGAATGGCAAGTTAGTTAGGGAATTTGAAGAAAGGAGCAGAATGGGAAATGCAGTGGCCAGTCAGTTGAGGTCGTATGTGTTCAACAAAAAGGAGTTAAGTAGTGGCACAAAGCTAGCTATTCACAGGTCAATCTTCAGACCAACGATTTTATACGGTAGTGAAAGTTGGGTGGACTGCGGATACCTTGTGCATGACCTGGAGGTTTCTGATATGAGGGTTCTTAGGAGCATAGCAAAAGTAAATCGGAGGGAACAGTGGGACAATCATATTAGGAACGACGACATCAGGGAAAACTTAGGGGTTACATCAGTGGAAGAGGCGGCAAGGATTAGTCGTCTGCGGTGGTACGGGCACGTTCAGAGGATGGGTAATAGCAGGCTACCAAAGAGGATATTGGATGCTCAAGTCCCGGGTGTGCGTCCCAGGGGTAGGCCAAGGAGAAGGTTTATAGACTCAATTAAATCCGATTTAGAAGTTAGGGGACTTTCTCTAGGCGAACAAACCATCTCCTTGGCACAGGATAGGGGGGTATGGAGAAGGGTGGTCCATGATCAGTAGTAAAGACCTCACACCGAAAGGTACAAACGGTCTATAAAGTGTGATGATGATGATGATGATGACTCGAAGTAAATAAGGAAGTTGTACATTTTTGTTTTTATTGAATTTCACAATTTTTTAGTCCTACGAGAACCTTAAGACTGCACACTGCTTACAAAAGAGCCATCTGTCGGAATCTTTTAAACTAATGAAAATTTGTATGAAAATTTCGAAAAGTAGTAGAAGAGTTGAAAGAATTTGTCCGATCCACGAAATGGATGATTTCGACATGCTTTTTTGACGCAAAGTTGAATAACTTCGGTCAGAGGCCAGCCCTTAATTCAAGGTTGTTCTCAATCGTCAGCCCTCAATCAGCAATGACTGATAGAATAGTCTAGAAATTATTCCAATTAGTAGAAAACACGTTTGACACGCTTCGACCCAATTAAGCATTAAGGGCTCGAGATCTATAAAAGCCCTTAATGTGGGACCTGCAGCCCCTTTCAGCCCTTAACTAGCCTCTTTGTTTTTAACACCTTACGCAAAAGAATTACGGGGTCGGGGTAACAGCGATTTGCACCTAGACATTAGACGAAATTTCCTATGCGTCTTGAAAAGTTGAAAAACCGCGACGAAAAAGTGCATTAAAACGGAGTTATGTTACTATAATTACGAACTCTCGTAACCATAACATACATAAATAGATTCTACCGCACACAATTGTAATGTGTTCTAACTCGTCTTCGACTCGTTTAGGACACATTACAACTGATGCGGTAAAAATCATTTTTGTGCAACCAGTTAGAGAAACTACTATTTCCACTCAGCAAGAGCTGAAAACTATACTATCTGAAAGGTCGAAACATACCAGATTGTCACCGTTCTTCCATATTGTTTACAAAACATTATTTATAGCTTACATAGACTCCAAAGACACATAGAAGTGACCAACTTTAAAGTTGTTATTATATCAATCAGATCTGTATGGCAGCATTCACTAACGAACGTGTTTCCAGCCACTCAACTGTCGCCGTTATACGAATAAATAAAACGGCAAACAATCCTACCTAGAGCTTCAAATATTTAATTACATTTACTTTATTCAGTATTTGAAGTTTTAGTTCAACGAAAATGCAGTGTTTTTTCTGAAACTACAAATAATTTAGAGTTAAAAAGACAGACGATATTATGAAAGAAAAGAAATCAAACTGGAACGTATAGTTTCGTTTAGCTTTAAGTGTTTTCTTGTCCATAAATAATTCATAGATAAAAAGAACTGCTAAAACTGCTAATTTATGTAAGAATGCTAATAATTTTCAAATGAAAATATAAAAAAAATATAACTTTGTATTTTCTTCATCCATTTTATTTGAATGGTAAACTTGAGGCACCACAGTAAATATTGGGAAAAACATATGCGGGGGACCCGTACGTATCAGAATAGATGTTACAAAAAGGCTCGAACGTATCTAAGTAAATATTGCTTTAACTCTAAAGTATGTGCAATGACGTCCACATTAAATTGGACGATTTTTGAAACGAAAGCAACAAGTGTGTGTGTGGTGAAAACGATTTTTGGAACGAAATCTGGAACAGTCCCAGCTCTTATTTCATATACTTAAGAGTCAAGGCAAATATCTATTTGGATTTAGTCGATTTTAGTTTGATTTAGAAACAAACCCATAGCTAGATGTAAAGCTTTGTGCGATACTTTATGGGGTCATCCATAAAGTACGAACGCAAAAAATTAAGATTTTTAGTCCCCTGCCCTTACGTAAGCAAAAATGTATGTAAAAAAATTGTAAAATGTGTGGAGAACGCTTTCGTGAAACCCCCTCCCCCTATGAAGCGTAACGCACTTTATGGACGGCCCCTTATGAAGTTGATTCGATGTGACTAACACTCGGTTGATGTCTCAAGTATTCGACAACGAAACTATAAGACATAAAATGCATAATGATTTGATAAGCACGTGATTACTTGTTGTCGTGTCACACACACTGGCACTAACTTGTTCTGAAAATATTAAAACCAGCTGGAGCAAAATAAGGTGTAAATTTAAAAGTGCGATTATTGTATTACGCAATTGAACATTGACGGCAGTCGTAGCCTCGTAGCCTTAAATTTCCTTAAAAAATAAAAAATATATTCTATTCTGGCCTAAAGAATCCAATTATCACAATTCTGTAGTAGCTACACCCCAATACTGTTGCATTCTTTTTTCATGGTCCAAAGATTCGTCCATCATTTTCTCATGTGTGACAGCGAAATCGTATTCCAAATTATATGGCATGATTCGTTGAAGTGATCCAAAGTAAGCTGCATTTGGGCCAGTATTTATAGGTCGAAACCGATCAGAGCTCATGCGCAACGATTTAAATAAACCAGGTGAATGAGGATGAAATGATCGAGCGCTGCCAAAATGTTTGGACAGCAACGGCACACTTCCGTTGTATCGGTGGTGATGTGTAATGACTGGCTTAACCATTTCGTTGTACGATAATTGAGGAGTGCTTGATGACAATGCCTTGATTTGTGCTCTTGTCAAATTGGATGAACTTGAAATATTTTTTGAAAATGCTTTGGATATTGTGTTCAACTCTTTGTCAAAGAGAAGTTGATGGTTCTGTTCCAGCATATATTCCCAACACTTGAATTGCTCTTCCGATAGCGTGGAATCGGACTCTTCTCGTTCACGTTCCTGCTCTTCTTCAATTCTGGCTCGGACCGCTCGAACAACACCTCCTCTTAAGCCTCTTCGATCATTTTGTGCATAGTTGTTAGTTTTTTTGCTGCCGGTTGAAGACGAGTCTATAGTTTTTTTGAATATGCTACCAGACAGTTCACTACCAGTATGGTCGCTTTGTCCACTAGGAGATGATCTATCACTTCGACCAGATGGTTGTCGTATGAATTGAAGAGCTCCACCCGAGTGAACACAGTTATTATTCGATTCACAACAGCAGCCACATCGACAGGATCCCACCATGGTTTGACCGTTGGGCTTTTTACCAATTGTTTGTTTCAATTCGCGAATCAAATAGTCAGCGTTTGTTCCGACACTTGAAAAGCGAACCACAATTACACTGAGATTCTCTTCGGCCCCATAGCTTTGTGCAATGTCTTGAATGCGTTTCGCAGCCAGCAAAACATTTTCCTCGCTTCTTAGTTCTCGGATAACGGCTGGTGGATCTAGCACTTCCCATAACTTTTTGTTAGCTATGACAAGATATTCATCTTGATCACCGAGAGTGACTTCGCAAACGTCTGGATCAGGAATAACCATTGGAAAACCGGCACTGTTACCAATTTGTCGATTTTGCGTTAATGGGGTTAGCTTTACATTTCCCGATTGTCTAACTAAAATAGCCGATGTCTCACCTACACTTGCTACTCTCAAAATAAATTTTCGCTTGCTTATCGACTTTTGATGGTAGGAAGTCAATTGTTCTCTTTCTAGTGCTATGTGACAGATAATAGCGGAGACTCCGTGTCTTTGACCTTGTTGCTTTAGTTCTCTGTGAGCTGAAAGCAAGGTGTATTTCATATAGTCTTCAGCCGTTTCCTTGACTGTACGTTCATCTAACAATATTTTGGGTATAGCTTTGGTCAATTCGATTGGAATGGTTCGGCTACTTTCCCCGTCGAATAATCCAAACAATCCCTCATTGTTGCAGAAGCAAGGAAATCGCAGCTGAGAGATATAAAGTCTTGTTGCATTTCCAGCTGTTTCAGAGAATCCAACTTTCCAGGGAGGCTGAAAATCCATGTTCTCTTGATATGAATGTGGCGATGACGGCAAACTTTGTCTATTTTTACCGGATACATCAACGAGACTCATTGGTCGTTGTGATTGACAGACTTCTAATTGCTTTGGATCCACTTGCAGTTGATTGTTACAGGACAGGTCCAAAAATTTCAATTTTTTGGACACTAACGAAACCAAATTGATTTTGTCTAGCTGATTGTGGGCCAAGTCTAAAATGCGTAACGTTGTTGTTCGTGCTAACGCTGGAACCGATTGCAATTGGTTGGAATGTATTCGGAGTACTTTTAAATTTGGCATATTGGCTAAGTCCTCCGGTAAGTGTTGCAATTTATTGCCGGACAAAATCAGCTCCTCTAAATCTGGCCATTGCAGCGAACAATTTTCGGCAAATGTTGTTAACCTGTTGTAAGCGACATGTAAGACTTTCAACTTAGTTAAACATATTAGCGTGTCGAGCACTCGATCGGTGAAGTTGTTACAAGTGGCATACAATTTTTCCAGAGCTGTATTTTTCCCATCAATTATCGGCAGCGTCAACATCTTATTTCGTGATATATTCAACAAAATCAACTGGTCGCAAGCAATAAAAAAATTTTCGGGCAAATCTTCTATGGAGTTGTTTTGCAGAAATAATTGTTGAAGTGGTAAAGACGTTTCTGGCATTTGAGGCAAATTTTGGATGTTATTGTATTCCAATTGAATGGTGCGGAGGGAAAACATTTCGTTTGTAAATAAGTTTGGCGGTAGTATTTCGATACGGTTATTACAAGCAAATAATGTCTGCAATAAATGACATCCCATTATGAATGTGGGCAGTTGTCTTAAATTGTTGAAGCTTATATCCAAGTGGCGCAAATTATGAGGATCCGGTATGACAGTCAACTTGGTTAAATCTACAGGAAAAATGATAAGTGTGAAGTTTACAGCTTTGAAGGATTTTACTTAATTGAATACGAAAGTAATTTTTAGGGCGTTTCGAAATTCATAAAACTCACGAGCGAGGCAATGAAATACGGAATATGTTCCAAGACATAGAAAGGGGAAAAGAGAAATATTCCCTCAGCCCAAATCGTTGTGGCGCGTCTAAAGAGAAAATCAAATAGCGGCGCTTTGTTCGCTGCAGAGTATGTGTAGTCAGGAAACTGAACGAGAATGAGTCTATGCGCAAGGGTACCTCCAGGCAGAGGTCTATGCAGCACTCATCACTGCCGAAGGGGACCCAGGGTAAGGAGATCGTTAACTGTTCGGACAGTAAGAAGATGATTAGGGCATTTATGTCGCCTACTTTAACCTCCAGGCTAGTTAAAGAGGGAAAGGATTATATAAACCATATGGGACTGAGTAATCGGATCACTTTGATTTGGGTACCTGCACACTCCGGCGTAGAGGTAAACGAAAGGTCAGATGAGCTCTACTGCCATGCGAGAAGGAATTAAGAGACTGGGTGCAACGGGAACATACGGAACACTGGAAAGCATACGAAGAAGGCGCTCATACAAAGCCTTTTTTCCCGATGCCCGACATGAAATGACCTGCTCAAAATGGACCGAAGTCGTTTTAGGAGGGTAGTTGGGGCGACCACTGGACACTGTTGGTTAAGCCGACGCCTGAGCAGACTACGGCTGTCGGGTACCCCAAAATGCTTTTGCAGAAATGATATGTGATTGCCCTAAAGTCCTCCAAACAAGACGCAGGATTCTTGTGGATTTCGTCGTGAAATTTACACGGTGAACGCGATCTCTGTTTCAAGACCAATATTAGATCGTCGCCAACTGATAAATCTATGAATATTAGAAAATTAGTAAATACTTTTATGTATCTTTCGCTCAAAATGTGCCTTTTTTCGCACTGAAAACTAGACTTAATTTGACGTTTTCTGATCAAAATTTGAAATCGACTAATAAGACCATATTAGTCCGGTTCGAAACGTTCGAACTGGACTAATGATTTTATTAGTCGAGTTTCATTCATAAGTTGACGTTTCTCAATGGTTGCTTCATGAAATGTTCAAGTTCATTTCGAAAAAATTGAAGGCTGCCGCCCTGGGACTTTTCACCAATCTCGCACAATATGACCGACGACATGTAGTACGTGGTGCATACATAACTATAGTCATGTGTGGAAATATTACTCTTTGTTTGCCCATATGTGTGCTCATGTTTGCATATATATGTGGTGCGATCAATCGGGACAAAATTGAGGCAAAATTTTCACAGGATTTGGAAATGTCCGTATTTTTTTCTTTTCACTTCGAAAAAGCTCAAATATAGGACTCAAGCTTACTTTCAGGGCATGATATTTTTATAGATATTTTGTGTCAGTCATAATCTTATTTCAAACTTTCAAATTCATACCGTTGTTTCCAGCTATCAAAGAGCGTAGCACTCTGCCATTAAGCGTCAATTCTTTTAATCTATTACGCGAACATTGTAATGTTTCCAATTTATCCAATGCTGACAAATCTAGCACCTCAATGTCATTTTCACTTAAGTCCAGCTGAGTTAAAAACTGAAAATGGTATAGTGGACAACATTACTTTTTATTTAACTGTTTTTTCTTATTATTTACATTATTATTATTATATATTTTTTGCTACAAAATTCATTAAATCTACGCATTTTTCTAAGGGAAACAAAAACTACAGAAACAACACGGTACAATTGCACAATTAATAAAGACAAATGAGTTGAATCAAGCGTTTCTATTTCTTTTAAATTGTGCCAAAATATTATGTACATAGTCTCCTGACCGGTTTCGTACACTATGCGCACATCTTAAAAGGTATGACTCGACTCATAGTTTATTTTTTCCCTTTTACAAATGCTCTAAAAAATTTTAAGGGCGATATTAAGCAAGTACTGGGCTTTATTGATCAGAGCTTTGATACATATTACATATTCTCTTATACTCACAGCGTAGTTACCAAGTATGATACTTCCACGCAGATGATTAGCGCGTAAACTCACTCTGGTCAATGGAGGATTCAAATGATTTAGATCATTATCTGTTTTTTCGAAGTGAGTGTCCTGAACGACAGATTTAGTTTATTCAATGAACACAAATATCAAACGTTCTTCACTTACCATCAAACCAATTGTCTTCATTTTGGAAAGGAAGGCTGGCACCTCAGTCAAACAATTTTGTGAAACTTGCAAGGATTTCAGATTTGACAAGCGACTCAACGAATGAGGTAGGTCGGTTATTTTGTTTCTGTCGAGACACAATTCTTCTAACCTATTGTTAAAAAAATAAATAAATTTTTACTAATGTAAATGGTGGTGACTTTGTCCGAATTTAACAATCTTCAACTTTCGACTTAATTAATAATAATTTATTTATTTCGCATATAAAAAAAAAAAAAAATTGTGAATTCTAATGAAAAATGATGGAAGTTAAAAGCACGTGGCTGTAATTTTATCTAATTAATTAATTAATGTAAATTGAGAGTTGTCTGGGGGACAACTCAATATTCGTTTTTCTGGTGGTCAACTCACCATATTTATCTTATAAAGTTTTCATTATAAGGCCGGATCATTCAAGGAAGTTCTCTAAAGTAGAAATTTTGGCTACTAGCGAAATTCGGGGCGGGTAAGTTCGCGCATCTTCGCAACTCTACGGTGTGTCCCATTACCCCGACAGCGAAATTTTGCCCAGCGCCAAATTCATCTTGGGGGGAATATGGCGCACGAAGTGAAAATGGATGTTTTCATATAAATTATCATTTAAAAAAAATAATTTTAGGGGGTGGGCTAGGTGGAAAAATTTTAAAAGTTCAGATATACCGCTGGTCATCTAAAGGTTTTGTATGGTTTTTTTTGGGAGGGGACTGCGTCACGCCATCCGCTACCGCTGCGGCCATGATCTGCCAATTGAAACTTGCGTGCCGAAATTGGATTTCGTGTGCCAAATATAAAATGCGTGTGCCTGAAAAGACTGGAAAAGTGTGCCGCCTCTCGACCCCGCATTTTAGACCCATACGAAGAGCGAAGTTCTTCGAAAAGGGGTATGCGTTTGTAACCAGTCGAATTTCGACCCGGGAGTAAGGGGGAGCACCGAATATGGTCCTTAGATGACGAATCAGCAATAAAAAAAATCTTCGTCCGTCCGTCTGTCAACACGATAACTCGAATAAAACTTAACCAATTTTCAAAAAGTATTTTTCCCTGAAAGGTAATCGAAAAATCTTTTTTGGGATAGAATCTGGGCACTGTCGACCCAAGGACCAATAAGATAGGGCCGTTTAAGTGGTTTTTGTAACATCTATTTTGTTTGCCACATCTATTCTGATACGTTAGGATAGGATAGGATAGGATAATGTGGGTAAGGAAAGCGAACCTTCCTAAGCACCTAAGCCTCCAACGGGCCTGTTGTGCATACCCACTGTTGTAGAGAGAATTTTCTTTTCGTTGTTGTAAGACTATTCGAATGTAGATGTCGCACTTTGTGAGTGCAATTGTTTGATTATGTCAAATGAGCATTCAAACTTCATTTAGTTTGTGCAACTGTTACAGAGTCAATAGAGCTAATTAGATGTTACTAATAGCAGAGAAATAGGAAAAACCATATGAGCTTGTTCCTCCCGGGGATCGAACCCGGGACTCATAGGCAGTGAGTCCAACGCTCTACCATCTGAGCTACCTGATACGGTAGGGTCCCTGCATATGTTATATTGGCGCATTAATATAATTTTGAAGCTAAAATAACTTTGAATTTCCTTCAACTTTTATTTTGTGAATGTGCTTTCATTTGGAGGCTCACAAAATCCAACTTCTTATATTCCCAAACCCTTAAAGTAGACCAGACACACTTTCCCACGCATGACACACATCTTTTAGTGATTAGCACACGGATTCTACTTTTTTGGCCCACACAATCGCGCTTACTTTATTTGGAAGCTTTTTTGCCGTTGGCCGTGTAATACATTAAATTGAATTAAATAATTTCACTATAACTTTACGATGAAAATGTTTCGAATTGCACTATTGGTTAATCTGGTCATCTATTCCCTTGTGTAATTCACCTCCGTACATCTTAATAACTTCAATGTTCAACCAGGCATGCTTTGCGGGTTTTTTTTAGCACGAAAAGAGTAATAACAAAGAAAATTAAATCTTCCATTCTGCCTGCACGTTGAGACGATATGGAAATTGAAAGTGATTTTAGCTTAAATTGCAGTGGAGCATGACCCAACACAAAAGTGAACCCGATATGCAAATGTATGAACTAAGCGAAATTGTTTCAATTTTTTACTGCTGTTTGGGTATGAATTAATGAGGTGAGTAACTTATTATTTTTTGTGGAGTCAACCCAAACGCCAAAAATATAATTTTTCTCGTTTTATGTCCAACTTTTCAACGATCATTTTCTTTTGCCATTCTTCATCATCATTATGAATATCCTTCATTATTCCCTCTAAAACCTTGTTAATTCAGATATAAACAAAAGAGCAATTTGTAAATATAATAACTTTAAAAGTTGTAATACGCTGTAATTTATAAAAGAAAACTTTTAAACTAAACATTACCCAACGAGTAACAAATCCATTAAATTATCATCTTCTAGTCATAATGTGCATAGACCGAAACATTTATAACAGCGCAACAATATTCTTTTGTTTATAAATCGCCCATTGGCAACTAGTTGTGTTACCTCAAAATTTTAGCTACGGCGGTTTTATATGAAACAACATTCGACAAACGGAAAATGGTCATTTCGTTGTAAATGAAGGATTTAATATTCGACAAATTGCACAGCTTTTCCCAAAACAATTATTATGGTTCAATGTTGTGGTTCAGTATTATGGTGGTTCAACTCATAACCACTGGAAAATGTATCGAGTGGAAAATTGAAATCAATTAATATAATTAGCTGCGGTTAATAGCAAATTTAATAGACGTTCAAATACTCTGAGCGATTTGATTTTCTTGTTAATTTCAACAGCGTAGAATTCCAAGTCATTAATCGCAGAACTGTGTCTCGTGTGTTAACGTTCAATTGTTTATCTCACAAATTATATGATTGACAAATACACATAATGCTTGTTTATATCATGCTGTTACGTGTTGAACTCTAGTTAGCTAATTTTCGAATGCAAGAAAAATGCAAATAAAATCAGGGCACGTTTTATTGGGATGGGTAACCAAAAGCAATGTAGCAAGAAATCCCATTCCAACGTGAAAAACTTTTGTAACGCTTAAAATGAAGGAGGCGGCCAACATCCAACATTCCAGATTTCTAAGGAGTCAATATTCAAATGCAATACTATTTCTCTACATTTCACCTAATTATGCGGACGGACTCTTCAACGTCGATTTTTTTTAATTAATTTAGATGCATACGGCATGTAAACACGTCATTACTGACCACCTTCGAGGTGGTTTTTGGTGTTTACATTCCACAAACATGTAAAATATTGTAACGGTATTGCTTGTAAGTTGTTGTATTGACGAGTGGATTATAGCCATTGCCTTCGGCTCAGTCTACAAGCCACCATCTCGTCAAAATAACAAATTTACAAGCAATAGCGTAAATGTATAGAGATAACGCAAATTTTTACAACCGTTCAACGATTGGTTGCGCAAACTTTTTCAAAAGATCAAATAACTGCTAACCATTTGGACTATTAAATATTTGTCAAGAATATGGAGATTAACTTAAACTTAGGAACATGTAGCTAACCAAATTTCACTTCCTTCAGTTTATTGTTGTTCAATGTAATCAAATATTGTCACATTTAATAACAACTCTAAGTACACATTTTCCAATCACATTTCACCACGACTGCTGTTAATTTCCCTTCGAACAATTCAATGTTTAATTTTTTTTAGTATGCAATTCACAAAATTGGTAGTTGGTAGTAGACACAACGCCACTAAGTTCTTATACCGCGCTCAAATAAAGTTTGTGAAGAACTAATAACCTACCTTGATTTCGGAAAAAGCGAAACTAATGTAGAAATTAAAAATCAGTGAATGGAAATTTTTTACATATGAATGAGTGAAGCAAAGTTGAAATGAATATGGTAGCATAGTATTCAAATGGTATGTAACATACAAAAGAATCAAATTCAATCTGAAAACTGAATAAAGGCAGACTCGTGTTGTAACCTTTTCTAGATGGGGATTCATTTGCACTATCGCTTTTCATGCAGTCATCACGCACTTTCTACTCTCACACATTATGAACGGTGTCACGTACGTTAATTCGAATTTGTACGGTCCGTCGCAGGAAAGAGTCGAGGTTTGCAATCGTGCAACCAAGTAGACAAAGAAGAAGTCGAAGAATAGCTCATCAAAAATTTTGACTTTACCAGAAATAGAACTCAGAATTTTTTGTTAGATGTAGCGTAGCCCCACAACATTCCCATTCAAAATTCGTCGTTATTTGTATAGACCCTTTGGTTATTAAGGTTCAAACTCAAATATCGTTCCAAATCGAGATAATTTACTCCATTTGTTTTTTAGCACTATTTTTGAAGTATACTAACTTCGAATGTATTGAAATTACGGCTGGTGGCCTTAGTTGGAACAAGAAGTGGTGGAGATTTGTAGATTCAATGTGATACTGGGAGCGAAATTAGTATAGTCGAGTACCAGTTCTCCCAACAGTGCTGTTGTCTGTAAGGACGAATCTAATGCAAGGTGATATCACAATAACCAATTCCGGACAATTTGAATGTAGTACTTCACGTCTTAACACTTTTCAACTTGACTACAAGCTGCTTATTCTGTAGCGTTGAAACATGACAAAGAACGTAGCCTGTTGCCAAAAACTGGTGTATACCACTTTGACGACATTGACGTATCCGTTCCAACAATACTAATTTTCAACTTGACACCAAGTTGCTGGTGCCATCTTGATTTCCACAAACAGCTTAAGAACGCAGCCTGGTGTCACGATGGAAACTAGTGCGTAGTAAAGGATTCGTCAATACAGTCACAATAAAATCCTTCAATTTTTGACACCAGGCGCCTATTTTGTGCCGCAGAGCCATGACGAAGTACGCATCCTGGTGTCAAATTGAAAAGTATTTTTCTATCACAACAAAAACCCTTTTTAAAAGGGAAACGTGACGCAAGTTCTTGTCTCTTCTTCCAAAACAACTCATATCAATTTGGGTGACGATGACGCTTAAAGCTTTGGAACGCAAAAAATTCTTTTGAAATATTTTCATTTTCGATTAAAGAAATGCGTGACAAATGCCGGACCCCCCAATGTTATAGTTTTTCTGTTCTTTCAGATTTGACACGAAAAAAAAATTAGGTTTTGCGTGATGTGTGGACTCCACACTGTGGAGTACGGGTAACCACATTTTTGGCGTGCGAAATCTGAAAGCGCAGAAAAATTATTACGTTGGGAGGGTCCGGCATTTGTGACGCATTTCTTTAATCGAAGATGAAAATATTTCAAAAGAATTTTTTGCGTTCTGAAGCTGTAAGCGTCACGCAAATTGATATCAGTTGTTTTGGAAGAAGAAACGAGGACTTGCATCACGTTTCCCTTTTAAAAAGAGTTTTCGTTGTGATATCAGTAATTTTGGAAGAAAAGAGAAAACAAATTTTGAAAAAAAAGTTGCCGGCGGAAAAAATTTTCAGCGAAAAAAATTCCGGCGAAAAAAATTTCGGCGAAAAAATTCCTGTCGAAAAAAATTTTCGGCGAAAAAAAATTCCGCGAAAAAAATTTTGTCGAAAAAAATTTTGGGCGAAAAAAAAATTTCAGCAAAAAAAATTTCGGCGAAAAAATTTTTCAGAAAAAAAAAATTTTTCAGCGAAAAAAAAATTAAAAAAAAAATCAATTTTCCCCTTAAATCCGTCCCATACCACCGTCGGCCACTTTGTTGGTCACCCTGACACACCCAAACCAACAACTTTTCCTTTGACACCAAACATGTATCTCCAACTCGAAAAATATTTAATTTTCCCCCTAAGTTCGTCTCATATCATCGTCGGCCATTTTGCTGGTCACCCTGACACACTACACACTCAACTTTTCCTTTGACACCAAACATCTATCTCCAACCAAAAAAGAAATTCAAAAAAAAATTAATTTTCCCCCTAAGTCCGTCCTATACCACCGTCTGCCATTTCGTTGGTCACCCTGACACACTACACACCCAACCCATCGCAACTTTTCATTTGACACCAAACATCTTATCCATCCTAACACAGTCCAAAAATTTTGCCCAAAATTTGACCCATACTTTGAATACACTCACACACACATACAAAACATTCTTGCCCATGATAAAGTACTCGCTCTAACATTTCCTCACATCTCTTTTTTTTGGCAACTTTTTGAAATCTAAGTACTTCAAGATGCAGTAGTTTGTGTAGTAGAGCAAGGATTATTCTAGTGCATGAACGGAGATTTTATACGCCAATATATACTTATAGGATTTCATCGCGATATAGCGAAAACGTCGACCAAGATAGTACATTTTCGTACATGATGTCAGAGTTTGAGACGAATTATGGACCATTCGATTCTCAGAATTATTGAGACCCATAATCTTGCTTAATATCATTTGTTTGCATTACGTCTCACACCATTCTTTTCCCACCCTCATTGCTTCGAAGTGAAGATGAATTTTATAAAACTGATTTAAGACTTTCCTCTCTACAGTCCAACAAATCGATAGAGCCATAAATCGTCTCAAAACCTGACATAATGTCCCAAGCCTGTGCGATGATTTCGCGGCTGGATTAGCATTTGCGCATAGAGAGAATTTTCAAAACGGAGTGATATTTTGTTAAGTGCAAACCAGGGCTTAGAATAAAATGCACTCGAATATTAAATCTCGGAATTTAGCATAATTGTGTGATTTGCCAATTTCTCTATTGGATATTTCGTCCGACAAAATGAATTATCAGAAAAGTATCTATAAACATGGAAATGGGCAATGGAGTAATTTTTTTAAAACTTTTCAGCGATGTAAAAGGAACACGTCAAAAAATGTGAACGTTTTTAAAGGTTGCATTTCCTGATTTTTTTCAAAATCGATATGCAATAGTAATACTGCGGTATTTTCAAAAAGGGACTTTGAAGTAATATGATTCGTCTATAAAATCGTCCCAATTGACAACAATTTTGCAAACATTTATAAACAGGACGATGATAAAAGCTTAAACTTAATAAAGAAATTTAACTTACTTTTCCAATCGGTGAATATCCTTTGGTATATCGAAAATTTCGTTGTCAGACAAGTCCAACACCAGCAAATCAGTTAAATTCAAAAGTGAAATTGGAAATTGGGAAAATCCATTACCAGGTAGTCTGAGTATGCGAAGACAATGTAGTTCACTCAAAGCATGCAATCCGATTTCTTGTAATTTATTTTGACCAGCTAGCAATTCTTCGACGGATTGCATTGATTGTAGAACAATTTCTGGTATGGATTGCAGTCCACAGTTGGATACGTTCACCTGTTTCTCATCGCTTTTTTGTGTCGATGCCTGGAACATTTAGATTTGATCAATTAATATCCGAATCACACACGATGGTTGATTTCATTCCGGAAACAGCACAAACACACCTTTGCTACTACAGGCGAATCAACTTCTAATGAATCTAATTCGATTTCTTCTGATTCAATAAACGTCACATGCGTTTCATTTATGTGATAATCACTAAAATTATTCGGCTGCGCGTGAATCACTTTAATCCTGCTGTTCGATAGGATCATTTTGTTTAGTAACTTTTTCACGTTTATCGTCTCGTCACGACTCCACGACAAAAAGATCAAGAAAAAATATTTTCTTTTTCCTTTTAGTACCCACTATGCAATCACTTCTTTTCTGTTCAAGAGTTCGTAAGCTATAATAGCCGCGAACATGTTTTTACAGTTAATTTTGTCATTTTTCTTCATTTTTTCAATTGTCGTTAAAATAAACTTTTCGATTCCATTTATAATATATTCCGCATTTCCAAGATGGTAAAATCATGTAGCGTGCTATACAAAAATATGTCTGTCCTCGGTTGAAGAAGCAGCAAACAAAATTCATTACACTATGGCAATAATGGTAAGAAATTCGCCACCACTGGCGTTGAAAAATGATTTTGTGTGCACGGACTCGCCTGATGAATCAAGTTAATATACAACTCGAAATATGTCGTTCGTTATAACAGAACTGAAGCTATTGGGTAGTGTAATTTCATGTCAACTTTTGTGCAGATTTGACTTCTCAGAGTGTTACAAAAGGACATGGATTTCCTTTTTTTGAATATTTGGAAAAACTAGGAGAAACGTTTTCCAAAAATTGTTCCTACTGAAGAATGGGAATAAATAATTGAAACATACATCCGCGTCGTGATGATAACGATTCTTGAATTTGTGTATTTATTCCAACGCTGTAAATAATCTAAAAGTCTTTCACTGTGTCTTACATTTTATTAGCGTTTGAGGTAGCAAAACGATTGAGGGACTTCGTCGTAAATGAATAATTTTATTTCTATGCGTTCTCGTATTAACTTGATAATGTATACAATAAAATGTATGCTTAAGATAATTCACAAAACAAATGCCTTCAATTCGTAACTTATACAAATCTGCTGCGCATTTGTTGTTATTGCCGTCTCCAATGAATTTATTACATTTTATCAAATTGTCATAAAATAATCTGGCGTGAATAAGGGCGTGACGCATTTCTCAAAAAAAAAAATCGCCCAGTTGAATTATATCATTATCCGACAGGCTATAAACTCCTTCCATCCAGGGGAGTATAACCAACAAAAAGTATGTATCTTTTACTTAAAATGATTTCTGTAATGTCGGAAGTGAACATTGGGGAAACTCACGACGACTACGTTAAAAGTTAATTTCTTAACTTATATCTTCGGATTTCATTAATAATATTTGGGTCCAATACTAATTTTCAGCTAAAAATTATCAAAAAATAGGTTTTTCAATGGCTTTGACAGAGTTGATTAGAATGTCAAAAAGTTAAGAAATTAACTTTTAACGTCGTCGTCGTGAGTTTCCCCATTGTTTGTTAAAGAAGCTATGAAACTTTTTAATTAAAATCTTAGGGAAGACGCCAAAACGGATTTTTTTTTCTTTTTTATGCCTGAATATAAAAAAATCCCCCATTTCGGCGTCGTCATCTTCAAAATTTGAATTAGAAATGTTCATAGTAAGCTTTCTTAAGAAATAATTTACTAACCCGGTTGTGAATCTTCGGTTCATGATTCGTTTAAAATTTTTTGGACCAAAAGGGAGGGGGGGGGGTGGAAGGACGAAGTGTGACAGAGGTATCAAAAAACCGCAAAAAACGAGGACGTCCTTTATGAACGGTCCTTTCCGTTCTTGCCTACTAAACATGGTAAAAAAACTGACTTTTTAAAATGCGATTCACCAGTTGTACAAACGCAGCTCTACGGAGCCAAGTTAATCGTTGAAAAGGTCATGGTCTCTTTTTTCTAAAACCATAAAACCATGGATGGATCACGTGCGGAACGCTGGTACAAGTTGTAATTGTATAAAACATGAAAAATGGCCAAATTTGGAAGCCCCCTCCATTTCTTGTGTCTCCAACGAATGTATTATGGTAATAATAATCTGTCAGTTCAATATCTCTTTCTGATGAAGTAAAGATAGGCTGAAGCAAAATGGTCTCTGGATGAGTAACTTCGATTCTGGACATGGGAAGATCCCGAAGGTGATTAACGACGGGATCTTCCATATGCCCAGAGATGCGGTCCTGCATGACGACTTTGTGAAGCGATACCAGATCGTCATACCGGACAGGGCTGATTGGCTTGGAAACTGGTCGACCTGCCTTCCGGCTGATGGACTGGTGACCTTCACTGACAGGCCGAAAACTGAGGAAGGAGCTGGAGTCGGGGTCTATACGCACAATCCGGCGAACTGTAGAAGTTTCCATTTGGAAAAGTTAGCAACCGTCAGCCAAGCGGTGTTGAGGGGAGTGACAATGTTAGTCCCAGAGTTACAAAGCAGAGCGATCATCTGCAGACTATTACGGTTCATTACAGGCATAGGACCTGTTGTTCTTGACAATAGATCTGTGTTTTAGGTTTCAGAAATGATTCGTCCCACCCTGATAAATCTAATAATATCTATATGGCCCTTCGGGCTTCGCTTATCCTGTACACTTCTTTGGGAAAATGTATACTTGGTGTAATTGAATTCGAAGAAAAAAATAAAAAAGATATTGGATTCGTTAGAAATTGATTCCAAATCCAATTATTCAGGCAAACTGAACCTAAAGAAAATATACTTCAAGATATTGAACTGACACATGTCACCGATTGTAATCCAGCCAGAATAATGGTTTCAGGCAACAAGAAGCCCAGGTGTTTCTATTCAGTGTTGCTACAAATTTTAAATCAACGATATTTTGGAAGTATTCCAGAATGGTCAAATGTATGGTCGGACCCCCATTTAGGGGGTATAAAAGGGGGGTCGACAATACATTTGACACCTCTGGAATCCTTCTATAGCGAGATATCGTTGATTCAAAATTTGTGGCAACACTGAAAAACGTTACGTAATTTATCGACGATCCCAAGACGAGACAATACGAAAAAAAAATCAAAATTATCACAGTGTGGAAGCTTCATGGCACTCGTAACCCTATGCTACTGTGGGAAACGTTACATAATTTGTTATTTTCTGAAAGCCACTACCGTAAACTTACAATTTTCCAGGAAGTCAGTTTTTTCCCCTAAAAGTAGCTCTTACTTCCCACCCACCCATAGTTTCCGGGCAAGTGGGGGCTCAAACTCTTCGTTTACTTAAGGAGTACACATCTGAGAGTTTCAGGAAAATCAACTCAATCGTCTTGAAGTTTCTAAAGAAAAATGGTTTTGGGATATTCCATCGCTCATATAGGATTTTTCGGAAAGAAGTTTCTTCTATGAATTTATCCTACAGGTACAAGGAATGGAATTAGTGATATACAGCGAATATTCATTATGAAGGTTTCCAGCCATTATAATTCCTCTTATTCTTCAAAGTACATAATGTAAGATTGCAACAAAGTGGACTGGTAACTCTGGAAAATTCTGAGACCACTTGAATTTCATCAGGTCGAAGAATTCGTAAATTCACTCAGAGCATTAACTTAAAATTATTCGAACTTGAATCGAATTCTACTGTTGAATCCAAACGTTCAAGTTAAGAGAGCTTAAATCAATTGCCATGAATCCCAACCAACACTCTCCGACTATTCAGAAAATCTGCTAACAAAAAAGACGAAGTTTTTGCAATTTAGTTATGGTATAAATATTTTTACTCGAGTCTGCTACGGTGCACTATTCCGTCTACTTTTCACACATACCTGAATCAGCCAACTGGACCAAAGATCTCTTTCCCAAGACTCTTCAAATCCAATGAACAAAACTCGTTCTCGATCACCACTGTCCTTAATCAAATTAACGCTGCGGGAACTGTTATATACTTCGCAGCTAGAGTTGTTTCTGAATAAATACTCGAAGCTCTTATTCTTTGCACTGAAATCGTCCGCACGATTACTTTTCGATTCGATTTTCAATATTAAACGATTGTAGCACGGCAAATGTTCGACGATATTCACTGTTGATAAGTCATAAACATCAGCTGTCGAACTTGTGTTCCCTGTAAAATATTTTGTAGAAAAATTGTTTCCTTTCATAAGTATAAGAGGTATACGGTGCATAACATAAAGTATGTCACGCGCCGAAGTGGAGTTTCACGAGAGGTAGTGTAGTCGGCGTTAAATTTTAGCACCTGCGAGACGTACTTTATGGATGACTTCGAATGCTCATTATATTTACCAGGAAAAACGTATAAAAAATTGTGGAATATTGCCACTGATCGTCGCTTCCATTGCGGAAATACCAGCCCTTTTAATATTTCAATAGTTCCCGATTGCTGTACACCTTTACACAGGGGTACTTCCGCTGGACCAATATAAAATCGAAGCAAATATTTCAAATCTGGATCAATGCCTAAACGAGCTCGTCGCGACGAATTTTTATAACCAATTTTTTTAAAGAAATTATCTTGAACAATGAACGGATATTCATGTTGCTGTAATCGTCTCGTTGACGCTCCACCGATTTGCACCTAGTTTGCGATATGAAAGAAATGAAAAAATGTTTTTTCGTAAATCGTGTTTGCTTGCTAAGTAATTTGTGAATAAAAATTAAGTTTCTTAAAAGTTTATGAAAATGTTAACTTAAATCTTTTCTGACCAAATTTTGAAATTTATGGCAAGATTGTTGCAATTCAATGTGAACAGCATATTCCACCAGATTCGAATAACTTTAAAAAAGCATATGATGTTCACAATAAAAAAACGAAGAACAGACACGATGTGGATTTAATTGAAGGAACTCTATTGGTAAAGGTCCCAATGATTTTCAAAGAAAATCTATTTTCTGACTACCGAGAAATGGAGCCATGGCAACCACGGTCGAATATTTGAGTTACACAAAATTTGTAAAATTAATGCAATGAGCTAAGTAATAAAGAGTAACACTTCGAGAGTTTCGCCTTGCATTATCTCATCCACCCTCCTAGAAAAAGTGTATCATGACTAAAAGAATTTTTTAGTTTTTGGGCTAATTCCAGACATCGAAACATTCCTTCCAATCAACGTAATAATTTTTCTGTGCTTTTAAATTTCACGCCACAAAATTTTTGCTACACGTACTCCACACACGGTGCAGAGCTAAATTTTTGGTGTGTGAAATCTGAAAGTCTGAAAGAAAAATTATTACACTGCACTATGGTACCAAATGTTGATATTTTCTCATTTTTGTATGGATTTTTGAGAAAATTTCGAAATTCGGCACCATAGTGCACTGGCGGGGCCCATTTGTGACGAATTTTTTTAATCAAATGTGAAAATATTTCAAAAGAATTTTTTGCGTTCCAAAGCCGGCGGTCAAGTAGACAAAGTCTACACTGACTTTGCAAAGGCATTCGACAAATTGGCCATGGTAAGCTACTGTTCAAATTGAGATCCTTAGGTTGCTCAAAAAAGATGGTTTTCAACGTACTTACGTCATAGATCTCAGTTCATCGTCATCGGAGGCTCTAAATCTGATTGCGTTGTACCTACGTCAGGAGTTCTACAAGGATCGATTCTCGGTCCTTTATTGTTCATCATCTTTATAAATGACTTACTGGAAACATTATCATCTTACTCTGGTTTCGCTGATGACCTCAAATTGTACAAAACAATTAGTAGCATCTACGACTGTGAGCTGCTACAAGACGACATACTGAAGGTTGTCGACTGGTGCATAAAAAACAACATGTCCTTAAAATGTGAATAAATGTGCAGTGATGTCATCCACTCATAGTCGAGACAAAGTTTTATTCCCATATGCTGCCGGTAAAGATTTACTAAAAAGGGTCTCAGTCAAATCTGATCGTGGGATAATTATAGATGAAAAATTGTCATTCAATGAACATATGGACTATATGACCCGCAAAGCTTACGAAATGCTTGGATTCATATTTCGTTGTGGAAGACATTTCGTAAGTCAGTCTAGCATGCATGTGCTATATTTATCGCTGGTCAGGAGTCGGCTTGAATATTGTTCAGTTGTATGGAACCCTTACATTCAAATGCTATCGAACAAATTGAAAGGGTCCAAAAGAAATTCACCAGAATGTTGTATTTTAAATTCCGTATCGTTGACCCTCGTCCTCCTTATGACGAACGCTTAGGGTACTTAAAAATGAGATCCTTGGAAACCCGGCGTCTGGAAAGTAATGAAATAACACTCTACAAAGTAATTCATAACCACATTGATTCGTCACTTCGTCACAACCTCAGCTTTCATCAACCTGAGAGAACCTTGCGGCACGTTTCAAATTTCTACATACCGAAGATGACTACAAACTATCAGGAAAACGCACTGATTCATAGGATTCAACGTAATCATGATATCTACTTTTGAGAGCTTGATATAAAGAGGTCAGGGATGAAATCTTTTACAAAATTTGTAAGAAATTCATTTAGTTGGTAATTTTCACCATCACGAGCATTTCCTCAAGGACACTTAATCACTCAAATCGAAATATTGGAATTCTATTTAGCATCTTGTAATATTTTATCTTTTTGTTGTTTTTTAGACTTTATAAGACTGATTTGTTATTGGGCTTCGGCCTGGTCTATGAACGAATAAAAAAAAAGCTTTAAGCGTCACCCCAATTGATATCGATCGTTTTGGAGGAAGAAACAAAGAACCTTACGTCACATTTCCCTTTTAAAAAGGGTTTTTGTTGTGATATCAGTTCTTTTGGAAGTAGGAAAATTGTTGTTGACAAATTATACATAAAAATGTTTTCAAGCCGCCGCCGCCGCAAAACCGAAGTGCGGCGGCTACTACTTCCATTGGCGAAAATGATCCCCTGAACTTACTCTACAACATATCAATGATGCTGGTGTTGCTTTTTCCTAGATTTATCAAACCGATAAATCTAGGAAAAAGCAACGGCTACATTTATCTCCACGGTCAAGTAAAAGGTTTAGATAACAACAATTTCTAGCGGTTATTCCAATATTATTTACTACCGAAGCGCGACGGCTACTACTTCCATGAGCGAAAATGAATCCCTCAACATACTCTACAACATATCAAAGGATTTTTTTGAACCCCTGCCTATTTTCCGTCATTTTGGCGGTCATTCCGATACACTACACACCCAACACGACAACTTTCCCTTTGACACCAAACCTCTATCTCGAACACCGCACCTTGTCTCATAAAAAATGTGCTACCATCTACCAAACACATTATACACACAAACACATACATATGGGCTTCGTATGGAGCTTATTAAGAGCCCTGGCGCCCAAACGAGGCCTGTACCCCCTTTTTAAAACCTCATATGGCGTAGAGCGCCCAGCCGAAGGTCCCTGCAAGATTTCGAGAAAAGTTATCGAGCCGTTTTTGAACGGGAGCCAAAAAAGTCGTTTTTCATGTAAGTGCCAATGGAAACCAGTAACTAACTAACTAACGTAAGATGTTTTCATTTAGGAACTTCCCGACCTCGAATGCTGCTTAACGACTGTTTAGGTTATATTTTCGTGTAAAGTTAAACAATTTGACAGTTCTATTCTATCTGCGGAAAAAATTTTTGCTTTTATCGGAGGACAAAAAAAAACATTGAATGTATGGCAATGTAAACAAACACAACATCAGAGCACGTTCAACGTGCTTTTGCTTTCGTTCTTCGATAGCGCTTTATAAAATCGAAAATTCTTTTTCATCTGACTGCCCCTGGCTTTGGAATCATAAGATCGTGCGGTTTCAACAATAAAGTGTAGATCAGGCCCGCTACAGTGGTAACTATCATAAATTTTGTTGACCATCCACAGATAGAATACAACTGTCAAATTGTTTAACTTATACAGAAATACAACTTAAACAGCCTGTTTAACTTAAACAATTGAGGTCGGGAAGCTCCTTATTAACTTTGTCTTCTATGAAAATGCACTTTTTGTGTGGGAAATGATCATTTTCTAAAGGTCATATCTCTGGATCCACTGAACCGATTTTAACGACAAAATCGGCAACACTTTTCTTCTCTTCAGATTTTTAAACAATTCGGAAGTATTTCGTAAGAATCGTGAGGGGCTTTTGAATGTTGATCCAAGGTGTTAATTCTATTCTACAGAAGTGATAGCAACCGTAGAAAAATTGTGTGAAATTTACCAAAGCGAGAATTTTCTAGAAAATAGTAAAAAATAGTAATGCCATGATCAAACGGTCGTTTTCTCACATGGGACGCTACATGCAATCATCTAGCACCTTCCTACATAGATTTCACAAGTATTCATTGCGGTAGACTTATGGAAAATTCAGCGAGAAGCGAGGAAAAGAAGTACGTATGAAGACATGATAGCGAATAATAACCACATTTTCATGCAATCGAGATACTAGGCACAATATGTAGTGAAGCGAAAAGTTGTATAATCGGCAAAATATTTGAGGACATAGCAGATGAAAAAAGATCAACTGTATATTTACTCCAAAGAATAAGTATTGCATTACAAACTAAGAATGCTGGATGTGTGGATGAGACTTGGGAATCTTATAACATGAAATATTTTTGTTATAAATTTTGTCAATCTTCCTCCTTCATGTCAAAAAAAAATAATTTTTATTGTAAGCAACAATTCTCACCCATATTGTATATTCGTCCGGTAGCTCCATATCATCCACAATATTTTTAGTTGTGTCATTGGAAATAACATGAATCATACGACTGGGCTCCTCGAAATCGATGACATCTCTATATGGGCCACAGTATATCCGAATCCATCCGCTAGCATTGTAAATGATTTTATCAACACTGCACGAGTTTTTGATGTTCAATTCATTTTCAATCAATTCGTTTGTTGCAAATCCGATGTCATCTATTTTATTCTGTTTCTGTTTGATTGACCGTATGTTTCCAATCACTAAATCCATCGATATGAAATTTTTTTGCTATTAGCACACAAAATTTATTATTCAATTGGAATTAATTGGTTCGGTTTGCAGTTTTTAACGAAAGGTAACGCTTTATTTTCAATTAAATTTCTACGAAAAGAAAACACTCCAAATCGTTTGTATTTATTTGATTTGAACAAAATCGATCTTAAACGTTACTCGTTTGAATACTTAATGAAAATAAAAATAAAAAAATAAAAGTGTATACACTTGCGTTGTTAACCATCCGCATCACCTGTGTATAACAAGTTATACCATTGTTTTGTTGGAAATGACCGCATGTTAAGTAACTTTTAAAAAGGGGGAGGAAGCATGAGTGGCTTGTTGCGCATATCAAATTGTATTAAAATTCGAATAAATTCTTAAATAAAAAATACCTTCTTCGCATATAAAGTGGTTTTAACTGTCCCTATAGAAGTAAACAACCTCTATGCAGAACAAAAGTATTTCACGTGAATTATTTTTCTTCACACTAAAATCCTGTTAAAAGGAGGAATTGTGACGCAAGTCCAAGACGTTGGAAATTGTTAAAGATGGAAATGTCTTTCGGATAGCTGTGTTGGCATTAACGCAGTCTGGTATGTGTGCAGTCACACTGATAAAGTGGACGCAAAATTTAAATTTTCAATGCTAGTAATGTGCTGTCGACTTCACTCCAGTGCCTTGGTTAGTTGTTTTATCGAATATATAACCACCATAGCCAAAAAGAAAATTGGCTGCACACAAGGAATGGCAAAAATGTCTCGACGAACATAATGACCTGACAGTCACTAAACACCTCAAAAACGAATTGCTGAATCCTCTACAACCACGCCTTATTTCGCGCTCACTTATTTGGAAAGATGCTGAAATTGAAGATCCAACTTTCAGTGTCCATGAGCATTGGATACGGTATTGGAACGAGAGCCCGTCTTTTACCAACAAAAATTTGATTTAAATTTAAATCGGATTTTCTTTGAAACTCATTCAAAAGTTATCGGAATTGAGAATTAATTCTAACTTGCTTCGTTGGATTGAAACATACTTTGCGAAATTTTTGTTGTACGCGGACGATTCTAAAATGTTTTAGCGGGTACGGACAGTCCTTGATTGTTTTGCTCTTCAACATGACCTCGATACAATTTGTGTATGTGTAAATAAGTTCTGAATGTCAATAAATGTAATGTTATTATGTTTTATCGCGCGAATAGTCCTTTCTTGTTTGACTACAAAATCGACTATGCACTGTTGGCACGTGTATTTGTTATTCGTGGGTATTTTTTTAGATAGTTCTCTTAATTTCTCGTTTCATGTTTATGCTGCGATTTCTAAAGCCTACTGTATGTTAGGATTAGTGAAGGGAGTAATCATCATCGAACTTTATAGACCATATTAGTACCTTTCGGTGTGAGGCCTTTATGCCATATATTGCAATATAGTCCATTCAAAAGAAATTCGTTTTGTACATACTATACGCCCTACGCAGAACTATTGAGAGAGGTGAAAATTACAAGATTCCATCGCACGACTCTAGATGCAAGTTACTTGGAATTCAATCCTGAATTAGACGTTGGCTTAACTCGTGTTCTTTCTTTGAATGCCGTGATCGACGCACCTGAACTTCCTTATAAATTTTTAAAAAATTTTGCCGAGTGATCAATCCATGTGTTCCTAGATTCACCTTTCGTACTCTAAACAGGCCAAATGGTGAACTAGATCATGAAATAAGTTGCCGGTTTTGCATGGAGGTGGAATGTTTACTGTTAATAAAATGCAAGGAACCCGTGCACTAACTATTGGAGTGCCTATGATGGAGGAACGCCCACGAAGCGTTTTTTATCAGCGCTCAATGGGAAATGGGCTAGAGAAAAAAACATGGACAGGGGACGCATCAAGAGGGTGGTGGGTGTGATCACTGGGCACTGTGGATTGAGCAAGCATCTGGCTAAAATGGGTATCTCTAATGATCCCAACTGCACCTGCGGCCTCGGTGAGGAGACGTGCGTCCATGTTATGTGTGAATTCCCAAAGTCTTCCTCATTGAGACTCAGGACTCTAGGAGGTCATGTGGTTCAACCCGCAACATTGACCAACGTGGGACCATCCGCTGGGACTGGGAGGTTTCCGAGATTTACATGATGATGATGATCGAGTAACGAAACAAAGGATCGCTAGATCTGTGTTTCATAGACTTATCAAGGTCCGATCCAAACTGATAAATCTAAAAAAAGGAACCCGTGCTGGACTGGACTGGAAATTGCCAAAAGTGCAATGAAAAACCCTTCTGAAGGAACGGCGCAAAAAACCTTTCCAAATCCTAAAAAATAAAAAAATAACAAAATTCAAAAAAGTTTGAAAAAAATGCACACAAATTTTCAAAAGTCATTTTTTGTACTAAGGCCGATCTTATTATCAAAGGAATATTGTAGGGTCACGTAGCGTGAACAGAGCCCATACTAAGAACCCTACAGCCCGAACCGCTCAACGGATTTTCACTAATTTAATTTTCGTGATTTTCAGATATCAATTTTTCAAAGCGAGAAGACGAAAATGAAGCAGCAGTGGGACCATATAGTTCTGATACTCGTATCAGGAACGAACGCGGAGACATACTTATAAATTACCAAAAGAACTTGTCCGTAAATATAGATTTGCTCAAACAACAGAAAGTCGACTTCGAAGTAAACATAACAGACAAATTAATTATCTGGACTGGACCTACAAAACATCGGCATCGACGAACTCACCACGAGAATTGTAGACGAAATCAAATCATATCTGGAGACGAAATGCAAGTCAGCAGCAGAGCAAGAATCAAAATTTAGCACAGAGACAATCGACCTTATAGCAACGAGGCATGAAATGTTGAAGGATGTGCAAAACACAAATTTTCAAAATGAAGGACAAAGACGATGTGATGCACCCGAACCGAAAACAAATACTGAATGTGGTAGAGGACTTCTATCAGTAATTGGCGAATTCCATTGGTAACGTCACCTGGGTAACGAATTTCATCTCTTTCACTCTTCCAATGTGATTTATAATAACATGAGACAAAACACTTTCGTTTCCCAGGTGACAGGCCAATGTGATTTATAATAACATGAGACAAAACACTTTCGTTTCCCAGGTGATAGGGTAGCGACAATGTATGAGTTACCGATGGAATTGGCCAATTATACACGTCAGTGATGTAACGTCATGTTAAAAGCGGTAACAGCGCTCTTCAACAAATGCCTGGAGCAAGAAAACGTCGCATAAGCGTGGTTAAATACGGAGATGGTGTTGCTGCACAAGAAAGGTGATAAACTACAGATTCAGAATTATCGACCCATAGCTCACCTGTACAAACTTTTCATGAAAATAAATACCAAGCGCATCACAAAGAAGCTTGATTTTTATCAGTCGGTAGAACAAGCTGCATTCCGATCTGGATTCAGCACAAATTACCAAGTTCATTGATAGAAAAGTGCAATGAATATAAAATGAAAATCGCCATAGTTTTTGACCTTGAGAAAGCTTTCGATTCAGTCGAGATATGGGCAATATCAGACTCGCTGAACCGATGCGATGTAGAGTCAACTCGCCTTACACAAGAATAATAAAGAAAGCATGTATATGAAAACGCAACACTCAGCATAAGGCTGCATGAAAGAACTGAGAAGTTTAAGATGGGAAGAGGTGTGAGACAAGGTGACACGGTTTCACCGAAATTGTTCAATTTTGCTCCTCGGAAGACGTTTTCAAAGGATTGGATTGGTGCGAAATGGGTGTAAATGTGAACGGAGTTTGTTTGAATAATTTACGCTTGGCGGACGACATCGCCATCATATCAACAGATATAGACGAAATGGAAACAAAGCTATCCCAACTACATGAAGCTTCTGCTAACATCGGACTCAAAATAAATGCAGCAAAGACAAAAATTATGACGAACATCGAAACTGGCAGAGAAATCCGCATTGACAACGACAGCATTGAGTTTGTAGACCTAGTGGTATCTGGAACAGCCTGAAAAGACAATTCTTTGACGCATGTGTGCTAGCAGTTTTAACCTACGGTGCCGAAACTTTAACGCTAACCAAAGGGCGGTGGATAGAATCATGCTTGGTGTTAGGCTCAGGGAATTGGGCAGAGCACATAGCCAGAATGACAGATAACCGATGGAAAAAGAACATTTTACAGTCAAGACCGTTAGGAAGGCCGCGAGAGAGATGGACAAATAACATCAAGCGTTTGGCAGGACAATCATTAGCGATGGATCGGGAAAAGTGGAAGGAGTTAGGGGACACCTACATCCAGCAGTGCGATAAATCATTTCTGAAATGTCACCATTGGCGTGCAAATAGTGTACGTACATACCGGCTAATCGCCCGCACCGGCGGATAATCTTTTGGATTTCGGATAGTCTAAATTGCTCGCTTATGAGAATTGAAAGACGTCAAATAGCTTTAGAAGGTAATTTAATAGTTTGATAATAAAATTTACATATTAGTTCCCATTCCCTGAAAATATTTTATTGCTGAGCGTTTTTTGTGGTTTCGCCGTTTTTAACAAATTCCAAAACATCCAATCGTGTGACAACGGAAAGCGGTTCTTCAACTACTAAGAAATCATCAATTTCCAAAATACGTGAAACCAAACCGAGGATCGTATTCGACGGCACTTTACGGAATTGTTTGAATAAAGCTGATTTCACTTTCGAACTCAACGAGAGATTGAAAGTTACAACTTTTTTAGTGAGCAGTGCTAATGTGACCATTCCGATGAAGGTTCTATTAAAATAAAGAAAAGAAAGTTAATTATTATAAAAGCTTAAATGAAATTTTTCTATCAAATCTAATTGAAAAGTCAATCAGATTACAGACAAACCCAGGCAAAATTATGCTTTAAAAAAAAAGGAAAAATAAAACAGTAAAGCGTACGCACCCGTCAGCATCGATAACAGCTACTTGACTTAAATTTTTTTCGGACATTAGATTGATAGCATCTTCACAAGTGTCATCAGCTTTAACTGAAGTTAGTCCTGGCACATTTAATTCGGAAACTTCATGATTCCACCACCAATGACTATGCTCGTTGACAGGTTCTTTCAAATATCTTGCTTCCATCCAATTATCCGAAATAAATTTTGTCATATAGTTTCGAATGCCATCTGGTAAAATAACAACACATCTTTGGCCTTCTTTCAAATCAAAGTCTTTGACAGCTTTCAATGCGACTGATACGGCAGCACCACTACTTCCACCCGATAAGATGCCTTCTTCGGCGTTAATGCGTCTTGCCATTGGTAACGATTCCTTGTCATTAACCTTGTACCATTTGTCGATAACACTGCGATCTAGTACGGTAGGAAGGAAGTCGTAGCCGATTCCTTCAATCTAATTGAAATTCATTCTTTAGTATGAAATTCTGATCCAATTTGCTTATAATTCCTACCTCGTAGTATGACACATCACTTTTATTTAGGGATTCTGGTTCCGCTAAAATTGAACCTTCAGGATCAACGGATATTACTTTGCAATCAGGACATTTCTCCTTAATCTTTCTTCCAATGCCACTGACCGTTCCTCCAGTTCCAGCTCCAACTACTACCATATCAACTTTTCCACCGCATTGTCTTAAAATTTCCTCTCCGGTACCATCGTAATGAGCCAATGGGTTCCCAGAATTTCGATATTGATCCAAAACAATGGAATTTGGAATTTCGTGTTGGAATTTTTGAGCCATTGCAATCAGCCCAGATGGTTCGTTCCATGCAGCTTCAGTTGGTGTTCGAACGATTTTCGCTCCCAATGTTTGCAGAGCAGCCACTTTTTCATTTGACATTTTCTCAGGCATAACAATCAAACAATTATATCCCTTAACCGCACAGGCCATAGCTAAACCAATGCCAGTGTTGCCAGATGTCGGCTCAATCACTGTACATCCTGGTGACAAGAGACCCTTGGCTTCGGCATCTTGAACCATACGGTAGCCAATGCGATCTTTAACAGAACCACCAGGATTGAGAAATTCACACTTTGCGTCTGAAAAAAATAAGAAAATACTTCAAACCATTTTATTTCCCTTCGATTTGAATTAAGTTCAATTACATATTTCGCATTTAACTCCTTCCTTTTTCGGTATACGGTTCAATTTTACCAATGGAGTATTTCCGATCACATGCAGAATATCAGGAAGGATTTTCGGATTTTCGAAACTGAAATTGAATTTATTTAGTATAAAGTATTATGGCATAAAAGAAAAGCTAATGATCTCACTATGATCGATCAATGTGCGGATTTCTCTCCTGGAACAGTTTCCAAGTACATCGAGTCGGTTGATTGGGTGCAACAAAATAATCCGGTAAACCATCTTCCACGGGACTACTTTTCGAGGTCATTGTTCGACTTGAATTGATGTCTTTGCAAAGCGAACTAGTTACTAACGTTACTCAAATAGCTGTTGTAATATCTATGGCTGTTTATTCAAGTGTTCAGCTGAAATTTTTTAGAGAATATTTACGCTAGCAACTTTTCAATATTCGTTCAGTTATTCGTAGGTTAGTAGACCTGACAGCCGCCGAAAAAGCGAATGGGGGGCGTAGAGGTGTAAATGGTGGGAGGTCTTAGGTGGCATTCGTAACGTTGTGTTGCGTGGTGATGGACAAAAGGAGGATTTTTTGACAATTTTCATTAACTCAAAAATGTAAGTAGTGTGCACCTTTTACGACAGGTATACATCGAAAGAGATTATACTCTTTGAAGAAATCTAATACAGAAATGAGTTTGAAGAGAAGGAAGTGTTGCAACATTTGCGGAAAAACTTTCGCCTTTCAACAGAATGTACCGCCATGATACTTATTCTTTATTTGAGGATGATTTTACACTCCTCCTCCACCTATTTCGGAACGTGATCAATAAAGTCAAGTTCTCCGGAGTTTATGTAACGTTTACATTCGTACTTGAAAACTACAAAATGCAATGCAGTGTATACGATCTGATCCCCGTATTACCAGGTGCACAGCGATAGGATTGAATCGATTCAGAAGAAGTTCGTGATGTATGTATTGAGGCGGACGGTGTCGAGAGGCGTGGACTATATGCTACCTCCCTATGATGACAGGTGCCGAATTATTGGTATAGAGGGCCTTTTGCGTAGGTGGTTGAATCTGAGCGCTATATTTGTATTTGATGTCTTAAGAGGACGATTGGACTCTCCCGCCCTTCTCTCAAAGTTAAAGCGGAACGAGCCAGTCAGGCCGTTACGTAATTTTGACTATTTGATTCTGGACATTCATCGAACGAATTAGGGTCAGTTTGAACCTGTGAATGACATGGCAAGGACGTTCAACATGTTCGCTCGACTTTATGACGACAATGTGTCCCGAAGTGTCTTCCGCACTAGTGTTAAGTCGATGATTTTGAATAACGACACTCTACGTAAACATGGCTTTCTGCTAACAGTAGTTAATTCTCGTTTAATTGATCTAACTTGAAATCTGTTATTTGTTTGTTCTTCGTTTATTTCTCGGAACCTTTCAAGTTGCTTAGCAAGCGGAAGAAAATTAATTCACTCGACAATGGTGCCATCGACGAATTCGATTTGAACACGCTGTTATTCGGGCAAACACTTGGCGGTGCAAGATTTAATTCAAAGCAGAGGGCAGTTGAGGCTTCAACGGGTCGAATGGGCCGAGATCATTGCTCCCGGATCTGTTTATGTGCGCTTATAAATGTCTACAAGCCAGGACCAGGAGGTGAAAACCGTTAGCCTTTGAATGTAAATAAAAATAAAATATCTAAACAAAAGACTGTCACGGCCCGGCGTATATACTACACATTCCACTTGGTATACTTGCACAAATTGCGAACATACGGCCAGCCAATATTAAAGAGATATTGTAAGTGTCATGTTACGAATACCCGTACGACTGAAAAAATAGAACTGTTGAAAAAAAAAGTTCTTAAGTCTTTTGGACTTTTTGAAGAACCGATTTTTTTCTGAAAATTTCAAATTTTTGAAAAAGTAAAAGTTTTTTCATAACACTTATAACACTTTTACACTCGCAATATCTCTTTAATATTGGCTGGCCGTATGTTCACAATCTGTTCAGGGGGTCAGAAACAATTCGCTTGTTAAGTATAAGAACTTTCAAACAATGAAAAATCATGTCAAACGAAAACCCTTTTTTATTTTAAGGTCTTTAGGTAAAATTCACACAATAATTATCTAATTTTATAGTTCAAACAAAATGCTTCATCAAAGTAAATATGATGAATTTGAAGATGAACATCATTGGTCTAATCTGACAGTCCGTAATTGTTATAACACGACAACTTGAACAGACTCTGGTATTGTACGATGATTGAAAATTGAAGTAAAGCTTTCCATCTCAAGCTGATAACAAAGTTAGGGTGTCGAAGTTTGATTTGGGACGAATCACTGAAAATTGAACTACACTCGCACGATTTTAACTTTGGGTGTTTCTTTTGTTTTGAACAAAAGAAATATCCAAAGTTCAAATCGTGTGGGTGTATGAAGCGCTTCCCGGACGGCATATATGAAAGCTTTTTCTTTCGGTATACAAATTTTGCATGACATCCCACACGATTCTTAAGGAATGTGTTCACTTATTCCTCACAACCTGTTTTAAACTCTTTTTTGAAGTAAATTTTCCACGAAAATTGTTATATTATTTGCGAAATTCTGGGAGTCTGCAGAACGACCCAAATCAAAGTTCGAGAATCTTTGCTTTTGTTTTAAGCGTTTTTAGACCGTTTTAAGCCATTAATCTTTTTTTCACCCATTAATGCATACACTCAAAAAAATGTATCCGTAATGAAATTAGGCACCAGCCACTAACTCTTGTATGTAACGGAACGCCACTTTTCCAACGACTTTCAGTTCTAGCTGGTTCATGCAAAATTATCGACAGATAAGATAGCAGTTGATGCGAAATCCATTTAAGACATATGTTGGAGCTGTACTGGGGTTTCATTACACACACGCAACTTACATTTCATTTTTTTAGAAACTGGAGAGCCGCAAATCTTTTTTAACCCATATTTAGCAAAAAAAAAAAATTGTGGCATTCTGATTTAATTGCGAAAAAGGTTAAAGCTCTGATAGAACGTTGATTACATTTTAACAATAACATATCAAAATGCTTCTATTCGTAATTTAGTATCGCACCTAGTTTAGAAATTCAAATAAAAACATGCTTTATCAATGATAAAAAAACATCAAATTAAATTAAGCCACAAAAACGTTGCTCTAATACATCGTTCACATACATATAGTAAGTTGCGTCATAAGATCATTTGAGGTCAGGTTGTTTGACTACGATACACTTTACACGCATGAAAGTCGCATGTTTTTACGCATTTTTATATTGAGCAATACATGAGCATTCTTTGAGGCATGTGACAAACATGGTTAACGCTAAAATAAAAAAATCCGCTAATCCAAAATAAATTAGCGCGCTAATAACGGTCACTAATTTTTCGCTAACAGCTCAAAATGTTGCAAAGAAAACCATATTTTAAAAAACTTTTCTCAAATGTTTGATTAGGGACCGCACATAGATGATGCCTACTTTTAGGGTGAGGGGGAATCGAGTATGCTCGAGAGGGACGTCTATTAAAACAAATACAATATCACTTATGAATTACTTTAACGTTTACAACTGATTTCGACAAGATTCTGACGAAAATATGGAAAATATATTTTTTTGAGGTTATGTATGGGGAGAAATCAAACCTGTCACTTTGTCTAACAAATCTATTAATCTGCGGCCTACATGCACAAATATATTTTTCCCGACATTTTTGAACATTCTTAAATCACGTTTTAAGAATTCTTACATTCAAATAGTGGATATTTCACGAGATATAGATTTTTGAACATGAATATAACGGATTAGCCTACTGTGACGGTGCCATTAGCGAGGTGTTTTCAATTTTAGCATCTCTACTGACCCAACAATGGCGACAAGGAACAAAAGAATTCAATTTTCTTTTTTCTCGGTTCCGTTTTTATAGGAAAATTGACTTTTCCGAAAAAATAAATCACTTTGTAACCTTACGGGATGCCATGGGTATCGTTCAACGCTGGGCCTAATAAGTCAAATTTTTGGATGAATTTTGCGAATTCATGAGAATTTTTACAGATTTTTGGGTAAATTACAGCGAATTTAGGCCTTGCTGGATTTTAACAAATTTCAAATTTGTTGTTGTTCTCGTTTTGAGAATTTTACATGATAATAAAAATTTAAAATTGATAAATGCTCAACGTGGAATCTAAAGCCTTAACGTATGGTAAAAAGGTTTTAAAAAACTTTCCTAAACCCCTTTTCATAAAAAAAATTGTAAAAAAAATGTTAGCCCAAAAGTTTTCTCAAAAGTTTGGTCTTCCCGCTAACTTCTGTTAGCTCCACTAAAGGCGAGCGCTCATTTATTTTGATAAATATTCAACTTTGAGAAATCTTTTGGGAATTCCTGCCTACTCGTTATTTTGAGAAATCTTTGGGAATTCTTTGTCAACTCGATATTTTGAGAAATCTTCCATCTTGGGATATACAACACGCCACTGACACAGCTTCAAATCGCGTCATGTGCAGAATTGAATTGGAGCGGGAATTTTGAAATTCAACAGTTTGCAAACAGCAAGAATAAAACTAACAAAATCGATTATAGATGACTTTGAGTCAGTTTGTATCGTTGGTCGCTTAACACCAATTTATGTCTCGACTATAAGGAACTTTACGTACAGTTTTTAACAGCGTCTTAGTTACTTAGAATTTTTTTTCTTAAGATATCTCAAAATGAAAGATTTCTCAAAATATCGAGTTGACATAGTTATCCCAGGATGGGAGATTTCTCAAAATATCGAGATACCTTAGATATCCCAAGATTAAATATTTCTCAAAATATCGAGTTGTCATAGTTCTCCCGAAATGAAAGATTTCTCAAAATATCGAGTAGACAGGCCTAACTGTGGCCTAGGTGCATGGCTCATAACTGAGTCAGCCTACTTATCCTATCCTACCATAGTTATCGTGGCTAGATATCTTGGGAAAACTCTCGGACTAACTTAATCATCATACGAAAGATTTCCCGAAATTACGGAATTCTAAATAGATATCACAAGAATAAAGATATCTCAAAGTCAATTAAGAATATTTATATAGAGTTAGCGGTTCCTTCAATAAGATAGCGCTTGATATAGGAGTTAGCGCTTCAACACAAATTTTGAGAAAGCTTTTGGAATAGCTCAACCGTCATAAAAAAAAAAGTTCCGAAAGAAGTCAAAAAAATGTTGTGTTAGGGTCGATATTAACACCGATTTAGAGCCCAAAGGAGAGGTCTATGACCCATACTTCCATGTGTAAAAAGCTCCATTCTATTTTCTCTACACACAGCACAAAATATCTCGTCATTGAAGAAATACACCCGCACTATTTTAGCTCTGATTATTTTTGTTCAAAACAAAAAAAAAATTCAAAGTTAAAATCGTGTGCGAGTGTATTCATGAAAAACCCGCAACTGTTGTGTAAGGTCACGTAGGGTGAGTTAGGCATACACTATAGTAATATAAATGATTCGCCGTTACAACCCGTCCGGGTACAGAGGCTAAATCATTTTATTCACTAGTTCCGCAATTTTTTTGCTCACATGGATTCTCTTAGAGATCCTTTCGTTACCCAAGTTTTCTACTGTGTTAGTGGTAAATCAGACACAAATCTACTGCCATCTATGATGTACTAGGTGCGGAAACTAGTAGGGCTTAGAATTCCGGTTCACTTCATCTATGTGTTTTACCGGCAGGCATTTTTTGGACCACATGCAACAACAAACAAACAAACAAACTATGGACCCTAAAACACTCCTGAACCGATTTTTACCATTTTTTTTTTTTTTTTTTGATTTTCCTGATGTCCACCATTTCCGTGTGTAATTCGCAGAGACATAAGAAAAGACGTTTCTCCGAGCTTCAAAAAAACACGTTTTTGACAACTTTTTCGAAAGTTTTTGACCTATATTGCCCAAATAAATCCCATAATCGCTTTTTGGATTACCTTTAAGGGGAAAAAATTTTGAAAATCGGTCAATTATTCCTCGAGTTAATCTTGTTGAAAGACGGACGGACAAAATTTCTTCTGTAGATTTCTTTTATTTAGAAGCTGAAACGAAAAACCCAACATGCACCAAGTCCAAACTCGATTGGTTAAAAACGTCGCGTTAAATATAATAGACAGGTCTTAAAACAGAGGATGCTAAAGTAGAGAATACAAAAGACATTGCGTTTCAAGAAATCTCTTATATTGAATCAAATGATTCAGAACGGAATATTTACATGGTAACATACAACCAGCCCGCATCCTTTAGGTCTGGTTTACAATGTAGAAGGCACCTGCGGAAAAAAGCTGCGCTGTAAAGCATTATGCAGCATAATGTGTACTTTAGCACAATAGTAAATTACGCACCTTATTGGAAATTTTTATTTTAACAAATGCGAGTGCGTAAAGCATTGTGACACAGAAAATGCATGGCGTACTCCAATTTTAGAGCGAATTAGTCGTTATTTTAATTTATTTTTGTGTTCAAGTTTGCTATCTAAAAATTGATAAATTGAAATTAATCGGTAGATAACATCGATTATTCTGTCGACGTTTCTGATTTAAAAATTATAATGAAACAATCTTAGTTCCGTTAAGATTTCGATAATGTATACGAATTTCAAATTTGGGTCGATGTAACCAAGTTAAATAAACAACTGACGGAAACACAAGGCCTCGTAGGTCTTACGGGATATTTATTAGACAAGATGAGTGACGATAGAATGAACAAAATGAATTTCCTGCTTATAGAATAATTTTGAAATATAACAAATATTTTGTTATAAAGAGGCTCATTCAGACGATAGTTTTTATATTCAAATTATGATATTTTTTTCCTTCAATTGCGAGATCAATGGACCGTGTCAATGTGCGTGATTTTATTGAATGTAAACAAAACTATAGCAAATAAAATTAAATTTCGGATTCACACTGACGACAGCAACAATTAGAAGTCCCATATTAACTCACTTGTAACCTTTAAATTATTTGCTGTTTTATTCTAAGTTTATAAGACGTGTACCAACCGAACTTCACAACTATCTACACAAGACTGAGCAGCATAATAAAAAGTACTGGCAAAACTGGTTCGCACTGTATTGCATGTGAGAGAGTTTTGTTGACTAATCAAAGTTCGGGCGACTAAAATGTTCACACATTGCATTGTGGTAAAATGAAAAATTTTTGTTCGCCTTATAAATAAGATAAAAAAACCTTCATTTATCACTTAAAATTATTGGGTAATTTAATTTAAAAGACAATTTATTTTCGAAAGTCTCACTCAAAAATTTGTGCATTTCCGAAGTTCTCAAAAAGAAATTATTTAGTTATTTATTTATTTTTTCCGGTTTTTTCCAAGGCTGTGATTTGTCCAAAGAGGTACTTTAACAATTGATTTTATTCATTAGCGTAATTACATGTAAATGTTAACTGCCGTACAAGATAAAATGCATTATATAAAATACATATGTATGAAGGAAAAATGGAAGTAGTATGTTACAGTGGATGCAGCGGAAATCATTCATTAGCATACAATGTAAGCTACTTCCAGAGGCTGAACATATATACGTTTGTCCCCAAGGTAGTAAACATAGTTGCATTCAGATTCGGTTGTATACCAGATTTTTTTAGTATGTATGTATTTATTATAATAATCACAGAAGGTTTAACACATTATCAGAACCTGAGAACAAAAAGATGACTTAAGCTTAACCTACTAGCAAAAAAAACTAAACTAAGAAAGAGTGAAAAACTAACAAATTGAAAAGAGAGAGAGAGAGAAAGATATAAGAAAATTAACCAAATATGAACTCATTAAATCTTCACAACGCTGAAAAATGAGTCAATGAACTCTTCGAGAATAAAGGGGATGACACATTTCTCCTAACATTCATTGGTAGAGAATTCCACATCGTGGTGGCATGAACGAAAAATTAATTTGCTAAAATATTATTCACAGCACAAGGAGGAATCAAAGATGGATTTCGACTTGATCGAGAAAATCGTAGTAAATCAAACAGATAAGCCGGCCTTTTCTCGACAAGAATGCTATTCATAAACACGCACCACCTTTTCCTAAAATTTCGAAACGTACAACCAAGAATAGACTTCGTCTGTGTCGCAACATTTTCCCTCCTCTTCATTTTATACGCAAATCTAACACATGCATTGAAAGTAGCCTGCAAAGATTCCAGTGAATCAGCATCCATATCCGTCATCACCGAATCGCAATAAGCAATGTGTGGCAACAATAATGTTTTTACGAGCATTATTCTCTTCGACGCCGGTAAAAAACACCCACAAACTCCATAAACAACCATATACAACCCGTTTCACTTGAGTAAAGTGATCATTACACGCCATCAAGTTATTTATACGCACCCCAAGAATATTTGCTTTAGACACGTACTCCACTACCTCATCGTCAACAAGAACGGGATTATCCAACAAAACAGAATCATTAACACTAATCCCATAGCTGGACACTAAAATGACTTTCGATTTCTCAGTGTTAATCAATAACTTGTTTTTATCAACCCAATGCTTGACCCGCTTCAAGTCAGAATTCACAGGAGCGACACCACTTCCAAAGTCAAACCAATCATGATGCAAATACAATTTGACATCGTCCGCGAAGAGATGGCATTTACAAGGTTGTAGGACTGCAGGTAGATCGTTCACAAATAACGAAAACAAAAGCGGACCCAGGACTGAACCTTGAGGAACACCTGATACAGTTGTCCGAAATGAGGACAGAAAATCATCGATAAGCTTGACTTCGATCAGATAAATACGATTCTATTAGCTTAATTGCACACTCAAAATTAAACTTCAGTTTCGACAGTAGCAGCTTAGATCGAAGGCGCTAGAAAAATCTAATAGAAGCAGAAGGGAAACCATATTTTTACCCACCACACTTGAGTGTAAATTTTCCTTAATTTCGTGGGTAACCTTCAACAACGCCGTTGCAGTACTATAGTTCTTCCTATACCCCGACTGAAATTCGTACAAAAATTTATTACCATCGAGAAAGTCCACTTCATAAGTTTCTCCAAAGCCTTAGACAGAGCTGGCAAAACATGGACACTCCTGAAATCTTTTAACTCATACTTAGAAGACTTCTTGTGTACAGAAAACACTTTTGACTTCTTGAATGCCTTAGGATAAACAGATGACATCAAAACCTAATTGAAAAAGTGACAAATATGTAGGGCAGAGTCACGGGTAAGGTTTCTTTGATAAGAGTTACGGTAAATTTTTAGACATTTTCCTGTGAATAAGAATGGGTAGTATTATAATCGATCACCCAAAAATAATTTTTGATCACCTGAAAATACAATTTTGATCACCAATACAAAATAAAACTTAATTAGGGGCAAAATTAGTTACACCTACGCTGAGTTAGCCGCTTTAAAGATACATTCCTCTTTTTACGTAACGGTCGGACACACCCCTGGCCCTAAAAAAGGGTGTTTTATTTTATTTAAATTTCTGGTGATCAAAAATGAATTTCTTGGTGATCAGTTAAACATATGCCAATAAGAATTAGTACTTTTAATTTTCCCTACATTTCATTTATATGTTCTTGATACTCAACCACAATTAAAAGAATTTGTTCATTTGCATATTAATATTTTCGAAACTCGTTTCATGGAGTAGACGAATCAATGAATTTTGCTACGCCATATATATGCCTAAGATCAAGAAAAATTTAAAAAATCACACTATTTTGTTGGCTCACACTTCATGTGATTTTATTATGACACGCGGTAAGATCTGCAACATAGACACAATGTCGTAAACGATATCTACAATGTTGCATTGCATTGTGTGAAAAATAACATTATGTCCATTTTGTCTTTGTTTTATTTTCATTTATATACATATTTTACATATACATTTTCGCTCCCTAGGGAAGTAAAACATTACAGGTACTTTGTGTAAAAATATTCTAAAATAACATTGCATGTAACGATTTCCGAGGGACTTTATGCGAAACTTCTGGAGGAGAAGACAAAAAATAGTAGATTACGTTCTATGCAAGGAAAATAATTCATTACATGATGGATCAATTTTGTGATATGAGCGGAACTCACGAGTGTGTTTTCGAGCAACAAGCTTTGGAAACTGTTTTTGACAAGGGTAGAGTTTGCATATCCGAGCCGAAGGCGAGTGAGTTCCCGAGTTCACAAAATTGATCTCAAATTAATGAATTATTTTCACAGTATGGAACGTATGCTATTTTATTCGCTGTTCCATATGGAAAGAAGTTGTCAATACATGTATATTTACCAACCATCAAACAAAAAACCCCAACAATACAATTAAAATTTAATTTTTTCACCAATTTGTTTGACAAATAGATCAAAACGAAAGTACACATGTTGACTCTCATATTTTCCAACATACTCACATCATTCGAACATTCGACGCTTTCAACCGTTTCGACTATAATGTTGGTACTCAAACGGTTCTAATGACATTAGTTGTGTTTAATGAGTTTTGCGTATAGGACACAATGTTATTCATGTGGAGACAATGCTATTACATGTGTACACAAATATGGAAAGAACCCTACATGTAATAGAACGCATTACTTGGGGGGAAATATACATGCATTGACATCTTTCCATATGGGACAGCGAATAAATATTACTGAATGATGTACGTCAAATTTGCAACGGTAGAGACTTGAATTGAATCAATATTAACGTGAGCAAATGCATTACATTTTTCAGAAAATAATTATTGAAAACAGACAGTGTCGGCCATATTTATTTCAGTGGTCAATGAACACTTATGGTCAAACAACCTAATTGCGGGTGTCAAATGGTGTGTTATGCGCGATATATTACTCCTTTATGTACCTTAGCCTCTATTCGCCTACTCCTACATCCTATTCTACCTAACTCACGAGTGTATTGTTAAGAAATTCGCTTTGAAGAAACTGTTATTTTGACGCGTGTAGTTGTTGTTGTTGTTGATATTTATTGTATTGTTATTAATATGCATAAGGCATTTCGGCCTTTTAAGTCACACATAAATTCGAAAAATTATATTTGACCGATAAAACAATTCAACTTTACCGATAAAAAATAATAAATGTTCGATATACCCATACCTTCATTTCAGTCATTTCTCTTGGGAATTTTTCCTTTTACAAAATGTTATGAGGTCTTTTGGACACTACCTAAAATATTCGCGCTTTAATTCTACTTCAAATAATATGTGTTTACAAATTTATCGGTAAATAATCATCGGTCGTTTGTTTTATCGGTCTATTATTACCATTCAATTCGTCGTTGTCGAAGTAATAGTTTTTTTAAAGTTTGTTGCTTAACTCACGAGGGCTCGTATCACAAAATTGATACCTAATGAGTTATCTGCAACGCACCCAATGTACTGTCTTTCCATTCTCAAATACAATTTTGTGTTTTCAGAGTTATTTTTGTGGGTTCACCAATTCGGTGTTGCCGCTTTTGGATGATTGTGTGTAAACAATTGACCATGTCATGTCATATCCAGTGGAATAGAAAGCAAAATATTGCTTGCAGAAGGTGGAAGTTTGAAAACACTTTCAAATTAGCGACTTTTTGATGCATACAGCGAATGATTCATTAAAAAAAGATTCAAAACTGAACAATTAAATACAGCACAACAAATGATTCAAATGTAATTACATTTGAAATTATTTTCCTGGGCGTAAAAGCATAATTTGTAAGATACCTCACTAGCGAATTTAAAATTTTGAAAAATGAACTGAAGTACTGTCAAAGCCGATGTCAAAATCAAAACAACGAATGATAAAATAATGTCGATAAAGATGATGAAAATTAAGATACGATTGACCCGTACGGTTTTTTCAAAAATTAGTTGAGTTTTCAGAATTTGAAACTTTATAAAAAATTATAAATTTTCGAAAAAATTGAATTTTCAAGAAATTTAAAGTTTTCATGAAAATTCAAAATCATCAAGAAAATCTAAATTTTTGAAGAGTTCCAATTCTTTCTCCAAATCTAAGTTTTTGCGAAAATAAATATTTCTAGGAAATTCTAAAATTACAAGAAAATATAAATTTCTAGAAAAGTTTCAAATTATCAAAACAATTTAAATTTTCCGAAAATGAAAATTTTCAAAAAAAAATTGACTTTCTGACAAAATTTAAATTTTACAAGATATGCGAATCGCCGAAATAATCGAATTTCCTGGAAAATTAGGCTTTTAAGAAAATTACAAAATTAAATAAAAAACTACATTTGCAAGAAAATTCACATTACTAATTTGTAAATCCAAAATCAGAAACGTTTTAATTTTACAAAAAAAAAATTCGCCAATTAACGATCTAAGTGAAACTGCATATCGGCATCCATTTTTGACAAAAACCAAAAGCGGCAACACCAAAACTAATTGTATTCAGTTTGTTGGTTTTAAATCTCAAAGAACCCACAAATCGCAAGAATTGTATACCTTTGAGAATTTATCGATTGTAATCTACCATTTTTTTGGCCTGGATTTACACTAATGATTCAACATAGATAATAAATGTAAAGTCAAGCAAATTCATTTAATTTTTAAGGTGGACGTGTTATAATATAAATCGATATAAAAATTTGTCTAGATATGATGAACATTACTGATTCAAATTATTTTTATGTCGAGTGCGAATGTACTCAGAAAACAGCTCGCAAAAAAGTAATATTTCAAAAAATATTGTGTTGCACTGTGCCGTAATAGAGCAAGAGAAAAAGCACTAGTGTGATAACGTATTTTTTGCAATTCAGCACAAGTAAAACGCGTCATTTCCATTGTGATTGAAATCAATCGCAGTTGATTCTAAATATGACAGTGAAATTGTTGATGTACCGGAACTAAAACCACTCGAAGCCATTTGCATAAGGATTCATCTTCGGTCAACTAACTCCAACTTCTACGTATATGGATTATACATTCAATACGGATCCTCTGAAGAAGTTTATTCATCCCATTTGAGAGCAATTAAAGCTGCACATTCGATGATTAATCATGGCGACATCTTTCTTGCCATCGGTGATTTTAACATGTCTTCTGTTAAATGGCACGCCAACGAAGATGGATTTGATTTTTTGCCGCTGATTGGAGACTCTACATCGATTCAGGCTAACATTGCGAGAGAAATGACTTCAACTCTTCTGAGCTGCGGTCTATTTCAAATGTCCGACTTACAGAACTCATCACGAAATGTTCTCGACCTCGTCTACACCAACATGCCTGAGCTGTTCCTTGTCAGTCCAGCTGATCTTCCACTGATCCCAGGTTCATCACAGGACGTTGCGCACGTGCAAACTCAATGTTTGATCGAATGTGAACCGGCTGTTTATTCTGCCTCACCATCCACTGAGCAGATCTATTGCTTCAAGAAGGCTCCATACGGCTTAATCCGTGAAGAACTTGCAAAAATTGATTTCGACGCCCTGTTTGATGGAAAGAATTCAGACGAGATGTTGAATGCTTTCTATGACGAGTGCTACCGGATCCTTGATCTCCTGGTACCAAAGGCAACGCTTCGTTTGTCGAATCATCCGATATGGTTTGATGGCAAACTGATTAATCTGAAGAACAGGCGTAACCGTGAGTATAAAAAGTTCCTCAACCGATCTGCCATTGACCCGAAAAATGCAGACAACTCTTCATTCATTGCTGTTAAGAATGAATTTGAAAGATACCGTGACGATCTGTATAACACCTTTCTGCGTGATCTCGCATCTACCTATAAGAAACAGCCAAAAAAGTTCTGGAACTACATCAATTCAAAATACAAGAAAACGATCCTACCTGGTAAAATGACACTTGGCGATGAAGTTGCAACGAATGACACTGAAAAAGCAAACTTGTTTGCCAAATATTTTGCTTCCGTATACAAGCGATACCCCGATGATGACAAAGAGATGGTTGAACTGATCTCGTTCATTAACAGTAGAGACGATATTGGGTTCAGAAACATCACGATCACCCACGATATCGTGAAGAAAATCCTTTTGAGTATGGACTTAAGCAAAGGTGTTAGCCCAGATAAGATGGCTCCCCTGTTCCTCCGTGAATGTGCAGATGAATTGTCCCATCCACTAGTGATGATTTACTCGAAGTCATTAATGGAATGTCACTACCCTGATCGCTGGAAAATGGGTCACTTAACTCCAGTATTTAAGTCAGGCAAGAAGAGTGATGTCACTAATTACCGTGGTGTATGCCTCGCCCCTAACTGTGCCAAAGTGTTTGAGATTGTGATTGTGGAACATTTGAAGTACAACGTTTTCCCGCATTCAACACCGACTCAACATGGATTCTTCCCAGGTCGAAGAGTTGAATCTAACCTGATGGAGTTATCGATATTGGTTCACGAATCCTTTGACAACAACCAACAAACCGATATCTTCCTTGCTGACATACACAAAGCATTCGACGTTATTCGTTCAGTCCGATTAGTGAAGAAGATGTCAATCGTCAAATACCAGCTATGCAATTCGATTCTTCTGTGGTTCTGTTCCTTCCTGTCAGGCAGAAAACAAAAGGTGAAGATAAATTCTTGTAAATCCGATGCGATCGACGTACTCTCTGGGATTGGTCAAGGATCTGTTCTGGCAGCTCTATTGTTCGTTATCTTTTTTGATGATTCGGATTGTCCACCTGGTCCTACTAGAGACATCAACTTTGCTGACGACAAGAAAATAGTTCACAACAGCATATCAACGATCGAAGATACTCACTCAATGCAAAAAGCCATAAACAACTTTATAAAATGGTGCTCCGACAACGATCTTGAGCTCAATGCCAGCAAATGTAAAGTTATCACCATCCACCGAAAACGTTCTCCAGTCCTGGCGAACTATCATATAAATGGCGATGTGATTGAACGTGTTAACTGTACGAAAGACATCGGTGTAACGTATGACGACGACTATACTTTCAATGGACACCTTGAATTGGCAGTCAAGAAAGCCATGGGAATGCTTTCGTTTGTGAAACGCCAATGCTACGCTAGGTTCAACGTCGATACAGCAAAGATGCTATATTCAGCCATAGTCCGTTCGCATCTAGAATTTGCCAGTACGATTTGGTCACCGCACCACTCGGTTCACATCCAATCCATAGAAAGTGTCCAAAGACAGTTCGTTTTATATGCAAACCGTAATCGTCGAGTCGAAGGCGATTCTAATCCATATCGTATTCGTCCATATGCTGAAAGATGTGAAGAACTTCAGCTCGTTTCACTTTTGAGACGTCGGACCGATGCAGCGATATTTTTCATTCATGATGTTCTCACAGGGAAACTAAACTGTCAGTTTATCCGTGATAAACTCATATTGAACGATGGCACGCGAATTCTACGTAGATCTTCACTGATTAGAATCACTGGTAGTTCCCATGAGTATTCACAATTCTCACCACTAAACTTCGCATGTCGACTATTTAATATTGCTGCCAACCACATCGATCCGACCCTTCCGTCACGTGAATTCAGAAGAGAAGTCCACAAGCTTGATGACTCGGTGTTCGGTACCTTCGGCCTTGTTGGGTGATGTGTTTGTTTTGGTGCTTTCTTTTCACAAATATCATTTAAAACCGAAAGCACTTACCCGGTGATTAACCTTTTTCATTTATCTGATGTTTTCCAAAAAATTAAATTTATTTTCTGATTGCACAGTTTACTTTTCGCCGGAGTTTCTGTAATTGGCTGGCCGTTACTACATTCTGGCTCCACTTCGACGTATTCTATGACGACTGATTTATTTGATACGATTTACGACGATATACTATTTTTGACGATACGCTTTAGTTGAATTTGCTTTTTCACTTTTGACGATTTTTTTTTTTTTTCTTTAAATTTTTGACTTAGATTTACTCGATCTTAACTATTTGCTAGATATTTTTGTTGATATTTTTGACTTAGATTTACTCGATCTTAACTATTTGTTGTTTGTTGTTTTGAATTTGATTTTCTATGTTCTATCTATGTTCGTTTTTTAACGTTTTTTGATTTTTTACTTTTCGATTTAGACATTTGTACAGATACGCTTAATTTATTGTATTGTAACGTTTTGATGGTTTTTTAACGAGGTCTATGACAGCAGTCATAGACACTCTTTTTCGATGTCATCTAGAAGATAGAAGACAATAAATGCAATTCATCATCATCATCAATAAGTAAATTACACTTTTAACAAATCGATACTAAACAGTGGGGTAGACTTTAGATTTGTATTTGTATGGATGTAAGGACACTATTTTCGAACCTTTTAAAGCATTTGAGAGCGTCATTAATTCGTTAACGATGATCTTTTCGTTTGAGGTCTGAGACATATTTTTCGAGATGACTGAGACCGGTGAGTGTCCTGACTTTGTCAATATTTTTAATTCAGACTTTCGATACCGCTGAGTGTCTTCACTTTGTCAGTAACTTTATTCAGACTTTTGAGCCATTCAAGCCATCAATCATTTTAGAATCGAAAATTTCTACGTATTTTCTACGTGAATTTTTATATGAATTGAGAACTGTCTGTCCATAAATGACGTCTGCTTTTAGAGGGTAGGTACGTAGGAAAAAAACCAAATGTGATAGAGGGAGGGAGTCTGCGGAAACAGACGTCTATCAAAAAAATACAATATCATTTTTATCATCATCAAACTGTATACATTATCACTGTATATGTCAGTTTGAAGTCTTTATGCCTCAAGTATAGGATGAGAAAATAGTTCCTAAGTATTTATGTTATGTTGATATGAAACATTCCTCTACATCGAGATATTTTTTTTACTCCCGTTCGTTTTGCTTTCTTCGTTGAATTATGTCGCTATTGAAAATTCTTGTTCAAATTTATCGCTGATTTGTGAAGTTTTTTCTGTTTAAAACAGCTTTATAACTTATTCATTTTTTTGAGTGATGATGTAAAGTCTCCAGTGGTCAGCACGAATCACTGATTGTTCATTCCCTCATCACAAGATTACTTTTAGCATGACTTAAGCAGTCTAATTTTAAATTTAAAGTGAATTTTGTTGTAGATTTAAATAGAACAGATATGTTCGAAACTTAGCGTGCAAATATTTGCATTCGTACTACATGGACGATTAGCATTACAAATGCGGTCAAATTATATTAGAGATCGCATCGTTAATGAAATAAACATATAAAATTTTACCACTTTGATGTCTGCCATCACCAGTGCCGGCCTGGCCCTTTGGGCGTTCGGGTGTCCGTCGCCCGCAGGGCTTTTCGCTCTACCCTGAGCGGTTTTTCTGATTATTTCGTAATATGTACGCTGAGCAACAATAAGATATTATTTTCTTTTTTAGTTTTCTGTTCTTGATCATAATAGAGAAACCTTCCCTACATTTACCTACGTTCAGTGTTGGTCCGAAAGTTACTTGCTTACTTACTTTACCGGCGCTACAACCCATTAAGGGTCTTGGTCTTCTCCAACATGCATCTCCAACCGGGCCTATTCGAATCTAACTTCTCCCAGTTGGTTACTCCCACAGTTCTTAAGTTGGCAAAAGCAGCGTCGCTCCACCGGGATTTGGGTCGCCCTGCACTCCTTTTGCCCTCAGGTTTTGATTTCAGAATTTTTTTCGGAATACGGTGATCGTCCATTCGTTTTACATGACCGTGCCAAACACTGTTGTGATGCTGGGTTATGTGTGTGTATGTGCGTGTATGTGTGTTTAATGGTTGATTGATCTATTGTTGCTGTATAGTGTTGTCTTTTGTGTGATGGTGGTGTTGGTGCGTTTGCTGTGTGATGTTATGTTGTGTGTTGGTGTGTTGAAGGGGTTAGTCGCGCCAGTTGCTTAAACGGCCAACACGAAAACCACCTTGGTATTCACCTACAGAGTTTTCCATGTATGGATGAAGGCGCTGGTAAAGAATATTTGCAAATATCTCATAAGCAATGTTCAGTATTCCTCGAAACCTCGAAAATTGCCACACTCCGATTTGTCACCTTTCTTGTATATGCTGGTCTTCCACTCTTCCGGCAACTCCTCGACATTCCTTATACGTGTGATGAGCTCGTGTATCTCCATAAATAGCACCGCCGTTGTCTAATCCGAGACAAAAAATTTGTTTTTACGGTGTCTGGAAGTTAACCAAGCGCCCAACCTACTTCCGTTCCCTGATGACACGTAGGAAAGTCACCAGGTTAGCATCAAAGTGACCGTGACCGTGTATGCTGCCGTTGTCTCCTGCTGTTGAGATCATCTGCAATCATACTAAGTCGCCATCCCACCTTGATAGCGCCTAGCTGCCCTTGGTCCTCCCTACACGTGACGTTTAGATACTACCCGAAAGTTAATTCAGATAAAAATAGAGTGCATTTAAATTAAGTAATGTCTTCACATTGAATAAAATTGAAACCCGGATAGGTGTGCCTCAATACGAAGACACTGATGTTCTGGCTTCGCTGCCACGATCTATCAATTTATTTTTGAAGGGGATCTAGGCCGCAATATTCAAAACGAATTCCAGATAATATAAATACCGGCAAAAAAATGCTGCAATTACTACGTGCAGTCAACTACAATCAAAATAAGGAAATGCAAGAGTATACATTAATACAGAAAAGCGACTGTCCATTAAAATAGTGTAAGTTTCGAGTCGCTCGTTGTTCCATACCGTAAGTCGGACATTGTTGATTAATGACTCCCTAAGAATTTCCTGCAACTACTATTCCACCATCAGATGAAACCAGTCGGAATAGTTTCTCATTAAGTCAAACTCTCCAAAATTTCACTTTTTACACGAATTAGCTCTCGGCAACCCCTTCAACCGAACGTAACTTAAAAAATATGGTGGTGCGATTTTGTTAGTCACATTATTATCAACCACCTAAAATTTTGTCGTTTTTTTAAATTGGACGAAAAGTAGCGAAATATTTATGCTCGCTCCGCTTGAGTTTCGTATATTGTCACACCAGCTACGTTAAAGTCACTTTAGTAAAGTAGATTGGGCTCCTAGCGAGAACTAGCATTGCTGTCTCAGTTTTGAATTTGATATTTGGGTGAAAAGTGATAAAATGACCTTTGGAGATCACCCGAAAATACGGGCTTTTTCGTCAGCAGGACTTTTTGGTAGCCAAGCCGGCCCTGGCCATTACATTCCAAACTTCACCTTTCAGTGTATTTTTGATAAATTATTTTATTGGAAGTGTTGGATTAATTTATTATGTCAGATCACTCTCAAACTTGAGTACAACGTGGCCGATTTCGAATAACTATTGTGACCGAAGACTGTCAGCCGATTGTAACTGCATTTATGAACTCAGGTATTTTAACTCACAACGTGGTACATAAATGTGTGCTGTGAATCATTTAATGTAATTTTGAAATGATGGACAAGAATACAGTTTAAATAAACATTTATCAAAATTACTTTTAATAGAACGTCTCAGCGAACTCATTTACATACTATAATAAGTATCGCGTACATTATGCCACAACTTATATTTAATAGTAACTCCAATGCTTATCAGTTGAATGCCAAACGCTTGAACTATATATTTTAATAAGAATAAAGCAAACAAAAACCTTTTGTTATCATTTTTCTACCTCAACTTATTCACACTGATGTGTCGCTTCGTTTGTGAGATTTATATTTATGATAATTTCAAAGTTTATGATTGCACGGATCCTGACAAATATTAAATTACTAACAAAGTGCATGCGCTTTCCAATCTCTCCATTATATTGTATTTATTCACCGCAGTGCTTCCCTAGGGAGTTAAATTATACATTAATTGTCAGAGTAAAACTTTGTTTCGTCGATTTGTTGCTTTGGTGAATAAAATAGCAAATGCAACTGCGGAATAATTTGTTTATTCACTCGGGGGATAGAGTCCCTCACCTTTGTCAGTTGCATAATCTACTGTTATTTCCTCAAGACTAATTGAACTTTTCCTTATCAATACACCTTATTCTAAACAATGTTATTGCTAATAAAATTTATAATTTGACTGATTGATTGATTGTTTATTGACATTATATGCATAAGGCAGGCCGTTAGCCTTTTCAGTCACACATAATATTAATAGTAGATTATGCACCGCTGTCCAGGATGCTCTATTTTGACGATTTGGAGGTTATTTCCCGAGCCGAAGGCGTGGGAAATAATCCAAATCGTCAAAATAAACCATCCTGGACAGCGGTGCATATGCTATTTTTTCTGCCGAGAAAAGATATATCGAGAAAAACAATTTTGCCCTATGGAGAAAATGCGAGATTATCGTTCTAGGCAGATAAAAAATTATTGTTACGAGTTGACAAAAATTAAACGGAAAACAGTTAAACATATAAAATAAAAAGATACTGGAGAAACATAAACAAGAACGACAACCTTACTCATATAAACCATACTCCACTACCACGATTTTGGATGCCCAGCTCTTGCCAGAGATTACGACGGCCTGGGTTTTGCCACCATTCATCAACAGTCCGTTAGTTCTGACACAAAACGCTACAGCACTAAACTTTTCCATATCTTCCCGAATACTCTGGTAACCGAGCCGTACAATTGAACATCGTTTGCGAAAAGATGAATACGAGAGTTTTTCACCACATCGGGGAGGTCCTTTATGAAAAACGAGAATAACAGAGACCCAAGAATTGGCCCTTGCGGTAAACTAAGCTGTACGTCCATGAATTGAGATTCACACCCGTTCACAACTACTTTCTGTTTCCGACCATTTAGATAACTCTTTATAGTTCTCAGCGCAGTTGAACTGAATCTACATTGGAGCACTTTCTTCATGTCGTTGCTAATCTTTACCATATCAAATAAATATTAGTCGCACAAGGTTAAAAATCTTCACCGGCTGACAACTGGAAATTTTTGTTTTAACAGGCACCTCACCACAATCGGAAAACAAACGGAACCGGGTTGTGATCTCTGTGGACACTTCACATATACAGTCGAACATTTCCTATGCATTTATTACAAAAAGAAGAATAAATTTAGGACGATGCACCTTCAAATATGAAAAGTTCAAATAATTGGAGCCAAAGCATATCCATCAATTTTGAAAATTGAAACACCTCATACATGCCACTAGTTGCCTTAATGTTCTCTTGAACTTGAACTTGCAAAATGGCTAGGAACTGGCCCCTGTGGACTTCGCAGGGAAACGTGTGATCATATAAAGTTGAAGTTGCCAGCTGGTTCGCCCACTCTAACACTCACTAGTTCCATCCCTCGTATTTAACCATAGGCTTTCTGTTCGTACTAGAACAGCGCTGGGCGGCCGCTCGATATGCATAAATCTTATCTTACATACCAACAACAATCACCGTCGCGTCGCTTTACCAAGTGATCGGATTATTGATGCCAATAGTTATCCGCTTCCATCCTACTTTATTCTACTCTAATACTTACGCATCGCCCTATGTAGTGTAGAACAATATATCTGTTCATCCTTACATTCTGGTGAATTCCTTGCAGGACAATTGGGGGAAAAATATTCGTCAGTTCTAGTCCTACTTTTTTCGAACACTTTTGCCTGTGACTTTTTGATTTCGTGGTGTTATAAAATCTCCCATGACTGGCATAAAGTTGGTCGATTCCCATCACAAATGCAACCAACAGTGTGGCGAATAACCAACTGTCGGCAATGAGGGAAATGAACTTCAAAGTACACTAGTTGATTAAAAATGTTCTCATGCACATAATTTACTTTTCCCAAGGCGTCATTCACAAAAGACGTCGGCATTTTTACGATTTTTTTTGAGGAGGTGGATCTTTCTATGTCACAGAAAGTCCGCTTTTTTCATTTTAGGGTCTATACCTTAAAAACGCACGTCGGAAAAAGAAAGACGAATTAAATTAAACAATATTGAAAAATGTATTACAAAATGAAGAAACAATGTTCTTTGTTTGACGCTTCCGGATTTTTCGTCCGGATTTTGTCGTCTCTGGATTTTGTGCCTCCGGATTTTGTAGGGGAGTAGACCAGCTCAAGGTGAATGTTTTTGGTGACGTATTTTATGAATGAAGCCAAAGGTATTTCTGTATGGTAATTGACTTTTTTGGGTGAAAGATTGATTTTCTCATGAAGTACAACGGCTAACATTTATTGTAAACGTCGGTGAATAAATATATTCTTTCTCTCTCTCTTATGACTGATATTAGAGGTCTATGCTTGGGGGCATGTCTTGGGGAACATTCATATATGACGTCTGCATTTTTTCCGGGTTTTTGGAACCTCCTACAATGTTCCACACAAACTAAGATTTTTTTGTATTAACTGTATGTTGTCTCAGACTCCCCTTCCTCCCTAACGCAAACGTCATCTATGAACGCCTCCTCACGAAATGTGAAAATAAATCATTACCTTTATGATGCCACATCCATTCGACCGGTTCTTCCGTTGACATTTTAAACAGTTGTTGCATTTACTTAAATCTTACCACTTTATTTCATAGTATCTTTAAACACTGCCATGAACAACATATTAAAAGATTATTTAAAAATAAAATAATTAAAAGTTTAAATCATATACATAAAGTACGCCAACTGTTTCGACATCCGCAGGCTATTGGTGACAAAATATTTTAGATCGCTGCTTCTCTTAAACATTATAACGCGCTTTATATATATGATTTCTCTTAGAATTTCTTGTTTAGTTCGTTATTTACTATCAATTTTAGAGCAATTTATTTAATGTTTTAATTTACAGCTTTTATTAGAGGTTTATTCAACAGGAGTTGATGAAAGGTTAACAGCAATAATTTTGGAAACAGAATTCTCGAAGACATAAATAGCGTGTAGTGAGATTCTTAAATACAATAATAACGTTGAAGGTGCATAGCATATGCACAAAGATTGCTAATTGAATAATGAAATATTCCTCGGATTGACTATTTTATTACATTGCGTCAAATTCTTTCAATAAATAAACAATAATTTATTGGAATCGCTCAGTTAATTTATTTGTTCTACAACTGCCATTGTTTGTATTGTAGTATACTATTGGAAAGTCTATGTAGGTCAAACGATGGATGTAGTATCTGGAGAAACATGTATCAGACCAAATATAACATAAGATTTAAAAATAAGGCACATATCGTATTATGCGATCATATAATCAGCTAAAATATTTCATATAAAAAACAAACAGCTCAAGAGTTGTGCTGGAGATGATTTAAATTAAAATATTATTTATATTAAAACATCAACAAATAGAATGTCAATTTCTTTCTAACAACTACAATGTCATACTACGGGTACCGATAATCAGTGACCCGCAAATTCCTGCTAAGACTAGAACGTGATAATTAAGATATATTTTGATCTTAAGTTATTTGTTTTATTATGTGTGTGTCCCAGTCCTCAATGTAATCAAGAATTCACGAGTAAGTAATATTCGATAACATTAACCGATCCAAGACTCAATATTGGCATGTCAATAACACACCAGAATCAATGTGAGAATGACGACAAAAATGTAATTGTTTCAACACCTATGGTATAAATACTTAAGTTTTTCACAACAAATGTAACTCATAATAAATTAATTTCTTTAATTGTTAATTTCAGTTAACCATTGATAATGTCAACGATAAGTTGAAGAAATATTTGGTAACAAATAAATTACCACTGAATTATTGTTTATTTAACAAAAAAACGCTCATAAATTCAACTAATCTTTAAATAAACTTCGCGATGAATTGAATTAGTGAAATGTGATTAGTGAGCCGTTCCTAGAAGGCTAGGTAATGTCAGTATGGATTGCAGGGCGACTTCAAGCAAACCGGTCTTTCTGTAAAGTCTATCCCACACCGCGTGGCGCTCTTAGAACGTCAACACTGACGGTAAAATCGCAGCATCAGAGCCTTGTTTTTGGTATAGGATTTAAAATTCAAAGATGAATAAAAATTATTTCTGAAGTTGCTAACTGTAGGTTTTGTATGAAAAGTAGATGAAAGTAAGTGATTTGTATTGTCAAAAATTATGAACGAAACTCTTCGAAAAGGGTTCTTATGCGTTTACCACGACGTTTGTAACCACCCCAATTACGACCCGGGAGTAGAGGGAGCATCGATCATGGTGATGACGAATCAGCAATAAAAAAATGTCCGTCTGTCCGTGCTTCACCGCGATAACTTAAGTAAAACTCAACCGATTTTCAAAAACTTTCTTTTCCCTGAGAGGTAATTCAAAAATCTTTTATGGGATAGAATCTGGGCGCTGTCGGCGCAAGGGCCAGTGAGCTAGGGCCGTTTAAGTGGTTTTTGGTCTTTAGTACGCTACTGGAGCAAATCTTTTCCGATTTTCCTAAATTTTTTTTTGTTTGAAAGGCCTGGCCATTAATAATAATAATAATAATAATCTGCCTTAGAACCCATGAAGGGTTAGAGGCTAGATTATTATTTACTAGTTTCGCTGTTTGAGGTTCTACTTTTTGAGATCCTCTCATTACCGGAAAGTTTTACTGTGCCAATGGTAAGCTGTGTGACAAACCCAGTGCCATCTATGAGATGTAACTAGGAGCGAAACTAGTAGGAGTAGATACCGGTTCTCCCAACAATGCCTTTTCCGGTAACGATGGCACTACACTCAACTTCACTCGGCTTGAACGATTCAATCAGTTTTGTTTTGTTTACAAATCTAAAAATCGGTACAAATCCGTCTGCGGTTGAGTTTCGAACCAACGCACTGGCAACTCAATCTCGTAGTAGCAAGCAGACGTGTTAACCACTACGCTATCGAGGCCTGGGCATTAGGGGTGTCCAAAATTATATGGGAAAATTATAATGTTGCAAAGTTTCAAGCACCAGGCAGAATATTACTCTGCATGTATCCCTGAAGAAAAGTTTCCATGGAGACAACTAAATCCGAGATGAAATGTGGAAAAAATCATAAAAATCGATGAAAATGCAAGATTTCGTTAAGTCATGTAGTAAGATGAAGAGTCTGTTAGAGCAAGTTTGCTTTAATCCCTCCAGTATGGTCCCAAGAAAGCGTTTTTTTGGTTTATAGATGTATATAGGCGTTCCACCAATCATGAGAGTCCGACAATGATCACTTATATGGCGACCTTTTCAACCTGAAGCCGCGTCGGTGATGCTATTTGCAAATGTTTCACTACTATTTTTTATTTGAATTTGCATGTAGCTCGTGAAATTTTTTCGCTTATATTTATGCGAAATAGGCGGGGAATATGCTTTTTGAGGCTTTAAATAAAAGATTTAGACTTTAGGAAACAAACTGAATTTAGTGAAAATAGGTTGAGTGGCTCGGGCTGTAGGGTCAACAGAGCGATTCCAACTCGCGCTACTTGACCATACACGATAGGTTGTGGTTTTATATTTCGTTAGTTATTATGTTTTTGCTGCAATTTAGAGTAAATTGAGGGAAGGAAGTATGTATTCGAAGCCTCTTCTCAGGGCCACAGGTCGATCTTAACGTCGGGCGAAAACCATTTTTTTACAACGATACTTCGGCAGAGTTTTTCAATTGCCATTTCGTCACATTCCAATGTAAATTAGTAAACATTTTAATTTAATAAATTTACAAATCGTCAAAATAAACATATGCTAAGCGGACCCTACGAATACCTACAAAGCGTAAACTAACACCCAAAGAATATCGGCAACCTTCATCGCATTACTGTCATACATATTTTTTTAAACATTTTCCTAAATTAACGGGGAAAACTCAGGTCAGAAGAACATTGCAAAAGGTCACATTTCGCTCAAACAACAGCGGACCGAATAATGGAATTCATCACCGTTATGCTTCCAACTCTTCCCAACTTCCCAGAATATGGGTGCAATAACATATTTGAACAACTTTAGATAACTTCTTTTTAATAATAAATAAATGAAATATACTGTAAGCAAAAGAAAACCCATAATTAGCGAAATATTCACGAAAAACCACCATCTATCGTGTACGATCGAGTAACGCGAATCAGGCCCGCTCTATCGACCCTACAGCCCGAGGCACTCAACCGATTTTCACAAAATGCGTTCGTTTAGTTTTCAGAAAACTTTTCTGAAGTCTAAATCTTTTCTTTAAACCATATTCAGCGCCTGTGAAATACAAGCGAAAAAAATTTACCGATATAAAAATCACATTTTTGACCACTAATTGAAATTTCTGGGCCTACCCCGACAGAGATGTCATGTTTTTCACCAAAACCTAATAGTTCCATACAAATTCAAATAGAAAATGGCTTTTAAACATTTGCACATAGCACCACTAACGCGGCTTCCGGCTGAAAAGATCGCCATGCAATATGATGATTGTCAGACTCTCACGAAAGGCAAAACACCTAGATCCACCTATAGACCTAAAAAACGTTTTCTTGGGACCATGCTGAAGGGATTAAAGTAAACTTGCCCTGACATGACTCTTCATCCTACTTAAGATATGACCAACTTGTTGAAATCTTATATTTTCATCAATTTTCGTGATTTTTTGCATATTTCGTCGTACCCCTAAATTAACTCGGATTCAGTTGTGTCCATGTACACTTAGGGATACATCTAGTAATTTTCCGCTTGGTGCCTCAAAGTTTTTACAACTTGCATTTTTGGACACCTACTGGGCAGAGAAAAAATATGCGAACATTTTTGTTCATGGAAGTATGGATCAGGGTAGGGGCCTCTCCTAAGTGCTCTAGGTCGGTTCTAAGATTGGCCGTAGTGCAATTTTTTTTTAATTTTGAGATTTTTTTAATGATTTAGAGAGGTCTTTGCGCTGTTTCTTCGGACATGTTTTTCAATATTGCCCTTTCGGCAATTTCCAATCCAATTTAATGACGATGTAATTTCATTCAAGGCAGCATTTCGAATCTTTTTACAACATCTATTCTGTTTGCCACATCTATTCTGATGCGCACGGATCCCCCACATATGTTTTTATTGCTGATTCGTCATCTAAGGATCATGATCGATGCCCCCTCCTACTCCAGGGTCGAATTTCGACTGGTCTAGAGTTGTTTTGGTTAAAGACGATTTTTACCCCACGCTTTTAGGAAACATTCTCCCGAAGAACGTACGAAACTTAAATCTTGTAATTTTTTAGATAAATTTTGTACTGACGACCGCGAAATTTGTGAATGCGTTCTCATAACACTAGCAGATCAAGTTCGTGAAACCGGAGTAGCAACTTATCGGACTACACTACGTTATTACGCATTTCAGTCTCTACGTAATAGCTTATTTATTCCTTGAATTTCAATTCAAAATTATGAGAGTGTAGAGCATGAAGGAAGTACCAATATGGCTCTGACACAGCTAAAAACAATCTAAAAAAACGCTTTTGAAATTTGATTTCAGCCTGAATTCCATAAATATCATCCAAAAGACTTGAACTACCTCCCTCCTCTTCCCGGTATAAGTAGCGAAGAAAAAGTAGCGAATATGGAATTATCACGAATAATGGTAAAGTGGGCCTAATGGAAGAATAGATCACAAAATAGAGAAGCTTCCGGTCAATGTATTATTACATGTAGACAAGTGACATTTTTTATGAGCGAAGTTGATTATCGACTTTATTCACTTCACAATTTTAACCTGTTGATGATAAAAGTGTCTTCTAAATTTGTTGCCTTCCCCTTAACGTTCTGTTAAATCCTAATTTTAAAAATTTAGCAATTGTAACATTTTACCAAACCTACTTCATCACAGTTCATACACTTAAGTGCTACAAATTCGGTTGTAAAATGGTTTCGATGTATTGATTTCTTGGATCCTTTGCAACTTGGACATGGCAATAGACGATAACCTCCGCACACTGGACAGGTAAATGTTGAACTTATCGACTGTAATTATAAATCATTATTTAATCGATATTAGCAATCAATAACAATCTTAAAATATTACTTTATACAATTTCAGCATTTGCCTAAGTTCTCCATTTTCGTTAAGTCGTTCAACTTGATCAGCACCCTAAAATGGAAGAGAAAATAAAAATGCCAATAAAATTGTGTTAGAAAGGGGAAATTGAAGCGGCTGTAGCCGGTGGTCGGTGTATGTAATTCATAAGATAAACACTTACAGTACAGACGACCTTTACCAAGGTTTGTTACAAAACAAGTTGGGACGATTTTAAGTGCATTAAACGATTGATTGCAGTTGTTCTTATAATGAAAGTTCTTCAGACCCGTACGAAAATCGAAGTTTTTCGAAAAGGGGTTTATTACGTTTACCATGACGTTTTAAGTGGGAGTAGGTGCGGAGCATCCATCCATCCGTCAACGCTTTAAATTGAGTTAAACTTGAACGATTTTCAAAAACGTTTTTTCCCTGGAGTGATATCGAAAAATCTTTTATGGGATAGAACTCCGCCTGAATTGGTTTTAGGTCTTTTGTACATAATTCGAGTAAATCTCTTATAATTTTCAAAATTTTTCAACCGAAAAGTCTACGAATGTACCACATTTTATGGAATAATATTTTTTGATTATAAAGCCTTGGACTCAGCCAGGGCTCTAAAACTGAGTCGCTACTAGGGCCGAACGCGCTTTTTCTACATAAATGAGGTAAATGTTATCCAATTTTCGTAATTTTTTTCCCCTGAAAGATAATCGAAAAATTTATTATGGAATTGAATTTGGGCAAAATCGGTCCTAAGGTCAGCCCTACCTCGAAACTTTTTTTGTGCTATGTTGAGAAGTAAATTGAGTGGATTTTTTCCATGGAAGTAAGGGTCATATGCCTCTTACTAAGTGCTCTAGGTCCGTTTTTGGATCGGCCCTAGTACAAAAAATTAGTTTTGAAAAATTCTTTACAAACCATTAGTGTCGAAAGGTACCTCAGTATGGTGAACTATTGTCCAAGATGCCCTTCTGTAACCCACCAAGGAGGTGGTTTGCTTGCTAAAAGAAGATCACTTAACTTCCAAATTCGATTTAATTGAAACTATAAATCTCTCCCTTGGTCTACCCCTACCCCTAGGCCTAACATCATGGACCTTTGCATTCAAGACCCTTTTCGGTAGCCTGTTATTACCCATCCTTTGAACTATTGACTAAAATAAGGATTTTTCCGTGTGGAGCCGGATCGCAGTAATGACATTGAAAATTGACATATTCGGTTCCAAAATGACTTTCGTAATATTTTTTAAGCTTCGATGGACACACGAAATACTTTGCTACTTAATTTGCTATTGGCATCTATTTTTTGGCAGCAAATTTCTACTTTTAGCAGCAAAATTATTTTTTTCATCAGCAAATTTATTGGGAAGAGGATCATACCCGCAGCGGTAGCGAAGGGTGTGACGCAGTCCCCACACCCCAAAACAGAAGTCCACAAACTCAAAAAATGCCATACAAAACCTTTGGGACAAGGAGCCATATATACGCGAATGTTTGAGATTTTACCCCTGTTTCACTTCCCCTTAAAATTATTAAAAAAAAACAGCAGCTTTCGAACGAGCGCAGACGCATCAAAATCGGTTGGAAATGAGCTGAGATATCGATATTTGAAAATGACATTTCTCTATGTATTTTAAATTATTCCATTGTTCTCATTATTGTACATAAACTTCTTTCCTGATCTGTCGGTTTCTATGTTGATAATTGTCGATCTCAAGAACTAGCCTAGCAATCTCCATGCAATTTTTACTGAACGTTGGACTTAATCTCAAATGAAAAATTTCATAGGCCGCTTTTCCGGGTAAAATCTAGAAAAGTCGTGGCATAAAGTGGTCAATTTTGAGGATTTTTCAGGTAATGCTCTGAGTTTTCGAAGTTCAGTATAGAGACAATACCTAGAGAGTTATAGAGTTTGGTCAGGAAAACTTTTTGGAATCTATAGAAAATGGCTGCAAACTGTCAAAGCCGCGCCATCTTGAAATCTTTTTAAGCAATAAATCATACTAGAGAGTTGGCTTCTTCGGGAAAGTTATAAAGTTTTGTCAGTAGAATTTTTGGGATCATAAAAACATGGCTGCCAGCTGTCAAAGTGGCGCCATCTTGGATTTTTACTATCTTCTGAATGAGAATACCTAGATAGGTGATTTCTTCGGAAAACTTAGATTGGTGTGGAGGATTGGTGACACGAAGTGTTCCGAAGGTAGCCGAATGTGACACGAAGTGTTGCGATGGTAACCGAAGGTCACACGAAGTGTTCTGAAGGTAGCCGAAAGGGAGCCAGAATAGTTTTTCGCAAGATTTTTTCTATCATAAATAAAGCGTTGATTATATTGAACGTGTGATACGCTTTTTTTCTTTCATGAATTCGTATATTCTGACACACTAAAAAAACTGAAGTGCCAAGCACGTGCTAATCGATGATAAACTATATCTAGTTGAGTTTTTTGTTTAAAGTTCACTAAAAATCTAAATTAATGAAAGAATTTCCATAACAAGATAAAAATCGCACGTATAAAAATATTCGCACAAAATGGAAATAAATAAAATTGCATGCGAATATGTCCCACAGTTTGTGATTTTTTTTTTGCACGAAACACAGCGATACTTCGCGTGGGAAACCAAACGATGATTCCGGACGAATGAAACACCGAAGGGTTTCAATAAAATAAAACTATTTAGTGAATTGTAAGAAACGTGTTACGTTGACAACTTACTGTTCTAATCAGAATTGGAAACACATCTCGAAACACACAAACTTGTTGCATTGGTTTTAAGAAAATTTTGTATCCGAATTTTCAGTTATGACAACAATAAGCTTCTAAAACGACTGATATCGCATACAAAAACCTCTTAAAGGGTAAATACTGATGCATGCCGTAAGTCTTCTGCAAAATTTATGATATTGTTCGAAATGACGCTTTCGCGGATACTACGCAAAAATTGTTTGAATACAATGTTTGCATGTGTTGAAAGAAAAATTCTTAAAAAAAGTTGCACTACTTCCTAAAGCAAAATTAGGTTGGGTTCAAAATATTGTGTCACAAATGTCGGTCCCACCGACGAAATAATTTTTCTATACTTTCAGCTTTTACGCTGCAAAAATTTGAATTTTCTTCTAAATTTTTGCATATGAAAACTGAAAGTGTTGAATAATTTGGGTCCGGCATATGTGACTCGATTTTTTGACCACGACGTAATTTCGCTTTAAAAAGTGGTGCAATTTTGCAGACTTATCCCTTTTGGCCAATGGACATTCATCTTAATTTTATGTTTATTTTAGTATGTTGAAAACATTGTAATATTTTCGACACATTACAAAAATTTCCGTCCTTTAGCACTCGCTACTAGCGACCGGTACTAGCGCGCTAATTTTTTAAGTGCCTCGCTAGTAGTAACTAGCGTAGCTAATATTTTCTGTATTAGCGCTAGCTTAGCGTCGCTAGAATAATCGAAATGCTACAAATTGACTCTTCTCAATTATACCCCCCTCACCCGTCGTACTAAATAGTGTGGATTTGTACACCTGACTCCCATTACCCCCCAAAGAAGTACTTAATTTAGATGTAACCTTAAGATACAAATCGTGAAATATGTCATAGATAGAGAGAGAGAGAGAGAGAGAGAGTGAAGTTTCGTAACTATTGAGTAATGAAACACTACACTCAGCTTTGTGTTACTTTGGAAGGTTTTCGACATTAGGTAATTTCTCTGCGTTGTCCAAATAAACATTTAAAATACAAAACTTTAAATATATGAAATTAACTTGTTACAGAATCGTACGGGTCTTCTTATGTTTTTCTATGCCATTCATGTATGCCGTACATTTCAAAAAATTAAAGTGAAATCGTTGTGTACTATTGTAACAACTGCAAAATTCTTCTCTGTTTCATTTAAAAAAATATATAATAAAAAGTGCATTAGTCTCGTGCTAACTTAATATGATGATACAACGAACTTAATACACACAAAGTAGCTTTTGTTGCGCATTAATAATTATTTCGAAAAGAAAAAAGATGACCGTACATAGCGTATGACAGAAACTGGTTCCCAATTGATCGTTGCAGCAGCGGCTAAAGACCCCTCGATAATAATTAATTCCGTATGCATTTCATATGTTCTTAAAATAAAGTAAAAAAAACAACATTTGTAAGACCATTTGATGCAACAAACACAAGTGATGGCATGTAAACTATTTCTCACAATCAGGTTTGAGAAGGTCATCGAATTAGACTAAAAGTTCCGGTGAAAATACAACAAAATTCTTAACAAATTTGTATCGTTGTATTGCCGTAGTAGCCTCTTTATTTTGGAAAGTACCGATTTAATGTTTCGCCAACGACAATTTATCAAAACTGTTTAGCCCTTAATTGTTACAAAATGTGTACTTCAAAGGGAAGCGATTCAAAAACGAAGAAATCTACCTTAAAGTTGAAGGCCAAATTTTCATATCAAGTTTGAAGCGTTGTGCATTATGATGTAACGTAGAAGCTGTAGTCAATTATGTAACCGAGACAGTACTATCGTTCAAGATAGATAAAAAATGTACTGTACAACAGTACGACCTTGCCTTCGTGAGCGATTCTCCTTACTCCGGTTTCGCTCTGACCCATGTTATTCTAATCAAGCTATTAGATTTCTTTGGTTTTGGTAACGGATCTAATTTTGTGAAATAACGACTTCATATTCATAGAGATAACAGGCCTACATGCGAAACAATAAAGAAAAAAATTAACTTACACCAATATGTTGTCCATCAACGAATAACTGCGGCACAAGAATATCGTCGGACTGCATGCGATTCTTGATTTCGTTTTGATATTCTGTGCTCATGAAGACGTCACGCTCCTCAAATTTCACTAAAAGGGTTCGTAAAATTTGTTTTACATTGGCACATTTTGCATATGTTTCTCGCACCACTCCCATACTGGTTGTATAAAGAACCACTTTTCCAGCATCTTTTTCTTTGAAGTTCTGAAATTAATTTTGCTTAAATTAGTTAAAATTTTAGAGAATCGTGAAGTAAATATTTCATTAAATCTCCGAAAAGTACTTTGTGACCTATTCTTTTTTATTTTCTTTGAATTCTTCATATTTACAACAAGATTCCGCGATAATGAATTTATAAGCCCGGGAAGCATTTCACTCAACATGCCGAAATATTTATCTCTTCTAACTATTCTTGTAGTTGTGTCCAAGAGCGATGTTTGCGTTGCTATTTCTTGAGATATTTCCTCGGATATTTCATGAAATCCCATAAATCCTCATAAATACAAATCTGTTGAAAAAACTCATGAACGATAGATATTTCCTAAGATCCAAAATAAAGGAACCAACATAAGACGATAGTCTTCATCTCCCTAAAAACTCAAATGCATTGAAAAAACTAATGGAAGTTAAGAAATCTTAGAGCTTCTTACCCACGTCCCAAATAACTCAAATTCTCATTGAAAAACTTACACAAATCATATACCAAAAATTAATACAAAAGTTAACCTTAAGTGGGATGAAAGGTCTAGGAATACCCCACAATTTATAGGAGAAAATTTTTTGATTTTGAGTCCTTGGGCCTAAAACTGACCGGAATAAATGTGACAAACAGAATAGCTGTGGCAAACAGAGTAGATGTTGCAAAAAGACTCGAACGCATCTAAATATATAGTAATGAGCAAACAATCCAATGTTTTATATTTTTTCATAACTATCAGAATTTCAAAGATCCACAGAAATTATCCAAGGTAATGTCAAAGGCCCTATACCGAAGTACTTCTGAGACCATTGATTTTGAAGGCCGTAGTAGTTTCTCCAAAAAATCCTGAAAGCGTTTCCTCTAAAATGTAATTCTATACAATTTTGCCTTTGGAAGCAATGTTCTAACTGCCATAATTCTAGAGATATGAGTCATCTCTCCCAATTCTAGAAGCGGTCATATTCCAGGATTTGGCCATTTTTATCCGAAACGCTGAGACACGTGTCCTCTAAAATCTTCTTCTCTACAACTTTGCCTTTGGAAGCAACTTTCTACCTCTCATAGTTCTAGAGATATGGGTCATATCTCCCAATTCTATAAGTGGTCATATCCCAGGATTGGAACTTTTTTACCCTAAACCCTGAGACACTTTTTCTCTAAAATTTTATTCAATACAACTTTGCCTTTGGAAGCAACTTTCTACCTCTCATAGTTCTAGAAATGATCATATCCCGGGGTTGGAGCATTTTTATCTAAAACCCTGAGACACATGTTCCCTTAAATTTTATTCTCTACAACTTTGCCTTTGACAGTAAATCTTCATATTGAATAGTTTAAAAAATATAGACGAAAAAGTGTTTTCGATGGCCAAGAAACTCAGTTTCGTCCATTCCATTTGTCCCAGTGCCCAGACCCCTGACCCGATTCCGACGAAAATTTTTTCTCAGTTTTGTGACATCAAATGCTTTCATTTTACAACAGAATGAGCAATTTCCGTGCTATACTTGCTGAGATACTTGCGAAAAAGTTTCACCGACCCTCAAAAATTTCATGTCCAACCTCCACTTCTTCGACCATATCTCCGGAACTACTTGGCCGATTTCGCTTATCTTCGAACTTGAATCATGGGAGGCATGTACCTTTAGTTTAGGGTGATCGGTTGAGCGGTTTGGAAAAAAAGTGGAGACAGACGGACATTTTTTTTATTGCTGATTCGTCATATTTAGACGATAATAAATGTATCCCCCAACTCCCGTCTCGATCTACCCCATGTTACGTTAAAATTGTTTGTAGTAAACGTATGGGACCTTTGTACTTCGTACGGTTCCAATAAGCCTAATATTTATTTAGATACGTTCGAGCCTTCTTACAACGTCTATTCTGTTTGCCACATCTATTCTAATGCGTAAATTTTTTGTGAAGAAATTAGCCACCTGAGACTATATGCTTTACATCTCTCTACGAAACCTAAGCCAACAGGTTACGTGATTGCAAAAAAAGTCATCCCAAGCCTCACCAAATCTTTCTTTCAACCCTACCTAATTACTCTTCCAATCGCCCTTCCAAATACATCAAAGGTTACGGGGTGCAGTTCAGAAGTCGACCTGGGTGAGCATATACAGTTCATACAAAGAGCAAAAAACTTTTCATTTATAGTCTTGAGTGGACAAGATCTTTTGTTTGTCTACAAAAGATGACATCCGACTCATGGAATTTTGAAGATGTAAAAATTCAAGTTTAAAAACACATTCACATAAATCAGATTTTAAATGAAAAGCAATGCTTAAATAAATACTGTTATTGTAAGTTGCATCCAATACAGTAATTTCACACACAAATAAAACTCACAACGAGAGTTACCAGTCTTTAAGAAAGCAAAATAAAACATTGAACTAGTTTGTTTAAGTGGATGATGGAGCTAGCAACATTTTGCTTTTATAACGTGAACTTATACCGATCGTTTAGCGATATTTATACACAAACTGTTAGATAATATAATCAATTTAATTGACTTTGAATTTCAGGGCGAAAATTCAGGTTAGATTACGTATAGTTTCATCAGATTAATAAATCCATGTTACCACAGATCGTGATCACATGCATATTTCTTTGAAATAAAATCTGATTTCCAATCGTTTACAAGAAGCTTATTTTCTTATGAAAACATGAATTATGTTTCTAATAGACATCTTCACTGATTTTATTGCTAGAAGTGTTTTAAAAGAAAATCCCAGGTTAACATTCCTCCTGTATGTAAGATGTTATAATTATTATTGGTTAATTTTTCGTTTTGAGGTCTAAATAAAACAAATCTGCAAAATAGGTCAAGAACTTTTAAAGTTAAGGTCGAAAAAGTGGTCAAAAGTTTTTGGAGGTTGGTGAAACTTTTCGGCTTATATCTTCAAGTTGGTAGTTTTTCATGGTACAGTCAGATTTAATTTTTTGTCAGTCGACTCGGGGGGCGAATAGCCTTTTTTGACTATTTGTCCAGGAGGGCGAATAGTCTTTTTTTAACTATTTGTCCAGGTGGGCGAATAATCCTTTTTTTGTCTATTTGCCCCGGGAGATAGATTTTTTTGTGGCTATTCGCAATTCAAAAGTCTTGATTCACCTTCAGAAATGATGTTTATTACAACAAAAATGAACAACAATGAATGAATGAAATAAATGTTGATGTTATTTCGGTAACCTTATGCAGCAATCACCTTTTTCCATTGAAGAACAATTGTAAAAGTTGGTTAGTGCATAAAGGCGTTGATTTATGAGTAAAAACAAAACAAAATTCATTCAATTTTTGCCACGAAAACCTAAGTGGATAATAAAAGTAAGAAATTTTACCTTTCACGAAATGTCACAAAAACTAGGTGGCTAACAAAGCTAGCGAGCTTTTCCTTTAACGAAATGTCACGGAATCTAGGTAGCTAACAAAATGGCGTACGGCCCTTATACCGACGAATCAAAAAACTGCATCAGAATCAACAGGTCAAATTCCAAATTTCTACTGAATATAAGCCGCACAAGGCTGAAAATTTTCATAGGCGTAGTAACGGGTTTAACAATCGGAAGAAGATCGGACCCGGGCTGTGATTGGTGCGGACACCATGAATACACAGCCGAACACTAACTCCGTAACTTTCATTACTACGGCCGTACTACCTGATGGAAAATCTGAATCCAAAGGACACCCTGAACTATAGTACATGTATAGTACAGGTAGGTTTTAATAGTAAATGTCTGTTTATTTAGCTAGCTCAATAGGCCCGAATGGCGGCCCCCGTGCGTGCTTTCCTTAGAGGGAGCGGCCAATTTTAATAAAAAAAATTATACGGACAACTAAAATCCGGACGAACAATAACCCGGACAAACACTGCGCCGCAGGCCGTGATCTTAGTTGCGCACAGAAAAAATCGGGGAGGAGGGGCGGCAGCCCCCGCAAACGGAGTCAAGTGAGGAATACGTCTCCTTGCGGGGTCTAAGGGGCAGAGCCCATGCAAGTATGGCATCCTGCAGAGCGTAATACAGCTCGCCGCAGGCGTTGGGGTGAGGGGGCAAAGCCCTCTAAGTGCTTCAAGTAGGAATTCTTAAGTTGGATCCAATATTTTATTATTACTTGATCGTGTTATTTAAATTGAAGGTGACGTATTAGTTAGCTTCTCGATCAATTGAAGTTGGATCTTAAGAAAATGACTGCGATCTGTCAAAGTGGCGCTATCTTGGTTTGTGAAGAAAGATTTTTTTGTAGAAAATTTTTTGGAGAAAAATTTTTTTCAAAGAAGATATTTTTCGAATATAGAAACACCAAATTTTGTACCTGAATTTCAGTTATAACAACTACAAACTTCCAATACGAATGATATCGTATACAAAAACCTCTTACAAGGTAAAGTGTAATTGAATCCGTATTCGTAGGTCCGCTTCCGAAATCAATGATATCGTTTGAGGATTTTGTTTGAATAGAATGTTAGCTTGTGTTAAAAGTTTTATTCTGAAAAAATGCACCCTTTTTTTTAAAACCAAATTACGTTGTGTTCAAAAAATTGCGTCACAGATGCTAAACCCACAATAATTTTTCTTCTTGCAAAAATTTATTTAGATTTCAAATTTTAAATGGAAATTCTCGAAAAAATCAAACCCTAGATATTTATACGCGAGGAATAAGTCTGGGTAAGAAAAGTGAATGTAAGCGAGTCTTTCGAGTTCAATGGAGTGCGTCGTTTTTGTTCTCCATATTATCCTCGTAACTGTTGAACGTCTGATGAGTTTAATCTGAAAATTTTCAAGACATTATTTCAACGGTGTGGCGGATAGTTGCAACGAAGCTGCGCGCGAGGTTTTCAGGGTGAAGATAAGTGAAGGCAAAACCAATGTTATGCATATTGTCACTACTTTCGAGAACTTGCAGCTCGAATGAAGAAAGGAGGGAACACGTTCATGAGGATAGTATATTGGTTGTGGAAGTTGGGGAAAGAAGGAAAACGTGCAATGTGGTGCTCATTGAGTTGAGGTCAGTCGTGTTAAACAAATTGTAACAAATTAACCTATTCACAGGTCAACAATAAAAAAAAGTTCGAAATAGTTGGTTAAATAAATGAAAAATTTGTGAGATTTGGGTAGATTGCTAATTACAAACATACATAACTTAAAGGCTTCTTTCAGAAAGTCGGATAATTACGAAGACGCTGTCGACTCAGAAAAAAGAAAGCCCCTTTCGTAATTTTGAACTTAATGTTCAAAGATTCAACCGAAGATCTTGAATCGAAGGTGTGTTAATTTACTTTGTAGATAGGTTATTAAAGATCATGCTGTTGTTACTGGGAACGTATACTTTGTTGGTTAGCAGATGAGCTATATAAACTGTTCGGAAAAAGTTACACTTAATTTAAATAAAATTATTTTTTTTTTCTTTGTAATTAAAAGAAAATATGTAATTAAATATGTAAATTTTCCTATTATTTATTTGCAGTAATTTATTTGATCATAAATCTCATCATTTTTTTTTTTTATTTTCACTAAAGATTCTTCATAAAGAGATCGCGTCATTGTTTTATTTACATTCAGTTCAAGTAGCAATAAAATATGAAAAATCATAGTATTACCTATCATTTTATGCTTATCACAATAAATTAGTTTTGTTAAAATATACGTGTAGCAAATAAAATTAAATAATTATAAAAACATGAGCATCATAATGGGCTCGCAATATACTTTTTTGTTGCCTTTTAATGGACCTTCACTATGCTCAATTTAATTTTGGTGTGCTCTTGAGAAAGAAACGAGCTGCTTTAAATTTTGCATGTTTAATTATCAGATATAATGATAAATTTGTGCTGATGCGAGTAGAGAGAGTGGAAAAAATAATGTTCAACGATTCATCTCTTAACTTTTCCAACGACAATTTAGTTAACAGAGAACGTAGCAAAACAAATTCGAGGGCTTTCTCATCAAATGAATATACATGACAAATGACAATCATTATTCCAGTTATTCTTATTTAATTTGCGAAGTGAATTTGCGAAAACTTCGATCTGGTTGTATGGAAGCGGACTGTGGGCGATTCCATTTTTTCATGTTACAGTGCAGTGTTGGTGTTTTTTTTTTTTTTTTTTTTTCAAAGTGTTTTCGACTAGGCTGTTCTTGAAAATGACCCTGCAAAGATATCGTCGAAACCGTTTTTGTTAAATAACTTTAAGTGGATGATTTCGACCTCTCCCTGGGATAACTTGTACTTTTCGACTAATATTGATGATATGGTACATTGACTTAGCTCGATTGTCCAATCTCAACTTGAAAAACACGCCCCTCTGAAGCAGTATATTTTAAAGGAATCACCAAATTCCCCAAACAAATGGTTTACTTCAGAGACACATTATAACAAGTTGCGAAATAAGGTTAACAGTATGATTAAGAAAGCGAAATCATCACACTGTCGGCCAATGCTAGACCCTTCCCTAGGCTCAAAGGTGCTGTGGCGTAACCTAAAAAAGCTGGGGGTGGTCAAATCCAAAGGAAAAACAATGCCGTGGTTCACAGCGGAAGAATTTAACTCGTTTTTAATCGAGGAGGACAGTAACAAAATAAATAACAACAAGCTGATCAATTCTGATAGAGATGATACTTCTCCGGATTATGCTTTGAATAATGGCCCTCAGTTCTCTTTTCGAGCAGTGACTGAAGGCGAAGTCGTTCTATCAGTATACGACATCGAATCGGATGCAATCGGTTTGGACGATATACCGTTGAGATTTGTAAAATTATCTCTTCCTTTCATTCTATCGCATCTCACTTACCTCTGCAATCAGATTCTAACACGTTCATGTTATCCGAAGAGCTGGAAACTTTCCAAAATTATTCCAATTCACAAAAAAACTAGGGGCTTCGAATGCAAGGATTTTCGAGCCGTACATTTAATACCGGTTCTCTCTAAAACACTGGAAAACATGATGTCAAAACAGATTACAGAGTTCGTCTCTGATGGGAAAATTATCTACAATCAATCTGGCTTTAGATTCGGCCACAGCACTACGTCTGCCCTTGCACATATCACGGATTTTGTGCTAAGATGCTTCAATCGACGGCAATTGTCATTTCTTCTATTGCTAGATTTTAGTAAGGCGTTTGATAAAGTCAATCATGAGCTGCTCCTTGTGAAGCTGAGGGAAAAATTCTCCTTTAGTCCATCAGCAATCACCCTACTCTCGAGTTTCCTAAGCGGTCGATCGCAATGTGTACAGATCGGTGAACACGTCTCCTCGTTAACTCCTACTTACGAAGGGGTACCACAAGGCTCGACACTATCACCACTATTGTTTATTCTATTTATAAATGATATACCAGCACACGGAACCGCACATGTATGCGGACGACCTGCAGAGCTTTGTAGGCTCAGATCGTGACGAGATATCTATATGCTCCAACGTGAATAAGATGAACACTGATTTAATGCTAGTTAGTAAATGGGCTGTGAAGAATGGTCTTCCCCTTAATGTCGGTAAAACCCAAGCGATAGTCTTCCACAACAGTAACCTGACTACTGACATTCCGTACTTCATGCTTGACGGTGAAGTTATAACGACGAGTGGAACAGTAACAAATGAGTGACGATTTATCATGGAAAGCTCAATGCAGCCACATCTCTGCGAGACTTTACGCCGGACTGAGGTTGTTGTGGTCCCACTCCTCGTATCTCTCTCGACCTGTAAGAATTGCATTAGTAGAGACTCTTCTCGTCCCTCATTTTCTTTACTGCTGCGAAGTTTTTGTCTTTGGTCTGGATGACTTATGCAAGCGAATACTCCGTAAAGCATTCAACTCCTGCGTCAGATTCGCTTTCGGTCTAAGGAGGAGGGAATTGTACTGACGGGGACACCCGCCTATATTTCGCAAAAGATAGAACCCGGATTTTCTAGTAGAACACGCATATTTAAAGTACATAGCGCAAACACGTCGACCACATATAAATCACTCCTGTTCCATGTATTAGTGAGGTGTAACTCACTTCCATGCAGGGTCAAAGAATCACACACAATAGGTGAGTTCAGTAGCAAATATATCGAATTCATTCGCGGCGTACAGTGATTACGAAATGTTAGAAATTGCTCATCGGGTTGGGTACGGAATCTGTTTTCTCCTTTTTTTCGCCGCAGGTGGCATAAATACTTCGACAATTGCCCATTTTCTGACTTAAAAGTGAGATTATGACGATTATGATATATGACTAATCACATCGGGAACCAACAGTGGTGTATATGAATAAACGCACCTGGTGCGAATATTGACTCCGTTAAAATTTTCTATTTTTCTTATATTAGAAAAGCAGTTCAAAGTATTTTTTATGATGCTGTTAAAAAGACAAAATTAACGAGAAACTCCCGTTACATTCGATATGCTGAACACTTGGTTGTTAGGAGCGCATTAAATCATGTACTTTTATACAAATTCACTAACGAAAATTCTCTATTCTAAAATCGTTCACCTATATTGCTTATACGACTTCGTATGACTGTAAAATATAAATTGCACCATTATTTACCTTTACTTAAACTTAATTAGGAGCATGTGAATAAACCGTTCAGCACAAATAAATTCGAATGGCTTTTCGGATCACCGGCTGAGAAGCTTTAAAGCGAGCCGATAAAAAAATTTATGTTAACAAAGTCATGAAGATTAGTAAATGAATTTTGCAAATAAAGTCCTTAACGCAATCACAAAAATAGTTCTTTTCGTCACAAGCACAAGAGACAAAAGTGCTGTTCCGAGTGACGTATAAAGATTCATGCTTCATATTAGAGTTAGAGCCGAGGGTAGAAAAATATCAACTTGGAGGGCCGAAAGTTTACTAACGCGTATAATAAAGCCACTCGTACTCTATCCTTTTTCAATTAAGAGCACTTTTCACAAATGTGAACGGTCAAATTCACGATTTTTTTTACAGCAAAATCCTACGTAAATAACAAGTCAAATTATGGCTCATGTACTGTGAGAGGATGTCTCTTACACGAATAATAGATGAATCAGAATTCAAAAGCTTTGAGTATGGAGGTCGAAAGTTACTCTGAACAATCCAAGTTCATTGACGATGTGCACCTTCAAACATAAACTTTTAGAATTCTGATTCGTCTTTGCATAAGAGTCATTCTCTCAGATTACATGAGCTATGATTTTGAATAATTTTTTATTTACGCAGGATTCTGTTCTAAAAAAAACATCGAAAATTTGACAGCTCTCATTTTTCGACGGTCTCTTAAGATCTGGGACTTTGAGATCCATTTTCATTTCACTGCAATAGAGACATGCTCTGCGTTGATAGATCGGAGAAGATCACATCAATTGAGTGCGCGAAGCGAAAAAAAACCTCTTCCAAATAAGGAAAAAGAAAAATCTGCCACAATTTCTAGTTTGCAAGTAAAAGGACATGATTTGGATGCTAACGTAAAATTCTTTAGAAAGATTTTAAAAATGTTCCTTTTTTTATTACTTTTGCTATTCGAAAATTTAATTTCATAGATTTCATTTTCTTTACATTTTATTGTTCCTTTTCGTCATTCGGTCAGTAGTGTGTACATAGCTATGTGGTGTTGAGAGAGTTAATGAGGATAATAATAATCTGCCTTACAACCCATGAAAGGTTAGAGGCTAGATCATTATTTACTAGTTTCGCTGTTTGTGGTTCTACTTTTTTTGAGATCCTTTCATTAACGGAAAGTTTTTACTGTGCCAGTGGTAAGCTGTGCGACAAACCCAGTGCCATCTATGAGATGTAACTAGGAGTGAAACTAGTAGGAGTAGAATACCGATTCTCCCAACAATGCCTTTTCCAGTAAGTTAATTAGGATGGTTGAGAGAAATAATAGATAAGTGATTGGGAGAAGAATTATAGAGCGGGGTGAGGTTAGGAAGAATAAAGGTGGGACTTGGTGTTCGGATAAGTAGGGTTTTTGTGTTCGCAGGAATTTTGCCATAACTGAGCTCATAAATATGCAATTGCTGTTTTCGGCCTGAGAGCAAGGCAGACACAATCAAAAAGTTGCAATGGTGATAAACCAATAGAAGCTTTTGTACAAATAGGTGATAAGAGAATTATAGAGGCGTTTCAACATAAAGAGAATAAGTGTTACGTTCTAACTCAAAATTAACGAAAAGCGGATTTATTGACCCTATTTCATAAATCACATTCACGAACGTGAATCATTGCTTAGCTACTTGAGAAACGACAACGGTGAATCAAAGTTTTACAGTGTTTTCGCTATCAATGAATGGTGTATAAATCAATGGATTGTCATAAACTGCTGATTTTACGCACACAAAAATCAGAGATAAAATGTAAAGCATTTCATTCTTCAATAGTTATATTTAAAAAGACACATGACCTGCTTTCTCAGAGTGATGTTGCTATACATATTGCTTTAACACATATTCAATAAAATTCGTGACAGATAGAGTCTATGTTGTCGCCGCTGTAGTTTACAGTTCTGAAATGTGTTTTCCCTTCTTGGGTAGATATTGTTGTAAGCATAGAATCACATAAACATCTAATTGATGGGAAACATAAAACCGCTAAATAGACATGACAGCCGCAAGCTCGTTTTACCGATCAAGCCTAAGTTAAAGTATTTTTGGCACTCAATTCGCAGTTAGATACCATCAGCGGATCTGTGATGGGCAGACCAAGTGGCACAGACACAAGATCATTACATGTTGCGTTATCAGAAAATTCTACATATGGGGCTATTCAAATAGTGCGCGCGCTTTTTTGAGGGGAGGGGGAGTTTGAGAAAAGCGTGCGCTCCATAAATTTCGAATTTTGTCCATGTATTTTAGCGTGCAAGGGGGCAGGGGGTTCTAAGATCCGTTTGCACTATTTGAATGGCCCCTCTCATAACTGCCATATAATTTTCTTTAGCGGGAGAAATAGGTTCAGGAACTGGTGAGCCAATTCAGTCTTTTCGGCAAGGATATTACACATGGAAATCAAGTGAAGTACTTGGGAGTCGTTCTGGACAGTAAGTAAAAATGGACAGAGCATGGAAAAGGCAGAATGGACTCTCTCAGCTATCTGTATTTACGTAGAATCGCCGGTGTTAAGAATTGAGGCCTTCCATCCAAGACAATACATGTATAATGTCTATGTGGTAGCCTGGGCTTGAAATAGAAAGTACGAAAAAGAAGATGATCGAAATTCAAAGACTGATATGCATTTGCAAATGCATTATCGGGCAATGAAGAAAAAAGCACCGAAGACACTAAGATCTGTGACACATTTCACACACAACATTTCAAAAACGCCTTATGGTTGTTTTGTCATGGGAATTGGCAATCAACGAAGCCTCGAATCAGATGAACTTCTAAACGAAAGCTAAGAGTACTAAATTGAAAACAGCGAAGAAACCGTCTACTGCACCAAAAACTAGCATTGTCACACCGATATCAGACAAGCCGTCAACGACCCTTACTGATACGGCAGCTACCAAGAAACCAACAGCAACTAGAGTAAGTGCCTAGTGCCTGTTTCATTATACCAGTACTAGCTGGAAGCAAACCATCTGGGATTAGCAACAACTCCACGCGACATAGTGAATCAGGTTCTAAAAATCGTTAAATTCGAAAAAAAATCTTCTTGAGAACAAGCTTGCGCGATTAGAAATAAGCTCAAGGAAGCCCGCTACTGTTCCCAACTTGTGATTTTGGAGTTAATTGATCTTGGAATTAAATTTAAATGTTGGTCGTCTAAAATGTACTGTTGGTCGTTTCAAATGGACTTTCGGTTCTCTTAGCAACTTTGCAACTCAATACATCACTCGAAAACGAGTAGGCCTTGTGATTTAAATGACTATTTGGTTTTATCACGTATACTTGTCAGTTTTCCTTTTCTGTATGTATATCGAAAAAATATTGGAATTACGGTTCCATTCAAATCCGGAATCTAAAATGAAACGACCGGTTTGCCGTCTCAAATAGACTGAATTTTATACAATTTCTGATCTTCACTAAGGCTACTATAAACTACTAATTCAATTTGACTATTACGGGAAATCACTGTATGAGTTATTCTACTGTAACTCCAATAAAAAATTCTTTCTAAATTTCTGTGCGGTCGAGTTGGTGCGCTTTGTGTGACTTTCGCCTTCTTGGCCAGTATACTGACCGAGCGAGTATCAAGTTCGGTACCGTTGAAAAGGTGGGATCCCGATATAGAGTTAATGTCCACGATACGCTCCATTGTCCAGGGCGCTAAATAGGCTAGATACGGCACTGGGCCTACCCAAACTGTTAAGTCTAAAAAAATAATAACTGCCACATGACATGACAATGTGCTTAACTTATTTCACTTCTTCTGACAAGCTGTCTCAGCAGTCGATATGCGCGTGGTTTCACTATGCTTATTATTAACTTTACACCGTTCAATAGATATTATCATCCATTCGTCGTTGTTTAGTTTCTGTGAAATATTAGAATTGCTAAAGCCCCACTGCCTGCATACTCTGTGAAAAGTGAGATTACTAAGTGTTGAGGTTCAATTATTACATACATTTTCATCAATATAAATAATAGCCTTTTACGGTTATAAGCTACCGAAATTTGTGAAATTTTATTGAAATTAATTTCGTTGCACATTAAAAACAATCTTGTTTGAGTGAAGTGAAAATTAATTTCTTTTGGTTTTAAAATCAAATTACTTATTTGAATTAAAACTTATAATTCGACTCTAACAGCTTTTCAATTATTCCATTCAAAAAAAAGTATAAGAAATCAACGTATAATCAGTTCAGCACATTCAAATTGAAATCTTTCCAGCAGGTCGATTAGATAATATCGCTAATAGAATTGACATTACAAATCACATTGGAAAATGTATTTTTAAGTGATGACTTTCCAAAATAATAAAAGAAAACTATTATTAAATTGGTCGAAGTCCCGAAAGATATTTTTCGTACGTTGTGATAGAAATGAGGTTTTCTAGCATTATATATGAAGCATTGCTTTTTATGTGAATAAATATTTCAAGAATTTATTTTATCAAAAAGCCAAATTTTTCCCGGAGATTAGTTTTTTTTATTGCTGATAAAGGGTTCACGCATTTTATCACGTCCACATTTTATTTTGACTGCATATTATTGAAAAATGATTAACAATTGTCATTTTTCGTTGTTGCGAGACCACAACTAACAAGATTATGATTGTAATTTTGTTTTAAATTGCGGAAGAGTTCTGTAAATGTGTCTCGTTTACTTTGTCATCACCAAATTAAATGTGCGCGAGACAGTTTTTAAACGCGGCCGGCACAAGCTCGAAAAAAGCGAACTGTATTCATTAAAACCACCTCATTTCTTGTCTGTTTTCGTGTATATTAAATGCTCCCAAATTGTAATTTTTCACCGAAGCATTTACTCTTTGTAATAAAATTGAGGGCTTAGGTTGAGTTGTACGATGACGTATTCTGGTTAATAGTTCTACGCGCTAGCAAAAAAAAACAAACTTCATTTAAGGGCGATATTTTTTATCAAATAAATAAAAGTTTTATTTTGTGCATTTGTCTTTGCTAACTATTAATAATAATTACAAATTTGGATAACCAAAAGGAATACTTTTGGAAGGGTTCTTGACCGTTGAATAGAAACAAAGGAAGATTTGGAAAATGGACCGATAAATAGAGTAAAATCTTCCTTTAATAATATTAATAGTCTGCCTCAACAGGGTCAGAAGCTGTTTACTAGTTTGAGATCCTTTCAATATCGGAAAGTTTTCACTGTGCTAGTGGTAAGCCGTGCGACAAATCCAGGAAGACGCGGGAGCGACAAATCCAGGAAGACGCGGGAGCGACAAATCCAGGAAGACGCGGAAAGTCTCAATAAAAATGCATTAACAATAAAAATTTGATTTTTCTTGACCTGTTGATTACAAAAACAATTATGAAAACCGAAAAAGATTTACTCGAGCTATGTACGAAAAACACGTTTGGCCCTAGCAGAGACTCATTTTTAGTGCCCTAGCAAAGTCCAAGGGCTGAAGATCAAAAAAGTTTCTTCCATAAATTTTCGGCCATACGCAGACCTTTCAAACAAAAAAACATTTTTGAAAATCGGAAAAGATTTACTCGAGTTATGTACAAAAGACCAGAAGCCACTTATACGGCCCTAGCTCGGCGGCCCTTGGGCCGACAGTGCCCAGATTTAATCCCATAAAAGATAAATAACTCGAGTAAATCTCTTCTGATTTTTAAACTTTTTTCGATCGAAAGGTCTAGGACTGTCTCCCGTTTTATGGAAGAAACTTTTTTGAGTAGAACCCCTTAGACTCAGTCAGGACCCTAAAAATGACTTTCTACTAGGGCCCAACGTGTTTGCTGACATAAGTTAGATAAATCCTAACTGATTTTGTTGATTCTTTTTCTATTAGAGAATTATACTGAAAAACAAATTTAGACTCAGTGTCTGTGTTTAGGGCTGAAGTGGACCTCAGGTATGTCTTAAGGTCGGTCCTAACCAAAAAAATTTCCTTATGGCATTTCCTTATGGCCAAAATGGTTTTTCACTACGTTGTAGAGAAAATGTAGGGAAATATTTTTGTCTATGTAAGTATTTGTCCAAGGCCTCTCCTGAGGACCCTAGGTCGGTCCTAAGGTCCATTTTTTGTCTATTTGGGGGTCAATTTTGTATTTTCGAAAGGCCTTTTTTACGCTGTTTCTTCGGATGGATTTTTCAATATTGCCCCCTCGGCAATTTCCAATACAATTATTCAATGTGGACGTAATTTCATACACTTAAGAGTTAAGGCAATATTAACTTAAATACAAAATTGAAAATTTACTCCTTATCAATTCGACTTCCTTCCTTCTGAGCGAGCATATCTCATTCGACGATTAGGAAAGAATTTGATTTGCGTCGTAATTTCAAAAAATTTACCAGTGGGTAAGAGTTATTTGTTAGAAATCTAAAGAATCTAAACTGAATTTTTTCTGGTCGGGTTTTGCTAGTTGAAGTCATCAAACCAGACCCGACCCGAAAAAAAGAAAACGAATACCCGACCCAACCCGACCCGATAAAAAAACGAAAACACACAACCCGACTCGTCAAGTTGATTCGGGTTCGAGTCGGGTTTTCTTCGAGTTTCGGGCGGCCTGGACATCCCTAAATTCAATAGTATGATTTAAAAGGGTCTCAAGAGAGACAAACTACCTATTTCTGTGGAATGTCATTTCTTCGAAGATATCGATAATGATTATCAAAAAAAAAAAATATATCGATATTGATAATCAAAGAAATATCGACATTTCAATAAGTATTGATATATCAAAATATCGATAATTCTAGAATTATCGATATATCAAATACCGAGAACTATCGAAATATCGACAATTTTTGGCAGAAAATGTGTAACGCATCTATCGAAAAGTTCCAACCAAACGAATAAATGTTTCTAATAAACATTTGATAATTTTATCAGTATTTGATATTTTGATAATTATGTTTGATATTATATTTGATATTTGATAATCGAAGAAATTATCGTCCATGCCTAAAGTGAGCGAACCACAAAAACATAGGTTTGAGTCGTTGGGTTCCCTTGTCGAATGTTCATGTTATTTCACAGTCTCAAGAATTTCGCAAGATTCAGTGAGAGATCTTAAAGATCAGGACCTACGTTCTTCGGGTTCGACAGCGAACTTTTGCGTTCTCTTTCGATATAACCACACCGAAAAGTTTCTACATCAACATTAACTTCAGAATTCAGGCGCATACAAAGTGTAATCTTATTACATAAACGTAATAAGATTACGTTTGTAACATTACGAAATTGCTTGTAGATACGATAATCCGTGTAAGTTTTGTTTGACCGAGAAAAGTAGTAAGATCGGTCTTAAGGCTAGCTTTTACTATGTTGTAGAGAAAGTTGGGAACAACATTTTTGCTCATCTTAGAGCGATGCATCACTTCGGAAAGGTTTTCCAAATTGCCGTTTCGGCGATTTTCAATGTAACCTAAGAATTTAAATTATAACTTGCTTTAATGATGCAAAGCAGGTAACATTGAGTGCATGGTCTTGGCCATATGGACATATTGCACTTGATATGGCACGCAATTTTCAAATGAGTGGAGATGTTACGATGAACGATCCAGAAAAATTTGATCTACACTATTTGACCCCACACAATCATGCCTTATTCATCGATGCAATTGTTCAGAGCGATTTAATTAACGTGAAATCGCAACTTCGGCAATCACTAGCAGTTTCTTTGAGAGTTGATGGTTCGGTCGATCGAACGGGGGTGCATAATTATATATGCCATAGCTCACATTGTTCGTCGTGACTTGGAAACAACCGCACTGTTCCTTGGTTTCGGTGTTCCTACCACAAGCAATGCTAAAGGCTACCTACAGTGTGCGAAAGAAGTGGTAAAAGATATTTTACCATGCGAAGAATTTTTCAACCTGGTAGCATCTGTTGTAACAGATGGTGAACCATTGAACACAGGACGGCTGAATGGTCTGTGTTCTCGACTAAATGAGGAACGATTGCTATCCTATCTTGTAAAAATTCTGTTGCTTTCCATTTGGTGTGTTCCTCATCGAATAAATTTGTCATGGAAGTCGACATGTAATAACTTAAAGATTAAAAACACAATCCGACACTGAATTAATGTTTCAAAACGTTTTCGAATGTCTGGCGTTCGAACCAATGAATTGAAAAAAGTAGCGGCTGAACATCAGCTAAGCCAGCCTTTACGATACCCATCATTTTTTAAAATTAGATGGACAGAATATGTATAGAATTTGATTAATGCGGTTTTAAGAAACTATCGCGCCTCAATTGAATTTTTCAAAATTAAAGAAGAAAGATTATTTTTGATGATATTTTTGCGCTATGACCGACTACGATTTATTACATTTTTAGCGCATATTTTAACGTTGTTGAAAAAGTTTCAAAATGCGTGTCAGTCTGAAAAAATATTTATCGCGAGTGTGCGCTCCTTGAAAAAAAAGTTTATAACAGAACTGGCTAAATTAGTAAATACAGTGAACTCTCTCTATAATGAATTCTGAAGGGAGTCGTGTTCATTATAGAGAGATAATAGGTGTAATTAATTTGAAAATGCGAAAAACCATAAAATTAATTCATTTCGAAAAATATTTTCGGTAAGTTCAATGCAAATTTCGTAACAACCAAATCTTTAACGTATAAAATTCATAATGAATAAAAACAAAATCAGTTATTCTGGCGAACATAAATGCATGATAAGCAATGAGTGAGTTGTTGTTGATTTTTACAGATTTTTACATCGTCAAAGGAGTAAAAAATATTTTTGAATTTTTGTTTGTTCATTATAGAGAGGTAGTTCATTATAGAGAGAGTTCACTGTAGTAGCTTGGAAGGCGGCTGGGAAGAACATTTTCTGGATAGTATTGTTGGCAATGGCAAAAACGCCTCTACGGAATCAAATTAACTTAAAGTAAGAGCGTGAGGTCGTTCAAATTTACGGCGCGTGATAAAAAAAAAATCATTAACTTGCTAAGAAATCATGTAAACATACGTATTTATCCCCATTGACTAACATAAGGACAACCACAACCAACTTTGATCTGAAAAGGTGCCAAAGGCTTATCATTCCCGATTTGGACGAAGATACTTTTGTATCATAGTACGCATTAGCAGTGGAAATAGGTTAGAAACAGTTTTTCGTTATAAATGAAGAGAAAATGCTGAATTCCAACAAGAGCGTAAGTTTATGGCCAGAGTGGAGCGACTGGGGACAATTATGGCCCCCTCTCCGCCCTGGCCACAAACTTTCGCTCATCATTTTCATCATTTTCTCCCCTCGGATAACACATAACTCTTTATTCAAAATAAAAAAAGATCTACTGCAGAACGGCAAAACAGTAATAATAAATCTGTATATCCTTGTTCTCTAACTAGTAAGCAACATCAACCATCCAATACCAGAAATCTATTTACAAAGCCTGTATCAACAGTCACCTGATGGTATGTTTACGATGAAAGTAGCGTTGGCAAGAGTAATAGGTATTAAGCCTCATACAGCGGATATTGAGCGCCTAATTAGTAAGTAGAAAATGAAGGCAACTCTATCGTTTTCTTTGATATAGCCTTGTGTACGTACAATTTACATAGGCAAAGTTAAATTCTCTTCATCCTTGCGGGGTGAACTACCTTATTTTCTCCACACGAAAACATTGTGTTACCTTCAGTGAGAAAATTGAATTCCAACTCGATCGAATTACGGCCCTCGCTCCACTTTGGCCGCAAAATTTCGATCTTCTTGGAAATCATCATTTTCTCTCCGTGGATAACAAAATACCATTCCTTCTATTTACTAAAATTAATGAAGACTGAGCAAACCTTTTCCTCTATCAAGGCCTGTATATATAATGAGTTCAAAAGCACTTTTCGAACAGCATTATCGCGCCCAGCTTTGTGGAATTACATGTATGTAAATGTCAACATGGGTACTTTGCAACAGTTTGACCCAACCTCAGCTGTAGAATATTGGATGAGCCAGCGAAATAGTCGGCCGAAATTGAGCGAAATGAGTACAGCGCAGGAGTGGTTTTTCGCCGTTTTCGACGATGCCAAAAGCGGGCGAAACAGATCGGGAGAGAGTAAAATTCAATTATAGACGTGATCATTTACAATATCGAAATAATTTTTTTTATAAAAAAAGTCATAATTTTTCAGTTTTTCTCAAAATTTTTCAAGATTTCGAATTTTTTTTTATAAAAAAAGTCATAATTTTTCAGTTTTTCTCAAAATTGATTGTGACTGATTGTGACACGAAACTATGTCGAAAAAGCAAATTTTTATCGTTAATGCATTTCTGTTGCGATTTCCCGCATCTTCCAGTAAGCCTTCAAGAAAGGCTTTTTGACGAGTTTACACATATTGTTTATTGGATTATTTGTTGGATATTGCTTCACATTCGCCATTTTTAGAAAGATCTTTACCAATTACAACAATAAAGTACATATTTTCTATACATTGTATACGACTCCCAAAATCAAATTGGGTTTACCAATGACATTAAAGAATTTGTAACGTTTGGTAACGAGTCGAATTTCCACCCGAGAGTTGATAGAAAAAGCAATTGTGGTATTGAGCGTTGGCATTATTTCGCCAAGAGCGCCTAAGCATTTTCAACTTTCCGGCCCGGAACAATTTCCACTGTATTTTTTTACACAGCGTTTACTTACACTCATACTGATTTTCTTACAGTTCAACGCAAAAAGAACTCACCTTAACATTGCTATGCTGCATTTGCAAAAATGTAGCGATTCCATTTCGAACACGATTTTTTACTCCACGGACTGTGCCCTTTGAACTACGAATGGTCGAAGTTCGGCTGTTTATATCCTTATATCCGGCAAAAGATTCATCCGTATGAATATTTTGTGGTGCTATTTCGTCGATGACATTCATTACACTTTCGTTTATGTGAAATTTATAAAATTTATCATTTTCATATATTTTCGAATTTGTATGGGTTTCTTGCGCTGAAGTTGAGCCGGATTTGTGTTTAACGCGACTGAAAATGATGTCGTTATTGTCCAAAAAACCGTTTTCTTCACTTTTCGTCATATTAATTTTTTCACTGGCACTTAACTTACTTGACCGATCTCGAATGTCGCGCAACAATGAATCAGGAAGGCAAATCAAATTCGTTGATTCATTATCGACATTATCTTTATCGTGAAGCGTTGTTGTTGGCGTCATTCTGATTGGAGGATTAGACATTTTTTTAACAACTATGATGTCGCCGGAATGAAGTGAATCGCAACTGAGACTAGATTCACTTTCCTCACTATCCGTAAAACTTCCACGACGAATATGTCCAGTTGTATATTTGAGGGAAGTGACTTTATTTTTGGTGGAACTTTTTTTTGGCAAGGGAGGTGGTGAAGTTTCCATCGTACTTTCCATATCACTGCACGTGCCACTATCCATATCCATAGTAGAATTTGGTGAACATTGACCACTCGGTATATAAAACAAATTTGTTGATTTGTTGACATCTAGGTCATTGTTTGGTTGCTGCACCATTTCACCAGACGTACCGTTTGTATTATTTGATGATAATTTCAAATTGGATAAATTGGCGACACAAGTGTTTAACGAAACAGTTACTTTTTCATCAATTTTTCTTGCGTCAAATAATTCTTTTTGCAATTGAATGTCGTTATTTTGTGAGATTTGTATAGTGACTACATGAGAATTATTCGCCGATGAAGATGTTGATCCGGTCACTGCACTTGTGAACGGTGCGTGGTTTACTTCAACTATTCTCGTTGTACATTGAGAAACTGGCATAGTGGGGAGATAAACCGTTGCTCTAGTGCTCGTGTTCAACAGGAAAGGCGATGGGGCCACCGTAACAGAATCCATAATATGTTTTACTTTTTCAGATTTTTTATTATTACTTTTGTATACGTGTTGTTGCTATTTCTGTGTGTTATATCTATCTATCGTTTTCGAGTTAATCGTTAATACACACAGACAAAAATGTTGTACATAATTTTATCAGTTGGAAAAAGCGTAAAGCAAGAGAATTAATTACAAAAATTATTTCGGATTTTGGTTTTGTAATAAAGTTTATCGTAAGTTTTGTTATGCTGCAGATTTACTACGAGGTACAATACATAAGTAATCACTTAGAATTACCAATGTTTTTTTTTCTTTTGAAAATTCGGGGACGCTTTTTTTCGTAATTGCTGACCAAACAATAGCCGGGCTACTGCCTACTTTTTGTTCATTCTTTTTATCTAAATCTGCATAAGACCTTTTACACGTGTAATTCGGGTATTTGTGTACATAACATGGTAACAATTTTAATTTCTGCTTCGAGTTTGCGTGAGCAGATTATAACAGTGATAGCTGGCGTTGAACAATTTTGCTGCAATAAAAAAAAATTAAATGAATTAGAAAATGAAATGTTGTTTATGGTTATTTAAACAATTAATACATTTTTTATTATTTAGCAACAAACGTATATTTAGCTGCGTTTTGGCATAACATTCAATATCCGTAATTTAATTAAAACGTTTTCCTTCAGTTCGATAATAAGTCACTTAGGTGTATCTAACCTATTCAATAATTCATAAACAATTGAATGATTTTTACGAAAAGGCGTACGTCGAATGATCTGATTGGAATTGGAGTGAGAACTGTACAATTAAGGATGATGAGTTCTATTGATGCTATGGGCCGATGGCACGTGATAACTCTACCCAAAGGTCTCGCCATTACAACACGCTACTACATATGCATCAAAGAATAATGTTCAAACTTTTTAGACCCGCACGAAGTGCTGCTAAAAGGGCTTATTGGTCTCTTGGGTTTACCAATAAGTTTGAAACCAGTCGAAAACGTGGGTTTATAAGAGTGAATTTGACATCGCATGGCTTGTATGAAACACGACTCCAACGTGTCGCGTAATTTCGATCTCTATGGCTTATTCGATTCTTCATTCCATTAGAAGACTTTCGTAGGAGAACAGTTTTTTTTCAAAAAAAATTATTTTGTAGTTTTGAACTCTCTGAAAAATGGTCTGCACTCCTGCACAAGCGCTAACAATTGAACATATTTTCTAACTTCTACTCGTACGTTCTACTAAGTGTTCAACAACCAATGGGTTATGCATCCCAGCTCGCAAGCGCTAGTTGTTGAACACTTTTCTACAAAGAAAACGATTCGCTTGGGGATGTTGTCCCCGTGAACTCCTCGTTCTGAATGTCATTTATTCTCATAATTTCGTTCCTTTTATACACAAATCTTTGCATTCTATGATCAATTTCACTTAAAAAGCCTTCTTGATTATTCATTTAAATTCATATTGCAAGTGATTTCAGTGTACGAGTGATTGATTACAATTCGTAACACCCTTTTTGGTTGGAAGTGTAACAAACTCGTCTAGAAAATTCACTAATTATGCTAGTTACCCTACTAGACTCGTATGCGTAGTCTTTCTAATAAAGACATAATTTGTTGGAATTCACTTGGAAACCATATTTTCAACGTCATGGATAAATTTATCAGTTTGGGACGATCACCTAGGCGATCTTGAAACACAGATCCTAGGATGCTTTGTTTCCTTCCCGGTCATAATTTAAATCTTCACGCAAGCCTTCCTGTCCCAGATTAGCTGAAGGTACTTGGGGCATTCACAAATTAAGTGTATACGCGTTTCCTTCCCCAATCCACAAGAGCATTTGGTGGTTCCCGAAAGCCCCAACTTGTACATGTGCCGATTCAACCCGCAATGTCCAGTGATCGCTCCCACAACTCTCCTGGTGCGACACAGGTCCATCACTAGCAAATCATTAGCCCATTTCTCGTCAGGCCTCTGGAAGAAGCGCTTCGTGTTTAATGTTTTACTGTATACGCGATAGTGAGAGAGTTTGACAATGAAATGACGTCCCTATTCAGCTGAAAATTGACCAAAGGCATGAAAAAAAAAGAAAGTCAAACTATTCCAAATTTCATCTTGTATCGTCACCCACGAAACTATTGTTTGAACTAATTTTAATGAGACTACATTGTAATGACTTTCTAGGTTGTTCCTCGTGCTAATCCCCCCCTTCCCAAAGTTTCCCGTGCAGGCATAACTTTGGCGATTTATTGAGCTGAGATCATTTATCCGATTTCAGTGCAGTGGGGCTCTAATGAAAGACAATAGTCCGAAGTTTTTTTGGGGTACTGACATTTTCCGAATTTTCCATTTTCCTGACAGTTTTTCTTGTTTTCCCGAAAAAAATATTTGTTTTAGCTTCTTTAAACTCAAATAACTTTTATCTCTAATTTTTAGAAAACACTTTTCTTCTAGAGATTTGTTATACATTCAATTCTCCACAAAATTACAGGAGACGCCGATTTTTTGTCTTGAGGAGAGAAGGAGCTAATAAGGAATTTCTACTGTCAGCACTTGTATACAACTAAATGCATTTTCATAACCTAGTAACGTAACTACAAAACATAGAGTTAGCATTGATCAACTTTGGTTAATGCGTAGGTCTTAAAAAATCCTTCAATTTATGGAATTGTTGATCGTTTGGTCGTCAAAACAGTGTTACTTCTATTCTTCCAATCTAAATTACCACATGAGATTAAAAGTTACACGTCAACTGCTTCTCAAAATTATTGTAATAATTGTAATGTAACACTTTTGTCCCAGATGATTATTTAATTTTTATGACACTGTTTTGGTTTTCTTTTATGATTATCTATGCATTTTATCCGACAAACGTAACCGTTGTATTGCTCTAATACGATATTATACAAAATAAAATTCAAAAGAAACTGTTATTTCTAAACTGTAGAAGATGTTATAACTAAATGGAACAAAAGTTTTAAACTGCATTTTTAGACAAAATTGTATTGATGTAATAGTGGAAGTCTGCCTTCATCATCATCCATTCAACAAATGTATTTTTTAATGAAATCAAAGAAGTTGTATGATTTGCTTTATCAATTTAATTGAATGCTCGTGGACATTTCAACGTAAAGAATAGTATTTTTGTATAAGCGAGAGTATGTTGGTGTGTATATCCATTACTAGGTAGCGAAAGATTATTTTCGTTGTATGTGCACCTACACACTCCCGCATCATCATCATCATCATCACACTTTATAGACCGTTTGTACCTTTCGGTGTGAGGTCTTTACTACTGATCATGGACCACCCTTCTCCATACCCCCCTATCCTGTGCCAAGGAGATGGTTTGTTCGCCTAGAGAAAGTCCCCTAACGTCTAAATCGGATTTAATTGAGTCTATAAACCTTCTCCTTGGCCTACCCCTGGGACGCACACCCGGGACTTGAGCATCCAATATCCTCTTTGGTAGCCTGCTATTACCCATCCTCTGAACGTGCCCGTACCACCGCAGACGACTAATCCTTGCCGCCTCTTCCACTGATGTTACCCCTAAGTTTTCCCTGATGTCGTCGTTCCTAATATGATTGTCCCACTGTTCCCTCCGATTTACTTTTGCTATGCTCCTAAGAACCCTCATATCAGAAACCTCCAGGTCATGCACAAGGTATCCGCAGTCCACCCAACTTTCCCTACCGTATAAAATCGTTGGTCTGTAGATTGACCTGTGAATAGCTAGCTTTGTGCCACTACTTAACTCCTTTTTGTTGAACACATACGACCTCAACTGACTGGCCACTGCATTCCCCATTCTTCTCCTTTCTTCAAATTCCCTAACTAACTTGCCATTCTCCGAAAAAAATGGCTCCTAAATATTTAAACTCAGAGACCTGTTCCAACTGCTCCCCATTTAAACTGCAAACTACATCCTTCCGGGATTTGCCAATATGCATAACTTTAGTTTTACTGACACTTATTTTCATGCCGTATTCCTCACATGCAGCATTCAGGCAGTCTAAATTCTCCTGCAAATCCTTGGCATTATCTGCTAATAGAGTTAAGTCATCCGCATAGGCCAGGATTTTCATGATTACTTCCCCACCTTCACATTCCCTTGCAAATTCGCTTGCCTGATAATCTTGTCCATAAAAATTATGAACAGAAGAGGGGAGAGACAACAACCCTGACGAACTCCCTCATTAACTTCGAAAGCCTCACTAATTTCACCATCTATCCTTACCGCATCCTTGCTCCCTGAGTAGATGCTTTTGATAGCGCCCAATAAACTTCCATTAACCCCGTATTCGCCAAGTACCTCGAACAGCTTTTGCCTCGGTACCCGATCGAATGCCTTTACTAGGTCGATGATGCACAAGTATAAATCAATATTTCTCACAGAGAGCTTTTCTATAGCCTGCCTGAGACAAAAGATCTGATCCTGACAACCTCTCAGAGGTCTGAAACCACTCTGAACCTCGTCAAGAACATCTTCCACTATAACCCTAACCCTGTCTACTAGCACACTTGTATAAACCTCTCCGACCACGCTCAAGAGTGAAATCCCCCTGTAGTTGGTAAGGACTTTGCGGTTACCCTTCTTGAAGATCGGAGCAATAACACCGAAGCTCCAGTCAGCGGGTACTACTGAGGACTTCAATGCTAAATTGAAAATCCTACAACGCCATTGAACCCCACCCGGCCCGCTATTCTTAATAAATTCTGTCCTAATTTCGTCTATACCTGCGGATTTTCCTGCCTTCAGCCTGCTGACCTTTCGTGACACTTCCTCTAATGTAATTTCCTCCTCACCCTCCACGCTACGGCCCTCTTCCCTGTCAAGGCTTGTTCCGGGATTGACAGAGGCGAA
>CM055406.1:7068567-7124742 GCA_029228625.1 Pseudolycoriella hygida | reverse complement strand
AAAATTATTCCTCTGGTGGGTCCGGCATTTGTGACGCAATTTTTTTAACACAACGTAATTTTGTTTTAAAAAAAGCGCTGTAATTTTTTCTCCGAACAAAATTGTCTTCGGCAAAAAATTGTCTCCGAAAAAATTTTTTCTCCAAACAAATTATCTTCAAAACTTTTTCTCCTAAAAACACATTCTTCAAAAAAAATTTTTTTCAAACAACTTTTTCTCTAAAACAATTTTCTTCAAAAAAATGTTTCCTTAAAAAAAATTTTCTCCGAAAAGAAATTTTCTCAAAAAAAAAATTTCTCCAAAAAAATATTTTTCTCCACACTTCCCACATCATTCCACACACTTCCCACATCATTCCACACACTTCCCACATCATCCCACACACTTCCCACATCATCCCATACACTTCCCACATCATCCCACACACTTCCCAAACTCTTACATCATCCTACGCACTTCCACATCATTACACATCATTTTCGGTCACTTCAAAAAAAATTTTCTCATGCTCTACGGCAGCGTAGCGACCACTTTGACCGACTCCTGGCAACAAACCTCCCAACCGACCTCCACAAGACCGGTTCCGTTAGCTTCGTGAGATGGATACCTTTCATTTGATACCCCATTTACCCCATTCATCTGACCACTACCGGCCGAGATATAGCCGTTGGTGGAGTTTCATATATGGGGGTTGTATGGAAACTTTGAAAGCCGATAACTCAGTTCCAAGATTTTTTTGGGGGTAGCCACCGGCTGAATTTTCCATTTGGGACCGAAACTGAACTTCCCTAAAAATTTTAAGGAAATCGCTCGGGCGGTTCTCGAGAAAAAAAAAAATTAGATAGATACATAGATAGATAGATACATAGTGGACACACAACACAGGAATAAAATGTTGATTATTTTCAAATAAATTTTTACCATTCTTATATGGAAATGGGTCATCTTTGATTGGCGATATCTCGACTCGTTTTCAACCGATTTTGATAATCCAAAGTGCGTTTGAATCAGGATAGAAAGTGTTTTTTTTAAATAATTTGGAGGGGGAGGGGGGCAGAGGGGAAAAACTCCAAAGTTGGCCTATACATCGTGTCTTGTACCAAAGACCTTTGTATGGAGTTTTTTGGGTTTGTGGACGTTTTTTTTTGGGGTGTGGGGACTGCGTTACGCCCTCAGCCATCGCTACGGGCATGATCTTGTCCCAAAGGTTTTTGTATGGAGTTTTTTGGGTTTGTGGATGTTTTTTTTAGGGTGTGGGGACTGCGTCACGCCCACCACTACCGCTGCGGGCATGATATATCGTAAAAACTACGAGTTTACATGGGTCATCATAATTTTTATGATTGTGATGAAATCTCTTCCATCGAATTTTAGATTTATGCGCCCAACAAAATTAACCTGGAAAGTTTGTCTGCAATTTTCTGAGAATGTTAATTTAAAGTTAATTTTTTCAGTAATATAAACAAAGGAACTCCGTTGCGACATTTAAGGTCACTCCTTCTCAATTCGACTTGCTAAATTCGAAGTAGTAAAGGCATGTGCTACGTTAATTCGTACGGGTCAAAAAGTCGCGTTTCCTGCTCAGCAAGCATAGATTACAATTACGATTACAAACTGTGATTTTCAAACCATTTATAAGTAAGTAAGAGTTGATTCTGTTGGGAGCAAAACTCGTTCTATTCCAACTGTCAAAATAACGTATTAAGCGTCGAATATTTAGATTAATAAATGAACAGACATACGCTGTAATATAGCCAGCCATATCATGGATGTCATCATTGAATAAATATCCCGCAGTGATAGTCGCAAACCATATATACATACAACTAAGTTTTGACTTCCCTCCCTGAGACGTATTTTTTTCCCGGATTCTACGGTGTGAAAAGACACTATTCAAATCGGTTCATTGGATCCCGAGATATGGTCGTTAGAAAATGATCATTTTCAATACAAAAAGTGTATTTTCATAGAAGCCAAAGTTAACGAAAACATCCTGGTTACTGGTTTCTATTGGCACTTGTATGAAAACCGACTTTTTTGGCTCGCGCTCGAAAGCTCGAAAGCCCATATATGTATGTGTTTGGGTGCGTAATGTGTTAGATAGCACATTTTGTATGAGACAAGGTGCGGTGTTCGAGATAGAGGTTTGGTGTCAAAGGGGAAGTTGGGTGTAGTGGTTCGGGGTAGTGTATCGGGGTGACTGCCAAAATGGCGGAAAATAGGTTGACGCCGGCGGCGGCTCAAAAAAAACTTTTGACATGTTGTACAGTAAGTTGAGGGGAGGTATTCGGACGACCTGACGATTTTGATCAGAGGGAAGTTCGAGAGTACGTTAGTTGACGGGATGAGATAATCGCTGAAGCTAGTGAAGGAATGGTGCCGAAATAACGCCGGTAAACCCGGACAAAACGGACATAGTTCTCTTTAGTAGAATAACCTCAGGTCATGAACTGGTAAGGAGACTAAGGCTGTTTAATAAAGACTTTGTTCCCGGAGCGAGGGTGAAATATCTGGGAGTCATTCTCGACTCCAAGTTGAAATGGATCAAGTACCTCACGGACAAGGTACGGAAGGCTCTAGAAGCTTTCTGGATTGCAGGAACTGGCTTGGACAAAACTGGGGCCTGCCGTCCAACGGCGTATTATGGATGTATGAAGCGGTCATCAAGCCTATGATGAGCCATGGCTGCGTGGTGTGATGGCTGATGCTCGAAATAAAGAAGGCGGTCAAAGAGCTGAACGAGATTCAAAGGCTAGTATGCATATGTATTATTGGAGCTATGAAATCGGTAGATACGGCGGCTGTTGAGACGCTGATTAATTTACCACCGATCCACGTGGCATTGAAGGCGAAAGCTTTTGCCACGACTGATAGTTTGTCGCAGAACGATCTCTGGACTCCGAACTTCATTTCAGGACATGGGAAAATCAAGATGGTTATCACTGACGAGGTCTTTGAGGGACCGAATGAAACCGGAGACAGACTTCATGAGACGCTTTGAAGTCCTTGTACCCAGCAGGTTAGAATGGCTGGAAGGCTGGCCAGGTTGCCTATCAGGTGAAGGAACCGTGAGCTTCACTGGCAGTTCTAAACCGATGGTGAGGCGATGATTAAGGCGCTCATGTCGCCAGTCGTGACATCCAAGCTAATAAAAGAGTTGAAGGAAACCCTGAACCGGACGGGAATGGGAAATCGTGTAACGCTGGTCTGGGTGCACGGACACTCTGGCGTGGAGGGTAAGCAAAGAGCAAAGAGCCTCTTATACCCATACCACACTCAGCGTGTGTAAAAGTGGTTAAGAGTTGGGTTAGGTCGGATCTGACTAACTATTAGAGTGCCTATGATGGAGGAACGCACACGAAGCGTTTCTTACCGGCGCCCAATGGGAAATGGCCTAGGACGCGTCAAGAGGGTGGTGGACGCGATCACTGGGCACTGTGGATTAAGCAAGCATCTGGCTAAAATGGCACTCTCTAATGATCCCAACTACACCTGCGGCCTCGGTGAAGAGACAGACGGGCGTTCATGTGGAACTCTAAGAGGTCATGTGGTCCAACCCGCAACAGTGACCAACATGGGACATGCCGCTCTGAATAGGTTCCTAACTGGGACTTATCAAGGTCCGACCCAAACTGATAAATCTATAAAAATGTTGAGGGGATCATTTTCGCCCATGGAAGTCCGCGCCTCGGTTTGGCGACGGCGGCGGCGCAAAAAAAACTTTTGATATGTTGTAGAGTAAGTTGAAGGAATCATTACGCCAATGGAAGTAGCAGCCGCCGCGTTTTTGTTTAGCGGCGGCGGCTGCTCGAAAAAAATTCTCTATATATAATTGGTCAAAAACAATTTTTCTACTTCCAAAAGAACTTATATCAAAACAAAAAACCTTTTTCAAAGAGAAATGTGGGTGACGCTTAAAGGTTCGGAACGCAAAAAATTATTTTTAAATATTTTCGAATAAAAAAGTCCGTCACAAATACCGGAGCCTCCCAACGTAATAATTTTTCTGCGCTTTCAGATTTCACACACCAAAAATTTAGCTTTGCGCGATGTGCGTGTGAAATCTGAAAGCGCGGAAAAATTATTACCAGCGTCCGGCATTTGTGACGCATTTTTCCGATTAAATATTTCAAAAGAATTTTTTTCGTTCCGAAGCTTTAAGCGTCACCCAAATTGATACGAGGGGCATCCTAAAAGTTTCGGGAATCGGCTATATCGGCTCCTGTAAACTTTTCGCCAATTTACACAAAACTTAAATTGGTCTTTCCTGATTCAAAAATGATGATCAAAATAAAAATCGATCGTAGCAGTCAAAAGATACAACAATTTCAAAAAGTCATTGAAAAAATGGATTTATCACGTGAAAATTTTAGAGCCATGATTTTCTACGACTTTAAGTCTGGCTTGACTCCCAAATTGTGTATTGATCGTTTGCAAAAAGCATTTGGAGATGAGGCCCCATCCAAGACCACTGTTTCTCGGTGGTTCGCTGAGTTTGAATCGGGACGCACTTACCTCAGTGACGACTTTCGTGAAGGTCGACCTTCCACAGCCATCACCGATGGAAACATTGACCATGTCCGGAACATGATTGAAGCCGATCGACATGTGACCTATGCTGAGATAGCTGCATCCCTTGGGATCGGGAAAAGTCAAATACAAACAATTTTACACGAACATTTACGCACACGGAAGCTTTGTTCTCGGTGGATCCCACACAAATTGACAGACGACCAAAAGGAGGCTCGTGTGAAATGGTGCCAGGATTCTCTCAAAAAATTCGACAATGGGGCTTCTGATTCAGTATATAGCATCGTAACAGGTGACGAAAGTTGGATTTACAGCTATGATCCCCAAACAAAACAGCAATCCACCGTTTGGGTGTTTCAAAATAAAGATTTACCAACAAAGGTAATTAGCGCTCGAAGCGTCGCCAAGAAAATGGTCGCTACTTTCTTCTGGAAATGTGGTCATGTGACTACTGTACCACTTGAGGATCGTAAAACAATCAATTCAGAGTGGTATACTCCGATTTGTTTGCCAAAAGTATTTGAAGAACTACGTGGAAAAAGTCGAAATCGCAAGATCGTCCTCCACCATGATAATGCAAGCTCCCACACAAGTGCTCTGATCACGACGTTCTTGGAGAAGGAAAAAATCAATTTGATGCTGCATCCACCCTACAGTCCCGACTTGGCACCGTGCGACTTTTATTTGTTTCCGAGTGTCAAGAATAAGTTGCGTGGGAAGCGATTTTTATCTGCGGAAGCTGCTGTCGAGGCATATGAACAAGAAGTTGCCCAAATCCCAACTTCCGAATGGACTCGATGTTTCGAAAACTGGTTTTTAAGGATGAAAAAGTGTATAGATTGTAATGGTGATTATTTTGAGAAGCAATAAAATCGTTTTATAGCCGATTCCCGAAACTTTTAGGGTGCCCCTCGTATCAGTTGTTTTGGAAGAAGAGACGAGAACTCGCGTCACATTTCCTTTTAAAAGGGGTCTTTGTTGTGATATTTTTTTTTTCGTCTAAGTTTCTTTTTTCATCAAATAAATTAAGATTACAGACACAAACATGTTGGAGCATCTTTTTAAACGCTCAACTGTTTTATATCTTTGACATTTATTTGTTAGAAACCAGAATGTGAACTAATTTTTCCAGGTCGGAACGGGTTTGGTCATTGAGACTGCCGTTTTCACTCTGGTGTAGTTAGAACATGAACAACAAAAATATGAGGGAATGCTGCTCTAGCCAACTAGAAAACTATTACAATAGTTAGCTCGGAAATGTCAGCTGAAAATACATCCGATTGGGAATGGTTTGCAGAATTTTGTAGAATGAACGCCAAAATCAGGCTAAACAAATTTGCATTATAGAAAATCGAGTGTACTTCTTTGCTTGGAATGACCCGATAGTTGAAATTCATTTTTGTTTGCTGTTTTCATATTAACGAGCACAATTCATTTTCAGTTTCTAAGTTAATAAAAAATGACGACTTACAATGCTCATTCAATTGTATAAATTCATTGTAAAATTAAATGTTTTTGAATCTGCATCCATGTGGAAAAATCCCTGCTAGATATTAAAACCATTTCAATGTAACACGATACATGAATCAAAAATTAAAATTTCTTTTTAGATTCCTACAGTAATAAGTTTTCACTTTTCTTAAAAACTTTTCGTTATTTTCAAGTTTTTGTATGTTCACAAACTGGCTACAATATATCAGTGTCACACTCCTAAGCATCTTCATTGATAATATCGTTACTCATACTATAGCCTTACCTTAACACCTGACAATACAATTATTCCGATAAAGAACTCTGTCGCTCTGTTAATTCAATAAGTAACACTTAAGTCCTCTAGATCAACACAATGTTGAAAAACCAACTGAAAAAAACTTAAGATTTTGAAACAATTCACAGCCGTAGAATGATGCAATCGCTTAGAGTGATGCAAACATATTTGATCGTTCTAAGAGCTGATTGTATCAAATAACATGATTGGTCTCTGTATACCTTCGGTCGGAATGCACCTCTATGCACAATAATTTTACGAACACTTAAGAAAGTATCCACGCATGCACAAAAGTTTTTTTTATTATTTCTTTAAACACAGTTCGGTTTTTAATTTTTATGAGCGATTCGACAAAAATGTATCTCTCTATTCTCAATTGGTGATCGGAACGTCTGTATAACGGCGTGTACAACTCTTTCAAACCCGATGAATACTAAGTAATATCAAGAAAGTTGGTAAGCCAAATCTCAAGAAAAATCGGTTTGATTCACACGATCAACCTTAAGTTAGCATGGCAGTGTGGAGATGATTTCGTAATGTGTATAAGGTGGATTTTTTTTAATTTCTTGCTTCATAGGTCTTAAGATATGAATAACAATAATAAAAAAGTTTCACAAGAAAAGTAAATACTGCAATATTTTTATTATTATTTTATTTTTTCATTTCAATACTTACATGGATAAACAAATGTAAGGTGTATTTAAATATAAAGTAAATACAATTTCTGTTTCACGAAAGTTTCTTTATTGTTTTTAAATATCTGTGTACACAGAAGAATTGTATCGTTTTGATGTATCTTTCAAAACGTCCGCACAAATGGAATTTTTTCCAATTTTTTTTGCCAATAATTGTATCGACAATTGGAGATAATTATAATCCTTGTTGAAAACGACAAATGTCTCAATGCAGAGGTACAATGTTTCGAACCCTACAGGTAAGTAAAGCAACTTACCCGTGTAAAAGTTTACCATTAACTGTATTCTATATCATAATGAAAACAAATGGAAGCAATTAAACATAGATTTAATGTCAATTTTGATAGAGCTGTTGCAAAATCAATGGCTTGAATCCCGCGCGGATCTTTGGACCCATACGAAGTACGAAGGTTCTATACGTTTACTACAAATTCAGTGCTCACACACATCCAATATTTAAAAAAAAAATTCGAAACGGCTGCGCCGATCACCCTGAACGTTTTTTTCGCTGAAAGGTACATATGTCCCATGGTTCAAGTTCAAAGATGAGCAAACTCGATAGGATAGTTTCGGAAATATGGTCGAAAAGGTGTCCAAAAACATGGTTTTTTGGGGGTAGGTGAGACTTTTTCTCAGATATCTTTAGAATTAAGGCAGTTAGAAAGCTACTTTCTGGGACAAAGCTGTAGAAAACTAAATTTTAGCGAGCACGTGTTTCTGGGTTTTCCCCAGAAACGTCACAATCCCGAGATTTAGCCATTTCTAGAATGGGAAGGAATGAGTCATATCTCAAGAACTATGATAGATAGAAAATTGCTTTCAAAGGCAAAGTTGTCAAGAATCAAATTTTAGGGAACATGTGTTTTGGGGTTTTCCCCAGAAACGTCACGATCCTGAGATCTAGCTACTTCTAGAGTTGGGTGGGATGAGTCATATCTCAAGAACTATGACAGATGGAAAGTTGCTTCCAATGGCAAAGTTGTAGAGAATTAAATTTTAGCGAACACGAGTTTCATGGTTTTCCCCAGAAACGTCCCAATCCCGAGATTTAGCCACTTCTAGAATTGGTAGGGATGAGTCAAATCTCAAGAACTATGACAGATGGAAAGTTGCTTCCAAAAGCAAAGTTGTTTAGAAATAAATTTTAGCGAACAAGTGTTTCAGGGTTTTTCCCAGAAACGTCCCAATCCCGAGATTTAGCCACTTCTAGAATTGGTAGGGATGAGTCATATATCAAGAACTATGACAGATAGAAAGTTGCTTCCAAAGGCAAAGTTGTAGAGAATTAAATGTTATCGAACACGTGTTTCAGGGTTTTCCCGAAAAATGCCCCAATCCTGAGATTCAGCCACTTCTAGAATTCAGAGGGATAAGAACATTAGACATCGCGTGATTGGTGTCAGAGTTCAGACAATGTACTTCGGAAGGGCTTTCGACATTACTTTGGGTAATTTCTGAGAGTCGTTTAAATTCTGATAGTTCTAAAAGAACTTGACTATGCATTCTGATGAGCATTATATTTATGATAATAGTAAGAGTTTGGTACATCGAAGCTTTTCGCACGTGAAGGCTTTACGTACGGGTCTTTGCATATGTTTTCAATTACAAAAACATTATGCAAACTATATATGGGCCATTCCAAATGTGTGTAATGTAAGGAACGAGAATTTCTCCTGAGTCGCCCAAGAGTCCAAATGTTGTGTTCTATGAAAAAATTGTTCACAACTGTAATGTCTAATTTTCTGCTGAACGTATGATTTCGCTATTTCCTACGGTTAAGGCAGTATTTCCGTTCCTTTCATTACAGGCGTCACGGTTTGCATAGAATGGGCCATATATGTTCGCATCAGAATAGATATGGCAAACATAATATGCAAAAAAATCGAATGTATCATATCCAAATAAATATTACCGTCACTCTTCAGTATATGAAATTACACGCGCATTAAATTGGATTGGAAATTGCCGAAAGGGCAATATTCAAAAATTCGTAAGAAAAAAAGCGTAAAAACATCTTCAAATCCCCACAATACTATCGAAATTAAAAAAAATTTCAAACAAGTTTTCAAAAAAAAAATGTTTGCACTAAGAAAGGCTCCGGGAGAGGACTTCGATTTATTTGTATTTTTATTTCAGACCCATTTGTATGCACAAAAAAATTCGGATTTTTTTCAATCAATCAATCAATAACGGCTTTTATTCAATTCTAGAGAGTTTAAAGTTACAATAAATTACAACGAGTTAAGGGTTTTAGCTCATAGCTCTTCAACTTAGATATACTAGAAGTAGCCTCAGCAGTAAATTCCGAAGTTACATAACATAAAAATATATTGGTCGAGGAGAAAATGCCAGAAAAACCTCTCGATTATCGATTAAAACTAACTAATACTAAAACTCAAGCTAAAAAGTAATAGGAAACTCATCTATCAACTCCCTTACGTCTCTGTTGAAATTGTTGTCACAATTGCCTGCAAAACTCGCGCACAGCTTGCCCAAAAATTCCGAAACAAGCTCTACATTTGAATCGTTGTGAACAACGGAGGTGGGGGTGCGCCTTGGTTTATCGAGAATAATTTTCAACAGTTTATTTTGAAAGGTTTTAAGTGTCTTCTTGTGCGTGTAAGCGCACGGTGATCAGACTGGAGCAGCATATGTAAAAGTGGGTCTGAAAATCGATTTATAAATCAAGAGTTTGTTCTTTGCCGAGAGTCGCGATCGCCGATTAATTAAAGGGTACATGGATCTCACCAGCCTATTTGATTTAGTCATTAGGAAATCAATATGAGCCCTATACTCCAATTTTGCGTCGAGCATCATCCCCAAGTATTTAATTGATGATCCCCATTCGACATTCATGCCATCAACTTTAAACCTTTTTTGCGGTAGGTGCCGGGCAGCTCTCTTACGCGCAAACAGTGTGGCCTCTGATTTTTTACCATTAATCCATGTCCTCCATTTTTTGAGATAACGACACAGTTGGTTAGAGGCAGCTTGGAGCCTGTTTACAACACATCTAGTGCTATGCGATGTAGCTAATAACGCCGTGTCATCTGCAAACTGAGCCATGAGTGCCTTGGTAATGGCTGGAATGTCACTTAACAAAAGATTGAACAATTTTATAACTGTAAGAATTTCAAAGATCCATAGAAATTACCTAAGGTAATGCCAAAGGCCCTACCGAAGTACGTCTCAGACCATCCAAATCTAGAAAATCTTATATCCAAGGACTAAGTCTTTTTCCCTAAAACCCTGAAACACCTGTTCTCTAAAATTTTATTCTCTACAACTTCGCCATTGGAACCTACTTTCTAACTCTCATAGTTCTGGACATCTGGGTCTTCCGGTCCAATTACGGAAGAGGCCATATACCAAGATTGGACCACATTTCCCCAAAACCCTGAAACACGTGCTCGCTTCAATTTAATTCTCTACAACTTCGCCTTTGGAACCAACTTTCTAACTCTCATAGTTCTGGAGAATTGGGCCATCCTGCCCAATTATGGAAGTGGCCATGTACCAGTATTGGGCCATATTTCCCCAAAACCCTGAAACACGTGTTCGCTTAAATTTAATTCTCTACAACTTTGCCTTTGACAGTAAATCTCCATATTGCATAGTTAAGGAAATATAGACAAAAAACTGTTTTCGTATATGGCCAAGAATCTCAATTTCGTCAATTCCATTGGTCCCAGTACCCCAGTTTTGTGACGTCATTCAATTCAACCAGTCACATTCAACCTAGTGCCCAAAGTAAAGGCCTCGTACACATACTTCCATAGACAAAAATGTTTCCCTTAATTTTCTCTGCAACATAGCAAAAAACACTTTTTTGGTTAGGCCCCACCTTAGGAACGACATGAGGCCCACTTGAGCCCAAAGCACAGGCAAAAGTTTCTTTTATAAATTGTCGGTCATGCCTAGATCTTTCAAAAAAACAAAACATTTTTGAAAATCGGAAAAGATTTACTCGAGTTATGTACAAAAAACACGTCAGAGACTCGTTTGTAGTGCCCTAGCTAACTCCAAGGACTCAAATCCAAAAAAGTTTCTTCCACAAATTGTCGGTCATGCACAGATCTTTCAAACAAAAAAAAATTTATGAAAATCGGAAAAGACTTACTCGAGTTATGTACAAAAGACCAAAAATTATTCTAACGGCCCTAGCTCGGTAGCCAGATTCAACCCCATAACAGATTTTTCGATTACCTTTCTGGAGAAAAAAAGTTTTTGAAAATCGGTTGAGTTTTACTCGATTTATCGTGTTGGCGGACGGACGGACGGACATTTTTTTATTGCTAAATCGTCATCTAAGGACCATGATCGATGCTCCCCCCTACTCCCGGGTCGAAATTCGACTGGTTACAAACGTCGTGGTAAACCCAATAGACCCCTTTTCGAAGCACTACGTTCTTCGTACGGCTCTAAAAATATTTAATGGGATCGAATCTGGGCGCTGTCGGCCCAAGGGCTGCCGATCTAGGGCTGTTTAAGTGGTTTTTGTTCATAGCTCGAGTAAATATTTTCCGATTGTCAAAAACGTTTTCTTTTGTTTGAAAGATCTGGGCATGGCTGACAATTTGTAGAAGAAACTTTTTTGATTTTGAGCCCTTGGACTTAGCTAGGGCTCTAAAAACGAGTCTCTGCTAGGGCCCTACTTTTTTTGTACATAACTCGAGTATGAATCTCTTCCGATTTTCAAAAAACAATTTTTTATCGAAAGGTTTAGGAATGTCTCACATTTTATAGAAGAAAGTTTTTTTGATAAGATGCCCGTGGACTGAGCCAGGACCCTGAAACTAGGCCCAACGAGTTCTTGTTTACATAAATCGGGCAAATCCTAACCGATTTTGTTGATTCTTTTTCTATTTGAGAGGTAACCGTGTGCCGAATTATATTCATAAAAAAAAATTGGGTCTGTGCTTGGGGCTCAAGTGGGCCTCTGGTCGGTCCTAAGGTCGGCCCTAACCAAAAAAATATTTTGAGATTGAGGGAAACATTTTTGTCAACAGAGGCGTACGGCCCTAGGTCGGTCCTAAAGTCGGCCCTTAACAAAAAAATTGTTTTTTCCATGTTGTAGAGAAAATCGAGGCGAACATTTTTGTCTACTTGGAAATCAATTTTGTGCTTTCGGGAGGGTTTTTTTTACACCGTTTCTTCGGACGGGTTTTTCAATATTGCCCTGTCGGCAATTTCCAATGCAACTTAATGTGGACGTAATTTCAAACACTTAAGAGTTAAGGCAATATCGACGTTCGAGTATTTTCGTAACATCAACTCTGTTTGCTACATCTATTCTGATACGTACGGGTCCCTTCATATGTTTTTTTATTGTTGATTCGTCATCTAAGGACCATCAGCCGGGTTGAAATTCGGCTGGTTACAAACGTCGTGGTAAACGCAATAGACCCCTTTTCGAAGAACTCCGTTCTTCGTGCGGGTCTAAAAATGTGCTTACATCGTTTGGTTGACTTTAATGTGCATAAAATGGGCTTTGAATTGAATGTTGCACGAAAAATGTTGATGTTGCACGAAAAATGTTGATGTTGCACGAAAAATGTTGTTCCTAAAACAAATGTGCACATTGTTTGAAAGTACACTAAGTGTGGTAAAAGTGTACATCATTTATAGTGATAAAAAATGTAACGGTCCGTGTATACATTTAATGTACGATGAATGACACACTTTTTGGTGGCATTAAAAGTACATTTCGTGTGGTTTTGTGTTATCTGGGAAAGCTAATGTATTGGAAAAAGAAACTGAAATTAGGTGAGCTTTGAGGTCAATGAACATTAGTTTCAGTATTTTGTTTTGTTTTCTCAAAAAACGTTTTTCAACCAATTTCTGTCATTGATGAACAGATTCACGTGCTGATTTGAATTGAAAGAAAGGTCTCGAAATCATAACGTACAAGTCATTTTTTATATACCTTCACCAACATTACAAACGGAATTTTTGAAATACAAAAACTTTCTCAATAGATGTAATATCGCAATCGCATCATATCTCTAAAATTATTTTCTTTATTTTAGTCATGTCTCTTTGCATTCTGTTCATTCATTAATTAACACATTCTCGAATTTTTCAAGATAAAAAAATCAACAACCATAAATGTAAAAAGTAAAAGTAGAAATAATCAATTTAAATTCAAATTCACTATAACTTTTTTTTAACTTCACAAATCTTGCAGATTTTAAAGACAAATCATATTTGGTCGATTTGGTCTTACATCACTGATGGTTGAAATGATTTGCAAAGTTTACCATAACTAAAGTGTATCGTGCAGATAATGGATAAGAGTTTCCTCTAGAAATATCTTCAAAACTAAAAATGACATTTGAATAATCTACGCATACGGAAACCAAAACTTTCATGAAGGAACAGATAACACACAAATTAGGCGATGTGAAAATGTACGATCTTCATTATTTTATCATTTCTCAACACATGATGCAAAGACCTGTACGTTCAATATAAAGTTTAAAATTTATCAAAATAAAGAAATCCTATCGATTAAGTACTTATCTACTGTAAAATTTTCTCACAAACCAGTACAAATGAAGAAAATTTTTCTACAGAAATAAGTCATTTTACAAGTATACAACACAAATACTGAAAGCAACGCGTTCACCAAAAAATTTACGAGACAATTTTTTTTCGTAAACTAAGGAGCATATATATACAGGAAATTTTTTACTCCTTTTGCAGCAGGGTGTCAAATGGTGTGTTATACGCAATATAGTACTCCTTATGTACCTTCAGTAGGCAGTAGATTCACAAATGATGGAGGCTTCAATCTACAAGAAGCGCTAGCTAGATTGAATGTGGTTCTGGCAAACGTGGGAAGCGCAACTACATTCCGCAAGAACGGGCGAGACGTGGCATTCTGCAGTCCCGTACTAGTACCAAGTCTCCATGCATTGCGATCACCAGGCCATTGAGGTACACTGTGAAAAAGAGTATGGAAGCCACAAGACAGATGACTCATAGAAAAAAGCGAAGATGGGGGACGGGTAATTTCGATTAAGACGTCTCCAAGGAATATCCCCAATCAAAAGACGACCAAGAAGAGAAATTGGCAAAATCCTAACATGCTCAGATTGACAATGCAGAAGTACCTGGACGACGGATATTTTCCTGAAGTATGGAAGAAACAGAAGTTGGTCCTAATACCAAAACCAAGAAAACCGCCAGACAAGCCATCATCATATAGACGATTACTTGATCCCCACGGTATCCGGAGCGTCGAAGATGGAGGTGGAAGTAGTTACGATGGAGACGATAGAAACTGTCAAAAACTGGATGACAACGGCAAAACTGAAGCTGGCCCACCAGAAAACTGAGATCATGCTAGTGAGTAACTGCAAAAAAACTGAGGTAAGCGTATTGAATATTGACGGGGAAGTGAGTTATGCTGGACGACCGCAGAAATTTTAATAGTCATGTGGACTACACGTGCGAAAAGGCAATGAAAACCACCACAGCTCTGGCCAGAACAACGCGCAGCAGCAAAAGGAGGCTCCTAGTAAGATCCAAATCGTCTGCAAAGCCCAGAACTTGGACCGTTCCATTCGACAGTGTCTTCTTGGTTAGGATTTCAGCACGCCTCATCGCAATTTCCAAGTCAAATTGAAGAGTATGCAAGACAAAGCATCGCCCTGCTTCAACCCTTCCATTACAGCAAAAACGTCAGACCTGTCATTTTGCATCTTAACACGACGCTTGGTGCCATCCAATGTCGCTTTCACAAGTCGAATCAATTTTCTTTCAAAGCCCAGCTCTTTCATCGCTGTAACATACAACTCCTTACGCTTGGTTCGATCGTATGCTTGTTTGAAGTCGATGAAAAGGTGGTATGTCCGGGCTTGAAACTCTCTGTCCTTCTGCAGAATCAGATGAAAATTTGGTCCGTTGTTGAACGATCTCGTCTGAATCCACCTTGGTATTCCCCAGTGACATTATCAGCACGTGGATTTAGCCTATCGAACAGCACTCGTGCAAAAACCTTATATGCCGCATTAAGCAAAGCTATTCCACAGTAATTTTAGCAGATCATTTTGTCGCCCTTCTTGTGTAGAGATAAAATGGCACCCTCTAACCACTGTTCGGGTAGCATTTCGGTGTTCCGTATTCGCTTGACTAAATCATAATTACTTTCGACAATTCATCATCTCTCATTTTCAGCAATTCCGCTGGTATGTTATCCGGATCGGAAGTTTTGTTCTTCTTGAGTGAGTAAATTGCCGCTGATACTTCCTCCATTGTTGGTGCTGGCACGTCACGACCGTCATCGATAAGGAAAGTTGTACAATGTGTTAAAATGTTCCTTGAATCGCACAAAGAAATCATGTTTAGCTGTAAGCAACGTTCCGCCGACCGCTCTGCAAATGGTCATTCGAGAGATAAAGCCCTTTCTTTGGTTATTGATCCGTTTATAGAACTTCCGTGAGTCATTAGCACTACATAACCTTTCCAGGTGAAGAAGCGTCCTTTCTTCAAGCTCTTTTTTCTTGCGTCGGTGCAAGCGCTCTGCTCTCTTGTTACATTGATGTAGTAAATAAATAAAAAAAATAAATAAATATTAATATAAAGGATTTTAAAAAGTGTATGCTGATGTGGGAAGGTTATTATTAAACAATTTCTGCGTATGCAACTGCCATCTTTTGGTACACGCTTCAAGTTTTATGTTCGAAAAAGTGATCGTTGAAAGTTTTTGTTATGCGCTTTCATATATACGCGTAATGTCAACACTCCTTGCGTGACAAGCGATCTCAAAATAATTTGTTTTCATTTGACAAAATAACGATGTCGTATGGAAACTCACGGATTTTCACTGTTAGTAAATCCAAATAATCTGTAAATATCATGTAAGTGAATTCATTTTGAGCAAAAATTGTGTTATTCATCTCTTTCCTTTAACAGAAATGTAAGAGGGTCTGTGTTACGAATCTTCACGTCGTCATTGTTTACCCTCAACCATTATTGTTGATATAAAACTAAGTTCAATAGAACTAGAATGAGAATAGAAAACTTGGAAATGTAGGTATCCAACAGACTTGATTTCACAACGCTATCAGTGATTATCTGTGCGGATCTGCGGATTCTAAAATAATTGCAACAGCATCCGTATATTTTATTTGCATATCCTCATTTTCTTTCTACTCAACGCAAGCGGTGATTTTGTTCTGTCAGCCCTATTTTACAGTATTGGACTCTTAAAAAACTACAGTAAATGTAGACGAAAGCATACATTTCGAAGTCAACTTAGCTTGTGGCTAATGCCTAATCGTTGCTGCTTAGGTGAAGTCTAAGCACATCAGCCATTTCTAATCATGCACAGTTACTTTGTGAAACGTTTCATATTTCTTGTACAAATTTGTACCTTCTACGTCTAGACATTTTGTTTATTGCAACATTTTTATCATGCTTGAGCATCTAACGTTGTGAGAAAACACAGTGGTATATTAACATATGATGGGTCGCTAAATACAAAATGTTTCTAATGGACTGCGGACCAAGTTTCATCAACGTGTTCGACCATTTATAGCATTTTGAGGTAAGGGAAAAATTTCAAAAAGTCCGGCTATTGCTTGCCCAAAACGGTTTTTTTTTTTTAAATTTTCAAGATCTCGAGAGTTGTACTCCACTGAATGTTCCCCATAGCTAATACCTATAAGGTGTGAATTTTTTATCTCTTCGCTTAAATGTGTACCTTAGCGTTGAAGGAAAATAGGACTGATAACTTCAAAAAATATTTTGATATTCCAAATAAATAATTTTGATATCTTAACAGCCAGATTTCTTGAAAAAATAAATCTGATATTTCTATATTTTAGAGTTATCCGTTTAAATTCTTTCCTATTTTTCTAAGAACAAATATTTGGGCTGGTGTCAATTCCTCAATGAGTCAATTTTTCATAGGTTTTTTAGATTTTTATACTATGAAACCTACCTATAGGAAATTTAATATCTTTGAGAAATTTAATGTAAGTCCATTGCTGAAAGTCAGAGTAGGAGTACCACAGGGAGGTAATTTATCTCCTTGCTTTTTATTGTAGGCGATAGAGCAACTCTATCTGCCTCTTTCTAACCAACGCACAGTGTGACATTTCTTTCAAAATGGCGGCGTGTGTCAAAATCGGGCACTACGCCAAATTTATCAAATAAGGCAAAAGCCGATGAGGACGTTGAATCTATTATGAGTTACAAGCAACGCTACAGTAATTTTTTTTTTTATTTGTACCGATTTTCCCTTATTTGGTAAATTTGTCGTAGTGCCCGATTTTGACAAACGCCACAATTTTGAAAGAAATGTCACACCGTACAACGCTTTGAAATAGAAGAAAAAAGTCATACGCGGCGACCTCGATACCATTTTTTCGTAGACGTTAATCTAGGCTCTTTTATCTACCAGAAAAACAACTCTACAAGCTAAAAAAATCAATCTGAAATGAGGCTACTCCGCATCGAAGGGACTAATCGATGACCTAAATATTCGTCACAAAAGGGCCGTTAAAGCCACCCACAAACTTAAGCAGCTGTACCCAAACGAGCTGGTACTTAGTGTTCAGTTTCCAACCATGATGACCATCCCGCAGATGTATGCTCATTGCTCATGTCGTTTGTAAATTCGCGGTTTGTGTTTTAAGTTTTTAGGTTCCAGTAAGGATGATAAGATGATTTGAAGCCAAAAGTTGCAAAAATTTACAAATTATTTACTGTTTATGATTTTTGCAAGAGGTCAAAATGTCAACAAAATGAAAAATTCGAGACCTAAGTTCAAGTTTAAGTTTTTCTTCAGATATGAAATTCTTGGAAGAAATAAGCTTTCATACGATGTCACTGCAGTATACAAGTTTCTGTGTATGTAAGTTTGTACGTAAGTTGACCAGGTCCTATTTTTGAGAAAATTTTTGAGAAAATTTGTGAAAATTTGAAAAAATTTGAGAAAATTTGTGAAAATTTGAGAAAATTTGAGAAAATTTAAGACATTTTCTCAAAATTTCTCAAATTTGCTTAAAAATTCTAAAAAAATTTCTGAAAATTTATAAAAATTTTGAAGCATAATTGATGTTTTTTACTCAAAAAATTGTTCAAACGACCTATTTCAGGTGTTTAAGGGCATCCTAGAATTATTAACATAAGTTCTAAGGGCTGAATTTTCAGCCACCCGTTCATGCTTGGTTTCTTGTTGCTTTTTTCATCTGCACAACCTCTAAAATGGTTCAGAATACACTTTACGTCGATTCTTATTAATTCTACTCTCATTTTAACTCATTTGAACGTATTTTTCATTAAAATAAAATTCTAGCAAATTTGAAAAATTTTTCTCAAAATAGGCCCTGAAGTTGACTCACTCATAGCTGTGAACCAAAATTCAACTTTGACGACCTGCACTTCTCACATAAATTGATTTTTTTCATAAACAATGTTCAGACAAAATAAACCTTAGACTAGTCCTGTTATTTTCCCTGAAGAAACCTATAAACTTGGTGAACCCCCTACGCAATGATCGCTTCAAAAACCCTTTACATGAAGAAATTTCTCTACTCGAAAAATCGACTAAACCGCACTAGAAAGTATGTCGAAGTTGAATAAAAAAAAATTTCGAACCGATCCACGTACAGTTAAGAGAAAATGTAAAACTACACTTTGACGTTTTCGTTCGTTTCGTGTGGAACCCATATTTTCAATGTAAAAAATCATACAAAAAAATACTCCACACGAAACCCACAAAATACAGGAGAGTGTAGTGGTTTATATTCTCTCAGCTGTATGAGGAAACCTCCTTAAGACAAATTTTTTTCTACTTTTTCCTACTTTTTTATCGATCTACCAATGGAACAACACCGATTTAGAGGTGTGCGCCGGACGCAAAATTTCGGCGGCGGCTAGCCGAAATTTCATTTTTTTTCGGCGGCGACGAAATTTTGATTTTCAAAATTCGGCGGCGACGCACTCGGCTAGCCGACATTTTTTTTTTCGTCGGCGGCGGCGTGTTTTTTAATGATTTTTTCGGCGGCTCTCGACGCGGTGCAAAAAAAATTGAATTATTATTTAACATTAATTTTAATTACGTGTCTCACAGTAGGGCTAAAATCCAAAAAAAAAATGAACTGCGGAATTAGAAGGAACCAGAAAGCCGTTTCTGTTGCTTATATTTTTGGTGAGCTAAGAAATGTTTGGGCTACCAGAATAACGAATAAGGCTTACCTGCTGCTATGGTGCATTTTCTTAGGAATTTTGTAAAGAATTTCCGTCCTAGTTCTCTCGTTCTCTGAAACCAATATAAATCTTGGTTGTTGAGTTGTCGCACATATGGATATCAACGCACTTGCCACACATGCCCCGAACCACCGTGAGGAGCCAAGACAAAAAATTTTTTTATGATTATGTTTACTTTGAGGTGCTGGCATAATCACGCAAGTCTTAACCCGCAAGTAGGTAAGTTTTATTCGTGACTCTGTTTTCTCCACTTTTTTCTAAGCGGCTCAACCGATCACTCTGAACTTTTTTTCCTGAAAGGTACACATGTCCCATGATTCAAGTTCAATGATGAGCAAAATCGGTCAAGTAGTTCGGGAGATATGGTCGAAGAAGTTTCCAAAAACGTGAATTTTCGAGGGTCGCGAAACTCTTTCGCAAATATATCGGCAAGTATAGCACGTAAATTGTTCAATTTGGTGTCAAATTAAAGCATTTGATCCCACAAAACTGGGAATATTTTTTTGAGGAAATTTACTCAGTGCTTTGTTGGGCAATGGGACCCATGGAATGGACGAAATTCAACTAACTATGTAATACAGAGATTTACTTTCAAAGGAAAAGCTGTACAAAATAAAATTTTAGACAACACACTTAAGGGAAAATTTAGAGTTTAACACAAACTTCATTTAAATTTTGCCAAATTTTTTTTATTTCCTACTGCTCGAAACTGCAGTAGGAAATTTTCCCTTAAGTTTTAAAGAATTTTGCCGAGTTTCGCGAACCGGAAGAAAAAAATTTTTTGCTTAAGAAATTATTTTCCTTCCTCCAATGAAAATAGATAGCATACGTTTCAGGGTTTCACATCTCTAGAACTATGGTAGTTAGAAAGTTGCTTCCAAAGGCACAGTTGAAGAGAATTACATTTTAGAGAACACGTGTTTCAGGGTTTCAGGGAAAAATGACCTAATCCCTGGATGAAGCCACTACTAGAATTGGGAGGGATGACTCATATCTCTAGAACTATGGCCAAATTTTTTTTTATAAGATGTACTTCGGAAAGTTTCTTGACATTACCTTGGGTAATTTCGGTTAATTTCTGTAGGTCGTTGGAATTCTGATAGTTATGAAAAAATTTAATTGAATTTTTTTTGTTCAATTTGAAAACTTTGCAATATATATTCTGATACGGGTACGTAAGGGTCTTTGCTTATGTTAAAAAAAAAATTGCGCCGAAATTATTTGTCGGCTGCTGGAGGCGGCGTGACGTTTTTGTCAGTATCGGCGGCGGTGTGCGGCTTAGCCGAATTTTTTTTTCTTCGGCGGCGGCGCACTTTTTTCGGCTGCGCTCGGTTTTTTTTACAGCGATTGGACTTACACCGACCCTAAATAACGAAGATTTGCTCCTTATGCAGCTATTTAACTTTCTCATAAACAAGTTCATTTCAAATTATATTACAAAGTGTAATTGAATTCCTCGTATACCAACAACGAACGATTCAAAATGAGGTTAACAAAATGTATATCCCCTATAGCAGCATGCATAGCGCCGTGGACTAGATGATTGGAGTTAAAGGCCGGTATACACTACACACCTGAGGTCATGCAACAAAATGAAAGTAAGAATTTAGAAAAAGTTTACATAGAACAGAACTTAGACGAACTGTGCGTAAAAAATATCAGATTGACGTTATAGCATAAAGCATAAATAAAAAAATGATAATTTTGCTTTGCTCATAATTGAAAATTGGCGATTACAGTGTAATGTGTGGAAAATGTACTATTTTCATAATTGAATTCAGTTACAGGTGTTAGTATATCCGATAAAGCTGAAAGAAGGCTCAATCGTGCAAATTTTAGTAGAAACGCTGGTATGATAATATGTTGTTCTGTATCCATTCCTCATTCCAAAATCATCGGGGTCATCGACGGCGGCTCAACTATTCGCCTGTAAGCGGCCATTATGTCATTGGTTTTTATGAATTTTTAGGGCCCAACGGAATGGGATATCAACTTTGATTTTTTAGTGATGCTTACAGTAGAGATGAGCGGGTCGACCATTTTTCGAAACCCGACCCGGACCGAACCCGACCCGATAAAATTTTTCGAAACCCGAAACCCGAACTGTTTCAAAACCCAACCCGGACCGAACCACACTCAAGTTTTTCGAAACTCACAACCCAAATTACTTCGAAACAAAAATTATTCCAAGGCCCGACGTCTGCACTCTTCACGGACCTTAGACTAAAACAAAATTCGTGTCATGTAAGATGATCAAATTTAGACGAGTTTTGTTAAATATAAAAAGTCGATAAAGGATCGGGACCCGAATAAAATGATACAACGACCTGACCCGGACCGAACCCGACCCGATAAAATTTTTCGAAACTCGAAACCCGAACTGTTCCCAAACCCGGCCCGGACCGAACCCGACCCGATTAAAATTTTCGAAACCCGAAACCCATGAACCCGAAAAAAACAATTCGGGTTCGGATTGAGTTTTTCGAAGTTTCGGGCAACCCGCTCATCTCTAGTTTACAGTCAAAGTAAAAAAAAAATTAAGTTACAAAAACCCTTGAGACCGATCGAAATATAAAAAATTCGTTAAAACGTTCTTCGACGAAGTTATAGAGAATGTCAAGAGCTACATTTCCTTTTTTCAATGACACAAATCGGACGACGCGTTTAGGATATAGGTAACTTGGAGTAAGGTCGCGTCAAATGGTCCAAAAAGATCTTTTCTACTAAAAAGTGAATCAATCTACCTTTTTTGTTTTAAAGAACCCCCTGCTAATATGAAATTTTAGATCTTTGAATAGTTGGGTCGCCGTCGATGACTCCGATGATTTTGGAATCAGGAATGGATATAGATCAGCATATTATCATATCAGCGTTTCTTCTAAAATTTGCAGGAATTTTTGCCTTATCGGATAGACTATGTGTTAAATGTGATTGAAAAAATCAGAAAACAATCATTACATAACTAACGGTCGTTTTCACCGCAACGAGTGCACCTCCCCAGTTAGAGTGGACACTATTAGCTACGGACCAAATCACGTTGTCTTCAACATCAAACAACTCACCATCCAGAATGCCGGCATATAGGTTAGTAGTAGACGCGGAGGACAAGAATTAATTTTACAAATGTTATAACAAACAAAAGATTTTTTTTGTATTTTCTTATTTTTTCCTAAATAAATACAAAACATAAATTTATTTATAATTATGTTAATTATGTTAAGAATATATAATTAAGATGGCACATCAATATATCTAATATTCTATAATGCGCTAAAAATTAAATTAACATTTAAATTGTAGTATTTTTTACTCGACTTCAATTCGTTTCCATTTATCACTCAATTCATAACCAATTTTATTTTTTTAAGTTTAATTTTTAATTTATTTGTGTTGTTATTACATTCACATACAAAGTGCGTTCAACTATTCATTTTCTCTAAATACAAATTTCACATAATTCCTATTGAGGGCGCCCTTAGACTTTTCATACTTCCATCTGACAAAGGACTAGATTATAGTTGGACTGTGTGTTTGTTTGTTTGCAAATCGTTACTGCTACCAACACAATCATGGCATTCATTTGCTTGTAGTTTAGTATTGTATTTGCCATCAAGGGGTCATTCATAAAGTATGTCACGCCGATAAGGGGAGGGGGGGGGGGGGTCTGGGTCAGTGTGACGTCACATTTAAAAGTCGTATACAATTATCAACAACATGAAATTTGACCTTTGAGTCGGGACTCAGCCGGAAACTCGGTTCCCATTTAAACGAAAAGGGTGAGACAATTGACGCAGAGCTAGAAATGAAAAACTTCGAGGCCGCTGGAAGGATATTGGAAGAAATTTGGTCCGAAACAGTGATTGATGGTCATCCTACTATTGTGGAGTACATATCGCGAGAAGAAAGCGAAATCGATGAAATAAAACCAATGTCAGCTCTTTGGATGTTAGAGAAAATCGTTACTTTCCATTTGATTTCTCCATATAAAAATACATGCAAAAATTCACAAATTCAAGTAAGCACAAAACCAAAAATGCGTCGGTTTTCACTTTTCCGTGAGTGTACTCAACTGATTGTTACTTTTTGATGATAATTTCGTCATCAGGTGACATCACTAACTGACAGGAAAAAATAAGTTCGTTACGCTTTCAGAAATTAGGTAACAATACGATTGAACGAAATAAAAATTCTCTAAACACAAAACAGAGCAATTTGCATGGAATAAGAGGCGACACTTTTACAGTGTTGTTTCCATACAATTTCAATTTGTGGTTAACATCGATGCTTCGTGTCCGATATACTTTGTGTACTAACATTGGGGTCAAAATGTTAGATAAAATTGCACATGCACACGATTTTCACTTTGAATATTTCGTTTGTTTAAAAGTTAATACGAGTGTATTGCGGAAAAATCAATTTGGAGTGTGAGCGGCTCGCTTTATGCAAAAAATGGCATGTAACTAACCGATCGCTATTTAATAAAATTTTGTAGGAATTGGAATTGGAAAATAGGAATTGATCGCGAAAAAATATTACAAATTATTTTCATGCAAGTCAAATCCGATTTCTATGGTAGTTTTGAAATATTTTTGACTTGTCCTACTAAAGCTAGCTTACATACCTAGGGAGCTATTGAGCGTGGGAAATCTTTTTGAATCCGTTGCCTACAGATTTTCTGCGAAACTAGAAATAGTATATTTCAACATACCCCAATACACACGAGATGTGTACGTACGCTCGGGCAAAGCCCAAACAAAAAGTACACATCGAGTGTGTATTGGGATATTTTGAAAGATATTTTTCTGTAATAGTGAGAGTGTGTTGGTGCACATACCGCGGGAAGCAACTTTTCGTCCCAAGTGATGGGAAAATATTTTCCGTCACAACCAATACACTCTCACGTATACAGACTAATGTGATTGCCTTACCTAGTGACGAGACTCAATTTCGCAACTTGTTACTTTGTTCCAATACCTGCAAATTTTGGACAAGAACCAAAAAAACTGACTTCGAAACAACATATACTAACTAGTCCTAATCCTAAATATTCCAAGCGGAAACATACGATAAAGTCGCGATATTTCAGCATAAGTCGCATCCAAAACCATACGAATTATGTAAAATTGTGTATTGAAGAAAGCCTAAGCACACTCAACTGCACTTTTGCATCGGCTATTGCATAAAATACCTATTTGCTGCTCTTTTCAACATGAATTGATCGAATGTGATGGAAGGCTTACAATTTGCATTAAATATAAAAAAGTACAAGACATCTAAAAAAAAATTTCATGGAAAAATGATAATAAAATTCTTTAACGTATCATAATAAATTGGGATTAATAATGAACAAAATCATCGTATTCTTGCTTAAATATTTAGATTTTTCAAGTCTATCAATTTTTACGTGCAGTCTATTTATTAATTTAATGCAATCAAATTTTGCAGATGAATAGCTCACAAAATACTAAAGTTGTAAAATTGTAGTTTTATTGAAGAGTTGTTGTGTTTGCACTATTGTTGTGTTTTTGTGTTGCATCGCAAAAGGGTTGTACTGATTTCGTATGAGTGACAAGGCATTTAACCTTCGCGTTTGAAACTGAAAGCAAATAAAAACAGCAATTTCACAACAGTTTTACAGCACAAAAACACAACTATAAAAACGCAAACACAAAAATTCTACATCAAGCATTACGGTATTATTATTTTTTGACTTGTAATTAGTTATTTTGTAAGTCACTTCGGTTGTGTACAAGGAAAAAGGTGCAAATTCTTTATTCAAATGAGTTCTGAGAGTTTTAGAATGACAAAATTCAGACTTATCGTGACAATCGGATGGTTCCTTACTTAAATCCGGACGAAAAAGTCTTCTTACTAATTGATGAAAATAAAAATGTTTTGCATTTTTTGTTGCACGCACAAGTCACTAAGGAGACGTGAAATAATAATAAAAGTGTGACTAATCGCTCGAAGAATAGCCAGTCCACAGACGAATAGCAACACAACATAGGAGTAGACACTAGACGCGCGAAAAATATTTTCTTTTCAACATTTTCGCGAAATATTAATCCTCTTGAAAATACACAAAATGCGTAAATGGATTGTGGCAAAACACATCCTACAATTACATATTCTAAATATCAGTTTATCTTTAGAAAAACTAAGAACATTGAAATTCAGTGTATCAACAGTAAGTAAGCTAAAACCTAAAACCTCTTAGTGTTATGTGTTTCGATGAAATCGAGCAAGTTGATGTATAATAGTACATCACGTATGTGCTTCCAAATTGGTTGTTTTGACTGGTAGGAAGGTTGCTACCTACGGTTGTAGACCTACGAGTCAGAACAACAATTTGCAAGCACTTAAGTACAATATTTTACATGTTGATGCTCGGTAAATGCGTTTTCCGAGTCGCTTGGGACGAGGTTATGACGCATTTACCGAGCAGAAACATGTAATAGTATATTACAGTGGGGGGTGCGGAAGTAAGTCATTACATGAGGGATCAATTTTGTGAAATGAGCCAAACTCAAGAGGATGTTTTTAAGCAAAAAGCTTTGAAAACTGTGTTTTGACGAGTGTAGAGTCAAAAAACAGTTTTTAAAGCGAGTTGCTTAAAAATACACGAATGAGTTTGCGAGTGTCACGAAATTGATCCCTACCTACTAAGCACTCCTCCCCACTACATGCTATTTTAATCGGTGTCCCATCCGAAAACGCGTCATTACATGCAGATATACATGTAATGAGAAGTTTCCCTAACATACATGTAATGAATAATTTCCGTAGGGTGCACATATACATGTAATGACAAGTTTTCGGTGGGACATCGATTAAAATCCTTTATATATCTCTCTACTGTAAAGTCCACTTTGCTGTAGAGCAAGTGAACTTTCCGCCGCTCGATACATACAACTATTTATGCCACACAAAATGTAAAATGATAAATATCTCGGTGTCGTAAACTAGGTGCTCGACCTCGTCTCGGACCATTTACTCCACCTTGAACCGAGATACCATTTTAGCATAAAATACTATTATTGCCTGGGAATTTTTTTTCATTTCGAATATTTGATTATAATGTACTTTACCCGCTACTAATTTTCAAAGTACTTCACTGTACATCAAAAAATAAAATTGTATCGGTAATTTTTGAATGTATAATGCCAACATTATGTGACATATTACCGCGCTAAATATAAAATATTTTTCTTTTAACATTTTTATGTCTATTCAATGAATGACATTTAATTTTCTTTGAGTCAACTTTTGAATGAACAATTTCTGGCCAACTTTGATTTTTACAAAGACTTTTTCATGTTGCCGCCAACATGGCTTTTTTCCAATAATATACCGAAATTTTATTGAAGAATATAATTCCACTCGAAGTCGGTGTATACTATTGCGGAAAAAGCAATTTTGGCGTCACCACCTAAGGGTGCTTTGAAAATCCGGAAACCCTTAGTGGGAGTTGTATTTTCAATATTTTCAAAGGAAGTTTATTTATTATTATGTGCTAAGTCGGCAGCATCAGAACAATGGTAAAAAATTTTCGTGCCACTACTGCTATGTGGAATGGCTATTTGTCAGAGTGGGTGGTTAGTCTACCCCGATGTGGCTATGCATCCGTTTCCTAAAAGGAAACCTTGATTTAAACGGCCTCCGTAGTCTTTAAGCAAGTGCGCTCTTTGAATAGTAATTCGTCGTCATAGCCATTTTAAAAATTGACACATTTTTCATTGCACACATCTCTAAATTCCTTAAAGCGTCAAGTTTAAATCTGTTGTTGGTTTTAAATTGAACCTTCGCATCATTATATTGTCATAATTTTGAAGCTCCTTCACACTTTCTATTAATTATTTTTTATATAATAAAAAAAGACAATTTTATTCTTTTGCTTCCCTCAATCAAATTCTTAAGAATATTTTATTAGCATTCTGTATACATCTTACATCAGATTGTTGCTATTTACATTCATTTTTCTCTTACCGACTGTTATATCTTTCTATCGTGCGTTCTGAATAAATATGTTTTTCATTTATTTGCCTGAATCCGGTTTTGCCGCAAACTTTTGAAAGCACGCACAGTTAAATTACACGATGAAACGTTTTAAACTAATAAGATTTAAAGCTATGTTTAAATGACTTTGTTTAGCCCTATGTGCTTTAATCATATTTTTTCATAAAATTTTCTCAAGCAATTATCTACATGCACCTTCATGCAATAGAAGTGGCCTCTCAAAATATTTTTTCTAAATCCAATGAAAAAATTTTTTTCTTTAATTAATTAATTTTCCTCTTCTCCTTTTACTCCTTTTAATCTTAAATCTTATTCAGCGTGGCTTTTATTTGGACGATAAAATACGTTGAAATGTTCAACTTTTGTTCGGATTCGATTGTCTTTCGCTATTATCTCTGTGATATCGTTTTTGATTTTGATGTCTTCGTGATCGTCGACATTGATTTGAACAACACTCGTCGATTTCGTGATTTTGGGCATTGGTCATACCACGTCGTTTGCCCGATAGGCGATTATTGCAAATCGATCGGGTGCAGCGCTTACGGTCACATGTTATGTTTGTGTCCTGTAAAGGAAATTTTTTATTAGAATAATTTGTAACGACATTATTTTGGTGACAACTGTAAAAAAAAATGACATTTCAAAAAAAAAAGTTTGGGGTAGGCCAATATTAAGAACCGACACGGAGCGCTAAAGAGATCTAAAAGATGTTTGAATCCTCAAAATCTTTCGCTGTGAGTAAAAACCTTAATCGCAAGCGCAGCGAGCGAAATTTCTTTTGCCACTAAACTTGCAAGCATACAAAAGCCTCTTAAAAGGTAAAATGTGACACAGTCCGTAACTCCGCTTCCAAAATTAATGATATCGCTTGAGGTGACGCTATCGCTGATAATACGCAGACTTGGTTTGAATGGAATCTTTTGTGAACACTTCGTGTCACCTTCGCAACACTTCACCGCGACCCTGTGGAAAGCCAGAAGGGCGATAGGTAAAATTTGGGGGCTTAGTCCAAAGGTTCTTTACAGGATATACACTGCCATAGTGAGACCAAAGTTGAGCTATGCAGCGGCAAACTGTTCAGACTCAGTTGTCAGCAGTGCAACGCCTAGCACTATCTTCGATTACGGGAGCAATGTCTACTGCTCCCACTGCAGCACTAGAAGTTCTGCTAAACACTGAACCTCTCCATATTTTTATTGAAGCAAAAGCGCGATCAACCATGCTTCGATGGTATCACACCAACCATCTCATCAACGCCAACGTCGGTCACGCTCGACTCTGGCATCAGATGACGAAGCGCTCACCGCAATTGAAGAAGCCGTGCGATTCAATAATGCCAACTTACAGATTCAACAAATCCTTTACAATATCCATCCCCAGCCGCGAAGAGTGGAAATTATCGACTCCACTGCATATGGATAACTCCGTCAATCGGTACACTGACGGCTCGCTCAACAACGGGTTCGCCGGTGCAGGCCTCCACTGTATTCAAGACGGTTCAGAAGTGCTGGTGCCACTAGGTAAATTCTCAACCGTCTATCAATCAGCAATCGCTGGAATCATCAGCTGCTGTCACGAGTTAGAAAAGGATGTAGACTCACAGCTGCCAACGTACATCCTAACGGATAGCCAAGCAGTTTTGAAATCGCTTAGAAGCTGCGTCTTCACCTCATCTCTCATGCTCCATTGTCATGACAAACTTCAATCAATCGCTAATAAACGGCAAATCTCGCTGGTATGGATCCCGAGCCACAATGGCCATAAGGGTAATGGAAAAGCCGACTTATTGGCCGAGAGAGCATCTGCAACGCCGTTCTGCTTTACCAGTGACACTCTCGACTCTGCAGACCATCATTGATATGTGGAAGAGCGAAATGTTTGCGGATCACTGGAGACTGTTGAACTCGGTTCGACAAGCCAAAAACTGCTTATCGATAAACGAGAAGCATACGAAATATTTCTTGTCTCAAACCAGAAGAAATATTAAGAGGCTAACCGATATACTAACAGGCCATTGCTCACTGAACAAACATTTGTTCACCTTGAAGCTGGTGGACAATCGTTACTGTAGTAAATGCGGAAACAGCTGAACACTTTCTCTGCCACTGTCCAGCCTTGACGAAATCAAGAGCAAAATATCTAGGTGCCTATCGACTGGGCTACGGCTCTATTTGGAGCAATCATCCCAAACACATCCTCAATTTTTTGAACAGCTGCTCATCGATCACTTAATACTTAAAAATACAGCCTCACAGAGGTCTTAATTGTGGGTGCGCACAACAGGCCCTGTGAATGTATTGCCAAGACAATCAACGTCAATGTTGCACAGTTCAATATTCGTTTTTATTGTTACACGAACTTATTTCGAAATGACGCAATTTCTAGCTTCCGATACGTAGAACTTATTGGCCGGTATGTAACAAAAGAAATTCCCTATTTTTTAAGTAGTTTGTGACCAAACGAGGTGTGGAATTTACAACAAAAATCGAACACATTTGAGTGTGAACATGTTCATGCACGAATTGGCAAATTTTACCAAAAAATAATTTTTTTTTTCATGTAGCTCCTATATGCTGTGTACATAGCTAAGAGGAAAACATGGTTGATACGAATTTGTAATTTTGTTACAAAAAGAAGGAAAGAACTATCAGTGACACTAACCGAACACGCGAAGAGGAAGCACTCATCATCATTCAAAATTAGTTTGAAATGCGTCGCGTGGTGGTTTTCAAGCAACGAAAATAAATTTTTGTTTTAAAAAATCTTTCTTCACTCACTTTGCAGCGACACTTAATACATTTTTGTTCGCCATGTGACGGTAAAACGGGATGCCATTCTTGCCCATTTTCGTATATTGTTTGAGCCACATTACATCCCCCATTTGCTATGATTTCTTCGGTTGACTTTAGTGTTCCTTTTCTCGATCCTTGATCACGAAGCATATCGGAAGGCGTTTTGTCTGTATCGGACTGCTTGACCTAAAATAGAAACCACTTCAAATGCAATACAGCAACAGTTAAAAAGAGGCCAACTCACATTGGGGCATTTCTTGCAACAAGCTTTTTTGTCAGGCCTGAATGCGACTTTCTCGGAACAATTAAGGGATGGACATTGTACCCTGGGACAATTAATTTCTAACGTCTTCGGATCACAAGTACACACTGCACATGTATCGTATCCGTTCGGTGGTAAGTATGGGTGCCATGATGAACCAGCCGAATGGAATTGATCGCCTAAGCGACATCCACGAGACACAGAGCTGTTGGTGAATTCACTGATTGAATTCGAGCCTAAAATGTCAGTTAAAATTAAATGTAAATTAGAATTTCGAGCAATCAATGGAAGTTTTGTAGCAACTTACTCAAACACAATGGACAGCATTCACCTGTTCGTGTTCTTAGATCATCCGCTTTGCAGTTTATAGGTGGACATTTGAATGGTTCACACTTTACCCGACCGTGCACGCAAGAACACATAGTGCATTCTTCTAAACCGCTCTTCCATTGCTCACCCTCGTCGTAAAATCTGTTAGAGTGATAGCATTTTGTATCAACGGCAGGTAAATGGTTGTCATTGTGATCGTTGGGACTAAAAACGCTTTGAACATTATTGTCCGTATACACAGGAAAGCACTGGCTCGGTATTTTGGTAGCCTTTAGTTTCCCTCTAAGTAGTACCTCACCACGTTCTTGCGCACGAACTTCAAGATAACAAACACTCGTTTCCAGTTTTGCTAATTCATATGATGTCATTCCAAGTAAAAATCCCTCTGTGTAATGTCCGGAAAATTCTTCCAAGATTTTTCTTGACACTGGTGCTCCTGGTGCTTCGATTGGGATCTCTTCCAGCAATAGCTGGAACTTTTGTTGATGACTTAAAAATCCATTTAAGGTGATTTCATAGTGAAGCGAACATTGATTATCGACAGCCAACCAAGCCATTCCAATGAGGTGGGCAGGACTATTTTGATCTAATCGCTTAAGTAGAATTGGCTCAACCGAATCTCTGGCATCAGCAACTGGTCTGGCAATAAGTCGGCCTCTGATAAGATTCTCGTCAGTTCTTGTTGCAACGTTGATAGCCAAATTTTCAGAGTACAGAGGTTCTAGGACACGTGGCCCCAATCGATCGATGATACCTATAGCATTATCAAAGCTCAACGATGAGGTCAGATCTTCTAATTCAGTTTTTCGTTTCACTCGATCGTCGAGCAATGTGATCACAGGATTTTCTTGTAAATTCAAATCGTCGGTATGTATGTTGTACACCAGCGAACCATCTTTGTTTAGATACAGCCAGGCCAAGCCACTGCTTCTAGTTTTCGATTCAATGTTATGCGGTGCTAATAATGTTTGGAACAATTCACAAGATACTCTTGTTACAATATTCCCTTGAACTTTTAGTGACGGATTTTTTCGAGATTCAATTGTCAATACTAATTTGCCACGAGTCAATAGCCGCAGATCATGTGTAGAGACTGGTGATGAGAATTCGATAACGTTGTAATCATGAGCCGGTTTCTTCACCTTAACAACATCTTCTAGAATAACTTGCTTCTTTTCTACAGATTCTAAACGAATGTTCAACGGAACATCTGCAATTTCGTCGTGCCCAAACAAACCATTTACTACCAAAGTCATATGGATTGATGAGGTAGATCCACTACTTGTTGACACAATAGCTGTACCTCCGCTTCCAGACATCTGTTCCGGACTAGTATCGGGTGCCGGTTCCAATAATGAACTAAAGAGTTCTGTCGAAAGTGCTGGATATTTGGATATTTTACCAGCGATAGCAAGTTCCGCTTGGAAATCTCCACCCCACAACAATACAACATTTAACAGTTCATCTTTTAATAATTTTCGGTAATCTCTTGGAACACGTCGCCATACGCCACATATTTTTCCTGTTGAATTTTGATACACACTGAATGGTCCACTTTGAGATATGAGCAAACTGTGCTCTTCTAAAATATGACCGGTTTCATCTATAAATTGTATCAGACGTGGTCGCATGATTTTCTCGGACGTGTAAAATGAATAGTACAAGTTCTTCTTGTGGAAGGTAAATCGACCAGTCGCAACAATATTTAGTGGGTTATTGGTTGAGTAAATTGATTTGACTTCTTCCCGTTTTAGGAAGTATGATGTTCGCCCAGTTAAGAGGGCGCCAAAATCTGTGGAAAAAAGGAAAAGTTACCTGTTGTATTAATTCCAATACGTATAGAAACTTTACTTCTATTAACACATCAAGTTTATAATCAGAAAGATTTTTTTTTTTGAATCTTTATTGAAAGAAAATTTACAATGATTAATATTGGTTGATCATTAACAAAAAATATATGCAAAGGACCCGTACGCATCAGAAAACATGTGCCAAACAGAATAGACGTTGCAGAAGATTCGAACGTATCTAAGTAAATGTCGACTTACGAGAGCGGGATGAAAAAGATGGTACTTTCAATAGATGGCGCTATGTTTGAGATGTTTTTGCTCTTTGTCAACATTATTTAGCCATGCAAAAAAAATCAAATTGATCGAGTAAGCCGTTACTATTTTTTAATTAGAAACGATGAACTCTGCACTAATTTTCTGTTAAGATGGAAAAATCTGTGAAAACTTCAGAGCAGTGTTTGGCCCTATACCAGCGTAATCCAAAAGACTTCCCAAGGAGTGATTTTTATTGATAATTTGGAGAAGGGCAGAACAATAACAAGGCTCTATTACTCTGAGTTATTGAACCGACTACATGAAGAATTGCAGAAAAAACGTCCTCGTTCGGCAAAGAAAAAAGTGCTGTTTCACCACGACAACGCACCAGTACACACAGCCGGAGTAGCCATGGCCAAACTGGACCAATTCCGATACGAATTACTACCGCTTCCACCGTATTCTCCAGATTTAGCCCCTCCCGACTTCTTTCTCTTTCCAAACCTAACAAAATTGTTTGCTGGAACGGGATTCGGCTCGAATGAGGAGGTGATCCCCACAACGGAGGCCTATTTTGCAGACCTCGACCGATCTTACTTTTTGGACGGAATCAAAAAGTTGGAGCACCGTTGGAAGAAGTGTATAGAGCTAGATGGAGACTACGTCGAAAAGTAAATAAACACTTTTTTCAAATGAAGAAGTTTCATTCAAAAAGTACCACCTTTTTCAAGCCACCCTCGTAACTCTTGAATGTATGAAATTGCGACGACCTCAACTTGGATTGGATATTCCCAAAAGGGCAATATTGAAAAACCCCCATCCAACATCTCCCATCCTTAAAAAAGCCCAAAATTAAAAAAAACTGGAAATCATTTGAAAAAAATGGCACTTAGAAGCGGCCTTGATCGATACTGCCATTAACAAAAAAGTTCGCCTCTTTTTTTCTCTGCTACACTGCACAATAAACCCCATCCTTAAAGAAATATTCACAAAAAACCACAAAATATCGTGTTGGATCGCGCAGCGTTTGTTCGGCCCACACTGAGGACTCTAGAGCCCGAACCACTCAACAGATTTTAACTAATTTAATTTCTGTAATTTTCCTATGTCCATATCTTTTATTTAAAACCTTCAAGAGCGATTTCCGTTCTAATTTCGCAGAGATATAAGTGAAAAAGTTCCACCAACCTTCAAAAAACCACGTTTTTTACCACTTTTTCGACTGTAACTTCGAAAGTTTTCGACCGATTTCGGCTAAAATGCACTTTAAGGGAACAGCTGAGATTTGATTTATTTTACTGGGATGTCGCGTAGGTATCGTGGTGAGTGATGTTTGACGTCATTTTGGAAATTCAGGAAATTTCAACAAAATATACGCAAAAAAAATTTTTTTTTTCAAAAAAAAATTTTTTTCAAATCTTTTTGAGGGCCCGGGGAGGAGTCAAGAATGGCGCCCCAATTATTGTTGTACTCTCATTTAGTGACCCCCCCGCACCCATCCCAACAAAAAAAAATCAATCCCAACTGTTCCCCTAAAGTGCATTTTTGTCCATTTTTTTTATTTTTGATTCGTCATCTAAGGACAATCGATGCTCACCCTACTCCCGGGTCGAAATTGGGGTGGTTACAAAACGTCGTGGTAAGCGCATAAGACGGTTCTAAAAATTAAATACATAACTTGGCCACACACAGACAATTCAAACTGGAGTGAATGGCTTTCTCTGCCTCGCTCTGACCAGAAATGAATTTTGAGGATTTTTCTATATCCTCCTCTAGCTACGAATAAAACTGTATTTGGGTCTTTCTTTGGACAATATTTTTCAAGGTTAAACACGGGTGGGAAGATTAGAGCCTGCTTGCTATAAAATCCACAAAGTCAATAACTCCAAATTGGTCAGAGATTTTGTTTATAGTACCACGATTCTACACCATAGTTGGTGGTTTTTCATGAATGTTTCTATAATGATGAGAAGTTTTGTTGCAATTTTGTAGGGAAAACATATGCAAGGGACCCGTACGCATCAGTTCAGAATAGAGGTACCAAAGGGAACAGATGTTACAAAAAGACTCGAAAAAAATTTAAAAAAATATTGCCTCATGAAATTACGTCGACAATTGTATTGGATATTGCCGAAAGGACAATATTGAAAAACCCGTCCGTTGTGAAAATCATTTTCGGAAAAATGTTCGAAAAGAAAATGTTTTTTAAAAATTTTTTGAGATAAAGGCCAACCTTAAAACTGACCCAGAGTCCTAGAGAGAGGCCTCGGAAACATAGGACCAACCTAAGGCGCTAAGGACAGGTCTTGTTCCTATACTTTCTTGGACAAAAAGTTTTGCTCTTTCTTCTCTACTACAATGCACATAAAACCTCATCGTTAGAAGAATATATTAAAACCACCAACTATCGTGAGGTGCCGCTTAGTGTGAAATGTTAGTGAATTGGATCGGGTCTGGTGCAACTTTTTTTTTTAAATTTTTTAATTTTGGGCTTTTTTAAGGATTGGAAATGTTTTTTGCGCCGTTTCTTCGGACGGGTTTTTCAACATTGCCCTTTCGGCAATTTTCAATTCAGTTTGATGTCGACGGAATTTCATACACTTAAGAGTTAAGGCGACATTTACTTAGATACGTTCGAATCTTTTTGCAACATCTATTCTGTTTGGCACATACGTACGGGTCCTCTGCATATGTTTAGACCCGTACAAAGAAATGAAGTTCTTCGAAAAGGGGTCTTATGCGTTTACCACGACGTTTGTAACCACCCCAATTTCGACCCGGGAGTAGGGGGGGAGCATTGACCATGGACCTTAGATGACGAATCAACAATAAAAAAAATGTCCGTCACCGCGATAACTTGACTTAAACTCAACCGATTTTCAAAAACTTTTTTTCCCTGAAAGGTAATCGGAATATCTTTTTCACATTTGTTAGGCGAAAATTCATATTTTCTCGAATGAATTGCTCTGGCCACAAACTACACTCTCGTTGCAATTTTCTCTGCTTTGGCCAAAGACATCAACCTTGTTAATCAATTTTCTATTTCCTCCCTTTGTTATGAAAATAACTATTATGGGTTTGAATCTGGGCGCTGTCGGGCCAAGGGCCGTCGAGCTAGAGCCGTTTAAGTGGTTTTTGGTCTTTTGTACATAACTCAAGTAAATCTTTTTCGATTTTCATAATTTTTTTTTTGTTTGAAAGATCTGGGCATGGCCGACAATTTTTAGAAAATTTTTTAATAAATTTGAGTCCTTGGACTTAGCTAGGGCACTAAAACCGAGTCTATGCTAGGGCCATACGTGTTTTTTGTACATTACTCGAGTACATCTTTTCCAATTTTCATAATTTTTATTTTGTTTGAAAGATCAGGGCATGGACGACCATTTATGGAAGAATCTTTTTTGGGTTTGAGTCCTTGGACTTGGCTAGGGCGATAAGAACGAGTCTATGTTAGGGCCATACGTGTTTTTTTGTACATAACTCGAGTAAATCTCTTCCGATTTTCAAATTTTTTCTTGATCGAAAGGTCTAGGATTGTTTCCTGTTTTATGGAAGAAATTTTTTTGATTAGAAACCTTTGGACTCAGTCAGGACCCTAAAACTGAGTTTTTACTAGGGCCCAACGTCTTTGCTTACATAAGCCGGATAAATCCTAACTGATTTTGTTGATTCTTTTTCTATTTCAGAGGTAATCGAGTACCGAATTATATTCAAAAACAAATTTGCACCCGGTGCCTGTAGTTAGGGCTGAAGTGGGCGTCAGGTCTGTCCTAATGTCGGCCCTAACCAAAAAAAATTTGAGGGAAACATTTTTGCCTATGGAATTATGTGTCCGAGGCATTTCCTTATGGCCCTAGGTCGGTCCTAAGGTCTGCCCTAGACAAAAGAATGGTTTTTCACTATGTTGTAGAGAAAATGGAGGGAAATATTTTTGTCTATGCAAGTGTTTGTCCGAAGCCTCTACTGAAGACCCTAGGTCGGTCCTAAGGTCGGCCCTAGACAAAAAAAAAATGGTTTTTTGCTATGTTGTAGAAAAAATTGAGATGAACATTTTTCTGTTTGGGGGTCAATTTTTTACTTTCGGAAAGCTTTCCTTACGCCGTTTCTTCGGACGGGTTTTTCAATATTGCCCTCTCGGCAATTTATAATACAATTTCATGGGGACGTAATTTCATACACTTAAGACTTTAGGCAATATTTACTTAAATACGTTCGAGTCTTTTGAATGTATTTTATTGTGACACAGGTCAGAAAAGACGAAAATTTTGAGGCGTTTTGAAAAATCCATCGTAAATGGAGTAAAAAAAACGTCCGAACATGCGAGTGCAAGTGCAAGTGCAATAAAAAGGAGTTACGCGGAGTTATGTAACTATTGTGAACTTCCTACCCGAGTGGAAGCATTGTACTTACGTTTCATGTTTCGTTCTTCTTCTTCTTGTGTCACCGGAGATGGAACGTCTTGACTGATGTCTGGGTCTGAAAACACAAGAAAATGTTATATAATTTTATTTTGAAAAATTTAAGGCAACAAATCAAATTAATTAACAATTCGTATTGAAAAGACTCTTTTCATATAAAAAACATATAAAATTAAAACGCACGCGTTTTCAGCAATAAATTAAATGTCGTTCGTTAATTTTTATAGATTTTTAAATAAAATTAATGAATATTTCGAAGACATTTTCATTCTAACACTGTTTTTACGATCGAAAATTTATTTTTAAATGATTATTTTGTATTTAATGTGATTAAACAACAACAATTTGGTAACAAAACCGACGCGCAATGTAATTGGATAATTTATTTGATGGAAACTTTTTAACCTTTTGATTTTTAAATGATCTTTATTTAATTTTTATATTTTGTCGTTAAAAATAAAGTCTTTTTATTTAGTTCATAATGTGTTTTGTCTGAGATACAGATTTTCTGAGATGGAATTTTCAACAATTATTCTCAATTCAAAAAACGTTATTGCCATTTTTATTAAAATGCTTTGGCAGTAGTTTGTTACCAGACTTTGATTTAAAATACTGCGAAAGATAATTTTGTATCTAGACTTTTAAATAAACTAAGATTTCTGTTGTAAGAGCGAGCGAACAGTTTTACTTTTCCATTTTTTAGTGCTGCGATGGATATTTAGTTTTCTTTTATACATTCGAGTGTGTGCGCTGTGCATTTAAAGCGAGCAATTCATGCAATAGCGCTACTCTGAATTTTCGAGTGACGGAGGGTGTTCGAGAATTTAAGTTCGAGTGTAAATCCTAACCGATTTTGTTGATTCTTTTTCTATTTTAGAGGTAACCGAGTACCGAATTATATTCAAAAACAAATTTTGGCCCGGTGCCTGTGCTTAGGGCTCAAGTGGGGCCTAGGTCGGTCGGCCCTAGCCAACGAAATTTTTTTCTACGTTGCAGAGCAAATTGAGGGAAACATTTTTGTCCATGGAATTATGTGTCCGAGGCCTCTACTTAGGGCCCTATGTCGTTACTAAGGTCGGCCCTAGCCAAAAAATGGTTTTTGCTATGTTGTAGAGAAAAGTGAAGAGAACATTTTTCTCTATTTGGGGGTCAATTTTGTGCTTTCGGAAAGGTTTTCTTACACCGTTTCTTCAGGCGGGTTTTTCAATGTTGCCCTATCGGCAATTTCCAATACAATTTAATGTGGACGTAAGGCAATGTTATGAAAGCCCAACAATTTATAGAAGAATAGCTTTTTGTTTGTACTCTTGGACTTAGCTACGGCCCAAAAAATGTACATCTGCTAGGGCTTTATGTGTTGTTTCTGTGTAAATCGGGTAAATTCTATCAGATTTTCCATTTTTTTCTATTTGAGAGAAGAAAAATTTTTATGTTGATTATGAATGATTATAAATAAACAATTTCCATGCTTTGCTGCGATTTTTGCGAAAAAGTTTCACCGACCCTCAAAAATCCACGTTTGTGGACACAATATTAGATTATATTTATTGGTTCCACGTATAATTTTACAATAAGCTTAGGTATAAATAAGCCGCATGGGTGTGCCCCTTGTACAACCAAAAACTCTCTGCCACATAAACTTATACGAATCAAGTAAAATTTAGTTTCATTCAATACACAGCATTATTCTCTATCTTGCCAATCTTAACCTCTCTGATTTGATCCGTGTTGAGGACTGGCCATCCAAAGAAGTTGAGTGTTTGCTGCATTAGAGAGGGGCGTTCCATCAAAAGATGTGCAGGTGTCTCTTGTGCTTCCTGACATTTTCTGCAGGTAGTTGTGTTCGAGAATCCCATGTTGTGCAAGTGTTTTTGTAATCTACAATGCCCCGTGATGATTCCAATTATATTTCTGAGAGTTGTCTTGGAACATCTGAGTTGATATTTAGTTCTTCTGTTTGATAGAGAGGTCATGAATATCCTCGAGTGTTGACAATTGTGGAGTTTGTTCCACTGTATGAAAGTCCAAAGGCCGGTTCTGGTCCCCAGAAGGAGCTTGCATTTCCTTCTCGGGCCAGTTCATCTGCTATTAGGTTCCCAGTTACATCTCGGTGTCCTGGAACCCACATTAGTTTCACTGTGTTCGACAAAGACAATTCGCTTACACTATTTAAGCATTCTATCATTAGTCTCGACGTGAAGCAATGGGCATTAAGAGCTTTGAGACAAGCTTGACTGTCAGTGCATATTGTTATCCTCTTATCTTTAACGTTCATGTCCATCATGGTGTTACATGTGTCTATGATCCCAAAAGTTTCTGCCTGCGTGATCGTAGCGTACTTTCCTAAGGGATGGGACTTTTGCAAGGAGGCGAATTTTGAGAAAATTCCAGCCCCGTGCTCTTCACAGTCTTAGATCCATCAGTGAACCAGGTCACTTCATCTGGCATGACCAAATCGTTCTCTCGTTCCCATTCCTCTCTACTAGGAGTGAATACCAAAAAATGTTTTTCAAAGAGATATCGTGGAGTGCAATGATCTGTTTTCATCATTATCTCCGGAATTTCTTCGGCTTTTTCAATTAAAATCTTTGCGTGGCCATGATCTGAATCATGCCAACACTCTCCATTCTTTAGTCTTAACGACGCTGTCAAAGCTTCACGCCCTAGAAAAAGATCTATTGGTAAAATTGGCATCTTCAAGAGCTTTCGTTGGAGCACTTTTCATCGCTCCTGTCATTCCCAACAGTAGCATCCTTTGAACTTGTTCTAGGTCAGCCAGCGTGGTCTTGATTTTCACTCTATGATACCATATAAAGCATCCGTACGAAAGTACCTGACCTATTTTGCTCATCTTTGAATTAGAATCATGAGACATTTATGTAATTTTCAGGGAAAGAAAGTTTAGGGTGATCGGTGGAGCTGTTTGAAAAAAAAAGTGAAAACGGACTACCCTCTTTTAACATCTAGTGCCCCTAGGGGCACCGGGCGATACTAGTTGTCTATATAAATAAATTACGAATACCACAAAACGAGCAAAATAAAACTACGCTACGAGAATAACCAAAGTCAACTTTCTGCTCTTTTGCAGAGCCACAAAAAGTGTTCCAAAATCTTGATAACATTCGTTGTTTTAACACGTGATGCGGGTAAAGAATTTAAATCACATCTTAAATCTATTGAATTTGATGTTGATACCATATGAAACTTCTCGCGCACACAACAAAGCTATGAAAATGGATAAATACATATTTGGCATTGTTTAAGCATAGACTCTAAGAGAAAACAAAACATTATGTATCATAGCATAAGTAATATTATATGGCTGCAAAATGTATAACTAAAAGTAGCATTCAAGGGCGCGATGAACAGATTTGGATAAAACAAGGTACCAGGAATAGTTATCGAACTGTCTGACGAGTCTGGTTTATGGCAATAATGCTTAAATACTTGTTCCAAGCATTAATGCACAAAGCGGTATATTCATTGCAAACAGCACAAATAATGGAATAACAAAGTTCTGTGCATAATGTCGACATGGTTTTATTTTTTATTAAGCCTCTCCGTTTTGTCTGCCATTTGAAATGAATTTTATTAGTAAAATGAGAATCATTTTACGAATATGATATTTACAATTGTATGCCTAGATGCTTTGGATTTCAAAAGCACCGTGTTAAGGAATATGTGACCATGTCCATGCGTCACACGTGATACTTCCTGGAGGAAAATTCATTGCTTCTAACAGTGAAGCGGAATCCAAAGCAACAGCGTACAGTAACAGTAGCTCGAAACGTTTTCCGTCGAGTTTGATGCGCTTTACCGAATTTCTTTCAAAGAAAAATAGAACATTTCTGTGTACTAAGAAACGTTATATAATCATTCGCTGCTGTTATTGCTGTTACTTTTGATTCGGCTCAGATGTTAAAAGCGAGGTTAAAAGTAGCATTGCATTTTGCTCCACCCACATATATGGCCGATCGAAGTAGGAAAATGTTTAAAAAACTGAACGAATTAATGGATTCCTAAATGGTTTGAACATAGTCGCGGAAAGTTGTGTGTTGGAGTACAAAGACGTGATATACCAAACCAAGCAGACTTCGTTACACCTATGAGATTAAATCAGACACGTAGATGACATTGCCACAGCAATTTTCAATACAAGTCGAACACGCATAGCTTTCTCAGTGAAATGCCTGAACAAAAAAAACACACTCGAAAAGAGACCTGAAATACAATCTAGATCTTAGTGGACAAAATCATAAAACTTGAATTATCGTATATGTTTTGCATGGGAAATGCTTTAGTTTTTTCAATATGACGGTAATTTAATAAAATTTCATTTAATTCTCGATATTCCTTGAAACGTTTTAAGATTCGTTAGGGTCTGCGTTGCACATGTTTTTTATTTTATTTTACATTTAATAGCTAATTTTCCACACTTAGGCAATAAAACAGCATGAAATTGCTCGTGCCTTTTTAGGCAATTTGTTATCGAAGCATTTACTGTAATCTACTATTTCAAATCAATGAAAGAAATATCGGAGATACTGGAAATTATTCTCCAAACATCATGCCCTGTAATTAACTATCGCACCGTCTCTTTTCTTGTCTATTTTTCTTGGGCACTGACTGAACGGGAACTTTACTACCAATAATAATCCGCCGTTACAACCCGTTCGGATCAGAGGCTAGATCATTTTATTTATTAGTTCCGCAATTTTTTGTGGATTCACATGGATTCTCTTAGAGATCCTTTCGTTACCGACGTTTTTACTGTGTCAGTGGTAAATTGCACACAAACCTAGTGCCATCTATGATGTACTAGGGCGGAAACTAGTAGGGCTTAGAATGCCGGTTTGTCCCATCAATGTGTTTTACCGGCAGACATTTTTTGGACCACATGCTTAATGTGAATTCCGAACCACGCCTAACGGTAGCTGGCATTTTACCATTAGGATTTCTTCTGGTGCTAATTATATCTCCGTCTAAAGTTAGCCTCAGATATTTGTACACAGAATTCATCGAATATGGGTGACGTCATATTTGTCATTCTTCTATGTACGATTCGTTGCGTCACCAAATTCACAACTACCCAAATTATGAAGCCTGGGTGTGCCTAGAAACGTTACTTTCATGCTATACATTGAAGAAAAATCCTATACAGAATTTGTCCCCACCAGGATTGAACCCGGATATTCTCGGTGGAAAGCCAGTACGTTACCACTGAGCTAACCCGTTCCCGGGAACTCTACTAATTATTGTTAATTTATGTTTTTGGCAATGACAGAATCCCCCCATTAAGCGTAAGTCTTACACGCTTTATATTAGAGCCGAAAGTAGAAAAATGGGGGACGAAAGTCATTTTTACTTTCTGCTCTAATCTGAAGCACGTAATAGTTATTTTCATGACAAGGGGAGCAAATAGAAAATTGTGTAACAAGGTTGATGTCCGTGGCCAAAGCAGAGAAAATTGCAACGAGAGTGAAGTTGCAATTTTCTCTGCGATGGCCACAGAATTTTCTATTTTTCCCCGAGCTATGAATTAAACTTTTCACATTTGTTTGGCGAAAATCATATTTTCTCCCGAAAAACCTAAAACACAACACTTAAAACATTTAAGCATACAAAAGACAAACTTCACAGAAAACATAGAAAGTAACTCAAAAACACATTCGACTGTGTTGTTTTTCCATACTTTTATATCTCTAGAAATACTGGCCAGATTAGCTAATGAATTACTTTAGAGTAATCCTGTGATCCTAAACTATGTGCTGGCATTTTGTTTGGCTCGTATCCGTCGAGTCGAAGAATAATTATTTTTTGTTTACTCTCTTCATCACAAAAAAAATCATATGAACAGATTGGTCATGATGCTTTATGTTAAGTGTTTATTTTCTCACCTCCTTTTATTTTCTTACCTCAAATGAGGGGCGAAAATTTACTTTTCATCTCGCTACAAACTACCCATGCAAAATTCAATTTTCGCCCAACAAATGTGAAAATGTATTTTTTCAAAAGCTGTCTAATCATATTATGGATTTATCAAATGAACAACAGGCACGTTTTTGCTGAGTAAACAGATGTCTTCAATTTGTTGCAAATGCTTGAAAATTCAAAGTCTTAATTTTATATTTACTTTTTATTTTTATTTGTTAGTTTTTTTGTTGATTTATCATTTCAATATGAGAAAATACCAGTTTGGTGTGAATGAAGCTGCCCGCATAATTGGAATAATCCCGAAACGTGATGGTTTCCATCTATTTCTAATTAAATATTTTTTATTGTTTTCGCTCGAACAGCAAGAATGTAAAAATTCAGCGAATCAGCCTATTTACCTCTACCTGTTCAGTTAATACAAATTAGTTTCACACCTTGCTCACCACAAATAAAAATTGAATGAGTTTCCTTCTTAGACAACGCTTCCTTGCTATTTCCTGTTTTAATCTTTTTCATTCTATGACAAAAAAAGGTGCATTTTTTGTGTATTCTACAAACAATACCGCCACACCGGGCGGGTGTTATTCCAATCTCAAAAGTATGTATTGCATTTGCACAAACATTATATGTTGCATTCGAAAAGAATTTCAAAAATTCTTTCCCAAATTGATGTTACAAAAAAAGACCGAAAAATGTATGAATGAAGAGAATAATATTCGTTTTTCATAAACAAAATAATGGAAACAAATCTATTATTGTAATTCATCAAAAATCTTTGTTGAAGTCAAACATTAGAATGCTTTATTATTTTTTTAAGGTAGGAGAGTCCGTCAGTTATTGTACAGTATGAAGATAATATAATTACAACAAAGCTAATGAAAAATAGATTCTTGGAATGTGTTTGTATTTTTCTTATTTTTATTGTTATTTTGTTATTTCGAAAATTCTTTGGAAAGTGTTTATTGACCCGTTGAATCCGAATGTAATTACCTAAGAATATTTGAAACTTTATTAATAAATCTAAATTAATCAATGAATTACATGATAAACGCGAGATGAAACAAAGAATTTGGACATTAAGGTCCAAATTAGCTCATACCAATCTCATAAATCTTAATCTAGCCACCCTCATTCAGCCCGTCCCGTCCGTCGTTTTCGAAATTTCGTTAGTTTTGGATTTTGATAGATAGATGATAGATAGATAGATACTCTACTTTATATGGTCGAAGTAGTGGATTTCGGACATGAAATTTTCGAGGGTCGATGAAACTTTTTCGGAAATATCTCAGCAAGTATAGCACGGAAATTCCTCATTTTGGTGTCAAATGAAAGCATTTGATGTCACAAAACTGGGAAAAAATGTAACTATGCAATATCGAGATTTACTGTCAAAGGCAAAGTTGTAGAGAATAAAATTTAAGGGAACATTTATTCCAGGTTTTTGGGGAAATATGGCCCAATCCTTGGGATATGACCATTTCTAGAATTGGCAGGGATGACCCATATCTCTAGAACATTGAGAGTGAGAAAGTTGCTTCCAAATGCGAAGTTGTAGAGAATCGAATTTTAGCGAACACGTGTCTTAGAGTTTTGAGGAAGTATGACCCAATCCTTGGGATATAGCCACTTCTAGAATTGGGAGGTATGACCCATATCTCTAGAACTATGAGAGTTAGGAAGTTGCTTCCAAAGGCGAAATTGTAGAGTATCAAATTTAAGCGAACAAGTGTCTCAGGGTTTTGGGGATATGGCCACTTCTAGAATTGGAAAGGATGACCCATATCTCTAGAACTATAAGAGTTAGAAAGTTGCTTCCAAAGACGAAATTGTAGAAAATCAAATTTTAGCGAACAAGTGTCTCAGGGTTTTGGGGTAGTTGCATACCTCGCCTTCGGCCCGATATGCAAACTCTACCCTTGTCGAAATTTATCCCTCATGTAATGAAGTATTTTCCTTACATAGAACGTAATCTACTATTAGTAAATACGCGAGAGAGTGTTTTTTATTATTACAATTAGGCGCTCTACCAGAGTAGAGCGCGCACGGGGGCCACCGTTTAAGTCCATTGTACTGGCTGTGGGGTTAGATTAGACATTTACTGTTGTATGGGACTGTTGGTGCAGACTTGACATTTGCGTTATATAACATTCATTCTCAACTATCTATTGTTCATTCATTGATAATTTACTCGCACCAATACACCTCCGCAAATATAGTAAACTAGCATGTAGTCCCGAACTTGGGATAGGAAATGTTTGGAATAATGTTATTGTCAATATAATTGGATTCACAGTTCATACTCAAAACAGGGCAGGTTTGACCTGACCTGAGCCTGAACTGACAAAATTTGACTTAATTCAGGTTGGGTTCAACCTGATTGAACCTGAACCTAAAATCTTCAGGTTTTGCAAATACACGTAAGATTCAGGTTCAGGTCAGGTCAATCGGAACAGGTTTGCTTTAAAAACTTAAAAAAATTTAGATTTTTCAAACAAACCTGCCAGGTTGATCTGACCTAAAACTGACCTGTATTTTCCGAACCTGAAGTTTAACTTTCAGATTCGAATCATCACGTTGAACCTAAAATTTGAAAAATCAGGTTCAGGTTGACTTCAAGTTCAGGTCAGCCTGAAATAAAACAGGTCCGACCTGACCTCTTCTGAGCATTATTCACAGTCCTTACGTCTCAATTTGGAGAAATTAAGAAATAAGTCATTATAAGAGATAGGGGATTGTTGTCAAAGGCAAAGTTGTTGGGTTTGGTGCTCCCGCTCGCTGGACGAAAACACAAGGAATTGTATTTTCCACTTGTTTATTCACAACTCACACGATGACAAATCGTTGTTAATTATTTATTTCTGAATTAACGTTATGCTACGTTGCTCTTGTTTATTCCCGAATATATTTAACAGTGAGTTCTCCTTGCTTTGTTCAAAACTGCACAACAGTAAAATCAATAATTATAGAAGCTAAAAGAACAGAAAGAATAATTGAGTTTTCCAGATACCCCCTGCGTATCGATTATCGCTCGGTCGAAAAGAAACTGACTAAAAAACATTATTTGTAAAGTCAATCATCGAAATACTTAAAACCTCGGAAAACATCTAAGGTAAAGTGTGACGCGTGTTTTACTCGCTAGTCGCTACTAGCGAGCAATTCCAAATTTTAATGTCGTCATTGGCACAAACTATTGTTCTATATACGTTACACGTACGAGGGGCACCCTAAAAGTTTCGGGAATCGGTTATATCGGCTCGTGTAAACTTTTCGCCAATTTACACAAAAATTAAATTGGTCTTTCCTGATTTAAAAGTGATGATCAAAATGAAAATCGATCGTAGCAGTCAAAAGATACAACAATTCCAAAAATTCATTGCAGAGAAAAAATTGATTTATCACGTGAAAATTTTAGAGCCATGATTTTCTAAGGCTTTAAGTCTGGCTTGACTCCCAAATTATGTATCGATCGTTTGCAAAAAGCTATTGGAGATGAGGCCCCATCCAAGACCACTGTTTCTCGGTGGTTCGCTGAGTTTGAATCGGGACGCACTTACCTCAGTGACGACTTTCGTGAAGGTCGACCTTCCACAGCCATCACCGATGGAAACATTGACCATGTCCGGAACATGATTGAAGCCGATCGACATGTGACCTATGCTGAGATAGTTGCATCCCTTGGGATCGGGAAAAGTCAAATACAAACAATTTTACACGAACATTTACGCACACGGAAGCTTTGTTCTCGGTGGATCCCACACAAATTGACAGACGACCAAAAGGAGGCTCGTGTGAAATGGTGCCGAGATTCTCTCAAAAAATTCGACAATGGGGCTTCTGATTCAGTATATAGCATCGTAACAGGTGACGAAAGTTGGCTTTACAGCTATGATCCCCAAACAAAACAGCAATCCACCGTTTGGGTGTTTCAAAATGAAGATTTACCAACAAAGGTAATTCGCGCTCGAAGCGTCGCCAAGAAAATGGTCGCTACTTTCTTCAGGAAATGTGGTCATGTTGCTACTGTACCCATTGAGGATCGTAAAACAATCAATTCAGAGTGGTATACTACGATTTTTTTGCCAAAAGTATTTGAAGAACTACGTGGAAAGAGTCGAAATCGCAAGATCGTCCTCCACCATGATAATGCAAGCTCCCACACAAGTGCTCTGACCACGACGTTCTTGGAGAAGGAAAAAATCAATTTGATGCTGCATCCACCCTACAGTCCCGACTTGGCACCGTGCGACTTTTATTTGTTTCCAAGTGTCAAGAATAAGTTGCGTGGGAAGCGATTTTTATCTGCGGAAGCTGCTGTCGAGGCATATGAACAAGAAGTGGCCCAAATCCCAACTTCCGAATGGACTCGATGTTTCGAAAACTGGTTTTTAAGGATGAAAAAGTGTATAGATTGTAATGGTGATTATTTTGAGAAGCAATAAAATCGTTTTATAGCCGATTCCCGAAACTTTTAGGGTGCCCCTCGTATGACGTTACGTGCCTGGATTTTTCGTTTAGATCTTGTTCACTCTTTCCAGTTACCCACTATTTGTGTCCTACAGTCTACTTGTTAGTAAATTTTTTCAATCAGAATTCAAGAATGTGCCGTCTTATAAGGGATCATTATATTGGACGCGTTGCGAATCGCATCGAGTAAGGTTTGTGTGAAAGCTCAACTTATAAAAAAAAATTTATTTTTATCAAGTTGAGCTTTCACACAAACCTTACGCGACGCGATTCGCATCGCGTCTAATATAATGAGCCCTATATGTAGATAATGATTACTGGACGAGTGTTACAGAGCGACTAGATTTTATATTGGGCAGAGTGGACTAAGATCCAGCCATCCTCATCACAGAACTCAAAAATTGATAGTTTTATGATAAATCCATTTACGCGCATAGCTGACACGCTTCAAAGACAATATTTATTAGACTATTAATAGTTGTCAGTAATGCTTAATAACAAATAGTTATAATAGATAGCTAGTAGTTGGTAGTTGATAGTTAATAGTAGGTAATTGACTATCTTGATGATTGTTGTATGAGATATTCGCCGTATGAAAGCTAAGCGCCGACTGACGAAATTATTCTGTATGCTTGCGATTTCGTGCGAGTCTGTTATAACGCTTAGGCGTGTAAACTTTTTTCTGGTTGAAAATATATTTTTAACATAAATACAAAAAGACTTACAAAAATATGTTTCCAATGCATTGTCGGTCTGACGCTAATGCATTGTAAACAACACAAGTAAGATCTTGCGCACGCGGTTGTATTATATTTAAGATTGTGCTTACTGCTTTCTAATTCATTCTCTTTTCGCTTGTTTAAAAAATGTAACAAAACAAAGAAAAAATGGAAAATAGTGTGCCAAAGATAAATGGGTTATCTGTCTTAAGTAATAGGCGTATATCTAATTGAAGACTATACACGACGTTAATATTGATAAAAAGTTGTTTACATTTTCAATACTTATTTTGATGAATTCTTAGCACTGCGGCTTACAGGTCTAAAGGGCTCATTATATTGGACGCGATGCGAATCGCATCGCGTAAGGTTTGTGTGAAAGCTCATCTTGACAAAAAAAATGTTTGTTCTGTCAAGTTAAGCTTACGCGAGATCATGTGGAGCTATTTTTTTGGATATCGCAGCGATAGTATCAACTCATTAATGATTTGACGACATAAATCCATTAGGTCATGCACAATTGAATGAAAATTGAATTATTGGAAAAACTTAAGATTTCTGGTCAGGTGTGGGAGGGGGGTGGTAGGTAGTGGTAATGATTGGGGACCACCCCACCACCAATAATCAGTAGTCATTTGGCGGCGGTCACCTCTCTGGAGAGAATGGGAAGGGAAAACAAAAAAACAATTTTTTTCTTTTTTTTAACTTTTTTAGTACTAGGAATTGTCGGGAAGTGCTGGGTAGGGCTTAGTAAGGCTGAATAGGGCTGGATGAGTGCTGAATAGGGCTGAATAGGGCTGGATGAGTGCTGAAATGGTGTTGGAAGAGTGGAGAAAGAATGGAAATTACCATGAAAATATATTGGGCCCTTAAAAGAGTCTACATAAGGCAAATTGGGCGCTCTAAAGAGTCTACATTAGGCAAATTGGGCGCTTAAAAAGAAATTTTATCGATAATGTAAGCATTCGCTGAGTGGACATCAATTTTGTGTGCACTCACCCAGGATACGCCGCGTGGAGACTGCTTACTTGTAACCCATTGGCCCTGAAAAGGGCCTTTTCTTCGTACTGAGATGGGGAGATTTTTCAATTAATTTTCAAGAAAAAATTTATGAATATAGGATAAGATTTAGGGGCACTTCACAAATGACGAAAACTTTTTTTCCCTGAAAGATAATCAAAAAATCTTTTATGGGGTTGAATCTGAGCATTGTCGGCCCAAGGGCCACCAAGCCCCTAGCTTTAGTTTAAGTGATTTTTTGTCTTTTGTACACAACTCGAGTAAATCTTTTGTGATTTTCAATTTTTTTTTGTTTGAAAGACCTGGACATAACCGACAATTTATGGAAGAAATTTTTTTGAATTTGAGTCCTTGGACTTAGCTAGGGCACTAAAATCGAGTCTCTGCTAGGGCTCTATGTGTTTTTTGTCCATAACTCAGGCAAATCTTTTTCGATTTTCATAAATTTTTGTTTGTTTGAAAGACCTGAGCATAGCCGACAATTAAGGGAAGAAACGTTTTTGAATTTGAGTCCTTGGACTTAGCTGGGGTACTAAAAACGAGTCTGTGCTAAGGCTCTATGAGTTTCTTGTACATAACTCAGGTAAATTTTTTCCGATTTTCAAAATTTTTTTTTTGTTTGAAAGATCTAGGCATGACCGACAGTTTATAAAAGAAACTTTTGCCTGTGCTTAGGGCTCAAGTGGGCCATGTCGGTCCTAAGGTCGACTCTAACCAAAAAAAAATTTTTTTGCTGTGTTGGAAATTGAGGAAAACATTTTTGGCTATGGAATTGTGCGTCCGAGGCCTCTATGTAGGGCCCTAGGTCGGTATTAAGGTCGACCCTAGCCCAAAAAATGGTTTTTTCTATGTTGTAGAGAAAATTGAGTAGAAAATTTTTCTATATTTGGGGGTCAATTCTGTGCTTTCGGAAAGGTTCTTTTACACCGTTTCTTCGGACGGGTTTTTCAATATTGCCCTTTCGGCAATTTCAAATCCAATTTAATGACGACGTAATTTCATACACCTAAGAGTTAAGGCAACATTTACTTTCATACGTTCGAATCTTTTTGCAACATCTATTCTGTTTGCCAAATCTATTCTGATACGTACGGGTCCCCTGCATATGTTTTATATTTTGATTTCAAATAGAACGAGAGCCCACTAGGATCTGTGTCCCTACCCCTCTTTTTTAGCGTTTGGTGGGCCCTAGCGTTGGTAGCTGTAGTGTATATCTCAGCTGTCAAATGTCGTAGAAAATCAAAATTTGTGCCGAAATGAAGTCAAGTCAATGAAGTCTCAATTTAAAAATTTTTTTTTGAAAATTCGAAATTTTGACTTGTCCGGCACGAGAGGCCTTTCAACAAAAAAGTTGTTTCCAATTTGCAATCTTCATTACGCTCCAATACCTTCATTTTGGCATAAATTTGGATTTTCTACGATGTTTGACAGCTGAGAAATGCACGAGGGCTACCCTAGGCTCACCTAGCGCTAAAAAAAGTCGTAAAACAAATGCTTTTCGTATCGGGTAATGTAACAAAATGGAATTGATGAGGGACTGAAGTCCTCGTGGGCTCTCGGTCTAAAATGGCAAAAAGACCGAAAAAAGGCAGGCAGTCAGTCAGTAAAATAGAAACTTAAAATCAATTTTAAAAAAACTCGTGAAACAATTTTCGTATTAGAAAAACGAAATTTATCGAAAAAAATGTAAGAAAGTTAAGAAAAAATGTTTTGTCTTACAAGGTAATAGACACAAATAAAAAATAAAAATATTGACGAAGCAATATAACTGAAAAAATTTTTTGGTACGTCCGACTTGGTTTTGGCCCCTCCTCCCCCCACCGTACGAATTCTGGGACCCCACCCCCCTACAAACCCGTACGTCATTTGTGAACAGCCCCTTACTCGAGTTACGTACAAAAGATGAAAACCACTTAAACGGCCCTAGCTGAGCGGGAATTAGACCGACAATACTCAAACTCAATCCAATTAAAGCTTTATCGATTGTCATTCAGGGAAGAAGTTTTGAAAATCTATCAAGTTTTATTCGACTTATTGTGTTGACAGACGGACGAACCAATTTTTTTCACAAAATAGTATCAAAAAATTCCCAAATAATAGGCTCTGATTATCAGTATGCAAAGAACTAACGCTGCAAGCATTATGAAGACATTACCATCGCCGTCAATATTACACGAAGTCTTTTATTTATAATCAATCGTAACACTTCAAATTTTCATAGCAAAGATGATATTAAACTTGCAAATCTTTTTTATTTATTTTATTCTCATTTCGAAGGTTACGTGCTTATAATAAATATTCTTCGATTAAAAAAAATGGAAAATAATGTAACTTTAACACTTTCAAGCGTATTTTGCTTTCCAATTCATACCAAATGTTCAAATCAAATGTCTTCTAGACGAAGAAAGGCTTTCACTTTTTGGCTGGGGTGGGCACAATGAAATTATGTCAACAGTTTTCACTGTGTCTTGAAGAACTATGTGCAAGTATCCGATCAACTGAATGAAACAGCAATGAATTGTTAGTATATGACTGCTATGTGGAAAAGTTGAAAAACCCATACGTATTTTGTGTTACTTGTTACGTAAATGGTTACACTGACCAAAATTTAAATAAGAACTTTGTAAACTTCGTACTTTTTACGGTGTTAACAACATGTGCAGAAGTACAAAGTTTTGAAAGTTCTTATTTAAAGGTCAGTGTACGTAAACCAGGCCTTTAAAGAAAAATGTTCTCACCAAACTAATAGGACACGACGTATATGTTTCCAAACATTTGCAAGTACGATGTTCATGCTTGGTAAATGCGCTATCTTCGTCGCTTGCGACGAGGTAATGACGCATTTACCGGGCAGAAACATGTAAAATAAGTTATACCTAAGTATCCATTCAGTTATTTTTCAAATAAGTTAAACAATTATCCACGGTGTTTCCAAAGTATATCCAACCTATTTGATAGCCGCTAGTATAGTGTATACGGCAGAAAAGTAACATACAATATGTGTGTTTAAAAAATGTGTTTTCACACTTTTGTTCTTTCGTGTTTTCTGTTTTATTTATTAAAAAGATTTTCATTTATCATGCAAGTATATGTGTTTTTGTATATTTTTTATATACAATTTTAGCACATCTATTTTCAGTTTGGCTTTGTTAAAAGACTCGAGAAATATCTCCTCAACACACCAAAACGATTCAGTTAATGTGTTTTAATATTTTCCGAGACATCTTCTGTTTCACGCAGGAAGTGTAAATTTTGGAAAATAGCCAGTTTATAATTTGCTCTTTTTCATAACACACTTTGTTCATATACAAACTGAAGTTACTAATATTAGGGTGTCCATAAAAATTTATAAATCTTTTAAGTTTGACGAATGGAGGAATGAAAACAACTCGATAGCGTGGTGGTTAGCACGTCCGCTTGCTACTATGAAACTAAGTGCTAGTGCGTTGGTTCGAAACTCAACCGCAGACCGATTTGTTCGAATCGATTCAAGTCATGCGGAGTTGAGTGTAGCGTCATCGTACGGAGTTGTTGGCAGATGCCATGCCGGTATTCTAATCCTACTAGTTTTGCTCCTAGTACATTCCATAGATTGGGTTTGTGGAACAGTTTACCACTGGCACAGTAAACACTTTCCGGAACTGAAAGGATCTCAAAAAGTACAACCGCAAAACAGCGAAAGTAGTAAATAATGATCTAACACTAGCCTTTATTCTCGATTGAAGTATAGTACATTGAATATTACTGGTAGAAAATTGTTGGATTGTCTCGTTGTCGTGTAGAAATTAATTGTACCACTTCATTCCTTCGAACTCGCGTTCAATGCGTTATTTAATTTAGTGATTCCAGTAGATACGGATAAGCCCATGGATATCCATCGAGATGGAATAACGTTGGGCGCCAATGTAACGTAATGATTAGCTACGTTGAATCGGTGATGTTACGTTCAATATGAAGCGTACGCTTTGACCGAGATTTTATCTTTTGAATTAATGCTACAATGATATGTACGCTTTTAATGCTCAAGATAGAATGACTTTATTTCATGAACTTACTTCGTATTTATACAAAAAAACATAATTTCGAGGTGTGCTGAGACTCGATACAAATCAAATGTATCACTTGATCATTCCATTTAATGAATGGAAAAATGTCGGTACGCTACACTATTCAATTACGAGTTAAAGACTTTCATTCAGAATAGGAATCCTCTACTGGAAAATCCTACTGGAATATTCTACTGCAGAAGTCTATGCTCAATGAGCATTGCTCATCCTAATGAGTATCTAACATAAAAAAGTAGTACATTTTGCTTACGGTCATGGCAAAATAAGTATGAACTTTTTACTTCTACGCAGGTTTTCGTGGTGTTAAAAATCTGCGCAGAGTACAAAACTCATATTTGTTTTGCCATGACAGTAAAACAAAAAAAGGACATTGCGATGTGTACACTAAAATTTAAATTGATTGTATAATTCTTAATTTCTTCTTAATTTACAGTGCAGTACTAGCAGATTGTAAGTAGGATTAGCAATAAAATTATTTATCACATTCGAGCCTATAATAAGCCAATTATTGCACCAATAATGAGGCTATAATCGGCCTATTATAGTCGACTTTTTTGTTAAAATTTGGGTTGTAATGACGCTATTATAACCCGGTTCTTTAATGATGACGTAGGCTACACTGAAACAATACGAATGAATGAGAATGAAACGTGTGTTGTTATGACGACCGCATACTAAATCGAAAAATCAATCTACACGACATTTTTGCAACAAATTTGATAAGTGTTTGTCATGTTTTGTGCATAATTGGTAATTATAGGCTCAAATGTGATAAATTATCGTATAATAGAAGGGGAACAATCGCGCAATTATAGTCTCGGTGGGTGAAAATTCTCGGTGCTAACGCCACTTGAAATTTCACCACATTCGACTATAATTACGCAATTATTCCCCTTGTATTATAATATACTATTACATACTCGGGCAGATGCTTCGCTTTATTCATTGCTCAAACCACCCTATTGTTAATATTTATATCACATCCATATGAATACACATTTAATGCGTTTATTTTGTTACAATACAGCAGAGGTCTCTGGTGGTAATTTGACATATTGTGGCCAACAGGAATTTAATTAATAAAAACATATAATTACAACCAAATAAATTGAATGGAAATGTAGGCTACGTTCTCTATAATAATTAAAATTATCTGAGAGAACAGACAATTTCTTAAAAGCGTGTTGTATTTCTTTTGTTAAATACATAAATTTTAGTTGATTTTACTTCTATTTTAAATGAAAATGTAAAGTAAGTCTGTTGCTGTTTGTAATCATTTCATACGATGGAAAAGCTAATGGTATTTTTACTCACTGTATATATCTCCCGGACAAACTTTGCAGCATCGGCCAGGTAATTGAATGGGCTCATCGCACATTGCTTTCGGGCACTCGTTTTTTATATTTCGACATTGAACTCTAGCAACTATTCGTCTACGTTTGGTTACCTGCAAAAATGTAAGGTTAGTAAGACTTTTTATAAATTTGCAAGACTGTATCTTCGAAAATGTTATCAAAGTCGAAGGTTTGTTAATAACAATCTCTATCACTTATTTTTGTAGGTTTATTCGCAGGTAATAAAATTCCATTTTTTGAACAATAGAATGCTGAGGAATATGTGGATATGGTATAAGCCTACAAAAATAAATTAAAGTAATTGTATCTCAATTTAATAAAAACTAGTACTTTTCGCCCCGTTGTCAGACTCTTTCGTGTCATAGGGGAGACTGTTCAGTTTAAGCTAAATATTAGCATATCTGGTGTTAAGTAAGTTGACTATAATGATGCGAAAAACTTGTGCTCATGTGTGCTTTTCGCCTGCGAGGTCAGAATAGGTAGGGCAAAGTAGCAAGTTGTATATATAGCATAAAGCATATAATAGATGTATGCAATGTACATTGTACGTACATGTAGTGTGTACAGTGTGGAGTGTAGACATTGTATACACATTGTGTACGTATGTATTAGGTTTTAGAACACAAAAATAGATGATAGAAAAATCGTGTGTATGTTTTTGATACAAATGGGTACCGCCCTATGCACACCGTTTCCCTCCCCACTCCCCGTCAGGATGACCGCCCATAGCGATACATGTTACGGTGATTGCTAATCGATGGTATGCCAAGTCTAAACGATTCAAACCTAAGTTTTTTCCGAGACTCCGACGTTAAGCTAAGAGTTGCCTGTTTGAGGATTTTGTAAAAGGGGAAATTCCTTCGAGAGAACGCATTTTTCTTCAATTATAAATCTCGATGTTTCAGTGCATTGTGTGTTCGAAGTGAAGTCGGCATACGTTCCGTATGAAATGTTATTTGCAATGAAGTTATTAAATAGCGGTTGCTACTTTATGTAAAGAATTGGTGTGTCCGTCCGTTTGTGCACGTTCACCGATGATTCAGCTGAGATTCGTCGAAAATCCACCGATGATTCAAAGATCATTCACCGGATATTTATCAGGGAATTGTTGTTGGAAATAGACTTGCAACGATGAGAATGTGAATAAGGTAGAAAACTTCTTTACCCCTTGCATCGAAATCAGTATTGTTGAAGCCCGTTCGATGTGATGGAGGTGATGAAGCTACTTGTCTCATTGTATGGTGGAAAAATCGCAAATGACATTGGTTTTCTTTGTTAGTTTTCGAATTGAGAATATTGAATAGTAAATAACAAAAAGTATTGTTCGTAATTGAATTATTAATATCGGCGCTGGGAATATGGCGAAGAGATTGTGAATGGTGGTGGATATGGAACATGATCGAACCCGTTCTAAAACCTAAACATGGATGATTTTTTGAAATATAGATATGAGCACTTTCACAATTTCTCGTCGGATTTTGAGAACAAATTTGGAATAGGAAAGGCAATTTATCTTTCATGAATGATAAGTTTGAGAA
>CM055406.1:6999461-7052563 GCA_029228625.1 Pseudolycoriella hygida | reverse complement strand
AGGGGTAGACCAAGGAGAAGGTTTATCGATTCAATTAAATCAGACTTAGAAGTTAGGGGACTTTCTCTGGGCGAACAAACCATCTCCTTGGCGGGCGATAGGAGGGCATGGAGGACGATAGTTCACCAATCTGGGGTTGCGGCAGGAAGACCTCACACCGGAAGGTACAAACGGTCTATAAAGTGTGATGATGATGATGATGATGTTTCATTGGTCATTCAGGCACTATACGCAGTTCTTGAATTAAATGGAACATACCATAATACATGCACTACGTTTCTGACCAGAGGCGCCAAGTTTAGTTTCAGAGAGGGGGGCAGGATTATTTACAAGTTGACAGCGTTTTTCATTGCGTCGCAAGCGAGTTTTTTATAATTGTAAATTTTACATTAGTTTTCTGTAAAAGCATACAGTTCCTCATTACTCTTACAAAGTTCTGACACCTGCGACGATCGGCCACAATCGCCAGTAGCCACATGTGTTCCTTTTTCTAGTAATGTACAACCCTCGGTAAAACCGATAATTTTTCTCAATAAAGAAATTCAAACACCGAAGTGAGATTATTGCGCCGCAGGCAAAACGTAACCCTAAACGTAGAACAATCGTAGAAAAGTATCTTTACTCAAAATAATAAAATTTCAATCCTATCCACGTTTCTAATTTCACTTAAGATATTCAAATATAGACATGCGTTCGTTTCGTAAAGTTGTCTCCGTGTATAATGCGCATGGAATGAATACACATAGTAAAGTAATTTTCAGTAATATTTTCTCCGCCTGTACTCCAAAATATTCAAAAACAAGCATTTTCGTCGTTGGAGTTCTGTGGAACTTAATAAATTGATTGATTTAAATAAATTTTGTCTTTGTCTTAGATAGGGCTAGTAGACACTATTCCCATGTGCGCGCATCTTTGGGCTACAGGGTGGCTAAGGTCGACGGGTAGAGTAGTGATAGCAGGCTGCACAGTTGTGGTGACACGTGGCCTCGTTCCATGTAAATCGAGACCCGAGCGGAAAAGCTTTGCGGCTTATGGTGTGAGGTTAGACCTGGACTGGACTCTCTACCAGCCTTATGGCGAGGACTAGTTACTTGAATAGGGTAGCATCTGATTGCATATGAACGTGAAGTAGGAGCTCGGGTCATATGCCAGGTGTGCAACTGTTCAAGAGGTGTCCAATCGATTGCTGGCTCTTATACAAGGCCGGCGATGTGGACAGGGTTTTCGTGTGGGGGAGAAGTCCTTAGCAGGACTTCTTAAAGGATTTTTATGATGACAGGGTGGCACAAGGGTCCATTGATCTGTGTACATCGATCAGAAATGGTCGGCCCTAACTGAGAAATACGCCCCCATTCGTTTTCTTACCCAACCTGCTCCCGAAGTCGGCACGTCTATTTGTGACACTGTGAAAATTAATGAAATGTTTGTTGATGGCGCCTGTACTAAAATGTAACGAAGAGTGTTCTTTGTCCGCAGGGATAACCGTGAAGTGTTCAACAACCAATTTTATGAAATATTCTTACCACAATTCAAAAGTATTGAAAGACGAGCCAATATCGAAGAAAAATTTCGCGATCATTCAATTTAGTAACGACGTAATGGCCGACAACTCAACACTTAAATTTATAATGTATTCATATAGCATTAAAGCCAGCGACTGACGAACGACCTCTACTTCAAAAGTAATTTTTTTCTCCGCCAGTCTTTAATTTAAACTCCTTCCCAAAATTTCTTCCAGCTACGCCGATGCTCTGGAAACTTTTAACTTTTATGTTAAAAACCCAGTACTGCACGAGAGTCTCTGATCTACGTAATATATAGTACGCGAGTTATAAAACATTTTATGTAACATTTGAAATAGATTTTCTCAGACAGTTGTATAGACAAAAAAAAATATTAAACCTACACGTAAAAAAGCTTTGAGTCACAGACAGCATTAATATTAAGCAAAATAAAAATTTCCTTGGATGATTTTACTTACTTATTAGTGATAATTATATCGTGTGATTGTGTCACGAAGCACGATGATTTTTGGAGTAAGTCCCAAATATTTATTTATTTATTTAAAATATCTTTAACGAGTTGTGGGAAAAAAACTTTGCATATATTTTTCAATTTAACAAACTTGTATTTATATGTTTTATGAATTTTGTGTTACGAATATAATAACTATAGCATTTGAAAAATCATTTTTTTTTTCAATGAAGGTCGTTTATTGAGTGATATTATTCTGATATTAAATAGAATCTTTACTACAGAAAATGTGGTTTGATTTCAAGAATATGATCGTGTAATAATTTTTTTATTACATATAATCGTTTATCGTCCATGCGACAGTGTGTCATACATTAATCGTCGTTATGCGCAGCAGAAATTAGTTGAGTTGTATTAATTCCATGTACTAGGAACTACTTTTTTACTCACTTTATTAACAAATTTTTCTCTGGAAAAAATCTGAAGTATAGTAATAGTTTCAGCCGGGAAAGATTATAAAAATTGTTTACCGGCGAGTTTTGGTCTTGTATGGAAACCTTCGTTGATATTCCGGATATTCCAATTGAATGGTTCTGTGGTACAATTTTCAGCTAAATTGAAATTTTCAAAAAAAAAAAAAAAAAAATCTGAAGCCGTTCACAATTTTTAAACTTGCTTAATGGAAACTTCTGTAAAAATCAACTAAAAAGTAAAGTTTTACTACAAAGTCGAAACACTCCTTTGAAAAATTTGTAAGACTTAATTTTTCAGTGGGAAGTAGAGATGAGCGGGCTGCCCGAAACTTCGAAAAACCCGATCCGAACCCGAACCCGAATTGTTTTTTTCGGGTTCATAGGTTTCGGGTTTCGAAAATTTTAATCGGGTCGGGTCCGGTCTGGGCCGGGTTTGGAAACTGTTCGGGTTTCGGGTTTCGAAAAAATTTATCGGGTCGGGTTGTTGCATCATTTTATTCGGGTCCCGATCCTCTATTGACTTTTTATATTTTACAAAACTCGTCTAAATTTTATCATCTTACATTACACGAATTTTGTTTTAGTCTAAGGTCCGTGAAGAATGCAGACGTCAGGCCTTGAAATAATTTTTGTTTCGAAAAACTTGAGTGTCTGGTTTGGTCCGGGTCGGGTTTTGAAACAGTTCGGGTTTCGGGTTTCGAAAATTTTAATCGGGTCGGGTTCGGTCCGGGTCTGGTTTAGAAACAATTCGGGTTTCGAAAAATTTTATCGGGTCGGGTTCGGTCCGGGTCGGGTTTCGAAAAATGGTCGACCCGCTCATCTCTAGTGGGAAGCGATTTTTAAACTTTCTCGATTGGAACTTCTGAAAAATCAACTAAAAAGAAAGAAAAGTTTCCATACTTATCGTAAAATTCCCTTTGAAAATGTTTTAAACTTGTACCGGCTAGAACAGGGAGTGGTACCAGACGTGATCTTAAACGTTGCATTCTTACGTGCAAATGTAATTTATTGTTTTTTCTGTAATTTGAACTTGATGGTTATTGCTTGTTTCTCATTCAGGGCCCAATTCCGGCACTCTCGAAGTTTAGAGAGTATGTAGGTAAAACCATTTTTTTAAATGGTTTTATTGATAGAGTATTTCTATTTAAGGACGTAACTTTGTAAAACGTTTTGAGACCGATTTGAATTTGGGTCGAAAATGTGGTCAAAAACCTGGTTTTCTGCAGGTTGTTGAAACTTTTTGATTCACATCACTGCTACGAAATTAGAACGGAAATAGCACTTCAAGATTTTGAATGAAAGATGTGGATATCACAAAAAATAATGAAAAAATGTTGAGTGGTTCGGGCTGTAGTTTCCTTAGTATAGGCCAAACTCACACCACGCTACCCTACACTAAATTCCTTTAAGGGTTTCGAGAGGTTAATGTGGACGTAATTGAAGATACTTAGGAGTAATAATTAAACATCTATTCTGATGCGAACTGGTTAAAAGAATCAAGATCTTATTTATTATTTTTGGAAAATTAATATAATAACTCGACTGCATGGCATCAAGGAAAAGCATCGACTTGATCTGGGTGCCAGGAAATAGTGGAATTCTATCTCATAGCACACGAACTAGCCAGACTAGGGGCACGAATCAAACCAATTGGGGTAAAACCATTGACGGGTACGCCTCACTTATACTCGAGGAGAATTATAAACACCATACGAGACAGAAGGTTCATCGAATATTGGCAAAGTATTCCAACATGTCGTCAAGCTAAAAATCAGAATTAACAAGAGAAACTCCAAATTTCTGTTAAATATTAGTCGCAGAAGACTAAAAATTTTTATCGGAATAACAACAGGACACTTCGGCTTTAACAAGCATCTTACCACAATTGGCGGCAAAACTTAAGTTTTCTTGTCAAGTCGGTGATTGGGGTGGGGGTAGTGCTTTTGAGAGGAGATCACTCCACAACTAAGAATCAATAGTTATTTGGCGGTGGTCACCTCCCTGAAGAGAGGGGGAGGTCAAAACTAAAGATTTTTTTTTCCTTTTTTTACATTTTTTGTGTACTAGGAAGTGCTGGGAGGGACTGGATGAGTGGTTAAAAAGTGGTGGAAGAGCGGTGGAAGAGCGGAGATTCCATGAAGATATATTGGGCGCTTTAAAGAGTCCACCTTAAGGAAAGTAGTGTGTATGTGTTTCATGTGTTTCATAAGCAATACCCCCCCACTCCAATCACCGATTGCCCAGAAAACTTAAGTTTTTCCAATTTCTTGAATTTTGTGCTTCGTCTAACGACCGTTGACAAAGCAACACGGGAAAAGCAATTACGCAAGTCATTGAGCAAAGTTTGGCTGATTGGGACTCCCTATCCTTCATCAGTGCACCTTTGTTGTGTTGCATATCGGCAAAAACAAATAATGGAGTTGGCTCACATATGTTATCGGTAATAGAATGCAGTGAACAAACATCAAATGAATCAACCAAACCGTTAGATGTGATGTTACACAAATTCATATTGAAAAATAACGCGCTGAACCTATTATAGATATTTGTTCACTGCATTCTTCTCTGTTCTTGCCGATAACAGATGTTTGTAAGTAACAAAAAGGTGCGCTGATAAGGGTTAACAGTTCCAATCAGCCAAACTTGCGTAATTTCTTTTCGCTTGTTGCTTAGTCAATAAATTTGATCATGTGCAAAGCAATACAACAACCTGGCCAATTCTAAGCAGGGCCTATTTTTGTTTCATTACTTTCATTAAATTTCTTTAAGTTTGATTGAGTTTCATTCACTTTTTTTTTATGCCTCAAATCATAAAATACTTGATAATAGTATATTATTAACCAAGGCGGGATTATAGTCGAGGTGAAGTAAATGTCCGAGGGGCTATGCCCCGAGGAATATTCACGTACCGAGACTATAATCAAGCTATTTATCCCTTGGTTAATACGATAGTTTATATCATTTGGGCATATAATTCGCCATTTGACTCGTGGCTTTTTTTTTTTTTTGATTTCCTTTGAGATTTAACGTCATGATATTATAGTCGGACTATAATGAAAATTATAGTCGAATCGAAAATTATAGTCGAGTCGACCATAATATGCCTATTATATACCTCCCAGTTTGTATGAAACTCGACTATAATATGGTCCTACTTTCAGGTATATAAATGGCTAATTATATGCCCGAATGATATAAATAATATTAAATATAGGAAGGAGTTAACGTTGAGCACATAAAAAAGTGGGATCGAGGGGCGGCATCCCCCCCAAAGAGGATGTAACACCCCTTGCGGAGTCTAACGGGCAGAGTAGAGTGTTTTTTTTTGAGTGAAAAGCTTTTTGTGTCTAAAAGTTCTATTTAAAGTAGCCACAAAATATTTTATGGGTGAGAAAAGCGAGTCCGGTAAGATAAGTAACTATCATTTTACATGTTGATTTTTGATTATAGTGAATAAATTTCCTCTAAAACATTTTTCACTGGATGTGTCCCAAGAACGCTTGCCCCGTTACCTAGTTAGATGGGCAGTAAAATGTCAAAAAAATTTTTTGAAAAAAATTGTTTTCGGAGAAAAATTTTTTGGGAAAATTTTTTCGAAAAATAAAAATTTTTCCCATAACATAAGTATATTTCAATTGAAAACTTCCAAAACGACTGCTATCCCAACAAAAAAGGTAAAGTGTGACGCAGTCCCTAATGTCCACTTCCAACGACGAAATAATTTTTGCGAGTGAAAACTGAAAGTGTTGAAAAATTATTACGCTGGTGGGTCTGGCATTTGTGACGCAATTTTCTGAACACAACGTAATTAGGTTTTAGAAAAAAGTGATGCAATTTTTCTCAAAGAATAAAACTTTGACCACAAACATTTCATTCAAACAAGTTTCTGCGTATCATCAGCGATAGCGTCACGTCAAACGATACCACTAATTTGGGAAGTGGACGTTAGGGACTGCGTCAAACTTTACCTTTTCGGAGGTTTTTGTTGGGATTAAAATAATGTTTGTAATTAAAATAATGGAAGCGGAAAAAAAACTTGACATGTGTCTTTGTTGACTTGAGACGGGCGTTCGTTGTTTGGTGAAAAAACAACTATTCTCTGTTATGGGACCGCTTTATTTCGATCGCTACAACTGCGATTTTTGGGAAAACTGTTCCAGTACTATGCAATTATGGCTCCTGATACGATAAAGAAATTAGAGATGACATGTAAAATGAAATATTTCGTTAATATTCATAATATTAATTTACCCACAGAAAGGATAAAATTATCACAAAAATGTTATCCTGATATTGATATAAAGAAGCATTCAGATATATGTTTTTTTTTTTCAAAAAAAAGTTCTAACTAATCGTACAGAAAAAATGCCTTATCAGTTTATAGCCGTTTGCAAACACTAGGTATAAAGAGGTTTCTATCATTCTATCGCATTTATCAATAAAACCACTTTTTATTTATAGAATTGTCAACTTTTATTTTATGGTCAATATTACTTTGGTATACTCAATATTACATGGAATGTACAATATATTTCATTTGAAGTGTTTACCTAACTTGTCGGTTTTCGAAAGTTTATAAATAAAAAAGCCTATCACCAATGAAGATCAATAAGCTTAGCGCCATGGCATATGAAGTGCTGAGGTCGCAGTATATTACTGTTATAAGTGACTTAAGCGTATTAAGAATTCTACTGATAGTTTTAGACCCGTACGAAAAAGTCTCCAACTCTCGGGTAGAAATTCGACTGGGTACGAACTTCGTGTAAACGCATTAGATCCCTTTTCGAAGCACTTTGTTCTTCGTACCGGGTCTAAAAGTGAGCTATTCAATAAACAAATATTTCACATAATTAATGTGAAGGGTCAAAATAATGATGCTAAATGGAATCTCGTAATTTAGACGAAATTTAACTTAAATTAACCACGAATTAGCTCAAATGTTAGATGTCTTTTTTTAATTCATGTAACATGTAAACAAAATTTTAGACAACGATTTATTGGTATATTTGCTAATGAGCCCACCTGTATGAGTTTGGATATTAGGATAAATGTTTAAGATTTTTTTGCGACTATATTGTGTTCAACGCAGAAATATTTTGAATGATGAATAAACGGAATATTAAAAAAATTATACATTTAAATTCACACAATTAATGACACTAATGGAATGAAAAAGTGAGAGTAGATAAAAGGGCGACAAAAGTAGTCTAAAATATTGACGTTTCGGTTCTTCATCTATAGTGAGGAAATGTTACGTAGTTACGTTATTGGTCCGGTTGAGAAACATATTTTCTGCAATTCAATGTCGAAATACGACAATTTTCAATACTGCTTTGAGTGCGGAAAAGGTCAACTTTTCCGCACTCAGATTAGAGTGAATGTGGAAAAGTTTTTCAGCACTCAATTTTAATTGACATTAAAAATGCAATGAAAAGGAAATTGTGATCGAAAACGAAATTTTGTTGTTTGGTTTTGTCTATTTCGGCATTGAATTGCAGAAAACGTTGTTCCTACCTCGTTTTGTAACTAGATTTTTTCAGCACACGTCCTAAATAGTGTCCACACTCGCCTCTGGCTCGTGCGAACACTATTTAGGACTAATGCTGAAAAAAGCTTTTTTACAAAACTAGGTAGGAAAATTAATATTACGCAACGCATACTTGAGAGTGACAAAGACTATATATGAAATTCCATTATGCAACTTGTTGCATAAAACGTTGTATGAAACACGTTGCGAACCGGAAAATTGTCACACGATATTTTTATCATACTCGCTACACTCGTATGATAAATTCACATCCCTTCACAAACATTTTTCTTTTCGTAACTTGTTGCATATTATGACACATCTTGCTAAACTTGTGTATTTTCGGCACGCAAAATTCAAACCGTGGGATCGTCGCTCTCACCTTCGGTTCAGGCTGCAAATTTCACACGGCACAGTGGTCCATAACCGAAAATTTAAGGAATGCGAAGCTGTTCGAAAAACAATAAAATATATGGAAGTCTCTTTACTTTTGTTGCTCGTTTTCAGAAAATAACGCATGGGAAAATCAACATTTTCGTGAAAATATGTATTTGTTGAGCCTCAGACTTTGATGAGTCAATAACGTTTTGGCAAAAGGAGAATGTGGAGAACCGCGAAGAACGTTTTTGAGTCACTATGACGGGGTTGAATTTTTTTACTTTCGCCCTCACACAATGGTGGAAATTGGCGAATTTTCGTAATTGAATCCCTGTGGGCTTAATGACGTTTGTCATCACGCTGAACAAGAAAATCGCTGGGTTGTTTCATATTTGTCGGAAACAGATGATAAAGTACAGAATATATTTTCATTGCTCTATTTTCTGCGTGTAAACTAGATTTCATAACGAGAAGAAATTTTTCTATCTCAAAATTGAACTGCTGCAACTCAAGAAAGAGAAGGATGCAAACATATACTTTACCGTCTGTTTTCCGCATTAGCAAAATTTTGCTATGTGTGAATATGCGAAGAAAAAGTTTGAATTTCGGACGAAAACTTTTTTGTGAGTAATCGATAATAGGCGAAGCCCAAGCGAAAGTACACATCGAGTGTGTATTGGGGTATTTTGAAAGATATTTTTCTGTAAAAGTGAGAGTGTGTTGTGTTGGTGCACATTCCACGGAAAGCAACTTTTCGTCCCAAGTGCTGGGAAAATATTTTCCGTCACAACCAATACACTCTCACGTATACAGAAAAACTCATTTTTTTCAATGATTTTTCAAGGATTCGCTCACTTTGGTTTCCCACTGGATTGTGATTATCGGTTTATAAAACTCTTTGGTCCATGTAAACAATAAGAAGAAAAATTTTAGAGAAACATTATCGATGAGTTGAATGGGTCTTGCCAGTCGCATATTGCTACATATTTGTTTTTAATTGGCTTCACCGAATTGTTACATTGTCAAATAGAAATGATTGATTTGACATCGGCGCTTTTTGAATCAAACAATTTTATTTTCCCGTTGGGTATACGTATACACACATTATTTTCTTAATTCAATGTTTTGAATTTTTCAAATCAAGATAACGAGAAATTTCATTATACATGGCTGATATGGATGATGATAGTGATAGATGATAGCGTTTTAATTTAAGGTATACTTTATTTGTAAACAAACTTTCGATGTCGGACGAAAAAAAATGGAAACTTTATCGTTCACTGAAGTAGCTATCCAAATTAAAATTAATAACAAGGTAAAACAAGCCAAAGAAGGTAAAAGTGAGGTAAAATATTGTTTGTAGTCTTCGAAAAATACCTTGAAATGGTTTTCAATAAATGTGTAAAGAGCAAAGAGATTGTTTTGATCAAAGAAAGCAGAATGAATTTTCGTATTTGGTAATTATGAAGATAAAATGCAAATTTCATTTTAAACTTGGGGACAATTTCTCTCGTATCAGGTAGTCGACGTATATGCTTTTTGGTGCACATTCCTGGAGTAAATGGTGCTGAATGGCATCGTGATTCATCGAGCGGAATGTTATCACTCTAATTAATTTTGGATGTTTAAACAAATAATGTGTAATTTTGAAAATTACTTCCCCAAAACGCGACGATATAAAACACAAAGAAACTTGGGGTAAAACAAAGGTCAACACACTGCTGTGTAACTTGTTTCTACACTCCCTTCTGGAAAGTGTCCTTGTGAAATCGATGTCGAACACAATCGAACACAATTAGACTCATTGAATACACGAAAAATATTCCACGCATTCGGCTGACAATCGATTTTAAGTCGGCGCAACTCAAATATTTTGTTCCAGCGACATTTACGAAAAAAATTATCTTTAAGAGCCGATAAGGTACAACTCTCCTCTACATTTTTGCTGAACGTTGGACACGACTAGGATGTAGTCCAAAGGATAGAGACTGTCTTGAAGACCCAGCCCACGGCTCTAGTATGAGATCCTTAAACTTTGGTTTCTTCACGTCTTCCATGTCGTAAAACATCGCTAGATGTGCGACGAGACGATACGATTCAAAATCGCATGTCCCATTGTATATCAGGAAGGTTATTCGCGCCTCAACTCGATGCAACGTGGCAGTCGTAATTTTCAGCAAATTGAGAGATTTGGATCGTTTGAGATAGCTGAGAAAGCCTTCTATCTTTACCACAAGAATCCAAAAATTTTTTGTAATTTGTTTTCACTAACCGAAGCACCTTGGTTCTAGCACACCATCTCGTGGGACAGAAACGTTGTAATGCAGTAGTAGGATTAGTATTAGCTGCTTCACCTTCGACATCATAATCGTTGTCGTCGTTATCAGTCTGGGACCGAATGTCTTTGAAGATGTGCAGTCGTTTAGCTGATTTGATTTCAGTCATCATGGCCCCTGGGTAGTAAGGGGCCGTGACGCAAGTCTAACACTCCAAAAAATTACAAGAAATTTTTTTTGTAGACTAAGGAGCATATATACAGCAACTTTTTGACATCCCCCTTGCGATGTTCCCCTTCGGAAAATATTTTTCCCGGATTCTACGGAAAATTTTAGGCCGAAGTGCCATTTTAAAAGCGATTTAGTCGATCCGGAGATATGAATTTTGAAATTTACATTTTTTCATACAAATGAGTGAAAATCGGATACTTTTAACTGATCGTCAACCTTTGTATCTTTCTTACTTTCTCACTTTGTTGGGATCTCGGAAACGGCTCCATCGATTTTGCTGAAATTTTGAGGGTAGCTTCAGGGATCATAAAATTAGTGGACAAGAATTTTTTGTTCCTTAAAAAACCTGACCATTCCCGGGATTTCTGGGATTTAGTCATTTCCAGAATCAGTCAGGATGACTCAATAACTCTAAAACTATAAGAGATGGAGAGTTGAAGGATGGAAGGTGGAAGGTGGAAGATGGAAGGTTGCTTGAAAAGACAAAGTTGTAGAGAATTAAATTTTAGCGAACAAGAGTTTTAGGATTTTTTGAGAAAATGGCCCAATCCCGGGATATGGCCACTTCTATAATTGAGAGGGTTTCTTTAGCACTCTACCATCAGGTCTTTCGATATTTTTCGGTTACTCTCGACTTGACTGATGTCATTTAATGGGGCTTCTTAGGTTTACGGGATTATTGTGAATTTCTCTAGCACTTTTCAACTTCCATCGTGTCTTTATTTTCGTTTATTCTCGACATGAGCCAGATGATACTAGATTTTTGGGATAAACGTGGATTTTGTTTTACCAAAATTTTTAGAGTAGAAGAAAATATATTTGTAGAGAGATAAATTTACAAGAGTACCGATATCCGCACAAAAACACTCACAGTGGGGGTGTGACGCAAGTCTTTATGTCTCCTTACAAAAGTTTTGAAATTAGAAAAGGGTGACGATTCAGCATCTAAGGTAAAACGATTTTCTTCCAGTTAGAAAAGTTCTGAAATCAGAGGAAGGTTACGCAAAAAATCAAAGCGAAGTTACTTTGTGTTTTTAAAAAATTGTGTCACAAATGCCAGACCCTACAACGAAATAATTTTTCTATGCTTACAGTTTTTACTTCGCAAAAATTTGACTTTCACTTCTTTTCTCTATTTAAATTTTTGCGTGTGAAAAGTGAAAGTGTTGAAAAATTATTACGCTGGTGGCTTTTTAAAAACACAATGTAACTTCGCTTTAATTTTTTGCGTATTGAAGCTGAGTGCGTCATCTTCCTCTGATTTCAAAACTTCGGAAATCGTTTTACCTTAGATGCTTAATGCATCACCTTTTTCGGGTTTCAAAACTTTTGTAAGCAGACTTGCGTGACACTCCGTTTTAAGTGGTTTTGTCGAGATCTAAACGTTATGGGAATAAGTGCGTCATTGAAGAAAGTACGTCATTGGAGTAAGTGCGGTCTGTCTTTAAGAACCCACCTATTCTGACTGTAAAGCCACTAGGGACGAGGGATTTTCTATAAAGGTAATTAACTTGACAAACTTATAGATATTTAATTAATCTAACTTTAAAATTGAATTTTCCAACTTGACACTTCAAAATTCTGGACTTGACAGTTTAGATTTCAAAATTTGCAGACTTAATTTTTTAATTCGACAGTTTTGAGTTTCCAACTAGACACTTTAAAATTTCGAACTTGACAGATTAGAATTTATAACTTGCAGATTTCATTTTTTAACTTGACAGTTTTGAATTTCTAACTTGACAAATGGAACTTGGCATTTTTAACTTGACAAAAAATAATTTTTAACTTGACATTTAAATAGTACCCTTTTGTAAGCAGACATAAAGATTTGCGTCTCACCTCCTCTGTAAGAGTTTTTTTTGGCAGATTGTCTAAAAGCTCGCTTTCAGTAGATTTGTAAGGCCCTACTGCATTGTCTATTTCTTTCCTGCTAAACTACATTGATTACGTTAGTGGTAGACTATTTCTATCGTATGTGATGAATATTTGAATTACTTTAGGACTAATTTTATTTTTGCTAAACTTTTCGTTGGGTTCGATCGAACCCATCGAGTACCCATAAACGGCGCCACTACAGATATTTGTACACAGAATTCATCGAATATGGGTGACGTCATATATGTCATTCTTCTATGTACGAATCGTTGCGGCACCAAATTCACAATTGCCCTAATTATGAAGCCTGGGTGTGCCTGGGAACGTTACTTTCATGCTATACATTGAAGAAAAATCCTATAGAGAATTTGTCCCCACCAGGATTGAACTCGGATATTCTTGGTGGAAAGTCAGTACGTTACTGAGTTGACCCATTCCTTCCTCCAACTTACTGATTTGTTAACTTTGGAGCGTTAAAAAGTATACTGGTAACTATATCTGTAACGGGTATTCTTAAAATTTTTATTTTCTTCTCCATCAGTTTATCAAAAAGTTTATTAATTACTTAATTGAAGTGCTATGTTTAACATTTTCTTGTTTCAGCCCATTAACGGCAAAGAAACAGAACTCAATATATACCATTATATATATGTTTCAGTCCAAAGTTTCATTTGAATACGAAGAGCTTTTTGAGAACTTTCCTTACGTATAATTCTATGGACAGTCACCAATCGAGAAGTGAACATGTCGAAAATGTGTAAATGTTATAAGTAAGTGTTCAAATATCTGTGAACAACAAAATGTTTCCAATAATTTAGTTTGTATATATTTTACTATTACAGTTTCGATTTTGCTGCCCAAGACATCATCGGTTAAGAGGCGCCTTAGATCTAATTATATACAACTTTTCCAATAAATTCACTTTTTATTGTACTGGCCATTTCACTCATTAAAATAAAAATAAACTGCATAAATAAGCGAAAATTCCTTGGTTCAAACAGAGATATGAATGTTTCTTAAATCGAAAAACGAAAATAATTAAATTAAATCAAATAATTCGAATCGTCGAGCCAAAACGTCTAGTCACTCGTGGGCGTGTCACTTACTATAAAAATTCCATACTATTACTTCGACTTTCAATTTCTATATAATTTTGTAGATATTCCATTTCATTTCGTTCTTTAATTTTCCAATTGTGCAATTATGAAATGAAATTATAATGCCAATGAGAAAACAACAAAAAAAGATCTTCCCTGAGCCAATTTTCTGAGAAAAATCTTGAGCGTTCCTATTGTCTTCAAAAAAAGCAGGGAAATTTTTGCCACTTTAGCCGAAGCGCGCCACCATTTCTTTTAGACGGTTTCAATCGTGAACTTTTAATGCAGTACAATTAATGTAACATCGATAAATTTACATGCCAGAATCCAATGACGAAACGACGCAATATTGTTCGGCAATAATGATAAAAGTTCAATATTATTCACTTCGTTATTAAAGTGACATTACCCCTCAATAATTGTTCTTTACAATACATCTTGTGGTTTAAATAAATAAGTAAAATAAACTGCAATTGACCTTAGTCATGTCATGAGACTTTACAAGAGTCTTGCACAAGAGGGTGACACTTATCCATTCAATATTCTATCATAATATTCAGCAAGCGGTGTAAATTTTTGTAGTTAAGTGACACCCGGTTTGTCTTGCATCAATTTTAGATTATGCAGTGCACAAGTGAACGCGCACACATAAATTGCATATTTTTTATAGTTCTTTAATCACAGACAACGTTAAGTAAATAGAAATTAAAATGAAAGACATGTGTTCGTCTATGTCAACTACTGGCTAAAGAACAAAAATCAAAATTAAATACAATATGTTAGTCAGACGAATCACTATATTTTACCAAGAATAAATCGGACTCCAGATTTTAATAAGAATTTTCGATTTATATTAATTTGAGTTTGTTAACGTCATTGCCACCAACTGGCTCAAATGGTTAGAAATAAAAAAATATATAAATTTAACTGTAGTTGAATCAAAGCATTACAACGGAAATGTGTTAACTACATTTAATTCTAAAAAAGCATTATACAGTGAAAACTCTTAGATTAACGTCATGGGTGATCATTTTCGATTCCAAGTAAAACTATTGCATTTATGTTGGGTAAACCAATTTTACAGATTTAAAGATAGATTTAAGCGCCGCCGCGCCTTGGAGAAAACATCGGCAGCGTCAGCCGAAAGAAACATTTTGGCGAATGCTAATAATGTAAAAACATAAATTTTCAACAGGTAAATGGCAGTCTGTTTCCGCATTAAAAACTAACGTTACAGAAATAAAATCTGTTATTTTATCAAAACACAAATTTTTAATTCTGAAATACTAAATGAAGGGTTAGGAAATTTGGTTTCGGAAAAAAAGTTATGCGCATGCGCTTGTAATTCGGTCAGTTTATTTAAATATCGGTCACATAACATAATACAAGAAATTCTAATTAAACTACGTAGTTCTTTATTATTCTCGACTAACTATGGCCGATGTAAATTTAGAAAACAGAGTAACATTAGTATATTATTAACCAAGGGATATAATTACGCGATTATAGTCGAGGGGAACTTGGTGTCCGAGGGGCTCTACTACGTATCGAGACTATAATCAACCTATTTACCCCTTGGTTATTACGATAGTTTATATTATTTGGACATATACTTAGCCAATCGACTGGCTTTCTTTATATTTTCATTGATATTTGACGTCATGATATTATAGTCGGAGTATAATAAAATTTATAGTCGAATCGAAAATTATCTTTATCACATTCGAGCCTATAATAAGCCAATTATTACCCTAATAATAGGGCTATAATCGGCCTATTATAGTCGACTTTCTTGTTAAAAGTAGGGTTGTAATGACGCTATTATAACCCGGTTCTTTAAAAAATGAGAATAAAACGTGTGTTCTTATGACAACCGCATACTAAATCGAAAAATCAATCTAGACGACATTTTTTGCAACAAATTCGATGAGTGTTTTCATACGAAAATTTTGATTTATGTTAATTTTGTAGTTATTTTTTTTTTGTGCATAATTGGCAATTATAGGCTCAAATGTAATAAACTATCGTATAATACAAGGGGAACAATCGCGTAATTATAGTCTCGGTGGGTAAAAATTCTCGGGGCTGACGCCCCTCGAACTTGTACCAACCTCGACTATAATTACTTGATTATACCCCTTGTATTATAATATACTAATAATGAATACAGTCGATACAGTGAATACAGAATGAACGAGCAATAATTATTACGCATCTGCGGGAAAATTTATTTATCTTATCAAGGGATATAATCCTCCGAAAGGGCAATATTGAAAAAAACGTCCAAAGTAACGAAAGAAAATTTCATAAAAAACAATTTCGAAAAAATTTAAACAATTGGTAGGCCAACCATAGAACCGACCCAGCCAGAGCCCTCTGCAAGTCATCTGTAAAAAAAAGGGCAAAGAGCAGGGAACCCAAGTGACTGCCATGAGGCACACAGTGACGGAAGTTTGAAAACGGACACATTTGCTGTCGTTGTGTTTACTTAAGTTGTTACAAAAATACATTTATGAATTCACAAATTCAAGTAAAACACGAGACGGTTTCCGACCCCGTAGACAAACATTTACTGAATTTGATAATATACCAAATACCCCGTTGAAGTATTTGTAAAAAAGTAGCAACATGTTTGTGTCATATACCGAGTCATATACACTAAATAAACATGACTTATGAACTGAAACAAATGTAAAATTCAAACAAAATGTTAATTGACAAATTGAAGACAAATAACTTTCGATCCTATTTATAATGAGATGCATTCCTACACCAAGCGTGAATTATTTTTAACAAATCTAACAACATATTTTGAGCGAGATCGGTAATTTACAAAAAATTAGCGTTTCTCACACGTTTGTTTTCATATTTCAGAATGATTATTTCGAAATAACCTGGCAAATATGCTCGTCGATTATCTCAAATGCGTTAGGTACGCAATCATCTGCTATGAAGCCGTACATTTTATAATTAGCTCAGAGAAACAGGAAGTGTATTCGCAAAACTGAAGCAATTCAAAAACGAGTATATGCAAAATTATCTACTTAAATTCGTTTATCCAATCCATCCACAAATTCTACATACATTACATTCCATTGCAGAATGAATTCAAATTAAACGGAATGAATTTAAGATGAAACATCGTAAAACATATAAGTGTATGAAATGTCTGCACTGTGGTGAAATTCTTCACATATCATGTGAAACTTTTTCAGCATAGGTTAAAGTTTCCGAAGTATTTTTTCTAAGTTTGAGTTCTTTAGTTTATAAATTTACACCTACCACATGCGTTTAAATTACTCGAATTAGAAAACTTTTTAATTCAATTTTTTTAATTGCATATAATATTTATCATTATTATACTCGCCTGTTATTATACACCTGTTACTTCTTGCGAAAAAAATAAAAATATCCAGCTATAGTTCTTGTTGTCGAGCGATTCAAACAGGAGTTGGTCAACAGCACTTGATTTTTATTTATAAATAAATAAATAAGTCATTTTGATGGGAGACAAACATAACGACACGTAGCATTTTTCAAGATTTTTTTTTTACATTTTTGTGCTAATAATGTTAAACAGTACACTGCCCAAAATTTAAATAAGAACTTTTTAAACTTTGTGCTTCTGCGCAGGTTTTCGCTTTGTTAAAAATCTGCGCAGAAGTACAAAGTTTATTAAGTTCTTATTTAAGTTTTGGTTAGTGTTAGTGGTTTTGATATGCATGCAGTGTTTTGTCCTGGGGAAATAAGTTTCGTATTGTCACACATAATTTATCAGCAAAAAGCTGTTGTCTTTAAGAATTAGAGAAAAAAAAAAAAAACACCACAAATTAAGTTGGCCCGAACGCCTCCATATATGGAGAACAAAAATCTTGAAATGTCCATAGATGTTCATTGTGATGCCCAATCCTCCTCAAGAATAATAGTATTTAGACTCTTCAAAATTTGCCATTGTGTGACTATGTGAAATTATTGATATCAGTATCATTGAAGTCAATAATAAACCGATGTCACTAAAACTAATAAATTTAAAGTGTCAAGAATTACACTCTGTTTATTAAGACAAGAAGACGTTTAAGAAAATATACTCCCATGTATACATATTCGGAATATGGCATATATATATTGAAAATTGTTTACCGATGAAAACATGCTTCCTTTAGAAAAAAAATTAAATTAAATTTGTACAAACAAAAATTTTTGTCGAGTGGCGCCTATAATTTTTCTCTTGCCGATCATACGGAGCAAATGATAATAATTTTATAACTTTATTTTATAGCACTTAGTTTGTAATCTGTTTTTGCTTAATTTAATTAAACAAATTCGCTTATCACCTTTTTTTATTCATCGTTGAACTAAACAGTTTAATTGATTTCTGTTGTGAATAAACGTTTGTTTGTTTGACGAATTGTTGATTTATGCATGCGTGTTGTATGTTTGTAAAATAAAATAATGAAATTATTTTTGTAGTAAAACTTGTGGTTGGATATTAAAATGGTAGTGAGGATGTATAATGTAGTGAATGAATAAATTTACGACTGTTTATTCACATAAACGCTGTGTGCGAATGAAGAGTTACCCCAATTACATCAATGAAAAATAAACACATTTCTTCGTTTCAGAGATGCCCATTCTCTAAGATCTATTAAAAACTAGAGTTAGCAATAAAAAAAATGTAAAAAAAAAACGTTTTTTTGCAACAGATTGAAAGTTCTCACATTGGAGGTAGGGTTGAGAAAGTCCCACAGATAATCAGGTTGCTTTGTCAGCACAGTTTTATGCATCAGTACGCAAGCCTGATGATCAAGATAACTAAATAGGTCGCGCCCGACTACGGCGTTAATGTCGTCAGAGGTCGACTCACGGTCGACACGAACCTCACACAAACCTTGAATGCCCTCAGAAGAACATCTTTGGTCGAAATCTGCATACTACCTAACACAGCCGAGCAATAGCTAAAGTGCGGAAGAAGGAGAGATTTCACCAGCAACCGTCCTGTGGATCGCGGAAGGTAGCCCGAGTGCGGCCACAAGCCACACTTTAGCTGCTACATACTGAGCATGAGAACGAAAATTTAACCGACTGTCTAATATCACTCCGAGATCCTTGACCGAGTCATCATATTCGATAGTGACCCCATTAAGCTTATATTTCGGAAAATCCCCCGGTCAATTTTTGCCCGAAAATCGTACGATCTTAGTCTTTCCTGCGTTGAGAACCAAGCCATTCGCTCCGGCCCAGTGAGGGATCGCACCAAGATCAGCTGACAACTTCGCCATGTTTTCACGAATAAAGTCCCTACGAATACCCAAGTACAACTGGACGTCGTCCGCGAAGTGATGAACTCGCGATTGACTAACCACACGCGGCAAATCGTTAATAAACATCGAAAATAAGAGCGGCACAAGGACTGAGCCTTGGTGAAGACCGATAGTCACGTCGCACAGCTTCGAGCTGAATCCGTTAAGTAGCTATTCACCATGCTTACCGTAAATGATGAGAATCGGAACTCGCATGCGAGCTTGTCGAGTAGCCGGCGATGCTTAACAGTGTCTCGAACGCCTTCGAAAAGTCAAGCAGTAAAAGCACCGTCGCTTAACCATCCTCAAGATTATTTATAACGTCCTGCCCAATCTTAAGTAGAGTTAAAATCCGAACTGGAGAAAATCCGAAGTCAGGACTAAACCCGAACAAAACCCGAATAATGCATCAAGGGCAGTGAACATTTCAGGCAAACAGGAAAAGAGAGATTGACGACATCCTCGACAGCCCCGCGAAGGGATCAGCCCGGGCAATGGTCAACTGATTCGGCAACGGAAATTGATGACAGTTTCGTCTTGTGCAGACATCGTGAACAGTCGCAGGTTGTATTAATGTTATCTAGCGTCGACTTCTGTAGACAGGTTCCATCGATGGAGGGCTCAGTATCAAACGCACCTGAGGTTTGCAAAATTCATATGATGTGTCCAGTTTCTTACGAAAGTTTTGTGAAGATTGGTTTACTGGATCTTCCTACTCGACCGTTATGGATCAAGCGCCAATTTCACATATTGGCCACAAACCAGCTGAGGGCGCCCCGAGTTTCTACTGTTCCGTCGGTGACAAAACATTAAATTTGTGTAAAAAAAATTCGTTTTTTGTGAATTATTCATTTTGTGTTTTGTATAAAGTGGACCAAGTGAGTTATTTTAAAGTTACATTAAATGAATTTCCATCGTCATTCATTTGGTCCGCTTAATTAAATACAGAAAATGATAGATTCGCAAAAAACGATGTTTCCCCATACAAGTTTAATGTTTTGTCCCCGACGAAACAGTTGAAACTTATGTAGTATTGCCTGATCAGACGTGAGGCAAGACTTGATCATAGTTGGTACAATTTTTGCCAGCAGAACGTGTCCCTTGTTATTTCATAATGACTCTGCCTATTTTGCTATTAATTTGAAAGTAATTATGTTAAAAGTGTCAAATGTTGATCCAGATTTCCTAAAGTCGGTTTATAAGTGATGATGAACCGAACCATCTGGAATCTTTTATATTGTTTATGTTTATTCTTCTTTGGATAGCTTCCCACAAGTACACATTAATTATATTTACAAGTCATACATGATTCGTTTAAAAGGGTATTATGATGTATCTTTAGCGATTGTAAGTGGGAGTGAGTGGGATAGGAAAATGAATTTAATTCAAAATTAAGCTAAATTTGATACTAAAAAAATGTTTTACTTCAATCAGAAAGACTTTTCACAATACTTGAAACAATACATTTGACTTTTGTTGTAAAAAAGTGAAATCCGAATGCACGCACAGCCCACATTAATGAGAAATTTCAAGAACAAGGCACAATCTAGTTGGCTGAGTAATGTTTCATGTTTCGATTGGAATCATCCTCTGTTCATCCATTCAACACTTTAATTCTGTTTAGTTTACGTAAAGCAGTGTAATTAATCATGTCTTAAATAAAAATCAATACCTTAACACCTACAGAAAATCATTTGTCATAAGGTCTACTGCTTAAATACAAATTCTATCGTGGTGTTGAGACATATTTTATGCACAGACAATTTGAAATAGTTATTTGAGTGACGAGGATGAGCCTACGAGGATTGTATACCAACCAACATATTTCATGCATTGTTTTCAATCAGAGAAACATAAAATGCGCAATGTTTCGCAGTTTCAGGAAAAGGAGAGCCAGTTTCCCATCTACAAAAAGCAAGAGCATATAAATTTGTTTTTGACGTAGATATAATAAAGAAACTCTAGGTCGAAATGTTTTCTCGAAAATAGCTACGTCCCAAAATATCTACAACCGAAATGTCTGCACCTTTAAATCACAGATAAAAATATAACTGCAAAAATGACTAATGACATATAAACATAAGAGCATCTTTATCGGTTGCACTATGATCTATGCTCCAAAAAATACAAATCGTATGGGAACAAATCTAAGTGAAATCCAAAAATGCTTGAGTTTTTCTTTCATACGAGCTGTAGTTTTTGGATCAAAAGAGTTAACAATCCATAAGGAAACTGTCTGACTTAGCGCAGCTGGCGTATTTTTCTTCTGTTTTTCAACCACAAGCCTTGTCGGATGAGATATTATCCAAATTCCACATCTCTATTGTCAACAACCGAATTCAGTCGTTGTAAGAAGCTATCCCAGCCAATGGACACCCGAAACATCTGACGCTAAAGAACATCAGAAAGCGTGGGATTCATTGAGGGTCAGCACTGAGTCGTCGAGTAACCCCAGTGAACGAGCTCGAATCCTTGCATCATCTAGCAAATTATCCTCAAAGTGGTTGCAAGCGGTTCCTTCTCAACAATTGGGTCTTCTTTTAGAAAACGACACAGCAAGAATTGCGGTAGCAATACGCTTAGGAAACAAGGTGTGCGAGTCTTACCTCTGTGTTTGCGGCGAGATAGTCGATACTAATGGGCGGCATGGGTTATCGTGCAGTAAATCTAATGGGAACTACCCTAGGCATGCGGAAATAAACAAAATTTTGTCAATGGCATTTTCGTCAGCGGGTTTCTCAAAAACAGACTTGAACCGTATGGACTCTCACGGGATGACGGGAAGCGTCCGGGCGGTGTGACCAGCTATCCTCGGAGCAGAGAAAGGTCTCTAATTTGGGATGCCACATGGGTTGATACGCTTGCAGCTAATTATGTCAACTTAACGTCACAGAAGATAGGTGCTGCTGCTGATCTAGCTGAAGCGTCGTTACATTTTTAAGCCGGTAGTCTTCGAGAGTTTAGGAATTGTAAGAAAAAGTGAAGAATTATTTAACGAAAGTTGGTTGTAGATTATGATAACTTTGATATAACAGGAGAGAATTGAGTTCAACGTGATACAACATGAATGACACGCGTGAGCAAACACGATGTTTTCATTTCATTTAGGAGTTATGACAACTGGTTGGGAAGAAAAACAGTTTTCGGTCCAGGATTGGAAATGGGAGGTGTGATCAGAAGTACTCTTTATCTCTTCAATAGGATTTTACAGTCTCAATCTGAGGAAATCTGACGTTTTTTAAATATAAATTATTCAAAATACATTTCTTGCTGATAAACAAAAATAAACAGCGCGCGAATTTTGCAGATTCATTTAATGTATAGAAATGAAAAGGCAATTTGTTCTAACTAATTACTTTGGAAAAATTAAAAATTTATTATGTCCACTTGGGAAAATGTCATGAACTTAAAATCATGTAACCAAAATTTTAATTTTATAAAAACATTTTCAGTGAAACTAACATCTAATTGAAGGACGTTCGTTAGCTGTTTGTGACTCTTTCGAGTAGGTAATATTGACTTTAAGAGTCAATGAATATTAAAATCTAGGCTAAAACTGACGTTATTATTACGTTAACCCACACTAAACGAGTAAAATTTTATTTATAAATTTCGTTAAATTAGAAGTTATTCTTAAATGTTACAAATTACGATTGTGTCATATGCATTTTGACAATTTTTATGATCCCATCTCACTGTTTTTAATATGCACTAAATACACTGTGAAAATTGATACATAAAAATCAACGAGACTCTTGATATTTTTAGTGAGACAACAAGATGCTGCAAATGACCACTCAAAATGCGCTAACCTGAAAACAATTTCATTTGATAAATAAAATCAGCATTTTTAATAAAGCCTTGAAACGTTTCGCTACTTATTACCAGGCTGATGGGCTCTTTAAACAGTCACATACGATTAATGGAATCTAATTCGTAATATTATTAGTACATTACGTATGTGCTTCCTTCGGCTCATGCAGCAACCTTTCCTACGAGTCAAAACAACAATTTGGAAGCACTTACGTATATTTTTTTACATTTTGATGATGCGTAAATGCCTTTTTGACGCATTTGCCGAGCAGAAACACGTAAATATCTATATATTTACAATGTTTACCAAATATTTTTGTCAAATATTTTCTCAGAATTCCACAGGCCAAAAATCGAGTTCTATCTGAAAAAAGTTAGCGCGCTAATAGCTGTCGCTTTGGCTGCAACATCACCTTTTTTAATGTTCAAAATCTTTGATTGGGACAAAATGCTTGTTTGAGTCAAAATTGATGACATCGCATCAGGTACATATTTCACGGACTCGAATCCTTTTGGCACATTATCGTATCATTACCGTACACCTTGTAAAAATTTATTGGGAATTGTTCCTTCTTCCACAAAAAAATATTGATTTGAAGCACAAACACCAAAAATATATTTTTCTTAATTTTCTGAAAGGCGTTTTGGGAATTTTTTTCTCCCTCCTTCCGACAGCAGAGTACATGTCGTTATATTCTACTCTTCAGGAAGCTTTGTGGTTGCGACAGTTATGAGTTCAGTTTCGACGATGGTACTTATAGCATTCAAATCAATTGCTAAAACAAAAGTGCTATAGACTTGGCTTCTACAAAAGGTTTTCATGCTAGAACGAAACATATTGCTATCCGACCTCATTTTGTGCCAGATCATTTCGAAAAAGAACACATTCGTATTAATCATGTTGGAACGAACGACATGGTGGCCGACGTTTTGACGAAACCACTTTTCTAATCAAAGCATTTGGCGTGTTCAAAAGGTCCATCATAATCATCATCAAACAATGTAGACCGTTTATACCTTTCGGTGTGTGGTCTTTCCTCCATACCCTCCTATCCCCTGCCAAGGAGATGGTTTGTTCGCTCAGTGAGAGTCCCTTAATTTGCAAATCTGATTTAATTCAGAGGAGAAACACTTATTTGCATACAGGTGCTGCTTACTTGTTGTAAGTCACTCTAATACACAGCATATCTATCACTCTAGAATCTATCACACATAGCATATCCATCAATCGTCAGTACAAACAAGAAGTTGAAAATATTTTACTTAAACAGTAGAACAGTAGAAAAAAAAGGATAAATCTAGCTAATTCATATACTACAAACCCTCTCCTTGGCCTACCCCTGGGGCGGACACCTGAGACCTGCGTATTCAATATCCTCTTTAGGAGCCTGCTATTACCCATCCTTTGAACGTGCCCGTACCTCCTTAGGCGACTAACCCTTGCCGCCTCTTCCACCGACGTAACTCCTAAATTTTCCCTGATGTCGTTTCTGATATGATTATCCCACTGCTTCCTTCTATTAACCTTTCCTAAAAACCCTCATATCAGAAACTGCCAGGTCATGCACGAGATATCCGCAGTCCACCCAATTTTGACTACCACATAAAACCGTTGGCCTAAAGATTGATTTGTGAATAGCTAACTTTGTGCCGCTGTTTAATTCCTTTTTGCTGAACACATACCACAGATTTAGTTCACATCACATTTTACATAGAAATCAATGGTCTAAGGAGCTATGTGAGTGATTAAAAAAGTCATTTTTCATAACGTAAAATGTTTTGCTTTATGTGCGTGCCAGGGGATGCTATGATGAAGCTCACTGTTTTGTGAGTGAAAGCTCGGAAAATGAAAAATAAAAACTTAACCACGTAATCCAATTATTAAACAATTCAATTAAAAGAAATGTTCGTCTTGACAGTTCAAAAATATGCATCATTTTACCCTTGAAGTGATGCATCAAAAAGTGAGAAATTTTCAACGGAATTGCATTAGAGAGAGAAATTATAATTTCCGCTAGTTTTTCAATTTGTGCTCTGTGAACAGTCGTCGTAAAATTATGGGGTTAGTGACAATAGCCTGCACAAATTCATGGTGCAAAGGCTTCTAAAAAAGCGAAAAATGAAAATTTCGATCAGTTTCTCAATTTGTGCTCGGTGACCAGATGGCGCAAAATGTTGGGTTTGGTGGCAATCGCCAGCACAAATTCAGCACAAATTCGTGTTGTAAAGGTTTCTTGAAAAAAACTCGAAATGGAGAGGGTCTCCATACAAAAAAATGGAAAAATGCAAATTTCGGTCAGTGTCGGGTGTGACGACATGCACCTTGATATCAATACTTCCCACTATTGTCAATAAAAATGTGTTGGGTGATACGCGATCTCAGTTTTGTTCGGAATGCGACTGTTCGGTCCGCCTGAACAGAATAGTATCAGAAAGGTATGATTTTGATCCGATACAGTAACGCTGACCATTCGGCTACGAAGGCATATCTTCACATCAAATAAATGTTTTCAAGGCATGTTACTGTTAATTCAATTTTAGTGTTCACTTTTCTACTTTTTTGTTACCGACCTTTGGTGACAAAAAGCGCATTTTGTATGGAGAATATACAATTTGGCGAATTTTTTGCTTCAAAGTTATAGCAAATTTTGAAAAAGCAAATTCTATTCCATTCAACATTTACGCTTTATTTAAACTACATATATGAATTATTCGCGAAAAATTTATTTATATTAGAGGAGGAAGCTTGTATCCCGAGCCGAAGGCAGGAGATATAATCCTCCGAGAGGATAAAAAACTTAGCCTGCAGAAACGTAGGAGTTTTTATGCACCGAAGCAAGAAATCAGCAAAACCGATACAACAGAGTAATGTATGACTTATCTCCCTAGACAACCACTGATGTGTATAAAATAGCATATGCACCTGTTGCCAAAATTGTTATTTTAACGTGTGGCATCATGACTCACGCCTTCGGCTAGGGCCACAATGCCCACAGGTCAAATCAACAATTTTAGCAAGAGGTGCATAATCTACTATAAACTAAGTTTTTTATTTAAAACGGTAGATAAATTCGCACACATTACCAGGGTTGTATTCGCTAACCAATTTTTTTAGCGGAGCTAACGCTAATTGGAAAAATTTTCAACGAAACTAACGCAAATCGCTAGTAATAAAAAAATTAGCGCGCTAATGTTCGCTAAATGTAACTAATTTAAAACAAAAAAGAAAATATTTCCTTCTAATCGTATCGATTTTGTTTTGCCTGACCCTTAGGTTTTTTGTTTATAAGCAAAACTCGTTAGCTGGAACTTTCATATATTTCTATCTTTGCATTCGAGCTAACGCTCATAATCATAGCTGAAATAGATGCAGAATTTTCCTTAACTCCATGTTTTCTTCATTGTAAATATAATTCTATCTCAACTAACTTACACATTTTAAAGCAAATATCACAGCACTTTTTTATGTTATCACTAAGAATGATTTGTTATCTCTGGCGCATTATCTTCCGAGGAATTGGCAAACAAACTTCGCGCCTTCGCACCGGACTTACCAATAGCCTTCCGAACAGCGTATAAGGCATCGTCACTGTACATTGATATGAAACAAAAAGTGCCGGAAAGTGAACAATCCTGCGTGGTTTACAGCATAAAAGGCCTGCGTAGTAAAAGGCCAGCACCAAATGGACGTGAAAAATCGGAACAAAAATCCAAAGAAATCGGCACTGGTATTCCACACATACAAAACAGAACACGAATTTGACTTCGACGCACAAAAAATCATCAAAAAAGTGCTTACTTCATGGATGTTCAAGATGCACTACGCCAACCAAATAATTCTCTGGGAAAGTGAAGCTGTCAATTTTAAAAAAGATGCGGAACACATATTTCCGGTCTTTTACAATTTGATCAAGAACGCCAAGAAGCGCCGAAAAAATAAAAAACAAAAAATCCAATTGTAAATCCTCCGACCCCGTTGACAAATTCGGAATAAATTGCACATTTGTACGTAAAATGGCGGTCGTTGTACACAGTAAGGGGCCGTTCATTAAGTATGTCATGCAAAAATCCGTCTTTTCCGAACCCCTTCCTCCCCCGTGACGCAAGTGTCACACTAAGTTTTACTTTGTAAAGCATCGAAAATTGATAAAATTTAATTTCATTCAAGTAATTAGTTGAACATGATGATGAAACTCAACGACTTTCGGCGAAAATAAAAAATATAAGAGACTTTCTGAACAGAAACGCATACAAAAATATTGTGATAAGTTTTACTATTTTAGCGATTGGCGAAAGATGGCGCTAATTCTGGTTTTAGCGAAACGCTAGTCGCTATTAGCGGACGACATTAAATTTTAGCTTCGCTATTAGCGACGCTAATACAATGCTGCACATTGCACAGGATTTGTCTTTTAGCTAAAATATGTTAAAACATTTTAGAGGAAAAGTTAGATTTAAATCATGAAATTATTCAACACAAAACATTTAAATGCTCTGATTGTTTACATTTTTAAATAGAGACTATTATGTCTCTCCGTTATTAATTATTTTAATTAATTAATTTATTAATATTAATTTTGTCGCAAAAAATTGGTCAATGTAGTGCAATTGAATAACAAAACTTTTCCACTGCAAAATAAAATGGTTCTTGTAGAGTGATTTTTTTCATTTTCTTTTGTTTTGTCTGAATTCGATTGTGCTCATTGCAAAAAATTGCAATTGTGTAAGCCAACCGAGTATCGAAAAAAGCTATTTTAGAATTCATTCAGTCAAATTGAGTGCTTGTCACATCCTACATCAAAAGTATATTTATATTATATTAATTATGTTAAAGGATTTATGTCCAAAGTGAACCGTCAGTTTTTTATTTTTATTCAATTGTACATTGTACTGTACTCACACGTCATAACCACATAATGAATAATGCGAAATTCTGCATTTCAATTACGAGATAATGTGAATTTCATTTATAAGTTATAATTCCTTAGAATTTCTGACGGCATATTTAACATATGAAATTGATCTTTTTTTAATGCTAATTTCGAATTGTTAGCGAAGTGCTGTGAGTAATTTCAATTGACTTTTGATTGAATATTTCTTCTGATTTATCCTGAATGCATTGTACAATGTTACAACGTGACGTTAATACGTTTCACATTTTTTCACGTAATTTTCCACTTTTCTCTCGCGTTAGGTGGCGAAAAGACAAAGGATAATATTTTGACTATTTGCAGGTGTTCGTCGAATTGTCGCTTCCGAAGAAATAACGAGAAAATGTTTTTATAAAAACCAATTCAACCAACTGATTAATAATGACGTGTTTTTTTACATGAAAGTAATAAGCTCAATTATATGTTGAATCAAATGAAACTCTTTGCCAGGTAGCGGTTAAATTCCAAATCCTTGGTGCGGAAAAGTTAAAAACTATCTGATTTTACGCGGGGTATTTGAAAAGTTTCCGGTCTGGACAAGAAAAAGACATAAATTATAAAATTTTATATTTTTATTTTTCAACATAATCCCCTCGAAGATCAACACACTTCTCCAATCGATGCTCCAATTTTTCTAATCCGTCCGAAAAGTACGATTTGTCGAGGTCTGCAAAATGAGCTTCCGTCGCAGCGATGACTTCATCATTCGAGCCGAATCTCATTCCAACCAGCGATTTTTTCAGGTTTGGAAATAAAAAAGTCACAAGGGGCCAGGTCTGGCGAATACGGTGCATGGGGTAACATATCGTATCGTAAGTCCAATAATTTTTGAGTGGTAATGCGAGCCGAGTGTGCGGGGCCATTGTCGTGGTGGAAGAGTATTTTCTTACGTTTCAAACGAGGCCGTTTCTCCTTCAACACAATGTCGAATCGGTCCAATAATTCGCTGTATAAGGCGCTAGTTATTGTTTTTCCCTTTTCAAGGTAATCGATGTGTATTAGGTAGTTTTTTTTTGGCCGAGTGAAACATAAATTCATTCAAATGTACAAACACGTTGGTTAGAGCGAGACAGATATATTATGTACACCATCTGTCTCGCTCTTTTCAACGCTTTCCTTTTCGTACCACATAGACATTGGAAGAACTGAATTCCTGATCCGACCCCGAAAAAAAAACTACCTAATGTTTATTACACCTTGAGAATCCCTAAAAACGGTCGCCATCACCATACCGGCCGAAGGAACTGTTTTTACCGTCTTCGGAGCAGTTTCCATGTTTCATCAACGGTGACGTAACGCATATATAGAAATTTTTCGGATTGCGCTTCATCATAGCGAGACACTCCAAGTCAAACGGCTTCGTTTTTATTCTGGTGGCAGCAAGCGCGGTACCCATTGCGCTTCTCATGCCCAAAATTTCGTGCAAGATATGATGTGCACGTTCATTCGATATGCCTGTAACATTAGCTATTTCAGCCACCTTTAATCGACGATCTCGCAGTATGATATCAGGGATTTTATCAACCATTTCTTCATTTGTTGCTGTTTAAGGGCGACCAGTGTGCGGTTCATCGTCTGTGCTAATACGACCCCGTTTAAATTCACTCACTCAAAATTTAAATGTGGAATAAGAAGGAGCGAACTCCGAATGAACTTCTACCAAAATATCTCGAATTTCCATTGGCGATTTATTGGCAATGTGAAAATGTTTTATGACGGCACGAAATTCGTTTTTCTCCATTTTTTCAGGTTGTTGAACGAACTTTACACAAATGCGTGTTTAAAAATCTATAAGTCGAATCTGTTTGAAAATTCAAAGAAAGGTGGCTTTGATCAGCGACCTAGGCGTTTTGCTATACAACGACGGCTTCTTGTCCAGGCCGGAAACTTTTCAAATACCCCTCGTAAGTCAGAAAACGTTCTGAAGATTATTTGATTATTTATTCAGTTTTTTCGTTTCCGCTGCGATGCCCAAATTGGAAATAAAAGATTTCGAATTTATTTATTTTAACGAACAATAACCATAACCTACGCAGGATAAAAATAATTATTTACTGCAATTGATTACCCTTAAATTTGCAATAACATTTACAGTAACCGTGGTGTGTTCGGGTAACGGTTGATTGTGGTGAAATTCTTCACATATTATCGCTGTATCGCTTTTGATCGTATCAAAATGAATCAGGTAACGTTGTCCAAACTTTTGCTCGAATGAAAATTTTAAATACATGAATATTTTTCTTTTAGCTTTCGCTTGCACCGAGTTTGTATGCTAAATAAACGATTTATCGCTCAATACTCATTTTATGCTATCAAGTACCTTATATTTCTTGAAAATGATATAAAGTAAATTATACGGATTAATGTAATACTCAAGTGCATTGACCACTGAATCTGGGTGTATTTCGTTGGCCAATAATACATTCAGAAATTTTAATTGAATTCAGACAATATTGGTGTGAAAAGCAGCACACCTTCCATCATTAACGGCTGTGTATCTCTCTACATCTACAATACATTATACATAAATGGTAATAATAATAAGTTATTCTTGGATTGGAATTGTAGCAAATATTTATGTGCATAAAATGGTTTCAGAAATGTGTATTACATTTCATATCCTATTGTGCATTCGAAAGAATTAAATTATACTATAAGCAATTTCAGGTTTGTCTAAATCGTTAAATTATATGATTGAAAATAATTGATATATTTTGAAAACAGTATTTTTATTTTGCAAGTAAATAATATTTAAATGCTGCAAAAAATTTCTGGAATTATATTTGGAATTTATGTCGAAAGTATCAATAATATTTGTAAGTCCTACAATAAACGACTTATGCTATGTGCTTATTATTTGTAGACCCATACGAAGAAGTTCTTCGAAAAAGTTTTACCACGTCGTTTGCAACCAGTCGAATTTCGACTCTAGACCCGTGCGCCGGCGCCAACCGCACCGATCACCGCCGAAAAATTTTGAAAAAATCCCATCGCTGCCGCCGAAAAATTCTAAATGGGCTAGCCGATCGCGCGCCGCCGAATAAAAAAACGTCCCGCCGCCGCCAGCCGCCGCTTTTATTTTTGGACATTTTTCAGCGCAAACTACAGAAAATTTCAAAATTGAAGTGGCACCAAAATGTTCGGTTATGTAATCTTTTCTCTAAAACAATGAATATTTACACTTTCTTTTGAACTATAGGAAATGATTTTAAAATGATTAAAAAACTTCAAGTAGAGTGTTTAAATTTAGATACGGTTCACTTTTGAACTTGCAGCTGGTTAAGAACAATAGAGACGACTCTTGTTTGTTTTTTACTAACAGCTATCAGTTTCGTCGTAGTTACAAGTTCAAAAGTGAACTGTATAGTGAGGTGCGAGTTGTCCAAAAAGCCCGTCTCGCTCATATTTTGGGTTAAAAGCGATTGAATTGATGATCATTGTAGAGAGGTAGAAGATAAAACTATTTCACCATGTTGGAATGCTGAGAAGGGCTGGTTTTGGTCAGAGGAGCCGCCGTTGCTTCAATTACGTCCAAAAAAATATCATAAATTCTTTGATATAAGAAAAATATAAAAACTAGAAAATGTATGTAAGTGGCGCTGGCGAACTACATTATCGCCAAAAGGTTCAAACAATTCCTTGCATTTTTCCCGATGAAATTGGAGCCAACAAGTTTTGGACCGTTTACATACTCAAGATTCGCGTCTTTTTTCATAAACTGACGCTATTTTGGATTTTTTTTGAAGTGAAGGGTTGTGTTATTGATAGAGTTTTGTTTTCTTAAAATGTTGAGTCCTTAAACGTCTAAATCGAACTTGAATCGACGAAGTTGTGCCTACTTTTGCATTGATGGTCCTTACCTTGAATAACTGCGCCAACTACATACATTTTCTAGTTTTTATATTTTTCTCATATCAGCAAAGGTTCAAAGAATTCATGATATTTTTAGACCCGCACGAAGTCCCTTCGGTCCATAGGTCGGTGCGGCACGGGAGGGTTTCCCCAAATTGCCGTTTCGGCGATTTCCAATGACTTTGATCTAATTTCACGTTATTTCGCCCGGAGGGTCGATTCCATGCGAAAAAAAATGATTGTAAAAGGGTACTTGAGGGATCACAATACCAAAAATCGTCGAAAAATGGACGTTTTTGTAATTTTACATAGGAAATTCAACCCAAATTGGGAAGTTTGGTGTCTATAGGTATAGAATGTAAGCTAGGTCATGTAATGCTATTGTTTTGAGTCAATTGTATTGTATTTAGAGGCATTCGTAAATGTTTGTCGAAGAAAAAGCGAGAAAATTGGCATCTTTTCACTAGCTATCTAGGTCTAGTCGGACTATTTTTATCTGAGTCAGATTTTAGTCATTTCACTGAAGTTTCAGCCACTGAAAACGTGTAAAAACCAAGGTTTTGATGTAGTAAAAAATTGAGCCGGGGAGTCCTACGAAGCATTTTACAAAATACTGCTATAGCGAATATTTGTCACCCAATCATGTACTCTCGATGCCACACCGTAAACGTCTTTTCCTTCATCAATCGGGACACCCTACTATGTATGCCCAAACTTTTGTAGAAGAACATTTTTCAACACATGTCATAACTTTATCGGCATTGGTCTAATAGCCTGGACAGTAAGAAAGCTCTTTGATGGGCTCTCTCGGAGCCGAAACAGTACAGTTACTTCCGTAGACCAAAATAAATGTTTTCTTTGGTTAGTTTTGAGCCGGTTTGATCGAACTTGCTACAACAAAATTCTTAATAATTCATGTATTTCATGCGATTTTCGGAAAACATACGTTTTTCACAATTTTGGCAAATTTTTTCAGTTTTTCGACTTGAGCTATTCCTAAATCGCTTCAGATGTCGTCCGACCCATGAGGACTTTTTCTCGGGGGGCCTTATGGCATCGTTTTCCGGGCTAAGTTCAAAGCATTTCGAAAACCTAATTTTTCCATATATTTTTGAACACCCCTATCGGCTAGAACTGAATCTAGGGCCCAACTTGTTTTATCTACATAAATCGGGTAAATCTTATCCGATTTTCGAAATCTTGTTTTCCGTGAAAGATACTTGAAAATATGATTACAGCAAATTCGGTAATTTCCAATGCAACTTAATGTCAAATGCAATTCAATATTCAAATTTGTCTAAAGCCTGATGGTGAACCAATCCAATATTCGAAAAAGTTTAATGTTATTTGTATGACCAAACCATAAAGCCGAAAAATTAAAAACAAATTCGTCTTGTTTATTTCATCCAAAATATTGCGGATGATCTGTCTGGGTTGTTTTATTCAGGGTTATTTGTGCGAGGTCTCAGGAATATCAAATACAACATCATCGGGATTCCATAAACGTTCTTCGAATCATTGACAAAGAATTTATCTTTTCCAATTCATATTACATCGCCGCTCAAATAATCCAAACGCATGGTAATACACGTTTCCTTCGAACGGAACACTCTTCTATCAGGATCTGCATTGGTCTCCACCTGACTTCTGAGGGCGACCGTTGTGTTTGTGGTACATGCAACAGTTCATTCATGCCGAACTGAAGAAAACAATCTGTTAGTCGTTTTGTTCCATCAAACAAGCAAACGAGCCGGCCATCATCGAGCTTCGAGGGATGTTTTTTAGTGACGGAAAAAACCCGAGAGCCTTACATTGACTCTGGTCGCTAGGTAGTAGTTTAGTGTTGGATTCGACTTGATGCGCAACACTTTCGCAGATTCTTGCATACATACATACTACGAAAACACGAGAAGTGCGAGGAAGTTAAAGCCCAAAACTATTTATTCATCGCTTTCACCGTCGCGACCAGTCAGCAAAATCGGTGCTATTAATCGATAAGAGTGGCAAAATATCTTCTTTTCCAACGGATTTCTTTAGCGGCGCGAGTTAAGGGGAACCTCTTCCCCCCTCTTTTCAAGATTACAATTGTCAATTGTTATGCATTTGCGTAATTAAGGAAGTTACAGTAAAAATGGAAGATATTTTTTCAGTATGTTAATGAGAACAGTATAAACTCCCACTATCCCTTTCATTTCATTGTTTATTTTGTTTAATACCGAAATCTAAAAAAAATTACATTCTCAATTCTTTACTGCCTGCATTCATCGGTATCATTATTATTATTTTATGCAAAAGAATTTCAATGTAACATAAATTGCACATCCACACAAATCAGCACGAAGGCGATTATAAAAAAAATCAATTCATTTCATCGTTCACTACAATTCTGTATATTTTATACATTTATTTATTTATTTTTATTTCAAATTCATTTCATCACCATGTATGTTGAATAAACAAAAATCAATCGATGTGAGTGAATATCTTACGAGAACGAGAATATAAAATATTTGAAAATAAAAATTTGAAGGAAAAGCTTATTTACTTTATGAGACGGCTTTTATAAGTTCACATGGGTAGAAAATAATTACAAAGGCAATAATTACAGTGAAACCACATCTTTGGCTGTCCGTACCATTTTGTCGTCTTTTTTGGTTTTTATGTTTTTTTTTAATTTGAAGACATACAATCAATAAATTTTCGAGCTTTTCTTATGCTCATTTAACATATTACATTATTTGCCGGAAGAATTTGGACCAGGGGGTAGGGGGGAAAATTGTCAAAATAACCGGACGTCATTTATGAATGGCCTCTTTTCGATAGACTTTGAGCTGGGATTAAAAATTTATATTTCTCGGCCTGTCTTCCCCCTGTCACGCTAGTATCACGCAAGCTTGTTACCCCCTCCCCTCCAAAAAGATCTTTCTAATCTTTTGCTCTTAAAATCGTAGCCAGAGCAATGGTACGAACATAGAAAATATATGTAGGGTAGATGAGTTGTTTTTTGTTGTATGGGTCAAAACACAAAATAAAAGTAATCTGAACCTTCGAGCGTGGATTCTGTCTGACACCCCCCCCCCTTCCTTCCTGACCAATTACTTGTCCCCACTAAGACTTTTAGTCGAACTACAGAAATTTAGAATGAACTAGTAAAATATTATTCTGTAATACGAAGAAGGTAGAGCGGAATCTTATTAATAATGAATTTCAATCACAAAGATTTTTCTACGCTTCGCTCGTATTTATACTCTCTTCTTTTCTAAGTTGCAATGCAAACGTAAAAACATATAATAATAATTCTATTTACTAAATGTGCGAGAGTGTGTTGGTGTCAAGTAATGAGCAATATATAATTGAGAAAAAATATTACTTACAAAGCGTCAAGTCTGTACTAAACACTCTCGCGTGTATAGTAAAACATTATACGATACTATGAGGTATATAACGAGATGTGTGATTTAGGGAATCCTTCGTGTACGTACACATCTCGTTATATACTTCAAAGTATTGTAATTTACTATTACTATATACTCTCCAAGGGCGATTGATGTAAGAAACAAAATTTCTCTGTTAAATGGAAGCGTCCGACTTGATTCTGTTAAGAAAATAATGCAATCAAAAGTGGCGTTTTCTTGTGATTATTTTGACATTGGCTTTGCTTCGGATCGGCAAATTTCCCGCGAAAGTATTTTTTTGTTTCGTGTTTTTTGTGTTCTATTCATTATTACAGTCCCGACGAGAGGGGCAACGCTCACCAGTCACAGTCTACGTCTTTTTCATGACCCATCACGTACAGACGTACAGGGCTTCTATTTAAAAAACAAAATTCGCCTGCGACACCTTAACTGCAAGTTACTCACTAAGTCGTTCTAGGCACCGGTTTCTTAAATCCGTTCAACGATACCTGGAAGGTGTTACGTGCTGAAAAGTATTATTCATGGTGATTGCATTCGCAATACGCTTTCTTCTTTCTTAAAGAATCTGCCGCAGCGGAGTACAAAAATGATACACTAGTTCACCGAATTTCAAAAAATCAAACTTGTTTTAAGACAAGTTTTGTTAAATTCGCCATGTTTTGGTTCAAAGTTTTATTCGTTAGGAGACATGCCACAGATTGGGCGTGCAGGCCCGTGACGCATGTCTTACACGCAAAAAATTGACAAGAAAATTTTTTCGTAGATTATGGAGCATGTATGAGGAACTTTTTGACTTACTCGCAGGAAACAAAATTCTGACCAAATCGATTTTCATTTGAATTATTTTTTGATTTTGTCTGATAGCTCGGCAATAGAAATTTGATATGAAGTACTGGACGGAAAAATTACGAGTTTTTATTTATTTTATTCGTCAAAGATCAAACGGACGGGTTACGAGTTTTATGCAAAAATTGTATACACCCAAAGTTAGCTAAAAATATATAAAACATTCATAAATTTATGCAATAAATTACACATATGTTTCTACTTTGCGCGAGGTATTAATATGTATGTGAAATAGTATGGCATTACACACCTATCGAGCGACACAAATATAGTGGCGAGTTCGATAAGTTAGAAAATAATTTATATCTTCTATTTAGCATTGATAACATCAAAAAATATTTAAAAAAAATGTTTTTCCTCGTGCCACTTGAAAAAGTCAGTTTGAGTTTATTTAACGTAAATATTAGCTTCACATGTTTTGATATGAAATTCATGGTTGCTGCTGAGGATAATTGTAATATAAACCGAGACACGCTGAAAATGCTATTTCTTCAATTATTGAACTTTTAATTTTGAATATTTTGCAAAAATCTTGAAAAAAGTGGTAAATGGTGCCTCTAACACCAATAATCGACCTATAAATTCTAATTTTTTAAAAAAGTTTCTCGTGAAAAACGAAGAACTAAAACGGATCAAGTACCTGGGCGCCGAACTTATTTTTGATAACTCAATTGTCGAAGGGCTGTACAAGAATCTGGAGAAACCGTCGGTCTCATCACTCCTGAAACCTGACCAAAAACTTAACGTGATAAATCAATACGTTTTCACGACACTCATATATCACTTCAATCGGCGCCGATCAACAAAATTCCTGGATACTATACGAAAGGAGTAGACGTGATGATCCGCCGATCGGTGAAAGAAACAATCGGAATTCCACAACTCTCCAACGACAACCTATTCTATGCACCGAGAAAGCTGAGAGGGCTCGGACTACTTAGGACGGAATAAGAAGCACATTGCAACATTTCTCCATCGCGAATAAACTGTCAAAATTTGAGGATGGCCTGTTCCAAAGTATCGCAAAGTGTGATGAAGAGATGACAGAATGTGTTCGAGCACTTAACGTTGAGGGCGATACAACAAAAGCTCTAAGAGCCGCGCTGCGAAACGATGCATATGAACGTTGCTTCAACCTATCGTACCAGGGATATGGTGTTATACATTTTGGCCAACATACAGCAAGCCACTTTTACAACTGGCAGCCATTTTCTCAGAGACAAAAAAATTCTCATCGCTAATACCTATAACTTTCCCGAAGTAACCAATTGTCTAGGTATTCTAATTCAGAAGATAGCATATATCAGTCTCCACAAAAATCCAAGACCGACAGGTGGCAAGACTTACGTTTCTGAAAATTTCAGGAAAATTGGATGGCTAGTTCTCTAGGTAAAAATTATTTATAGCACAATAGATAGATAGATAGAAACAGACGGACCAAAAAACAGAATCACAAACAGATAGAAAAATGAAAAACGTATGGGCTACCGATTATGAAGAGTGACAGCTCGTTGGAACTGATATTCGATGTATTTTTTTAAATAATTTAAAAGGAAGAGGGGCAGGGCATAAGTGTCACGCCCAAAGGTTTTTGTATGGCATTTGTTTCGAGTTTGTAGACTATTTTTTGGGTATGCAGAATTTCGAGATAGCGAAGACCCGGAGATCGCCAAAGAATTATTGAAATCCTTGGACTTCGCACGAAAATCGAGATGGATCGAAACAGTAGAAAACATCAACTTAACTCATTCTAGCAGAAAAGGTTGGTCAACGTGCAGGAGAAAACGGAGCATGAAAGCTGACCGGATCGCTCACCGCATAGTTCGATCATCGAAAGCACCAACAAAGAAATTTTTCACGAAGAAAGTACTTCAAGCATATCATGCGATCCGAAAAACGACATCTACTACAGGCAGTTTTGCCAGCACCTTCACCGCTGAAGACGTAACGTTTGCACTGTTGAACATGAAAAACGGTAAGGCAAGTTGATTTGACTCTATATATCCAGAATTCTTAACATACAGTGGACCTCGAACGAGACTGTGGAAGGCAAGATTTCTCAGTAATATTGTCACTTCGAACACTCTACCACCAGCATTCAAACGAACCAAAATAATCGCACTGCTGAAGCCTGGAAAAAATGAAGAACTATCGGAAAGCTACCGAATAATAGCACTGTTATCGGAGACTTTTAAATTGCTGGAGCGTTTGTTGTATAACCGTATTGTAACAGAGATCGATCAACTCACACCACAAGAACAGGCCGGATTCAGGAAAAATCGCAGCTCCGCAGAACAAGTGATGTCACTCACCAATTTAATTGAAAACGGCTTCCAAAAAAAAACTGAAAATAGGAACCGTTTTTATCGATCTTACTGCGGCATATGATACGGCCTGGAAGAGAGGTTTACTGTACAAACTAATCAAGGCGATATCATGTCTGAAAATCTGCGACTTAATTTGCAATATGTTGAGCGAGCGACTTTTTCAAGTCTTCGTGAATGATCAACGAAGTCAAATCAAAAAATTGAACAACGGACTCCCTCAAGGATCTGTGCTGTCAAGTTTAATGTTCAACCCTTACATTCACGACATGCCGCCATCTAAATCACGAAAATTTTTGTACGCTGACGACATGCCATACGCTGCACAACATACGTCGTTTCAACAACTGAATAAGACACTCTCCGAAGACATGACATCGTTCACACGATACTGCAAGCAATGGAGATTGACACCCAGCGTAACGAAAACCGTATCGTCCTGCTTCCACTTAAACAATAAAGAAGCTACGAGAGAGCTGGACGTTATGTTTGACGGAGTGAGATTGACCCACGACCCTTTTCCTGTATACCTCGGAGTAAAGCTGGACCGATCTCTCACCTACACAAAACACACCGATAAACTACGAGTCAAAATCGGAACAAGAAACAACCTTCTCAGAAAGTTATGCGGCACGACATGGGGAGCGACAGCTTCCTGTCCGAGAACTTCAGCACTAGGACTCGTGTACTCATGTGCCGAATACTGCTGTTCCACTTGGCTCAACAGCTTTCACGCCCAGAAAATTGACATCGAATTGAACAAAACGATGCGATTGATCATTGGAACAGTGGACATAACACCGCTCATTTGGTTACCCACACTAAGTAACATTGCCCTCCGATTCGTCGTCGTAAAGCGTATTATCTTCAGCAACGTACTAAGGAACACTGAAATTCCCCTACACCAAGACGTTCAAGTAATCGTCAGTCAGCGACTTAAGTCAAGGAAACCGTCGACTAGTACTGCAAGGGAACTACACAATAACAATTTCGACCCGGGAACAGACTAGTATAAAATGTGGCTAGACTCAAACGTCACAAGTCCAATCTTCAACTTCACTCGACACAAGTCCAATAGCAAAGAATTTCATCTTCCACGAAAATTATAGACGAACCTCAAAATATTGAGAACCGCACATGGCAACTGCAATGAAATGCGTTATAAGTGGAGATTCAACGACGATCCCAGCTGCCTTTGCGGTGAACCACATCAAACAATGATCCACATATTATTGGACTGTCCTCTGTGACCAACTATTTTTTTTTTGTATATTTTTGTATTTCATTTCAATTTCAATCCTACTAACTGTACAACTTGGAGGACAAATAAAACAATACGCTAATAATAATAATGGGTATGGAGACTGCGTCACGCCCCACACTGCCGTGTGGGCATGACTCGAAGATATCTGGCCAATATTAAGATTTACGCACTGTGTACGATTTTAGTATAGATTCGGTTCTTGGTACAACAAGTCGAATTCGCACATAATCCTATTATTGAAAGCTAAGAAAGATATCAAAAAATAAAAAGACACAAAAGGTCCACAGACTGTATAGGATCTACATAATAGTGATTCTAACACAGCAGCTACACGAGCTAGACACTTTAACAAATATGCAAATTATCCCATACATTTGTAAAAAAAAATAGTTTAACAAGGACAAAACTGTTTACTGTTCTTTTTTCATCAACACGAAAAGACAAGTTCTACATACTAATTTGCAGTGGATACCAACGTCTTTGGCATTTTCGCTAATAAGTTAGATTTGCTAGCTATCCAATTTATCAGAGAACAATAATAATAAGACAAGCGTTTTTATGAGAAGAAACTTTAATTTATACGACTCAATAATGAATGTGAAGAAGTGTGTTGTTTGGGAAAAGATCTTTGCATATAAAGCAGCACGATTTTCTACGTTAAACGTTGTCCGTAGTAATATCGTATTATAAGTGTAATTGTAGTATATTAAATTCATCATAAACACAATCAAGACTCATGTTTATTATAACGCTATGCTTTCATGAACGAATAAACAATGATAATTTATATTTTGGTATTTAGTTTCGTGCATATTCAATTTTGTGTACTATTGATTTACGGGTGACGTACATATCGAATTTCTCTTGTTTTGAATTCCAAAGACACTAGAACAAAAAAATTTCGACACAAATACGTCGCAGTCACGAAATTAGTGTAAAACATCTGCATACGCATCACTGCCGTGCAAATCATAAAAACCTTGCGATGAAAGAGAGAAAATATTTTGTATGGATTTTTTCATACGAAATCTTTTCTCTCTTTCATCTCAAGGTTTTTATGATTTGCACGGCAGATCAGAATTGATGTGGCAAACAGAATAGATGTTGCAAAAAAAAAACTCCAACGTACTAAAATATACATAGGGGAATGGCGATCACCTAACCTCAAATTCATTTTTTTTTTAAGAACAATTAATAAAAATTGTTTTTTAATTAAATTTAAATATCAATTCAATGCTTCGTCCTGATTAATGCAAGATTTATCGGAAAATATGTCTTTTAAACTAAAAACGCTGCTCGATTAAGAAAAGAAACTACAAGAACGAGAGAACAGAAAGTGACTGCAGATGCGGGATACAAAGAACTGGGGAAGGAGGAAAAACGTTTGCACCGGTGCAAGAAGAGAGAGCTCGAAGATAGGACGCTACTTCAGCTAGAGAGATTGTGTAGCGCAATTGAGTCACAAAAGTTCTATAAACGTATAAACAATCAAAAGGTTCAACCCTCGAATAATCATATGCAAAGCAGTAAACGGAACATTGCGCTCTGCAAAACATGATGTCTTTGAGAGATTCAAAGAGCATTTTGATGCATTGTACAACGGGGATGGTGATGTGACGAGCTATCCTGCTTACTCTTTAACTTGGCTTTGGAGATCGCAATGAGACGTGCTAGTATCCAAACCAACAAAACGCTGGTGAATGGAACAGTTCAAGTTTTGGGCTTTGCAGATGACGTGGATCTCGTCAATCGTACACATGCAACAGCAATTGACACTTTCACAGATCTGAAAATCCAATAAGCGAATCTAAGTACATGAAAACCGAGCCGAATCCGGTAGCCATTCAACAAGGAGACAAAATACGCATTGGAGAGTTCAATTTCGAGATATTGGATGAGTTCATTTATTTTGGAGCGCTGATACGGTCAGATGGTGACAACACACCTGAAATTCTCAGACGTGTCACATCGGCGAGCAGATGCTATTTTAACTAATTTTAACTTCAGGATTACCAAATTGAATGTGAGGAACCTTGCGGGTAATTGCGACCTACCATGGGGTAATAGCAACCACAGAAGAAAATCCAAAATTTTAACAATGAAAGTTAAATTTGAACACTGGCACCAGCTTATTATTGAAGAAAAATACTAAGCTATTCATTTAAGGACAGTGTTTTGCAGAAACTGTTAAAAAACAAACTGAATTGCGCACCCGAAAAATCATCATCATCATCATTAATTTATTTATCATATTATGCAAGGTATAGTACCTTATACAAATTAATGTGCATAATTTCGTTATTCACTAATAAGTAATTAAATTGACAAGATGTATTATTGTGAACTATAGGAAGCAAAAAGAAAAACTTCTTCTAAAACATTGTAATGTAAGGCATTAGACGGGTAAAATAAAACAAATACATTCATCACTCAAAGTCATTTCAGAACAACGTCAACAACTCCTATATTCATATAGCTCTACACCATTCCAGCTGCCCTATAGTCAAACCACACCAGTTGAATGTTAATGGTCAGCACACCAAAATCAACCCAGGTAGACAGAAAAAGCAGAAATGAGAGAGAGAGAGAGAGAGAGAGAGAGAAAGAAAGAAAAAAAACGTGGAAATGATACATGGGCCGTTCCACAGCTCGCTACCGTCGGAACGGTCTCCACCGGCCCAACCAGGCAAAGATGAGAGCTGTGTTGTATTGTGAAAAGTTGTATGTGCAACTCCTTCACACAACACAACTCTCATCCGCGTCCAGTTCAGCCAACAGAGACCGCCCCAACAGCAGCGGACCGCGGAACCGCCCACATGCTCTTTCAATACTAAAATTAACATTCAAATGAATCTGGTTTATTGACCTTTTACTGATCGTAAATAGAAAGGCTGCTGCGCCGTTCAAACAATCCCACACATGCCTTAGGTAAACTAGCAATCTCAATGATATATTAAGTATGGACTGGCAGTGCTTGACAAAAAATGAACACAAATTGAAGCAAATATGAAATGCGAAATGTTAAGTAGTGTTAGTAAATTTAGGTAGATTACGTATTTTTAGCAGAATAAAAAAGTGAATTGTGTATGTGTCAGTGTGCGATGCGCATAGTACACACAAAATACGTATTTTCATTTTTGCTTCAGCTTACATAACCCAGTCTATACCTATTTATTATGTCATTGAGTTATCTGGTATCATGCCACATTTCGAGATTGACATCGCTTTTAACGATAATCTTGTGCAGAATTTTTTTTTAATTAGTTCCAATAAGTTAGCGATTAGTGTGATTTTGTTTTCATGTTTTTATTCGATTCAAAATACACTTCTGACAAAAAAAAAAAAAAAAACATATTCAAGGGAATCGTACGCAACAGAATAGATGTGGCAAACAGAACAAATGTGGCAAACAGAACGGACGTGGGCAACTCTTAAGTATATGAAATGACGTCCACATTAAATTGGACTGGAAAATTGTTCATAAAAATCGTTCATAAAATGATATTTAAAAAAGACATTTTCGAAAAATATTGACCAAAATAGGAGTAGAACAAATACTTGCATATGCACATTTTTAACCGAAAGTTGTTACCGATTTTGTCTCAATGCAAATATTCCATTTTGATAATTTTTTGATTATCTTTCAGGTAAAAAAAGATTTACGAAAATCGGTAAAGATCTACGCGATTTATGTAAAAAAAACACTTTGGACCCTAGTGGTACTAGTAGAAACTCAGGTTAATGTCCCTGGCTGAGTACGAGGGCTCAAAATCACAAAATTTTCTTCTAAAACTTGTCGAACATTCCCAGACCTTTCGAACAAAAAAATATTTTTGAAAATCGGTATAGATTTATTTTAGTTATGTACAAAAGAACCAAAACCACCTAGACGGCAACTTTCGGTGCTACCTGTCAGAGGAAAAAAAAATAGAAAATATGTCAACATTTACTCGAGTTATTGTGTTTACAGTCGGACAAAACTTTTTTTTGCAGATTCGGTATCTAGGGTACATGATCGATACAGTAACGTAGTGGTAATAATAATAATCCCAATGGCACTGATTAGTCGGGAGCGGCACTCTGTAAAGTTCGACTGCCGGGGTGTTACACTGAGTAACTGCCAGCTAGTGTGGATTTACCACGCTAGCGACCAACGTGTATTGCGAACTACGCCTTCGATTGAAGGATTATTTCTTTTCCGATTTTGTCGGAATGGAATTTGTCATTATTTTTTTTTACGTTTACACACACCTTAACGTAGCAGCTGGATAAGTGCCTGCTTGTTTCGTACACAGCGCATCGAATATGGGTGACGTCATGAGTATACCCCAACTACCCATTTATGACCCTTGGGTGAGCTTAGGAACATTACTTTCATGATAAGCGTTGAAGAAAAATCCTATTCAGAATTTGTCCACACCAGGGTTTGAACCCGGGTGGTATTCTTGGTGCAAAGCCATAATGTAATCACTGAGCTAACCCGTTCGGTAGTAGTGTTGAGCATCACGAACAGAGAGCAAGAATGTCTTTGAAATTCGTCCACTTTTCGTTGTGATGTCAATGTCAATTCATACTAGTTGAGTGCCTGATAGCTAACAAATAATGTGCTCGTCTATTATCTACTGGAAAGCAGTTTTCGGAATGCTTGAAAAATGTAATCAAACCAACGAGAGTGAAGTTGCTCGACGAAACAAAAAATCACAAAAATACTCAAAAGTTATATTGAACATGAGTAAATTTATAATAGAAGAAAAGTTACTAATTTACCAGATTTAACAGTTGGTATGTAGAAAGAATAATGACAAAGTTGAGTTCACACGCTGTCATTTTGTTACCGTATAGTGTGATGATGTCATTTTTGATGATGAATATGAATAGCATGAACCAGCTAACGAAGCTGTGTCGATTGAGGATGAAATTGATGAGAATATAAATGTTCTTTGTGGTAAAATAATCTGTATGCAACAGTGTTGATTGTGATGTGGACAGAATTGAACAATTTTATGTTTTTAACTGAACGGACAACGATCTTTAAAAAGCATTGTGTTTGTTACACGATAGTTTTACGATGGAATTTATTGGAGAAATTTGTCTGCACAGCACAGACTTCAAGTACAGTCTTAAAAGTGTCTTTTATGTGTGTTACTGAAAGGTGTCAATTTAAATGAATTTCTTAAGATGCATTTGAAAGTATTTCATTTCAAAAAGTATGACGAAGCTTCAATAGTTTACAGGAAAATCAACGAATATTTCATAAAAAAGATTCTTGTCAACAACGTTTTTAAGTGCTTGCGATATTTATGTTAACAATCTTGTACTTGAAGAAACTCATTGTTATAAATTGTGTATGAAGGGCAAATAAATCTTAATTCTCAATTTATTTATTTAACACCAAACAAAAGGAAACAAAACCTTATACTAAAGTTGGTACGGCTACTAAAATTATGATGAAATTACAATTAAATCTAAGGATAAATCACAACTAAAAATTATTTACAATTAGGCCAGTTCCCGACCCCGCCCCGGTTTAAATTTTTATACAGACATTATTACAGGACAAGCTGTCAAAATTATTTCTAAACTAAGTAATTCCTAAATTCGACGAAAGAAACCGATACTAAGAGTACGACCGATGAAAACGATGTTTTTCCAGGGAAGCTTTTGTTGATAGTTGAGCTACTTTTTTAAGATTGCTTAGTTTTTTCGACAAACTTCTCGTTAGAAGATGGGTCTGCACATTCATTAAGGACACTTGGTGCCGATTTGAAAATGCCAAAATTCATGAAGTAACGAGGACATTATGTTGTATAAGTTTATAATTCGACACCTGGCTGCGTTCTTTGGTTCCTTACCTGGGTTCCACCAAAAGGAACGCATTAGTGATATCTATACGTCACATAGGTTTCAACTCGGCACTAGTGGGTGTCCTCGAATCAAGACTTTCTAATGCATAGGGCAGCAGCAGTGACTATTGCCTCCAATTTGGCGAAAACAGATTTTCAGCACCTTTAGGGTTCCAAGTAGGCAGCCTGGTGCCGACTTCGATCGTGTTACTAAGTAATAACCTCGCTCCTTCTTTAAGGTAGGCGTTGTCAGAATTACAGCACCAGGCTGCCTTGGTCTGACAAGGTTTTACCGACGAAATTGTTTTAGATAAGTCAAAAAACTAAATCTCGAGCAGCATGCTCCTTAGGGTGTAGCGTTTTTCGTGAAGTTCTTTATTTTCGAAGGCCTGACCCCAGGCTTTATCCAGCATATTCCTACGATGCTTTTTGATGCTTTGGTTTTTTTTTTTAAATGTCATTTAAGGTTGCCGGAACGCGAAAAACCGTTTTTTTGCGCGTTTTGTAAGAGAAAATATATGAAAATCTCTCATCTGATAACGTTGCTAGGTCTTTTATGCGTTGTAGGGCAGAATAGGTCCCGCTGTATTCAAGTGTAAGCAAAAAGAAAATAAAAAAAATTTTACCTGGAAGTTATGTCAGCCGAAAGCTGGACCATCTCGAAAAAAATGGAAGTCAAATGCAAGTCAAAGCATCAAAAAGCATCGTAGGAATATGCTGGACAAAGTCTGGGGTCAGGCCATCAAAACTTCACCAAAAACGCTTCGGTTGTGCTTTCTGCTTTCAATTTTTGACTTCTATAAAGCAAAATAGGTGGCTATGGCTAAATGGTTGGTATTTAGATGACGGTACTGTTGGCGATACGCTGTCAGCGGTATTAGAAGATATTGGGAAAGTTTGTGATCTATCAGGCTTATCATTAAACAAACAAAAAATGCGATTCTTTAATTAACCCAGGGACAAAACTGTCACATTTCCACACAATATTGAGACCGTGAAGTAGACTTTTTCTGCCCACATTTCATGTTTGCTTTTGTGTTAACATTTTGTAAATTGAGGGCGATTTTGTAAATTTTCTCTCGAATTTGGACCTCAGCATGAAACATTTTTTGTGTATGTGTTTTGGACGACTAATCTTAGGCATTTTCGCATGTAGACCTCCACCCGCTTAAGTCGGTATGCAACTCGCGAAATTGCATAAAATCAATCGTCAAAAGCAGGCATACAAATACCTAATACATTGCTACCATTCCTATCAAATACTAATAATGTAGAAACTCAGCCTTACGAAATGTAAATGTACAAAGTTAAGTCGTATTCTGATAATTCTTTATTCGTAAATAGTTCAATTTTTGAAGCATATGAAGAGGCTATTTGCTTCGTCCTAAAATTTATTATTTTGAGATAATAGCCCCGGGAATTCAGAAGCTTATTAAATACAAAAAAGACCAATGTAGTCAAAAGTGAATGGAGTTAGTAAGTGAAAGCTAGAAGTGCGATTTTTTTATTTAAGATGGCTTCATCTTTTTGCTTATTTCCGCGCAAATTTCGAACCATCTCTTGCGTGATATGAACATCTCCTTAACATTAATTTTACTATCAATGAATATGACTATATCGAATTAATCAGCCAATCGATACAATTAGGTTAAAAGATTATTTGCGTATGACATTTTAAAATTGATAAACAATAATATTTTCAGCAAAAAACGATTTCAGAATAGTGTTCTTTATCATTTTGCTAAAAAAAAATCTTCTAATCAAAAGTTAAATATTTAAAATACATAAATGAAATTTCATGCGTCGCAATAAACATTTTTTTAATTTAAGGAAGTCTTTAAGTGTTATAACGTAGCCTAGTATCCAGATTTCAGAGCCTGAACGGATAACATTCTAGAAAAATGAAAAGAATTGTTACATAATTATGCGCAATCGACTTTGGAAAAACAATTCATATTATTAAGAAAGGGGGACATTCTGGAAAGTGAGAAATAATCTTTCAAGAGGTTTTTAACATGCAACTATCACTAGATCGACGCTAACAAATGCGAAGCCTATTCGCACTTCATTGGTCATTTTTCCTACTACAAATTACAAGTATACAACTATTCTCGTAATTTCCATTTGCGCATGCGAGTGAAGACGAATTTCGAAATACAGACGAATGAAATGAACGTACGTAAATGTTAACGTACTCAAATGATTTGAAAGGGAAGAATTATCCATTGTAGAGATTTATTCACCGTACAGAAGCGCAATGGGCATCTCGCTTTCTTACACAAGTAATTTCGTATGAGAGAAGTCCCAAATTAAAACACTGTTTACACAAATGTTTTATATAAATCACTGCTTGTCCGTACCAATTTTAAAGGATCAACAATGTTATTTTGAATGTTGTAAAAAGATTTAGAATTGATTCTGAGTTGCAGACTATAAAACTGTGGAGACCTCAAAACTGTCCTAAGACTTTTTATCGTTCATTCACTCAACTAATCTTTGAATCAACCAAAACAATGTAGTCATTACCATCACATACATTTCATTCGCCCAATCTAATTATATTCATCGAATGGTTCAAACGCTCTACTTTTCTCGGACTAGGGTGAGTCTACAGTCTACACCCAAAGTCGTGGTAGTAGAGAACGGTTTATATGAGTAAGGTTGTCGTTCTTGTTTATATTTCTCCAGTATCTTTTTATGTTATATGTTTAACTGTTTTCCGTTTAATTTTCGTGTGACTTAAAAGGCTTTATAGTTAAAGTTACCTCATTATAACATTTCACTGTCCAGTCCAAAGCTATGAACCATTAGGGGGCGTTCGTGAATTACGTAACGGAAGTTTTTGAGCCCTTTTTCCACCTTTGAATCAATTTTGTTAAAACTGTCACTATCATACCCCACTATCACCCCTGTCATGTTAAGACATTTTTCATGTACGATCTCTTATTCAATCGTGAATTCTATAATTCAAATGAGACCCGTGCCGAAACACCTCTGAAAAAACTGCACCGCCGCCGTCGAAAATTAGTTTTTCGTGCAGACGGACGAAAAGCGCCATATTTCCTCATCAAGTTTGCATCCGAAAATGCGCGTTTTAGGCTTACATTTGAACATCACTTTTTAGACGAGGACTCAAAACGACAGGTGGGAAGAAAAGTCTTTTCTTACCACCTTTCAATGCTGACAGAAAAATGAAAACATTATACTCAAGGTTATATTTATCACTACTGACCACTGAAAAACTGGCATGCCCGTCTGCGCGAAAAATAGTATACATCACTTGGAGCTGAAACGGTGCTGATTTAGACCACGGTGGTAAAAAGCTCCTCCTCAGGCTCCGCTGCGCTCCACCCACAGTTTTGACCTTTTTACCACCTGGGTCTAAATGCACCGTTTTAGCTCCTTGTGATGTAATGTACTATTATTTAAAGTTGTTGTATTGCTGGTTATATTGCAAATTAGTTTTGTTTTGTTGTATTGCTTGAATGTTGTACTGCTTAAACATTGCAGTTGATTAATTATCATCTAACAATATTGTTATCTAAAGATGTGTGTTTTAAGAAAATTAGTTTGACGTACGCCAAAATACGCCGAGAACTGTGAAAACATCAAGTTCTTCTACTTTCCGACAAGTTTTTGATTTATCAAACGAATTTACCATACAAATAAGAAACTTGTCGGTTTTCACTTTTCCGTTTCTGTAAATTGAACGTTACTTTTTGAAACAAAGATGTATCAAATTATATCTCAAACATGTATTTAACACATTTCTTCATATGAAAGGACCACGACGGACGGGCGCGTGGCGCCCTGGGGCCGATCTTCCACACTGATCGAAAAAGAATATGACATAACACGAAATTTGAAGTCGTTTCGTCGTCAGCGGAAAAAAAATCCTTAGAACACTTTTTTTGAGCCAAAAACGCCCAAAACAATAAAACAAATTATTTTCTAACTTCAAACGAAATTGTGAATAATTATGCAATAAAAACGTTAACTCAAAAAGTCACTTCAAGGGAATTTCCTGGGAAAGCCCTTAAAATATTTTTGGCGCATGAGAGTGCAGCTGGCAACCAACCATAATATTTGAAGAAACATTACTAATTGGTATTCAAACCTTTTCCTTTTTAAAATCATTTACCTAGATTACAGCAACAACAAACCGAATAACATGCGTAGACAAATCATCACGGGGGAATACCATAAAAAAAAAGAATGTTTATGACCTACATCTGTTACATTCCTTTTAACTTTTGTGTCCTGCATTAAAGCGATTTATTTGAATGTAATCGTTTTATCTATTCTGTAGATACTTTGTTCGGTTAGTAAAATATTGTTATTTTCTAACGTTATAATGGCTTCTTGGATGTGCGATGTGCGTTGTGTTGAGAAAAAAAGTAGGCTCCTTGCTGTATACATTTGTAATTTTTTATTGTTGTTGTAAATATTTACCTGAATAAGCATAATTCATTAAGTGAATAAAAACAAAATAAGTGCATACATTGTATTATCTGAGTCAAATAAAACAGTGAATTGTGAGTGAGACCAAGAGTGACCCCCCGAATGGGAATGCTACCAATAGCACGTCCCGGGATCAGATCTTAATGAACAATAAAAGATCAGCTACTGAGCTAGACCCGGATTGCGAAACCTGTCAACTCAACGTTAAGAGGCACACAATGCCTAAACAAAATGTCAGCCAGCCTTCGATTGCCGACGTATTTGGTAATAAAAGGACTCTAATTCAAGGCTCTATTCTACAGCGCAGTGATAGCCTACCTAATTTAAATGAAACGCATGAAATGCAATCAAATAACGAAATGAACTCTAAAGAAAATACACATTATTCTATACCTACACAAAATTCATTCGGAATATTAAACAACGTAAATGCTGAATTACCAAAACAGCTTAAACATAATAAAGTGGAAAAATCGAGAATTCCACCAGTCACTGTTGTTGGAGCGTCAAATTTCACCTCCGCTTTAACAATACTAAATACTATAGGAATTAACTCCACGTACATGTTAAAGTACATGTCAATTGGAACGAAAATACTACTGAACGATATCGAGGCCTACAAAAAGTTTAAAACTGCCCTGTGCGACAAGAACATTCAATTCTACACGCATGATGTCAGCTCAGAAAGGTTTGATAAATTCATACTATCAGGTATCGCCACGACGCCTATAGATGCTATATATGAATCTCTCATAAAATATCAAATCGAACCGGTCGAGATAAGAGAGATTACGATGAAAACAAAAAAATTCGATTGTGAAGGCTCGTATGTTGTCTCCTTCAAGCAAGGCACAACAAATCTGCAAAATCTGAGTAAAATTGTCATAAACTACACAATTCCGAAATGGCGGATTTTTAAAAAAACAACAGGAAATGTTACCCCATGCAGACGATGCCAAACGTACGGTCACGGCATGAGAAATTGCAACATGAACCCGAAATGTTCCAAATGCGGTTTAAATCACTACATGGACAAGTGCGATAGCCCAATTCAAAAGTGCGCGAATTGTAAAGGAGACCACCCAGCAACCTCCCTGGAATGCCCAAAGCGTAAAGAATTTCTTCTTATGAGAGACAAACTGGGCTCTTCCAACAACAAAAATAAACCAACAAAAAAATACCCAACAGCCCCACTGAAGAACTCAACAAACTTCCCTGAAATGAAAAAGCGGCCGTCATCCAGAAATGACAACTCAGCCCCAACCCAGAAAAATCAAACCATACCAGCTCCCAGAGTAAATAAAATTTTCAGCAGTTGGTCCGAAGCCCTAAAAAATGGCTCAAAAACGTCCGCCCCCATAGCAACTACCGCTGACAATGATAAATTCAAACTTGAAGAAATAGGCCCCATAATGTGTGATCTACTAAAGGGTCTAAAAATATGCCAAAACAAAGAGCAGCAACTCACCCTTATGTTCGAGATGGCAACCAAATATATCTACAATGTTACCCCTTAAGGAACTTGGTATAGTATTATGGAATGCCCAAAGCATTCGTCCAATTTATAAAATCAATGAACTCTCAAATTTCCTGAACAAGCACAAAATTGATGTTTCCCTTATTTCAGAAACCTGGCTTAAATCCGGTGAAGGTTGTTCAATCCAAAATTTTACCATCTACAGAAAAGATAGACCTGCACCAAACAAGCGAAACGCTGGTGGAGGGGTGGCAATTGCGGTCAGAAGTGTTATACCCCATGTGGAACTGCCCGATCTGAGCTTGGATGTAATAGAATCGATAGGCATAGAGATTTGTGGTATCCAAATGTACTCCATTTACTTTCCCGGCTCCAAGCTGAGTCCTTCAAAACTGCAAGGTTTCAAAAAAGACATTAGTCGACTAATGTCACTTCGTGGCAAATTCTTAATCGGAGGCGACCTGAACTCTAAGCATAGGCTCTGGAATTGTGTGAAGGCCAATTCCACTGGTAAAATAATATTCGAGGAAATGCGAAAGAGAAACTTCAATATACATTTTCCGGAAACTCCCACTTATTACCCGCCGCAGGCTAACAGATCGACTCCTTCGACTGTGGACTTCTCTCTCTCTAACGGTCATTTCAACGTGACTGACGTGAGGACGATAAACGATCTGTCCTCCGACCACCTACCAGTGGCCCTCAAGGTAGAGCTTTCGCAATCCTTCCAACCTTACCTTTCGCCAAGGCGTTGCTACTCTTCAGCAAACTGGCCGGGCTATAAGTCCTACATTGACAGAAATATTGACCTCAACAAAATGTCTAAAAGTTTGACCTCTACACACCTGATAGAACAATCTGTCAAACTTCTGACAAACCTGATTAAGGAGGCCGAAAACTACGCAGTCCCACTGTTAAAGCCCACCGAACAGGTGTTGCAGCTACCAGACGAAGTGCATCAGTTGATTTCTCTCAGAAACTACAAGCGACGTCTTTGGCAAAGAGGCAAGCTACGAGGTTTAAAACAGGAAATCAATTTCCTAAACAGGCTTATTAAGGCCGAGATAAAGTCCTTCAATAATGAAAGGTGGAATCTTAAGCTTGCTCGCTTGAAAAAGCACTCAAACCGACTATGGAAGGTAACGAAAATTTTGAGAAACACTGTTAACAAAATCCCCCCGATTAAAACATCCATTGGCACCCTCACGACGGACGCTGAAAAGGCAAACGAAATCGGAAGTTCTTTCTGCAAAGCACACGCGACAACATTCCATGTTAAGAGCGATCCAGCCACTGAAAGTTCCATCAATAGTTCCATAGTAAACATTAATTATTTCACCTCTACCATCACTGAATCTGCGTTGCCCACCCCCCGCGAAATCTCTCGTCTTATCCGCGGCCTAAAGATTGGCAAAAGCCCTGGAGATGATTCCATAAATAACGCCCTGCTGAAACAGCTTCCAAAAAAGGCCGTAATTCTATTGATGTACATATTCAGAGCATGCCTGAAACTAACATCTTTTCCAGAAGCCTGGAAATTTGCGAAAGTCGTCCCTATCCCAAAACCCGGAAAGGACCTAACTTTGGCGTGCAATTACAGACCAATTAGCCTGTTAAATTCATTAAGCAAGCTCCTGGAAAAACTCATATTAAGGAGACTAAAAGCCCACATCTCTTCCAACAATATTATCATGAACGAACAATTCGGCTTCCGTGAGGGCCATCGTCCAATCATCAATTA
>CM055406.1:6980930-6998961 GCA_029228625.1 Pseudolycoriella hygida | reverse complement strand
ACGTCTAAATCGAGCTTGAGTCGACGAAGTTGTGTCTACTTTTGCAAAGGTTCAAAGAATTCATGATATTTTTAGACCCACACGAAGTCCCTTAGGTCCATAGGTCGGTGCGGCACGGGAGGGTTTCCCGAAATTGCCATTTCGGCGATTTCCAATGACTTTGATCTAATAAAATTTTTTGACAGTGTAAATAAGTGTTTGCAACAGTTATTCTTTGCCAATGTCTATTCTGATACGTGCGGGTTGACTTGCCCTAATTGGATTTTATAGAGCCAACAGAAGTTTTAGACAACGGCAGCTCCTCGGCCGCTCTCAGCATGCGAACAGAGTGAAATAACTTTGTCTTTTACCACTCTACAATAATCAGCAATCCAATCGCTTTTATTCCAAAATATGAGCGAAAGGACTACTCGCACCGGACTTCGTTTACAAATTTTAACACTATAAATTTTTAATTTTTTTAATCAGAAAATTTACTAGCGCCAAAATGCGCCGCCGATAAAAAAATTGACGCGCACCGAAGTCAGCCGCCGGTAAAAATCCTCAGCCGATGTAAGCCGCCGCCAACAGCTTAAACAATTTTAAGCGCCGCTGCCGAAAAAAGTGGACCGGCGCACGGGTCTACGCACTACTGTGACGTCACTCTTTCCGGCATTGGTAATTTTTGAAAGCCCTTTCCACACAAAGTATTAAATATTTAGCTACCATCCTTCATAATTACAGTTTATTTTCACAGTCTCTTTCCATTTTTAACCATCATTTAAAGTTTTTAGAGAGTTGTAGATTGTCTATTGTTGAATTACGGATGCAAAAGTCTCTTACGATATGAATGCCTCGGGACTAGTCCATAAAGATTAGCAACGCACGAAGTTTGAAATCTGTGCCTCAGTGCGATTTTAGGTAGTTTTTAAAAATGCACGTCAAAATAAGTAGAAACTTTTTATTGGCCGTTTGTGAAAAAAGTTGGCTGAAGAAGCTGCGGTATTTTGGTGAAAAATTAATTCTAAATGAAAAAAATCACTCGATCGAAAATTGAGCGTATGATTTTGCACAATTATCCAGGTATACAATACATTGAATTTATTTATTATGTAACCAATTTCAATAATCCATGTATTAAACGCAGCAATTCAATTCAATTCCAAAAAAAATTTTAAGGTTTGAATTTGACAAATTTGAAAAGTTTTTTTCGTTGCAAACGAAAAACTCGCCTTTAGTAATTTTGAAATTATCTAATACCCAGAATTTTTCTTCATTGAAGTCTCACATTATACTCTAATATGAATGGTTAATTACAGAAAGGGGACATCTCCATTAGCGAATTATAAGAAAAATTTGGCAGATGACTCCCTTTCTACAATTAACTATTCAATGAAAAACGATTTATCTACAAAAAATTTAATTTATTGCATTGGTAGTATAATATGCCGATTATAGTCGAGTCACTTGTGCTGACACAGTACCATAATTATATTATTATGGTAGAGTCGACTATAGTCGGAGTTGTTAGATCCACAAAACACAACATAATGGCTAATTATGCACCAAAGTAAGCGTTTAACATCCGAAAACATGTCACTGCTGAAAACTTGAGTGCAAGAGACTGCAGAATGCTTCCATTGCGACGAGTAAGAATGAATTGCAGATTTTTTAAAAAAAATTTTGTCACTGATTGTCGTGCGATGTAATTTGATAAACGTCATTGCTAGCGTTTCGTATAAAACGGGATGTAGGGTTGCATAAGAGTTTTTTCTATTTTTTTTTGGTAATGTGTTTAGGTAATATCTTTCGATACAGTGAGATGTTTTCGGGTGTTAAAAGCATAGTTGGCTTTTATAGGCACCTGCAATAAACTATCATATAACACAATGACTAAATTGCTTGATTAAAGTCTCGGTACGTGGATAGACCTCGGGCTGTGGTGCAACGTCTATTCGCACACCTCGATATGTGAATGACCTCGGGCTGAAGCCCTCGGATCATTTACTGCACCTCGATGCGCGAATATACGTTGCACCACAGCCCAAGGATCATTCACTCCACCTCGAATATAATCGCGCGATTATAGTCCTTGTGTTAGAATATACTATTATGCATTTCGGGCAGGGTTCGAAAAATTTTGATTTGATTTCTTAAAAACTTGATTTTGTCATATAATAGTATATAACACACATTGGTGACTTTTTACACCATTTTTAAGAGCTACTTTTTCTGAGACCCTATCTGAGACTTCGCTTTGTAACTTTCTGTCGAATAGCCGTGCAGCGAAAATATTTTCATTTAATTAATAACAAAGGTAGAAGCTCTTGCATTTTTATTGTGAAAATGTGAAAAGTTTTCTGTAGAGGCGCGAAAACTTCTGGAAGGGTTGTAAAACTTTCTTGCGGGGGAACAGCCCCCTCTGCCTTTCTACGAGTCTGGTACATTTGCGAAATGTGATCGTCATGCCTTCTAGAGGCACATTCGACGTTACTATCTGGAGCTATATCGCTAAATGGAAGAATGAAAAGTTCAAAAGATATTGGAAATCTATTAACCACGCAAAACAGTCCAAAATTTGCATAAGCATCAATGCGCGTAACTCTCGATTCTTTCTATCACTTAGCAGAAGAAACCTCAGAAGAATGACAGGAATACTCACAGAACACTGTCATAACAAACATCTTCACTCTATCGGGTCATCAATAGTCCCTTCTGCAAATGCCCTGCATTCATCTCAGCCAGAGTCAAAACCATCGGAGCATATAAATTACTACATAACATCATATGGAGCATACCGCCGAAGTACATTTACCTTAATCGTACCAACAGAATTTAGGTAATCTCTTGTGGGTATGTACAAAAGGCCCACTTGAGGCTTAGGTACGGGACTTCGGCCAACCCCCTCTAATCTAATCCACTATCTGGTATTTCTGTAGGTAAAATGTAGGAAACGCACTTATCTCAGGAAGTATAAAAGAAGAGGCTGCGAATTTAAAACAGTGAAAATTGCGTTCCCAGGTTACATTTGTTCCAACTGAGTTACGGAATTTGATATCAAATGTTTTCAAAACTTTGCACTTAAATGTGCATGTGTTTTAAAGGCCACACTCACATTTTAAATGTATCTACATTTGTCAGTCATATTTCGCAAATATGACCGAAAAACGCAAATCTGTCATTTCCACCCCTCATAAAAAAACCTAAAAAATTCTTATATTTTGCACATTTTTACACATATGTGAAACGAATTTGCTTTACAATTTTTACATTTTGGCTGACAAATGTACAATTTGAGGTCAACAGATTCGAAGTAGGTTGCAAAACTGCGAAAATCTATGAAAATTACTATCAAATCTGCATGATAAATTTTGTTATTTTGAACATAAAAAATGATTTCGACTACAAAATTTGATCACTTACTGATAGTTACTTCCTACGAATTTATATAGATTAACGCTGCATAAACACTGTGACAATATTTAACGTTTCCCGCAACTCTCAGCATCGATAGACTCTGAAAAGAACTGAGCTACAACTGTGTGACTAGCCAGAGACCAACTACCCATTTCCGAAAAATACATACAGCGTTTCATTGGATTACAATTGAAATTTGTTGGTATAAATAATCTGGTTTGCCTGATTTCCTTTTCATAATTTTCACAAGGATGTTCAACAATTACTAAAAATGTGTCCTTTATCTTTTGCGTCAATTTCACACTCACGGCACACTCACGTTCATGTCTGTTTGGGGGAGATTAACTCAATTCAACGACAACATACGATGGGATTATCTGTAATAAAAGAATAAAACAGAATTTTGGAAACAAATCGATTTTTTTTTGGAAATAGTGAAGGACGTTTCCATCTATCGACTTTAGGTGTGTTCAAAAATGTATAGGAAAATTAAGTTGTCGAAATACTTAGGACTCAGCCCGGAAAACGATGCCAAATGGTTCACTGAGAAAAAGTTTCTATGGGCCGGACAAGATCCGAAGCGATTTGATGGGCGCTCAATGACGAAAAGTGAATAAAATGGCCAAAATCGTGAAAAGTGCATGTTTACCGTAATTTGTATGAAATACATGATATATTAAGAGTTATGTTATAGCAAGTTCGATCAAAAAAACGTTTATTTTGGTCTACGGTGGCGGGACATTTCTCTGCCGCAAATAACGCCCGGGGCGTTAATAACACCCGGTCTACTCAAACTCATATGAAGACTATCAGAAATTTAGTAATGAATATTATTCATTTGTTGTTTAGTATCACATATGCTACACAACGCCAAATAATCAGGGAACATTTCAGCCGAAGACACAACTAGCTATGGAGTAAGTTGGAAAACTGCAAGCATAGTAAAAAGTTTATCGAAGAATGCAGCCTGCGAACTACGAGATTTTTAATGATAAAATGCAGAAAAGAGTTAAGATCAATTATCGGACTAATAACCGGTCATTGTAAACTCAATAAGCATTTACATAGAATAGGTTTGTCACAGGACGAATCATGTAAAAGGTACAACGAAGAGGATGAAACCCCACTACATCTCGTGACCAATTGTCCTGCGCTGACTGTTGCTTTCTTTGGTTTTGGTTCAGCAATAATAAAGGAACAGGAGCTTCCTCTGGTGAACATTAAGACACTGGAGCGATTCAAAAATCAGCACATAAAGGACGTATAACATAGGGGATATACCACCGGACACAACTAGGCGCCAAAACTTATCCACAACATTTATAAGCACCTTCTAGGGACAATTGTGAAGTGATGCGCTTTTATTTTTGAAATATTTTTTGATGCCAAGTAAAAGAGGCCCAATTAAGAGGACTAATTACATCAAACTAGCAATATATATTGTAATTAGATTTGAGCCAATAAACGAAACTAGCTAACTAACTGATTTGTTGTTTTTTCTTAATTATTACAAGATAGAGACAAAATAATACAAATTAGTTGTTTTCTTTGATATTTTCGGTATATCCGTGAAAATGCATATAATGTTCAAGTAGAACGACATCCTTACATGTTAGGCATCACCATCCCAACATTTTCTTGTAAACTAATGCAACATTTGGCAATATTCTATTTTTATCCGTCCTGAAATAGTAAAAAAATGTCGAAACACGAAATTTCACTCATGTACTCGAAAAATCAATTTTAGTTCAGACCTTCTCGAAATTTATGCTGCCAAGGCAAACTGTTTGTGTGTCATTTTGACGTACTATCTATGCCTAAACTTTCGTCCACCAATTCGCTTCGGATCTCGTCCGGCCCATAGAAACATTTTCTCGGGGGACCATTTGGCTAAGTCCCAAGCATTTACACAACTTAATTTTTTGAACACCCTTAATCGACTTTTATATCAAAAAGTGATGAGTTGTTTCATTTTTGTATACATACGATATTTATTCATACAACATTTCAGTACATCAGCAATAGATTTTACTCATTACAACACGTTGCACATCGCTCACCCATGTGCTCTGCAGATAGAACCTCTTAGCAAAATATTTTACACAGATATCATAAAATAGACCCAACGTACTTCATGGCTTTAAAAACTCTAAATGTAAGGAAAGAAAACTAACCACACGGTATTACTTTATAAAACGAGACTCGATGAAGTAGGAAATGTTGGCTTAAGAGCACGTCGCAAAAATGTGAGCTGTCAAATTGGCGATGTTTTTCTAGAATAGAATCCTGCGTAAATAACAATTTATTCAAAATTATAGCTCATGTACTGTAAGAGGATGACTCTTACACAAATAGTAGATCAGTCAGAATTCAAAAAGTTTAAGTATGAAGGTATACGTACAAATTTGCTCGAAATAACATCGCAACTGAATTTGGAATGCGATGATTTTTCAGAGCCAATTTTTACCTTCATACTAAAGCTTTTTGAATTCTGATTCATCTATTATTTGCGTAATAGTCATCCTCTCACAATACATGAGCTATCATTTTAAATAATTTGTTGCATACACTGAATTCTGTTCTAAAAAAACATCGCAAATTTGACAGTTCATATTTTGCGACATGCTCTTAAGCTTCAGGGCCGTAGCTAGGACACTGCTCTAGGGGGTGCTAAAACACCCATGAAGAATTCAAGAAATTTTTTGAAAGAGATATGCAATTGAAAGATGCAAAACATCAATATTGTAGTAATTGATAAATGAAGAGCAAGTTATCAAAAACCGTCAAGTCCACTCAAATGACACTGTTTTTGGTTTTTTCAATTATTTTGAAAGACATGAGAGATATAAGAAAAATCGTAATGACCTTTTTTGTAGGCAATAAAATTTGCTTCAAAAATGGCTCTTTAATATTTTTCTGTATCTCTTGTAGTTTACGAGATATTTCTCAAATAGCAACTAGTACAAATAATGGACTTAACGGTTTTTGATAACTTCCTCTTCAAATGCAGTAAAGGTAAAGTTTTTCATTGTTAGATTGGAAACATTTCGCTACCTTTCATTCCTTTTAACTGAGCCAGTGCTGAGACTAACGTTTTCAACTCCCTGTGCAATTTTTTTCTGAGCGCCCTAATATACGAGCTACTATTGGTATATTATTCAAAACTCTTCCGATAAATATAAATTGAATTTGATATGCGCAAGTGGGAACCCCCCATAGGTTTACTTTAGTAGAACGGTCGCGAACGGAGCGAGCGAAACTTTCTTTTTTACTGAAATATCACAAACTCAAGTCCTGTTGAGCTTTTGTTTTCAGTATGATGATGTCACATCAGACGATGTCTGTAGGAATACTGGGCCCGAAAGTCTCCTCACTCACTCACTCACTCAGGGGTTGAGACCCCCAATATTCAGTAAATTTACAAATTAGATATTGCGCCTGACTAATCTTCTGTCGTTTGTCTAGAAAGGTTTATTTAAACATTTTGTATGCTTCCTTTTTCTACAATCATAAGTCCATCAAGAGTACACTAAAAATAAAAGGACCGTCGCTTTCCGTGGCTTATTGATTTAACTGTCTAAAATTGTTCAGTTAACAATTATTTACAATGTGGAACTAACCATTTGTATTTTTAGTGTAGATGAGAGGATACTGGAAGAAACTTTAGATTTTTAGGACGGATGAGACAGAAAATATATACCCTAGAAGGTAGTAAAGGTAAATGAAGAAATTAGACGTTCCTAAAAAACATTGGCGCCATGGTGCGCCGCAGGTGAAATTTTTGTATTTTTGTGTTCTACGAGTAAGAACAACATTTTGAGTAAGCAAGTTTCGCAAAAAATAATTTGTGTATTCAGCGCCCCTGAATTTCCAGCGCCCTGAGCAATTGCCTAGTGTACCCATTTGGTAGCGGCGGTACTGAGCAGAGCGTACAACTCAGTCTAATCACGAAACACAATTAAAACATTGTTTAACAAAATTCGCATGACCAAAAAAGAAGAAAAAAAATCTACCTAATCGTCTCTTTATTTCAGTCATTTTCTGTCATGCGAGTGACTGTGATAGTTGCGCGATTAATCGCATGCTTGTATGTTTAATCCTTGAGAGTAGTTAATAATGACTTTTAATAGAAAAGACAATTGTCAGTTGGATACCTTTGCACTATCGACTGCTGCACCGACTCACCGGTAGAATAAAACGACTATATGCGAGCGAAGCGAGCAAAAAAAAATTCGCAATCGGCACGCTTCAAAAATTGATTAACTTTAGATAAAAACTAGTAAAAATTTGGTCAGTTTCGAAAATATGTCGGGGGTGCTCACCCCCAAGCACCCATCTAGCTACGGCGCTGTTAAGCTTTGACGACATATTTCTTAAAGGGAGCTTATAGGGGCTTTCATAATTTCACTTTTTCCATCAAGCCAATAAACTTAATAATCTGCTAAAATAAAGTCAATGAAACTTACCAGCTGGTCTATTATTTCTTGATCCATCATCTTCCACCAACAAAGGTGACACTCTTCTTTGGTTGGCACGCACACTCGAAATTACAAACAATAAAATTAAGAATTGCATTATGTGATGATAAAATTCTGTAAGGTTAGACATTTCTCTCCTTATTATTCTTTTTTCCTTTTCTTTTTCGATAAATACGATGTAACACTCTTGACACAAACTAAAAAATTGTCAGAAACAATAATATTATAGTAAAACAGTAACACACAATCTTTTTAAAAGTAAAAAAAATCTTATAAGAATATTTTTATAAAATCACGTTTTCTCACTTTTAATTTTTTTTTTACAGTTTATTGTAAAGGTATTATCATGACAACATGTAATTGTATGAGTTTTTAATATTTATTTCACAAATGTATTTATTTATTTTAAATGACGTGACCTATAAAATTGAATTTCTCTTAATAAGAAATGTTAAAATCAAACCTAAGCCTAGGTTAATTTCAAATTGACAAGATCTTTCGTAGAAATTTTCCAAAAAATTTTCAAGTTCTTAACTTAGATTTTTTATCATTTTCTTTTATTTAATAATTATGATATCAAATCTTTTAACATTTTGTGACATGCTGTTCGCTTTTATTTTTTTCATTTTATTCGGCTCGTCTTCAAATAAATTTATTTTAGATGATGACACTTTAATTGTATGTATATATATATATATAATAGTGTTTTATTTATTTATTTTTCTTTCCTTTGGTAAAAGTCATTCATATTACTTTAGCTGCACAATTGAAGCACAATTACAAAGTTTATATAATAATTTGGTCAATTAACTTGATATTTATTATTTACTTGTAAATTTACTTGAATATGTGTGTTGTTTATTTTTATTTGCTATAGCAGAATGAATTCTGAGATATCCGCAATGAATTCAAAGTGAACCAGGCGCACAATTTCTTTGACATCAAATATAAAATGAATAAATTATTGTTAAGTAATAATTTTTATGACTAACACTGAAGGCGCGTGCGCTGCTAAAATATAAAATTAGCGATCTAGCAGCGCAGTTGAAAATAGAACGACTTTTATTCGTATAACAAAATAAGTCTTTACCAAAATGACAACATATAAATCACACACAAAACAATTATTTATTATGTTGAGCAATCAATTCCACTAGAAAGCCACCGATAAATTGTAATTTTCCTTCTTTTTTTAATTAAAACAGTTGCTATAAAGTTTAAGTATTTTTTGCGAGATATAACACCTTATGTTCGTTTACCAGTCCTTATTTGACTGAATACAAGTCTAAACTGAATACAAGTCTGAACTGAAATATCACATCACAAAAGCAGATCTCATTCACCACACTCCACCATACTCTTACAAAAGAGATTATATTTTATTTCAACGAAGTGTACTATACCCCATGTGTTAAATAACATTTAAATGTATATGTCGGTACGTTATGACATATTTGTATATGTAGGATTCACTGGTATCGAAATGACTTGAAATCAAAATTTTATTTATTACATTAACGAATAGTGCGTGTCACTTACTATAAAAAATCCCATACTGTCTACGTTTTTTTTGTGTCCTCTGTGTATTTAATAGGTAAAATGTTTTCATTTTCAGAATTATCGGCAATGATGAACTTTTAGATAAATTACTGCATGCAATGAGTATAATGCATTTACAGTTTTTGTTAATTTTGTGGGGTATGTAAGAAGCAAAATCGAGAAAGCAATATTTATTTAAAATCAAATCAAGGTACTGCCCTCGAAAGTTGCTCCACAACATCACAAGAGTCAAGACGGTCTTAAAACTAACAATAAGCTGAATCTCAATAACTTACTATTCTTTGTCACTTATTTAAGCGAAAAAAGGCTGCACACAATGGTTTATAAGTTTATTGACTGTAAGTCAGGGTCTTAAGGAGTAGTTATTTCAGCGTGCAATGCGAATAAATTGGGTAAGATTTGTTTGCAAGGTCAGCTTGATAGAATGGTTATTTGCATAACAAGAGGATCAAATAAAAAAACTCAGTCCGGTGTGAAATTTGCATCCCGCTGCGAAGGCCTCGTGTTATGCATACCATTTTTTATGACACATACATCGGAAAATTTGCATTTTATATCCGAAAACAAATGTTAGTCAAATATTTAAAACAAAAAATTGTTTCCGTTGTGCTCGGCTCCCCATAAAATTAAATTCCTGCAATCTTTTTTACAAATATTTTATTTGATCACAGTTACCTGAAGTTAATTTTCTGATTTTTCAACTGCACTTTGAGTTTATTTTAATACAAATTAAAGGTTACAATATTCAGAGATAAAAAATTTCTCCTAAATTTTTTGATTTTGGGAGTGTACCCATGATCGATGCCACATTTCCTCGTTGAATCGCTATTTCTGTATAAGGAAACTTGTCGCTCGTTTTTCATTTGTAACGGATTTGATTTTACTTCCGATCTGTTTCAATAATTTCAGTCCAACTGTAAATACCAAGGATACCTGAAGTTTCTGCAGCAAAAGGAACAAATATAAATTGGTCCATCAGATCGGAATAATGTTGTATTTATCATTTTCAGATTTTTTAACAGCATGTTTACGTAGGATGGTGCAAAAGTATTCACGCATGTAAAGTCCCAGAGCAATGATTTATCCTTTGCCCATGGAACTAAGCGATTCGAAATTCATCGTTACTGAGATGTGTTCCCAGTTGTGGAGTGCTAGTAGCCATGCACCTGTCTCTTCGAAGGAATTTGCAAGTATCCGAGCTCTGTCGGTTTGTCCGATCAATGAATCGTGAATCGCAAACTTTTTCTGCTCAATTTCGATGGATTCCCAAGAATGCTGATAGTTTCTAAAACCTTCCTCCGGTAAGGAACCGAATCTTTCGCACCACTGTTCTTCTGCCTCATTCTTACTACGGTCCAATTGTCGGTATGGTTCAGTAAACAATTGATCCAGTAAGGTTGAAACGTTGTACATAGATGACAAAAAACACGGCAACGCAATATCGGAGACGTGTCGAATACCGATTCCACCCTTCTTGATTGGCAAAGATGATTCTTCCAAAGCTCGTTCTGAAAGATTGATGTTCATAATTGATTCAATCGAATTCTTCAAAACTTCATCGTATTTCAGTAATCCCTGTGAATTTCGCCACATAGGTGCTCCACGTAGGAAGAAGATTAGTCTTGGAATTGTAACTGAAAAACGTAGCAGGAAGTACGCACTGTGTGTGCTGATGTCTTGTAATTTCTCGCACAAGCTTTTCAAATCTTCGATTTTTTTGTTAAGACATAGAATTGATGCTGCCTTGGTCAAAGGGCTTCCTAAGAAAAACTCGTTCTCAATCGTCATCATTTTGGTATCATTGCAAACTTTATCAAAATCATGTAGCATATCTTGTTTGATTTCGTGAGAAATGGTTCCCAATATTGACATCGGTTGGTTGATCGGCGATAGTACCGTCGTCAAGGTACCAGATGTTAAGATCCAGATTGTCCAAACTGGATATTATGTCTTGGATGACAAGACAAAAAAGAGCTGGTCCAAGGGGATCTCCTTGTTGAACACCTCTTTGAGATTGGATAATATGATCTCGGTAGTAAAGGTTCGTTGGGTATCTATAGCACTGCTCAACAAATTGGTAAATTCCTGGAAGTATCGATTTCACTCTTTGTAGTAAGACATCTCGTCGTAGCTCATTGAAGGCAATCTTAATATCTATCTTTAGAAATATTTTAACTGATTTATGTGACGACGTGTAATATATACGGGCTGCATGTGCACCGGTCTCAGCACCATGTTGGATTCCTACGCCTAATTGATGTGGGAGGAATAAGTTGGTCAAGACTGAGGCGACTTTACGACATGTAACCTTTGCTGCGATTCTTCGCCAAACGTTGCCAACCGATATAGGTCTAATTCCCCCACAATTTGTCTGTAAAGCTGTCAGAGACGCTCCATAAAAAATGGACATATAGCTATTGGAGCTGTGCCATTCAAAATTGTTTCGATGAGAGACGTAACTGATTTTAACACTTGACTTACTGTCTCCCCATTTTTGATATACAAAGCATCTTTGAGTATTTGAAGCCTAAAAATGCACTTTAAAATTTAAGTAGAAATTTTTTTACAAAAACACTAATAAAATGTCTGGAATCGAAACGTGGTTACATCAGATGGATATTGATGATTTTATTGAGACGGATACACCGACTTAGTTGTTGAACGACTTAAAGTCGAAAGCAAATGTTACAAGAAATCTAGTACAATTCCATTTTTTGGATTAGTTTCTTTGGTTCATTGCTAAACTCCCTGCCAAGTGAGTTACTGAAACAATACCGGGAGGCAATGGATCAATTTTTACCGAATAAATCTGTCAACGGATATCTTCAAGCATATGACGTTTTCCGACAATGGCAAGCATCTCATCGTACATCCACTTTAGATAAGAAAGTAATGATGTGTTACTTTAACGAAGCAGCGAAAAAATGCAAACCATGAACTTTGTGGAGCATGTATTCAATACTAAAGAAAACGATGATTTGCAGAGAAAACGTCGATATTTCGAAAGTAAAACATATGAAGGGAACCGTACGTATCAGAATAGATGCGGCAAATAGAGTCCTTAGTGTAGACCCAATTCACGATTCGCGATCCAACACGATATTTGGTTTTTTTCATGAATAAAAAAGAGGCGAACTTTTTTGTCCATGGAGGTATGGGTCAGAGGCCTCTGCTAAGTGCTCTAGGTCGGTTCTAAATACTGGGCTTATTTTAAGGAGAGATTTTTTGCGCCATTGCTTCGGACTGGTTTTTCAATATTGCCCTTTCGGCAATTTCAAATCCAATTTAACGAGGATGTAATTGCACATACTGAAGAGTTGAGGCAACGTTTACTTAGATACGTTAGAGTCTTTCTGTAGCATCTATTCTATTTGCCACACCTATTCTGATACGTACGGGTCCCTTGCATATGTTGATCGGTGCTCCCCCTACTTCGAAATTCGACTGGAAAAGCCGTAATGCAATCTCTAGTCTCGATACGTTAAGTCTATTTCTCCATAACTTGACCAGTGCATTTTCCGTTGCAATATTGAACGAAAAATCGTTTGGTTGAAACGTTCTTTGGGCGTAGTTTTATATTTTTAAGGAAAAGCTGTAATGCAATCTCTAATCGAGACTATGATCAAGCGATTTAGTACTTGTGTTATACGATAGTTTATTGCTGGTGTCTATAATGACCAATTATGGACAAAAATGTATATTTAACAACGAGGAAATACTTGACGATTTATTAGTCGATAAAACTGCCATACAGCTGCAAGAAAATAGTGAAAAAGTGATCATTTCATCAGTTGTTTAAACCCGTACGAAGAACGAAGTTCTTCGAAAAGGGGTAACATGCGTTCACTACGACGTTTGTAACCAGTCGAATTTCGACCTGGGAGTAGGGGGGAGCACCGATCATGGTCCTTAGATGACGAATCAGCAATAAAGAAAATAACGATAACTCGAGTAAACTCAACTGGTTTTCAAAAACTTGCTTTTCCCTGAAAGGTACTCGAAAAATGGGATTGAATCTAGGCACTGTCGGTCCAAGGGCCGCCAAGTTAGGGTCGTTTAAGTGATTTTTGGTCTTTTGTACATAACTCGAGTAGATCTTTTCTGATTTTCAAAATTTTTTTTTTGTTTGAAAGACCTGGGCATAGCCAACAATTTATAGAAGAAACTTTTTTGAATTTGAATCCTTGGACTTAGCTAGGGCACTAAAATCGAGTCTCTGCTAGGGCTCTATGTGTTTTTTGTCTATAACTCGGGCAAATCTTTTCCGATTTTCAAATATTTTTTTTGTTTGAAAGATCTAGGCATGACCGACAGTTCATAAAAGCAACTTTTGCTTGTGCTTCAGGCTCAAGTGTGCCATGTCGGTCCTAAAGTCGGCCCTAACCAAAAAACAAATTTTTTTTCCTATGTTGTAGAGGAAATTGAGGGAAACATTTTTGGCTATGGAATTGCGTGTCCGAAGCCTCTACTTAGGGCCCTAGGTCGGTACGTACTAAGGTCGACCCTACCCCAAAAAATGGTTTTTTCTATGTTGTAGAGAAAATTGAGTAGAAAATTTTTCTATATTTGGGGGTCAATTTTGTGCTTTCGGAAAGGTTTTTTTACACCGTTTCTTTGGACGGGTTTTTCAATATTGCCCTATCGGCAATTTCCAATACAACTTGATGTGGACGTAATTTGATACACTAAAGACTTAAGGCAATATTTACTTCAATATGTTCGTGTATTTTCGTAACATCAACTCTGTTTGCCACATCTATTCTGATACGTACGGGTCCCTTCATATGTTTTTTTTGTTTGAAAGATCTCGCTATGCCTGACAATTTATTGAAGAAGAAACCCAACGTGTTTTTCTACATAAATCGGATAAGTCTAATCCGACCTGCACACAAAAATCTGTTAAAAAAATTAAAGAACAAAAATCTGTTCGTTTTGTCAAACTTAACCAACACTTTATTTCATTTTATAAAAATATTGTTCTTCATAGTGCAGGCATAACTACTGCAAAATTAAACAAAAGCAGGGAAACAATAGAGAAATTCACCACTTTGGACAGATTTTAAGAATTCGAAGTTTTTTTTACAGTTAACAAGCAGAAACAAAAAAAAGCAAATCATTAACCAAGCTTTTGTTCACACCAACTGTTTATAGACAAGTTTTGCTCTGTATGTACGCTCCGCCTCCGTGAGAAATCTTTATGTAAAAAAATCAAAATAACGACAAGTATTCTTGAGACGTCGGAGCAAAGCTTCCAAATATATTTATTAGATTTGATTTTTGCCTCTCATCCAGCTTTGGCAATTAATAAGAAAGACAGCCACTTAAAACATTTCTTTTTTCTTTCTTTGTTTTTCCGTAATATATGTACGCAAACTTTTGAACAATTTTGTCGATGAAATCAGCCTGTTAATTTTTTTTTCTTATTGAGTTAGACTCATACACTCACGGAAAAGTGAAAACCGACTCAATATGAAAAAAATTTAGCAGACTGATTTCTTCTTTTGCAGAAAAAACACTAGATACAATTTTCTTCCATAAACTGTGGGACATTCCTATAGCCTTTCAATAAAAAAAAATTGAAAATCGGTTGAGTTCTTACTCGAGTTATCGTGATTGACGAACAAATTTTTTTTTGCATATTGTTTGTCTTATTAAAACCTTAACCAACTCCCGCTCCCGGGTCGAAATTCGACTGGTTACAAACGTCGTATACGCAATAGACCACTTTTCGAACTTACATAGGATACTCCCGAATTCACTTTAAATTTTATATAAATTTATGTAGTATGGAGGATGTAACAGAAAAAGTAAACATAAAATGAATTTGCTTAAATCAAAATTACCATGCGAAAGTGTAAGACGAAAAAGCAACGACTTTCATTTGGCTTGAACTTTCATCGTGTAATTTTGTTGAAATGTGTCCGTGCTACATTCTTTTGACGTTGCCTTTTTCCTCCTGCTGTGTCCTTACTAGCTTCTATTTTGTATATTTTGATTATGTTGCATTAATTTGTGTGCTTTATAAAAAATTGGCAAATCATGGAGACCACACATTGTAGAAATAGGTTTTTATTAGAATTATAATTAGAATCAGAGAAAGAGTAATATCACCACAAAAACCCTTTTAAAAGGGGAGTGTGTCGCAAGTCCTTGTTGCTTCTTCCAAAACAACTGATATCAATTTGGGTGACGCTTAACGCTTCGAAACGCAAAAAATCTTTCAAAATATTTTCACATTTGATTAAAAAAAGGCGTCACAAATGTCGGACCCATCAGTGTTATAGTTTTTCTGTTCTTTTGGTATCAGTTGTTTTGGAAGAAGGAACAAGGACTTGCGTCACATTTCCCTTTCAAAAAGGTTTTTGTTGTGACTCATAACCTGACTCATGTCGAGAATAACAGAAAAATATATAAAAACCTGATGGAAGTTGAAAAGTGCTAGAGAAATCCACAGAAATCCTTAACAATCCCTTAAACCTAGGAAGCTCAATTGGATGACCTGACTCATGTCGAGAATAACCGAAAAAAATCAAAAAACCGGATGAAAGTTGAAAAGTGCTAGAGAAATCGACAAGAATCCACAAGAATCCCATAAATCTAGGAAGCTCAATCGGATGACCTGTCTCATGTCAAGAATAACCGAAAAATATCAAAAAACCTGATGGAAGTTGAAAAGTGCTACAGAAATCGACAAAAATCCTTAAAAATCTCTTAATCCTAGGAAGCTCCATTGGATGGCGTGTCTCATGTCGAGGATAACAGAAAAATATCAAAAAACCAGACGGAAGTTGAAAAGTGCATGAGAAATCAACAAAAATCCTTAACAATCCCTTAAACCTAGGAAGCTCCATTTGATGTGTACTGACTTCAAGTTGTAAAGACGTGTTTTGAATTGCTCCAATAAATCTAAAGAATTGATCAAACTATTTGTACGATTTTATACTATTTTTTACGGAAGTGTTGCATTATTCATTGTGATCAATTTTGGCATTTTTTAATCATATTCTTTTCAGTTTAAATCACAGTGAAATTCACCGATAACGTTTTTTTTTTTTGTATTGTTTTCTTTTGTTTGATAGACCGGTATCATTTCGATTAAAACGTTTCGCTAACTAAAGAATAATTTCAATCTGATTGCCAAGTTTCTGCCTTAATTTGCATAAGAAACTTAGTGACGTCATTTTGAGAGAGAAAATGTATGAAATTCTCTCTCAAAATGTCATCACAAAGTTTCTTATGCAAATTACGGCAGGTTTGTCATTCTTGGAGAAAATTGTGGATGTGATTCCCGCAATTATCGGATTTTATAAATTTGGCATTGCAGTCTGAATTATCTTTGTCAATTCGGTGTGTATATACTTACGGTACTCGTACACTATGGCATCTCATTGTGACGCATGTCAAATGGAGATTTTAAATGCCGAATTCATCAAATGTAATGGCAATTGTGGCTCTCAATTTCATGCAAAATGCGTTGCATTGAACAAATCGATGTTGAATGCTGTGTCAAGCTGCCCGAAAATTTATTGGCATTGCCATAATTGTAACGTTAAAAAAAATGACGAAAAAGCTTCTTCTAGCAACTTCAAAAACGATATGAACCAAATGATGGTTACATTGACTGAAACTTTACTTAGTGGTTTTGCGATTATAACCGACAAGCTAAAAGATAAAAAAAGATAAAATATCAAATCAATTAACTGTACCGAACGGGCGACTTCATACATCTGATAATCGTTTGGTCCACTCCAATAAGAGACGCAGAGACGAGATCAATGCTGATGACGATAAACTACGGTCACCGAATAAGAAATTTCTTGGAATTAATAGAGATGGAAGTGCACTAAACTATCTTGAATAAACAACTTAACTTAACTAAACGTGCGCTCTAGTCAAGATATACGTTCCACTAATGAACAACGTTGTAGTGTTGTAGTTTCGAACATTGCTAAGAATATTACTGCCAACCACATCGTAGATTTTTTGATCGATCAAATACAAGTTCCCAATGATGCTATCAAAGTCACACCGTTGGCACCGGCTGGTAAAAAATTGGAGGATTTAAGTTACATGCAGTATAAAGAGTATCGGCACCCGCATCTTTGCACACAAAGCTGAAATCACGTACTACCTGGCCGAATGGGGTTCGAGTGCGTGACTTTCTTTTCACCAAACGTAACATAGCAACATTGGATAAATTTTTAGTGAAAAGCACTTCACATGCTCCTCCAGAAGAAACAATGCCAACTCCAGTTGTAGATCATCACCGAACGACATGACGATAACAGAAGCCGGTCAAATGAACTTATCAACCAACGCCCATTAAAATTCACTAATGGCAACAGACGACTTACTTCCGTTGAAAGTAACGATCCTATGACTAATAATTTCATGTCAAATTCAAATACTGCTAACTTCGATAAATCCTGTACTGCATCCACGTCCTGTGACCATCACGTTATTGCTATGAGCGAAACATCTCTTCATCCGTCCATCTTCGATGCCGAATTATTTGACACGTCTCAATTTATAGCATATAGATGTGATCGGTCCGTACTCAATCCGACACTTCACTGCAAAAGAGTTGGTGCCTAGCA
>CM055406.1:6951564-6980430 GCA_029228625.1 Pseudolycoriella hygida | reverse complement strand
CTAAACATACAAATGAGCAAAGAATCAAACGTTTTATGTTCTTTTATAACTGTAAGAGTTTCAAAGATCCATAGAAATTACCCAAGGTAATGTCAAAGGCCCTACCGAAGTACGTCTCAGACCATTCAAATCTAGAAAAGATTATATCCAAGGATTGGGCTATTTTCTTCTGAAACCCTGAAGCACGTGTTCGCTTAAATTTAATTCTCTACAACTTTGCCTTTGACAGTAAATTTCCATATTGCATAGTTAAGAAAATAGGGACGAAAAACGGTTTTCGTATATGGCCAAGAAACTCAATTTCGCCCGTTCCATTGGTCCCAGTGCCCAGACCCCTGACCCCATTCCCACAAAAATTTTGCGAAGAAGTTTCATCGACCCTCGATCGAACGGCCGATTTTGCTCATCTTCGAACTTGAATCATGGGAGACATGTACCCTTCAGGGAAAAAAAGTTAAGGCTGATCGGTTGAGCCGTTTGGAAAAAAAGTGGAGACGGACGGACGGACATTTTTTTTATTGTTGATTCGTCATAATTAGACGAAAATAAATGCATCCCTCCAACTGGCACCTCCTTCTACCCCATGTTACATTAAAATTGTTTGTAGTAAACGTCTAGGAAATTCGTACTTCGTACGGGTCCAAATATCAAAAAACCTGATGGAAATTGAAAAGTGCTGGAGAAATCCACAAAAATCCTTAAAAATCCCTTAAACCTAGGAAGCTCGATTGGATGACCTGACTCAAGTCGAGAATAACCGAAAAATATCAAAAAACCTGATAGAAGTGAAAAATCCACAAAAATCTTTAATAATCCCTTAAGCCTAGGAAGCTCAATTGGATGACCTGTCTCATGTCGAGAATAACAGAAAAATATCAAAAAACCTGATGGAAGTTGAAAAGTGCTAGAGAAATCCACAAAAATCCCATAAACCTAGGAAGCTCAATTGGATGACCTCACTCATGTCGAGAATAACCGAAACATATCAAAAACTCTAATGGAAGTTGAATACCTCACTCATCCATACGTGACACTCACACACACACACACATTATTTTATATGGGATTTGTATGGGAGCTTCCAGGAGCCCTAGCGCCCAAACGAGGCCGGTGACCCCATTTTTTGAAAATCTTAAATGGCGTAGAATGCCCATCCGAAGATCCCTGCAAAATTTAAAGAAGATCTGACTGCCAGTTTTCGAGAAATCGCCAAAAAAGTCGTTTTTCATACAAATGGCTCTAGAACCACAAACTAACGAGATAACTAACAACTAACTAACTTTGGCTTCTAGTATGAAGAAGCATTTAATATGGAAAATGACGATTTTCCAAAGGTCATATCTTCGGATCCACTGGACCGATTTTAATGAGTAAAATGTCGATTTCAATCAAAATTTTACGTAGAATCCGATAAACTAGGTCTTAGGGGGTACAACGCAAAAGAAAAAAGTCAAAACTTAGCTGTATAAATGGCTCCGCAGTCTACGAAAATTTTTTTGATCGTATGGGGACTTGCGTCACGGGCGCAATGCTACCGCGCGCCCATGATGCTGTAATGTACTCTATTTTATATGCACTTTATTTACTTGAATGAAATTTTAAGTTTCAGAAGTTGGCATCTTCTCGTGAAATGATTTTTAGACTCGTACGAAAAACGGAGTTCTTCGAAAAAAGGTCTATTGCGTTTACCACGACGCTTGTAACCAAGCGATTTTCGACCCGAGAGTAGGGGGAATTCTTCGATCCTTAGGTGGCGAATCAGCAATAAAAAAATGTTCGTCCTTCCGACCGTCAACGCAATAACTCGGAGTGATTTTCTTGAAAACCTGTCTGCCGAAACCGGGCGCATCTTCCAGGGGATTTTATTTATATGTGCCTGGGAAGGTATTGACCCCTAGAAGCTAAAAAAAATATCAAAAGATTTGTGGAGTGTTGGTAGGAATAGAAATAGATGTTTCTTGTACCGATCCACTAGATCGACTGACTTTATTCATGACAAAACTTATTCTTATATACACACAAGGTTTGACATTTGATTGACATCTCACTGACGTTATAATGAGTGCGATCACATAATTCATTGACACTCCGAATGAGTGTGTTCAATGTAATGAATGAAATAACTATTTGTGTTGGCCAACAGAGGGCGCCACAGATTCATCAATGGTGTGACTAGTGGGAAGGTGTTCGAAAACCGAAAACATGCACTTTTCTTACAAAAATGTCTCCGGGTACACGAAACGTACAAGATCGTGTGGGGTGTCATTGGAAAGGTAATTTCACGTTCTTTCGGGCCAAATAGAGTCTTGCTGGGTTTAACATTCATCCACAGTGAGTTGCGAGCTGTTCAAAATAGTGGTAAAAACTTGTGTATTTCGGCTAGCTTCAAACCATTCCACTTCATCAGGAAAGCGACGGAAACATTAGAAAACTGTTTTGCTGCTGGTCCCAGCTTTCCAATAACACCAAACTTGTATGGGTAGTATACCGATGGATCTGCTTTTGAAATGTACATTTGAGACCGAATTCCTCTCCTAGAATAACTCCGTACGCTGAAGAGATATGATTCAACAAAAATTTTTCGCGGCACTGAGTGTACATAATGATTCGCTTCGAAAACGTGGATTAAACTTCAGTGAATCAATCAAGTCTGCTGAAAATGAATGGCGCTTGTGAATCACAGCATGCTAAGCATATTGTATACCAGACCAATGATCCCACATCTATGACCGAAGGCGCAAAGGATGGCGCTGGGCTGTTGGACAGCTATCTCTGAGTAAACTATGAGTTGTAACGCTGGACAAACAGACATGTTACTAAGACCGGTAACATATATGAAACTGGATCAAAATACAAATGTTTGGTATAAGTGACATATTGGTAAGTTAAATAGAAAGAATGAACCGTGTTTTGAAAATATCAAAAGAAACACTTAGTTGATTGTCCAATCATTTGGTCGAGCGACGGTGATTATTGTTAGTTTTAAGTTCAATAGTAATTTGCACAATAAAGGGTAGAAATATAAAAATTCCACTTTGTACGAGAATCACTGCCCGCGCCGAAGCAAAGAACTTTCGAAGTTACGGTCGTTTCTGTTTTGGACGATTGATTTTAGGCAATTTCGCGAGACACACAAATAACTAAAGATACGGTCGAGTGTTCTGCAACATCTATTCTGTTTGCCATGTATATGAGTGGGTTTGTTGCTCAGCATTGGTACAAAAATGACATTGATCACAAAAATTTACAAAAAAATTAAAATAAAATAAGATGAAAAATAAAAAAAAAAAAAATAAAAAAATCACAGCACGTTAAAAACTTCTTTAAGCCTTAACTCATGTTTGAATGAGGTAGCTCCTGTTGTAACGTGTATAGTAAATCTAGCAATCTTCTAAAAACAGGGAAATTGCTTCGGATTTGCTTAAAAGCAAATTTCTGACTGCCACAGTTCTAGAGATCATTCTTCCCAATTCTAGAAGTAGTTACATCCCAGGATTGGGCCAGTTTTTTCCGAAACCCTGTAACACGTGTTACCTAAAATTTTGTTCTCTACATCTTTGCCTTCTAAGCAATTTTCTTACTGCCATAGTTCTACAGATATGAGTCATCTCTACCAATTCTAGAAGTCGTCATATCATTTCCTAAGACTCTTAAACACGTGTTCTCCAAAATTTTATTCTCTACAACTTTACATTTGACAGTAAATATCCATATTGCACAGTTGAGCAAATATAGACGAAAACTATTTGCTTCTGTATATGGCTGAGAAACTCGATTTCGTACATTCCATTTATCCCAGCGGCCAAGACCTAAAAATTTTTTTTCACAGTTCTGCGTAGGGAATGCAGAACAGGACCGGTTCCGAGAAACCGGTTCTCAAACCGAAGAACCGGTTCCAGAACTGATTCCAAGTTTCTAGTAAATCTCAAAAATCTTTCATTTTTTCAATTCATTCGCCTTGATTAATGTATTTAAGGTGGATTCGCTCTTCAAATTTTTTTTGCATGAAAAGCCAACACACCAAAAATTCAAATTTTTACCGCTCTATTTTGACAACATACCTCAAGTTAAGTTTAAACTGGCCCAAAAATCCTCTCTGTAAACGCTGCAAAAACCTTATGGTCGAATAATAAGAGAAAGAGAAAATGAATGTTTGACGTTTGCTTAATGTCAACGGTATTTTGAAGACTGGGTTAACAAAATATAACAAAAATATCAGCTTTTCACTGCTGGACAAATCCATTTTTCGAAATCTAAATAAATGACTAATTAATTGGTGCCAAATGTCATACCCTCACGAAGAAAAAGATCAGTTGCTGTTGGCGACCGGAGGATACGACCATACAATAAAAATATGGCTAGCAGACTCTGGGAAATGCGTGAGAACAATTTCACATTCGGATTCAGTAAGTTTATGATGACAGTTTGAACAGACAATTGATTCGGTTCTTGTTCAGCAAATTAATGCCTTGGACATAACGAGCGATAAGAAAATTCTTGCATCGTGCGGCTACCAACACATTCGACTGTATGATTTGACAACAAACATGCCGCTAGTAAATTTCGAACGAGTGTCGAAAAATGTGAATCGTGTAGGATTTCAGGAAGATGGCAAGTGGATGTATACGGGTGGCGAAGATTGTCGGGTACGCTTATGGGAAATGAATTCTCAAAACTGTAAACGAGTTTTTGATTGCCAAACACCGGTCAATGCTGTGTGTCTCCATCCAAATGAAGTTGAAATGGCAATTGGTTCACAGAATGGCTGCATTTATTTGTGGGACATCAATTCAGACTTACATGAACAATTATTTCCGGAAAACGATGCCTCTATTCAAGACATCGCTATCAGTCCTGACGGAATGTATTTAGCGTCGGTGAACAACAAGGGAAATTGTTACATTTGGAGCCTTTCATCGACAAAAGATGGCCGACTTAGTAATTTACAACCGAAGTTGAAAATCGAGGCGCACAAACGGTACGCCCTACGATGCAAATTTAGTCCAGATTCTCAGTAGGTTTATTTTCATACATCTTTGTTACTTGTATGTGTATATTTGTTAATTACTTGTTGTTGACTTCTTCAAAGATATTTGGTGACGACGTCTGGAGATTCAACCGCAAAGGTTTGGGGAACTTCTGATTTCAAGTTGGTGTGTGAGCTGAGAGATGTAGATAATACAAAACACTGGATTTGGGACACTGCCTTTAGTGCTGATTCAAAATATCTGTTCACAGGTATAAATAAGTGCTCAATTTGTGGTGGCGAATTGCGATTTACAAAAATTCGATTTGAAGTTAAGCGCCGGTTAAAATGAGTAAATATTTTAGCTTACCTCGCTCTGAGAAAAGCCCTAAACTCCCGATTTGTTTCATTCGTCAGCCCTAAATGAGCCACAAATCATAGGTTACATCCTACGATCTGTTTTTCAAACTCTTTCTTATCTTCAACTATTCAAGGTTAGCGTTCTATGGCAGCGCTAAACTCGAGGTCGGTGTCATTCGTCAGCCCTAAATGTTAGCCTTAGAAATACCCAGCCCTAAATCGTAGCGGTGCCAGCGGCATGTATCGGTCATATCTCGGGTCACAAAGATTCGTTTTTCGGTTAGTGGTGAGTGGTTAGAACGAGGGGCAGATAAACGTAAATTTAGGTGAAAAAGGATTTTTCGACCCGTACGAAGTACGAAGGTCCTATACGTTTACTACAAACAATTTTAATGTAACATGGGGTAGATCGATGTGTCAGTTGGGGGGATACATTTATTATCGTCTAAATATGACGAATGAAAATAATTTTCGTCCGTCCGTCTCCACTTTTTTGTCCAAACGGCTCAACCGATCACTCTAAACTTGTTTCCCCTGAAAGATATGTGCCTCCCATGATTCAAGTTCGAACATGAGCAAAGTCGATCAAGTGGTTCCGGAGATATGGTCGAGAAAGTGACCAAAAACATGATTTTTCGAGGGTCGGTGAAGCTTTTTCGCAATTTCGGAAATTGCTCATGTTGGCGTCAAATGAAAGGATTTAATGTCAGAAAATTGAAAAAAAAAATTTTGTGGAAATAGGGTCAGGGGTCCGGCCACCGGGACCAGTGGATTTTCTTGGCCATATACGAAATATGGAGATTCGCTGTTAAAGGCAAAGTTGTAGAGAATGAAATTTTAGAGAACACTTGTCTAAGGGTTTTGGGTAAAAATGCCCCAATCCTGGGATATGACCACTTTTAGAATTGGGAGGGATGACTCATATCCCTAGAACTATAAGAGGTAGAAGGTTGCTTCCAAAGGCAAAGTTGTATAGAACAAAATTTTAGAGAACAAGTGTTTCAGGGTTTTAGGGGAAAATGGCCCAATCCTTGGATATAACCATTTCTAGATTTGAATGGTCTGTGATAGGGCCTTTGACATTACCTTGGGTAATTTCTATGGATCTCTTATAGTTATAAAGAACATAAAACGTTGGATTGTTTGCTTATTACTGTATTAAGATGCCTTCGAGTCTTTTTGCAAGATTTATTCTATTTACCACATCTATTCTGTTTGTCACATCTATTCTGATACGTACGGGTCTTTGGTTATGTTCTTTGATTTTATTTGATTTATCAAAATTTGAAATTTTAATGATTTTCTCGATTGCCAAAACGTTTTCTTGTTTGTCAAAAAGGTTTTCTTGAATTTTGAATTTTTCATTAATTTAAATTGATTTTCGAAGATTTTTTTTGGTTTGATTTCCCCGGATTTCCCAAATCATCTTCTTTCGAGTGCAAAGGGATTTCCCACGTTTATAAACCCCTCGGGTTAGAAAATATCTTAGGACTATTTTGAATGTTTTAAAGAAGAATGTCATAATTGACAGGAAAATTCTCCTCTGATGTCGAAAATTTTATTGCACAGTGACTACGAGACAAAATTCGATGTCAAAACTTTCCATGCAACTTGATATGCTCATGGACGTTCTGGACTAATTACGAACGTATCTATCTGCCTCGGATGGTTGTAGGAAGACCGTATAGCATTTGATGAACGTGATAAGCTCTTGAGTTAACTTCGGAGACAAGTCTCTCAGTGTTAGAGTAAGAAATGTTCAGTAGTGAGTTGTAGGGAAGGCAATATCGTATCGTCATTACAATACCGGTATTCGATATTCGAAATCTCAATACCTGTATTTTCGATATTGAGAAGACTATATGAAATCACATATTACTTAATGAAAAAGTTGATATCTAGGAAGAAAATTTAAGCCAAATTCAACAAGTTATTGTAATTTCGTTGGAAATATTAAATAAGTTCTTATTTAATTTAAATAAAAGCTTTCGAATCTTACATGCACATTAGTCATGACGTTAGCGAACGTCAATCTGATCTTTGTAATCTGCTCTCAAAAGGATAAATGTTGCAGCGCTTCATAATTCATTTCAAAACGGATTTTGCTATTAAGGTATCCGCAAGCAGAAAATTTCCATTCTGATTCTATGCTAGCTGGCCTGACTTTCATAGCTAGCAGATATGCGTTAAAGCTATTGAAATACGAAGAATGTAGATGGTTGATTGGCTGTTTTTTTCTCAAGCTGTGATCGAATACATTGCAATTTACACCTCATTTACAATTAAACAATTATTCTATGATTATCCTAATTGCAAGCCGTCAACCAAGCTGGACACTGGAGCCATCCCTTTTTCCCTTACGGTCTCATTCATCGGGTGGTTCCAGCCATTTGCTGTCTGTGATAAATGACAAAACGTTAGTCGGGGGAACTTTCCGCAATTCCTCCATTGTCAGGTAAGTCACCTAGGACTTCGTCCTCAGTCGTGACAGGGCTAGGCATTGGCACAAAAAGTTCTTCGCTGTTTCCGGTACGTCTCCTCACCCTCTACAGTTCGGGTCGCTGCTAAGTAATTTTTGTTCGAATGGTATCTCAAGTAGTTGTGTCCCGTCAGCACTCCCAACAACACACTCTGCCGTGTTTTTTCTAGGCTCAAGAGATGTTTCGTAGTCTGCGAATTTCATCCAGATAAAAACTCTTTTGCCTGTCTACAAACATCCAGTTGCTCCCAGGATCTTTGGCGCTTGTCTTCGGTCCTATCCCTGAAGAGTTTCGGTATCAAACCAGCGAGAACGCCAAGTGCTGGTTCTCGTCCCATGAACTCATTCTCGCTCGCTTTCCTTGCTAGCTCATCAGCCCTTTTTTAAAAGAACTTAAGATAAGGTCAGACTATTTTTCTTTGATTCGACTTTCCAAGGCTGCTAACAATTTCTTTAAGGCACTTTGATGCAATTGATCGAAAGCGAAAATGTGAATAAAACAGTGACTAAAATGACATCTCATCTTAATAACGCTTCAACTGCAATGATGATTTAGGCCATACTGTTAGTTTCAATCTTAAATTTTGCATTTGAAATTGACTTTTGACTTTTCGATATTAATACCGGTATTTTTTGGTCAAAACCGGTATTCGATATTGGGATTTTCCGATATTAATACCGGCATTAATACCGATATTGCATTCCCTAGATCAGATTCAGATCGATCTGAAAATTTTCAGATCAGATTTTATCTGAAAATTTTCAGATTTTATCTGAAAATTTTCCGATAGCATCTGAAATTTTTCAGATTGATCTGATCAACCAAAAAGTGTATTGCTTCGATACGACCGTATTTGTTGATAAATCAAGTAAAATCTACATATAGACTTTTTAAACAAGGGACGAATAACAAGGACAAATGCTGATTTCGGCATGCGTATCACGCCTCATCAGTTCACCTATACCTAGCTAGGCATAGGTGTATTGTTGAGGCGTGATACGCCGAAATTAGCATTTGCCTTTGTTATTCGTCAATTGTTTAAAAAGTCTATATGTAGATTTTAGTTGATTTATCAACAAATATGGTCGTATCGAAGCAATACAAAAGATTTAGTAATAATAAAGATATTGTTTCAAAAAATTCCGCCACACCACACAAAAACATAATTACGATTTTATTAGTCGAGTCAAATATTTTGAATATCAACTTGATGCAATATTCAATTTAAGTTTGTCAATCTGGTATACATGATGACCAACATGCAGTCTTGGGGCTTAAATAACTATTTAATTTAACTGACAAATTGCCATTTTCCTTAGCATGAAACTGGAAACAGTTCACCGTCAATATTTCAGTGTGTAGTGACAATAAACAAAGCTTTCAATAGCTGCAACGCTATTCCTCATTTCCTAGTACCAAAACATAAATAAATACCTAACATACGTTTGTGTTAAAAAATTTCTATTTTTCTTTTTTTTAGCGTCATCTATAGGAAAAGCATCGCTATGGAAAATCGAGGATAAAAAAGTGGAACGAGAATATTATGGCCACCAAAAAGCTGTAACTGCTTTAGCTTTCAGAGAATAAATTGAAGCATTTTTTTAACTTTTTTTTTTCGTAATTTCTAAAACGTGATTCCCTTTTTTAGTTTATTTTACGGAATTGCTATTCGCACATTCTGCGAATGTTATTCTTAGCGAGAATTAGTGGTTGCTAAAATTCTATAGTTTTCAGATAAAAAATAATGTAAAATTTTTCTTAATAATAATCGAGGAAAAAATGTAAGTTCTTCTATTGATCATTTCTATTAGTTTCAATCAAAACGATAATTTCATATTTAAGGGGTCGTACACCACGCTAGAGTGAAAGGTTTCCCTGATACTTGCGTGAGAAAGTGTGACGAAGGGTATGAAGGTCTACAGCAATGTTAAGTCACACTATGCTTATGATTGTTTTCTAATAAATTAAAAGGGAATGCAAGTGTCAGGGAATATTGAGATGCCGATCTCTGATGATAAAAATTTCCAATTCTCCATTTCACTCTCCGAAGCAACAGATTGAAAGTTCTCACATTGGAGGTAGGGTTGATAAAGTCTCACAGATAATCAGGTTGCTTTGTCAGATAACTAAATAGGTCGCACTCGACTACGGCGTTAATGTCGTCAGAGGTCGACTCATAGCGGCCCAGCCCACACACGAACCTCACAAAAGCCTTGAATGCCCTCAGAAGAACATCTTTGGTAGAAATCTGCATACTACCTAACACAGACGAGCAATAGCTAAAGTGCGGAAGAAGGAGAGATTTCACCAGCAACAGTCTTGTGGATCGCGGACGGTAGCCCGAGTGCGGCGACAAGCAGCGCAGACTCCGAACACTTTAGTTGCCACATACAGAGCATGAGAACGAAATTTAACCGACTGTCTAATATCACTCCGAGATCCTTGACCGAGTTATCATATTCGATAGTGACACCATTAAGCTTCAATTTCAGAAAATCCCCCGGCCAATTTTTGCCCGAAAATCGTACGGCCGTCTTTCCCGCAGGGATCGCACCAAGATCAGCTGATAACTTCGCTATGTCTTCACGAATAAAGTCCCTACGAATACCCGAGTACAACTGGACGTCGTCCGCGAAGAGATGAACTCACGATTGACTAATCACACGCGACAAATCGTTAATAAATAAATAAAATAGGAACAGCTCAAGGACTGAGCCTTGGTGAAGACCGATAGTCACGTCGCACAGCTTCAAGACCACTTTCTGCTTCCTTCCCGCCAAGAAACTCTTCAAGGAAATCATTCAACTGGATTTTCATCAGTTCCTCCAAAGCCTTCGATATCGCCGGCAGCATGCTAATCAACTTGTAGTCATTAATTGTTCGATTCCTAGTATTCTTATGGCGCGGGATCACCTTAACCAGCTTCCAGTGGCTCGGAAAGCGGGACTTAGTGAGAATGACGGTAAAGATCCCCGTTATAGCGGGAAGAACAGCTGGAAGTATCAACTTGACAAACGAGATTGGAATACCATCTAACCCCTCTGCATTCGATCTGACGGAAAAAATCGATTTACATACTTCATCCTTAGTAACCGCTCTGAACGAAAATTCTCTCACCGATGGACTACGCGCTGTCCGACTGCTCGGCAATTGAGGTGATCCACTCGTATTAATGAATGCAGGAAAGACCGAATAGATTCTCCGAGCGAAGTGGTTATTAAATTCGTCAGCCGTGAATGGCAAAGCCGCATCATCAGAACTCGAAGAGGAGGTAAACCCTAATCCACGAAGACAGTTCCACAGCTTCATTGTCGGCTTATTGGAAGCAAACTTACGCGCATAATAACGATGCTTGGCCAACCAGGCCAACAGCTCTATTTCTAAGTATCCTGAATCTGGCGAAGTTCTCGTTTGTGCGTCGATGCTTCCATTTAGCATAAGCAAGGTTCCTATCCACCATTGCCTTGCTGACTTCTGAGTCGAACCACGGAGCAGAGATCTCCTTTGGACGAACCAATTTCAAAGGAAAATGCAACTCTAGGAGACGTGATATCTCTACATTAGGGTGGTTCAAGAAAAAAAAGTTTTTCGAAAACTCAATGTGCGCTGAAGTTTGTATGTAATTTTTTTTTCCAGTACAAATTGCGCGACCTCTAAACTTAATTTTTTGGTCTTATGATGTTCTAGACTTTTGCTCAGGATGCGAAAAGGAAGCGAGAAATCGAGGCGCACATTGAGTTTTTGAAAAACTTTTTATTCTTGAACCACCCTACTCTACATAAAAACACTCCACCGAGTCCTCAACATCTACCTTACACACAAGTCTAGTCCACTCGATCGAGAGAGAATCTTCCATCAGCCTCACCCTGTCGACACCATGCACGTCGCGCAACCAGATCTGCCTGTCACTCAAAACCGACATATGACAGCGATACGACATGAAGATCAAATCATGTTTCGAAATCCCACTGAGACTAATTTGGGAGAATCTGGAGACTTTATCGATTCTGTCTACAAGAAAGAGGTCTAAACACGTAGATGTTGTCGATGAAAAATGAGTAGGCTCTATCGATACAAAATCGAGAGACAAGGCTCTCACCACACCAATGAACTTCCTAGTTCTCGAAGATTTAGTAATCAAGTCCTCATTAAACTTTACCGCCACTATGATGAGTAATGAGGGGTGAGGCTCTGCATAATATCGTCGAAAACTTCAACATCATCCACATCGGGAGGCTTATACATGACAACGAACAATATCTTATGTGAAGCGACGCATAGTTCTACGAACATATACTCGAGCATGCCAATTCGACTGACGGACTTTGAAATTACTCTAGATGCAATCGCTTTTTGACATAAAGCGCAACCCCACCGTAACGTCTCAATTCCCTATCATTACGATGCAATGTGAACCCACTAAGCTCGACTGACTTGTCGGAGGTGTAAGATTTGAAATGAGTCTCCACGATCGCTATACAGTGCACATTAACTCCCTTTGACGTGACTAACATTCAAAAATGACATACACTTCGGAAAAGCCGATTTTAGTACAATATTCTGTGTCACGATCGGCACGTCATTGGTAGCCTTACAATTCGTATTCTTCACGATAATCGAATTATTGCGTAAGAGTTACTTAAGTTTGTGTAAAAGAAAACCCACTGAAAAATTAGCGGCGCGTGGTGGTACTTACTTGGTGGCTCCAGGCTCCTGACACGAATTGTACAATAATGTGTTCAAGGTCAATAAGGGAGTCAGTTGAACTGTAGAAGCTTTGAGCAATGAAACAAATTATAATTTAATCAAGTTACGAACACTTTTGGATTTTAGTTTTAGGTAAATCGTTATTTTTGAAATCTAAAAGTTATTCCAGGTTGTTGCCTGAGTCCTTAAGAAAAATTTGAGTGGTCACTCAACAGTAGGACGTTCATCGATTGGGTGAAAAGGGGTCATATATGACCCGAACGAGACGAAACTCTTCAGAGCGATGGCGGGGGGTCCAAATTTGAATTGCTAAATTTTTCAAAGATATTTTCGGAATCGTGGGGACCCCTAGACCTTATTTCTTGCAGGGGAGATGAAAAAAAATAAAAGGTCAAAAACGCTCCACCCTGTGAATGGGAAGAAGGTCTAAATCACATTCATACACAAAAATGAAGGAAATTATCGTTATACGCAAAGAAACTTAGCCCGATTAGGACATCCTAAAATACAATGTGGAGTTTTTCACGTATGGCCTATGGGCAGCTAGAACGGCGCTGATCACACCTTAGATATTTGTGAAGAAGGAGCACAAAAAATGGTCAGACTAACAAAAGTCTGTAATATTCGCAAATACATTTGAAAAGCGTTAAATATCTGCGATTAGTAAAAACTACATTCAATATTGTAATAAGTGATTTATTCTCTTTTTCGTTCAATGCGCTGATTGAAATCAATCAATTTAATATAAAAACTTTAATATAAACTAATTCGTCATTAGAGCTGAATTATTAAGACTAGATAAATAGTAAAAACTTTTTACAATATTGTACAAAATCTTACATAAAATCTAAAGTATACGATTTTGTTGACATTACGTCTGAGCAGCATACAAATTTATTAAAAATTCCTCGGATTATCTACAGAGAGTTACATTTCGATTTAAATACTTTTTAGATAATTTCATATTATGTTTGATATGTCAGAGTTTTAAATGTCATATTACATAAGATGTATGCACAAGAAAGAGACGCAACGTGCACGTACAATGTAAAAGAAAAATGTGATTTGTGACATTTAAAACTAACAAACCCAAGACTGTTTAAATCGAAATGTACCTCTCTGTAAAAAGGGAGCTCACATCTTAAATAAAATCTAAAGTAAAAGATATGCGTAGTATAAAAATAATATAATACACAGGGCAGCTCTTTATTAACATTTTTTGAATCAACATTTACAACAAATGGAAGACAAAAATGAAAGAAAAATTGGGAAATCGTTAATTTTTTATTTGTATTGCTTTGATTATTATTAATTTGTAACAAAGCAATGTTTCCAAACGTTTTGTGCTGTATTTTCAAAAAAGTTTTTTCGGCACACAAAATGACTGAAAGATGAATTCTGTTTGCAGGAACTGCCGATTGTGTGAAAAAAGGAAAATGCATATGTCGGAATTTCTACTTTATAAACTTATGTACACGATGGAAAAGATTCCAGTTTGCATCGAAAAAAATGGTAACGCAAGCAAATTTATAAAGTTTACAAAGTACAATCAACCAAATCATGAAGATATACGATTTTATTCAGAACGAAAATCCACGAAATCGCATACCTTTTAATTTTGGATAGATGCCATCCATAAGGAGAGTTCGTCGAAAAAAAGACGATAGAGGACGTACGAGTAAATTATACGTAAATTGGACGTACACTATTTTTGCTTTGGGAAATGTTTTGAGAATTTTAATAAACTTGAGAGGTAGTCATGCAACTACTGATGATATGGGAACAGGCTAAATCACTGTATTTTCGTGCCAGGACGATATTATCACGCCAACGGGCGATATTATTATTATTATAACGGGCGATATTATCATTCCAAAAATGATATTATCATACCAGCGGGCGATAATATCATTCCAGAAAAGATAAAATCATACCACCCGGGCGACAAAAAACTTATTTCGGAGAAATTTTTTTCAGAGAAGAATTTTGTCAGAAGAAATTTTTTTTCGTAAAAAATTTTTCTTTTGGTCATGCTACTTGCTACATAGCCAAGTACGGGAAGGCAGGCTGATGTCAAAAAATGATATATGGGCAATTTGAGCCTAGTAGTCAGTACTTTACGGCGCAATACTTTTCAATTTGACACCAGGCTGACCTCTATGTGCCCTTGAACCTTGCCGCTGCCATCTACATTAAAACGAACATATCTCAAGAAGGCATCCTGGTGTCAAGATGAAACTTGGTGTGTTTTAAAGCATTCGTCAATGCCATCACAGGGGTATGACACTTCCATTTAAATCTTATTGAAACCATAACCTCATTTTTTTCAAATTTCACAACCCGTTTAACATTTGTTTGTCAAATAAATGTTTGCAGTGATAGTGATGTTTGTCAATCAAATTTTGAAAAGCGCCATTCTGTCATTTTGTTTGAAACATGACAGTGTTACAGTGACAACATTTGTTAAGAAAATTGTGCCTAGGACACTTTCAACTCAATTAGTTTAATGTCAAAATGGCAAAATTTTCATGTTAGTTTCATGAAAAGAAAAAAATATTATCTGATGAAAATCCATTTTTTTTTGAAAGTGTACCTGGTCTTTCACTTTCATTGCCTTGTAGATCATACGGGACTAAAAAGTATAAATAAATAAGAGAATATTGTATACACTAAAGCTATTCACTTAAATATAAATGAAAAGTTGATATTTGTGGACATTGTACATTACTTTAAACAAAAGCGATTAACTCAAAAAGAAAAGAATTCTGAAATTGTTGGGATTTGATTGAGGTATATTTCACTTGTACAAATTCATTTTTTTGTTCACAAATATTTATACTTACAATAACTATTTTATTTGTATAACAAAATGAAAAACTTTTTGTGAAGACGGATTTTTTATTTTACACAGACATGAAATTGAAGTTCTTTAATATCTTATCTGTCAATATTGATCTTCATCTCTCGTAAATACTTTTCAGCTTTAATATCACAAAGACGTTTGCGCGAAGCCAAAAATATGGTCAGTACAAATAAGAACACAATCAATGCAGCCACACTACCCAATATGCATTGCTTCAAGTACGGATACTTAAGTTTCCACGAATTATTTGGAATAGTAAAGTAGACAGAAAATTGTCTAGGATGATATTTGTTTTCATCTGACGTCAACTCTGTTGATTGATCATTTGATGCGGATACACCGGATGATGATTTTGGTACATGGATATTTGTGGGTCGGTCGGCTTGTGGCTTCATTTCGATGGCGTTGCTGGTATCTACGATGATTTTTAAGGATTTCATCAGTTCACCAGTCACCTGAAATCAATAACATAACAAATTATTAGAAAAGTTTCGGTGTGACTCCCTGGTTCATATCTAGCCAGAAACAGTAGTGCTTAGGGCTCAAGTGGGTCATGTTGGTCCTAAGTTCGGCCATAACCAGAAAAAAAATTTTTTTTTGCTATGTTGCCTCGCACCCCCCTCCCCCAAGGACGTCCGAATTTGGCGAAAAATGCACGAAATTCCTCGAAAGTCTGCTAGGGCCCAACGTGTCTTTGGTACATAACTTGAGTAAATCTTTTCCGATTCTCAACTTTTTTTTTGTTCTGATCTGAGCATGGCCGACAGTTTGTGGAAGCTGGCTAGCTAGCACTAGAAACGAGTCTCTGCTAGGGTTGTTTGTACATAACTCCAGCAAATCTTTTCTGATTTTCACAAACTTTTTTTGTTCAAAAGGCTTATGGAAGAAATTATTTTTAATTTGAGCTTTTGGACTCAGCCAGGGCCCAAAAACTGAATCTCTACTAGGGCCCAACATGTTTTTTCTGCATAAATCGGGTAAATCTTTTCTTTAAAAAAAATTTTCTGAAAAATAATCAAAAAGTTGATTACGGGATTGAGTTTGGGCAAAATCGGTCAAGAACTTTCGAAGTTATGGTCGAAAAAGTGGTCAAAAACCTGGTTTTTTGAAGGTTTGTGGAACTTTTGTGGACATCGGTTTGTAAATATTTTCATTCAAAAAATTCATTTTTATTTTCTAAAAAAATTCATTCAACTCATTTGATTCATTAATTCAATTTTTTTTCTCATGATTCTGTTGCAAGAGAATCATTCCTGTATCAAACTCCGGAGAGAAAACATCAAAATAAATAAATTTGTTATTTAGTTTTAAAAACGACGCGTTTTCTCATTTATCCCAAACAGTCCGTCCCAATGGTGACCCCGACGTGACCTGAACACGGAATCTTTACTTACAGTTTACACGGAAAGTCAATCTTCTCAGTCATCGATCGAAAGCACGCGTTCTACCAGATCCCGGTGCATCCAAATGACATAGAAAACTGCAATAACAACACCGTTCGGATTGTATGAATTTTGCTACATGCTATTTGGTTTAAAGAATGCGTCACAGACATTTCAACGCTTTATGAATCACGTAATGGAAGGTCTAGATTTCGTGTTCGTTTTTGTGGATGACATTTCCATCGCATCGGAAACGGAGGAGGAGCATGAAATCCAATTGAGGGAAGTGTTTGACAGACTACGTAAATTTGGTCTGACAATTGTTCCCGAAAAATGCCAATTGGGTTTAGAACAAGTAACATTTCTGGGACACCTAGTATCTGCTCAAGGAATAAAACCTCTGCCACAAAAAGTTAGTGCAATAAGAGACTATTCCTTACCGACAATGATAAAAGACTTAAAGCGTTTTTTGGCAATCATAAACTTTTATCGAAGATTCATTCCAAAAGCAGTAGAGAATAAGCGAATACTGCAAGATTTGTCTCCTGGTAACAAGAAAAAAGACACCAGAGTTATAGACTGTACGGAAGAAGGGAAGAATGCATTCCAAAAATGCAAGGACGAGTTGGTAAACTGCACAATGCTCGCTCATCCAACTCGCGACGCCAAATTATTACAACTCAGAGTAGACGCATTCGATTTTGCCGTGGGTGGCGCTTTGGAACAAATAGTAGAGAACGAAGTGCAACCACTGGCATTTTTTTCAAACAAATTAACTTCCACCGAGCAAAAATATGGAACCTACGAACGAGAATTACTAACGATGTACAAATCCGTGAAACATTTTCGAGATTTGTTAGAAGGACGGAATTTCTACATAAAGACTGATCAAGAACCGCTACAGCATGCATACAAACAAAAACCAGAAAAAGCTACTCCGAGGCAGTTAAGGCACCTAATCTTCATCAGTCAGTACACAACAGATATTCGCTGGATTGATTTATCCCAAACAGTCCGCCCCACTTTTTCAGTTATATCTCTGCGAAATTAGAACGGAAATCGCTATGGAAGGTTTTAAATAAAAGATATGGACATCAGAAAATCACGAAAATTAAATTATAGAAAATCTGTTAAGTAGTAGTGTGGGCCAAACTCACGTCACGCGACCTTACGCGATATTTGGTCGTTTTTCGTGAATATTTCTTTAATGATGAGGTTTTTGTGCTGTGTTTTAGAGCAAAAAGGGGCGAACTTTTTTGTATGGAAGTATGGGTAAGAGGCCTCTCCGTAGTGCTCTAGGTTTTTGTGTGAAAAATTCGTTTTTAATTTTTTCTTCAAACTTTTTTTTGGAAATTTCTTTTTAAATCTTAGGCTTTTTAAGGGATTTGGAGAGGTTTTTGGCCCCGTTGCTTCGGACGGGTTTTTCAATATTGCCCTTTCGGCAATCTCCAATCCAATTTAATGTGGATGTAAGTTCATACATTTAAGAGTAACATCTTTTCTGTTTGCCACATCTATTGGTATATGTTTTAAGGTGCAAATCCAGCCTTAGAGTTGGCTTTTTCAACGAAAACTTTACTCTTTTCCCTTACCTCCTCTCGAGCTTGGTTATATTCTCTGAATTTAGTGACATGGAAGAAATAGATTTCCATAATATCAAAAAGTTACAGCACGTAGGTCATTTATACGAGATTGGTGAAAATAACTACTTGTGTTAGACTTTGATTTTTAGGTAAATATTCATTGAGAGCTGCATCTTATTTAATTCAAAATAATTTAGCTTAAACAATTTTTATAAGTTTTTCGTGCAAAATATAAACCGCCGCGCATGTTCTAACGATTGTGTATACAACATCTCAATAACATCCACCCGTTCTTCAATAACGATGTTGTTATGCAATAGTAAATGTAAAAGATGGTTTTAAACAGAGGAATCGTGTAACAAAAATGCTTGGAGTTGATGCAAAAAAAAACTATGTAAATTTACATTTTATAAAATACGATTACACTTGGAGAATTTTAATTAGGTGCGTCGCATTTACAGCAGCTGTTTCGTCTTTATTTTTGCTAGCAGCTGACATGCAATGCACATTATTCAATGTGGCGTAGGTGGTACTTACTTTATTTGCACACGTGACTTCGACACAATATTTTGTGTCTGGCCAGAGAGATAATTCAACGCTTGATGTATCAGTCACTAGATTGCCCATTAATCCGCCTCCGTAAACTTCCCATGTAACTAAGCAGTTGACGAGCATACTAGACGGTTCCCAGGCTACATGAGTTGCAACAAGAAATTCTTGTTTTACCATTGTAGCAATTCGTAATGGCCAAGGTTTCGGATATCCGATGCTTTTGGTACATGAATTCCAACACTGCAAAACGAAAGTTAAAACAAATTTGTATGAAATGGTTAAGTCAAAGTTTAAAAGTCGTTTACAAAAAGTATCCATCAGCCACAGGCCACTGACAGATGAATGTTTAGATAAACCGAAGCAATGTTATATAATTCAGCGATAGTCCGCACCCAACCACCAACATGCAACATACTTCATTCAAATAACTTTGGATTACATTTTTTGTCCCTTAAATACAAAAATCCTTTGAAAATATTTCGTTTGTTGAAATCATGTCATTTTTTCTCTTTGTATATGGCATAACATAAGAGAAATATTCCTCCGCAGTATAACATTTTAACTTTGTGTCTTCTGCTGATTCGTTTTTTTTTTAAATTGAGAACAAAATAATTTCCTCGGTATGCATTTTTAGAGTAATTACTATCGAGGAATTCGTTTTTTTTTTTAAATGGGAGCAATGCATGGAAATAAAAAGTTATTTTAGAAACTGTCATTTTATTGTAATGTATTCCACATTTCCAGTTGACAATTTTTTTCAACTTTTGTAAGTGATTACATTTTTTTGGTCGTCTTCTCTGTTTTATATTTTAATCAAGAAAATATAGCCGCTCAGATGGTCAGGGCGGTTCGGGAAATGATTGATTTTCGGCTGCGTACTTTGAGTGATCTTGCAATTTTATTGTAATTGTTACCAGTTACAAGATAAAGTGTCCATGAAGTGGTGTTAAAGAACATGTATTTGTTATTATTTCCCCGATTTGTCTGGGAAGTAGAATGTTTGGAGGGCGAAGTAACCACGCGACCCACCAAGTTTGTAGAATTTCATCTTATTTTCCAAAACAAATCGAGTTAGGAAATATTCAGGCATTTAGCTGCATCTCTGAAACCAGGTGAAATTCCTAGGCATACTTCTAGACTGGTAATGCAGAGTAGCTTTTGGCAAGACTTGAGGTCCCCAACAGGCTTATGACCTGACCTGAAAAGCCTGAAACCTGAGTTGACCTGAACCTGATTTGGTAAGCTGTGACCTGATCTGATTTGACCTGAACCTGTTTTGGCTTGATCTGAAAAAAACCTGACCTGACCTAATTGACACGACAAAATAAAGTTTTCATATAAATGTCGAGTATTTATGAATTTAATTGCCATTCATATTATTTATGTAATGTCAAATTTTTCTTATCTCCACCTCCATCAACATTGTGTACTGATGTACACAGTCTACACTCAGTAATAGTGTCCACGGGATCGTCGACTGAGAACAAAGTAAGTGTAGGAATGGCGAGTTTTTTCTCAACTTTTATTAATCTAGTAGTGGAGCTACTTTTTTGTGATACCTTAGTTTTTTAACAAATCTTTCGCTAGACTAGGCAGCCTGTGATCCATAACAATGTTACATGGTGGAAAAAGTACGCAACTGTTCACTAGTTTCGAACTCGGCCCCAGGCTGCGTACTTGATAAATTTAATTGACAATGTAAAAGGCAGCCTGATGCCGAAAATCGATCATTGTCATCGTAACGGCAATAATGAACTTAATACATCATACAAATTTCAAGTCGGCACTAGCCTGCGTTCTTAAACTTTTTTTTTATTAATGTAGGTTGCAGCAGCAGCCTGAGGCCTAACTGAAAGTCAAGTGACATAGATAATTTACTCCTACCTACATTAATTTCGGCAAAAACAGATTCGCAACACCAGGCTGCGTACTAAAGTGGTAGACCTGAGAATGTAGATGGCGGTCTGGTGCTGCAAATCTGTTTTTGCCAAAATATAGACAGGGGTGAATTATACATGTCACATAAGTTTCAATTTGGCACCAGGCTGCTGCTGCCATCTACATTCATAATACGAAAGTTTAAGCACGCAGCCTAGTGCCGACTTGAAATTTGTATGACATATAGTATTTATGACAGCCGTTTCGATTATACCGACCCATTTTCGGCACCAGGCTGCCCTCTACATTGTAAATCAAATTTATCAAGTAACGCAGCCTGGTGCCGATTTCAAAACTAGTGAACAGTTGCGTACTTATTCTACCATGCAACATTGTTATAGACACAAATTAATCACAAAAAAGTAGCTCAACTACTAGATTAATGAACGATGAGTGTAAAAAGCTATTTAGATACTTTTCAAAATGACAAATTTTTACAACAAAACTATCGCTATAAAAACATCGTTTTTACAAAGATTGCTCTTAATCGATTTAAAATCTTTATTTGCACATTCTTTGGTCAAACATTCAGAATGATTACCTTTAGAATTTTAGAATCAGGTCAGGTCAGGTCATCGATATATCAGGTCAGGTCAGGTTAAGGTCATTTGAACGAAGAACCTGACCTGACCTGAATTTTTCAGATCAGATGACTTCAGGTTCAGGTCAGGTCAAACCCGACCTATTTCGAGCCTTACTTGGGGATTAGAACCCAAGGTGATTCACTGGCTTTACACAGCAATCATAAGGCCTATTCTTTTTTCATGGCAGCCTGTTCTGGTACCATAAAATAAAACGTAATAAGGTCAAAACAGACCTTGAACATGTTCAAAGAATGATTCTTTTGGGGATTACGGGATTCATGAAATCCACCCCAACAAAAGCCCTAGAGATCCTAATGGAAACTCTTCCTGTAGATCTCTTTGGAGAGCAAGAAGCCGTGGTAACAGCGATCAGGCTCAAAAATGTCAACTGTTGGAAAGACTCCATAAATGGTCACGCAGACATCCTAATTGCCAATGAAAAACACATTCAGATAGATGCATCCCAAAGTATTTTTTAAGAAGAACTTCAAAGTTCTTATGCCAGAATTGGGCTGGCGAATGTCCGCTCAGAGAATCACACCTTAATTTTTACACAGATGGATCAAAAACAAACCACGGATCTGGACTAATTATCCATTCTAAGAACCTCCAGATAAATTTATCCGAACCGTTGGACTCATATACGACCATTATGCAAGCTGAAACATGCGCAATTAAAAAAAACATGTAGAATGTTAATCTCAGAAGGCACTAAAAATAAACAAATCAACAACATAAGAATGCCTTAAGGCACTCAATTGGTACTGTATCACCTCAAAACTCATGATTGAATGCATGAATCTGCTAAATACTCTATCTAGCAACAATAGAGTGAGCCTGTACTGGGCCCCAGCAATGAAATAGCCGATAAGGTGGCATGCTCAGGTAGTAAAACCGAGCTATTACGCCCGCTGCCAACCTTAGGGCTAACATACAATTTACAGAGGAAGACCATAAGAAGCTTCTATAAACAACGGCATCACAAACTCTGGAAGAGACTAAATAGCTGTAAGCGTACAGCTTACAGCCTTATAGCATAAGTCTGTTCTTAAAGAACGGAGCCGAAAATCATTCATTTCCCGCACATCCCAGCAAGGCAATACATATCTTAATTTCCATGTTTCACGATTGTAGTATATAGACGTATAGGAAGTACTCGAATGATTTTTTTTTTGTTTCAAGAATATATACCGTCCGAATTGCAACGTGGGGCTATGTAGGTTTTTGTGTTTGAGATCTTAATCGGCGAAATCTTCGAATTATGTCATAATTACTAGAGATTTGATTTTATATGAGATGATCTTCACGAATACTTCGTGAAGTATGACAGAAAGATAATAATATTCTAAGGCACACTGGCTTCACAAGTTGTGGGGAGTGGAGCAACAACAGGGCCCTAGAGAGTTGTGAAGTAAGCCTCGGTGTGAATATGAAATGACATGCATCCAATCGTAGGATCTGGATTATATAAAAGGCGAGTTGACATAGTCTGAGTATCATTCTATGGCCATGGTTGCTGATATACACATGGTCTTAAGATAAGGTGTACTGATGAGTCGTAAACTTTGTTTTATTTTGAGCTTTTGGACTCAGCCAGAGCCTTAAAACTGAGTCTCTACTTGGGTCAAACGTGTTTTTTCCACATCAATCGGATAAATCTTATCCGATTTTCAAGAACTTTTTTTCCCCGAAAGATAATCAAAAAATTTATTACGGAATTGAATTTAGGCAAAATCGGTCAAAAACTTTCTAAGTTACGGTCGAAAAAGTGTCCAAAAACGTGGTTTTTTAAGGTTGGTGGAACTTTTTCACTTATATCTCTGCAAAATTAGAACGGAAATCAATCAATCAATCAATGAAAGATGTGGAGATCAGAAAATAACGGAAATCTGTTTGGTGGTTCGGGCTCTAGTGTTCTTAAGTGTTGTTAAGACCATTCCATTCTTGTCCGTAAAAGCCAAAAGTTGTTGACTGTAGAACGGTACTCTGCCTGACCTGCTCGAGTATAGATGTTAAGAGTTTCCAGTCGAGTCGTGTTTTTGCTATCCAGTGATATTCATCGTCAAACTTTCTATTTTCTTTTAAGTCCTATTCTCTTTCCCACTGTATCTAATGCACCACTATATACATTCAGTCTAATTTAATTCCACGCATCGGATACGATTTGATGTTTACTGATCATTCGTCAGTTCTCTACTGTTCAACGTATTGCCGTTTAATGTCTTCATTCTGCAATTCTATGTCACACCTCTTGTATACCGGTTGTGTTGAATCGCTATTTGAGATATCACTTCACGGATTCCGTTGTCGTTTGCGCTTTCATGAAATCTGCTTTACCAACCGTTGGCAGATAGAAAATGTCACGACGTATCCTGGCATCAAAATCTCCAAGACAATTTTTATAGGGAGAAAGCTATTTACATCAAAACTTGTAACCTATACTTATAACTAAGTTAACCTAAAAAAAGGTTATGCTTAAACGACGTAGAATTCAAAAGTAGACCGTTTGAACATAACTTTTTTTCTATGTTAACTTTTATTTAGAAATATAACTTTTAAGCTTTGCTCTAAGTGGTTTTGTCATATACATACACCAGTTTCTCAAAAAAGCTCCTTCGATTCATTTTAATTTTTCTCCGTGAGCACGTAAATGTTGATAAGAATGATGTTGAGAAACTTACACCGTATTCGTTTCTATTCACTGCGTTTCTAGCTCTGTCTAGCTCTGGTAAATATTCTTCGACTACAGTCCACAACCTCGATTGAGTTACCGTTTGCCATAACATTGATATTACGTCATCGTAATTAACTAAGATGCATCTAGTGCACCGTAGTGCATGAATGAGCACTACAGTGTATCAAGTTATACCGTTCTGCATCAAGATGCATCTACGTGCACCGAGGGGGAGTGAAGTGGAGTGAGGTGCACCGAGTTTCAGGTTTATTAAAAAAATTTGTAATTTTTTGGAAAATTTCTTTTAAAATTTTTCTTTTTGAAAATTGTGCGGAAGAGTGTTTTAAACGGTTACTTCGGACGGGCTTTTCAATATTGCCCTTTCGGCAATTTCCATTACAAGAGCAATATTTATTTTTATTTAATTCAAGTCTTTTTGCCTGTTTGCCACATCTATTCTGATCTATTCTCGCTAAATTAAAGGAGATCAATAAAATGTAACTTTAAAATTCTTTTTTAATGTGGTAAGATCATTTACAAAAAAAAATCTTTTGTTACAAAAGTTTGCCAACACAATGCGTACAGGTGTCTGATTAATTACCAAATGAAAAAAAAAATATTAAAGAATTTGTAGTGAGACTTACCTTTGAGCAAACAGGTGTTAGACGACATGTAGTGGCACCTATTGTATGCTGTAAATAAGAAGAAAATACAACTATTAAAAGAATGAATGGTCCCTTATAGAAAAAATCGTTTTGTAATAATCAGTGCCGTTATTGCATGCTTATTGTTCTATTCGATTGCTTTTTTGAAATTGACCCCAAATCAAATTGCACCTCAACCAACCGCTTGCTGGAAAAAGTCCTGTTCATAATTGAAGTGATAGAGTTGATCGTTCCTCTAGTAGATCTATCTCTCCTCTAACGTGTATTTTGTGATTGATAATTTATATTGATACTTTTCAACGTCTAAGATTAAAGGCCAAATTGTCTAGTAGGCAAGGTGTAATGATGAGTCGTAAACGACGAAATCACCACTTTAGCTTGTTAAATCTTATGAAGACGCTTCTTTTGTTTAAAAGTAATTACGAAGGGTACTGTATTGTCTCAGATTAAATAATAATAATACGGTCGTGTGCTGATAAATTTACTTGTTATCAAGTTTCAGCTGTTTTCAAGGTTTTCCATACAAAAAATACATTGAAAAAAGAGATAATGTCGATAATGATGAAAACAGCATAACAAGTAAATTTCAAAGCACATGTTTGTAATAATCCCAATGGCACTGATTAGTTGGGAGCAGCACTGTTAAGCGTCTGGTTCGACTGCCGGGGTGTTGCACTGAGTAACTGCCAGCTAGTGTGGATTAACCACGCTAGGGACCACATGCTTAACATGTATTCCGAACCACGCCTTCGATTGAAGGATTATTTCTTTTACTATGCATTACTCTAGAACTAGCTTGAGGCTGACAAACGCCACGAGCATCGAATATCTATTATCAATAATTTCGAAATATTGGACGCAAATAAAGAGAATGTCGCTGTGCTCTGGTTTCCTTTCGCATTGCAATTTTCCCTAGCCACAAACGTAACTCTGTGGCCGTAACACAATGGTTAATGTGTTTCTTACGTTATGCGAATTCAAAATTTCCCACAAAGTAATTTTCAAATAGTTCACTGCGGTAAGGACGGTGGGTTAGTTTTAAGGGTAAGTTAGGGGAGAAAAAGGAAGCGATGTCACGCCAAAATCAACAACTTACACATCATTTCTCTTCATTCATGTTTTTTATTTTAGCTCCATTTCAGCTCCATTGCATGGAGAAAAAACAGTAAACCTGGTTCCCCCATGTGATGACTAGTTTTGGCAAAGCAGAAAGAAGAAGAAAAAATACTAGAATCGTCTGCAAACACATAGGGCTGCGATTTCAAATTGAGAAGATGCAAATCGTTGATGAAGATTAAAAAGAAGAGCGGCCCCAAAACACTGCCCTGGGGAACTCCCAGATCTACCCTCATCCAAGGACTCTCATATCCATTCGCCACAACTCGCTGAAGCCTGTTCCTCAAATAATCTGTAACTAGATCCAACGCCAGACCTCTGATACCAGCTTAAGATAACTTTTCAAGCAATAACACATGATTGACCGTGTCAAAGGCCTTAGAAAGGTCTAAAAAGAGACCGGTAACAATTTTGCCTTCGTCAACGTGGTTCAAATAGACGAATTGAGAAAGCTCACAATGCTTGAGAATATCAACTTCTCAAAGATTTTATTAAGGCATGTAATTAAAGTGATCGCTATTTAATAAGAAATGATCGCAAGAAAATAAGAAACGATCTCTAAAAATAAAGAAATGATCACTTAGTTTTTGTGATCGTAAAAAAATTAAAATTTGATCGCAAGAAAATCAAAATTTGATCGCAAAAAATATGTGGTTTTACCGCTAACAAATGATTATCTATAAATTATTATTGACGTTACAAAATTAGGAAATGATCGCAATAAAATAAAAATTTGGTAGCAAGAAAATAAGAAATGATCGTAAAAAAATAAGAATTGATCGCAAGAAAATGAAAGTTTGATAGCAGAAAAATAAGAAATGAGCGCAAGAGAATAAGAATTTAATAGTAAGAAAAAGACAAATGATTGCAAGGAATTAAAAATTTGATTGCGAGAAAAGAAGAAATGATCAGAAGAAAATAAAAGTTAACAGCAAGGAAAGAAATAATGTTCCCATGAAAAAAAGCTGACAGCAGCAATTAAAAAATGGGTCTCAAGAAAATAAAAATTTGATTGCAAGAAATTTCAAAAAAAAAGTTTCTTTCTAAAGGAAGTCAGAGGTTAGCATGGTTCAGAGTTCGGATTTTTTTTTATTTGATTACAAAAAAATCAGATTTCTGAAAAAAATGATGCTCAAAAAAATTGAACATCACAAAATTAAAAAAAAAATGATTTTTCGTTTAATTGGTTTCTGATGAAACTGACTTCAATGTATTAATTTTTCAAAAAAATCATTTTTCTCGAGAATTTTCGAAAAATGATTTGATTTCCGATCTCTGCTTTGGTTCACACTTAGTATGAATTTTCTGTCTCCACCTTTTCTCGTAAACGACTGACCCAATCATCCCAATTTCCCCCTAAAGGTACATATATATGCCCTCGTCTATCTTGTCTTAAAACGTAATGCGTAAAGATATAAATTTTCAGCGAACCGTGAAGTCAACACATGCTTCATTTCTGAGCCACCAAAGATAGGGACGTAAAAGATTTTAGATACAATTCTACAAGTGGTAGTGGGATTAAAATTAGAAAGAAGTATGTGGGCGACATTGTGGAATGTAATATTCGAAAATTTTTAGTCATAAAACCGACACTAAAATGTACTACATGGGGTGAAAAGTCCGCGGCCTCACATAGAGATGGCGTCATTACTTCAGAATTTTTGTTAACATTCAGTAGTACCACCCTTTACTTGTCTACAGCCAAAATTTCCTGACATTTGGTGTCATAGTTTTCGAATTACTGTCAATAGAGTGACGCAGGTTTTTTTTGTTCGTAAAAAATGGAAAATAATGAATTCCGTGTGTTGATTAAACATTGTTTCTTAATGGGAAAAAATACGGTGCAAAGCAAAGAATGGCTGGATAAGTGTTATGGCACATCTTCTCCGTCGTATACAACGGTCAAGAAGTGGCATGCTGAATTAAAACGAGGTAATACAAGCACCGATGATGCCCCACGTTCAGGACGTCCAAGTGAAGCAGTTACTGAAGAAAACATCAAAAGAATCCATCGTAGTGTTTTGGCTGATCGGAAAGTTAAAGTTAGTGAAATAGCTGACATCCTCAAAATATCAACAGAACGGGTGCGACACATTTTACATGAGTATTTGGACATGAAAAAGCTTTCTGCCCGATGGGTGCCGCGTTTTCTAACAATTGATCAAAAGCAGCACCGTCTTGACGATTCAGAGCGTAATTTAGCTTTGTTCGAGCGTAATCCAACGGAGTTTTTGCGTAGATTTGTCACGATTGATAAAACGTGGATTCATTACTATACACCAGAGTCCAATAGACAGTCTGCAGAGTGGTTAGAATTTGGTCAAAGCCGACCGAAGCGCCCAAAGGCACAGCGTTCTGCAGGCAAGGTTATGGCCACGATTTTTTGGGATGCGAATGGCATAATATTTATCGACTATTTGGAGAAAGGAAAAACAATAACTGGCGAGTACTATGTCACATTATTGGAACAGCTCGACAACGAGATCAAGAGAAAACGACCGCATATGCAGAAGAAAAAGGTCCTGTTTCATCATGACAATGCACCAGCGCATTCATCCATAAAAGCAACGGTGAAACTGGACTCTTTGGGCTATGAATTACTCCACCACCCACCTTACTCTCCAGATCTGGCCCCCAGCGACTACTATTTGTTCCCAAACTTAAAAAGATGGCTACAGGGAAAAAGATTTTACTCTAATGCTGAGGTGATATCCGAAACAGAGGCCTATTTTGCAGGGTTGGAGAAATCCTATTATACCAAAGGTATCCAAATGTTGCAGGACCGTTGGACTAAGTGCATTTCCCTTCAGGGAGACTACGTTGAAGAATAAAATTAATTTCATATGTAAAAGTTAGTTCTTTCATTGCAAGGCCGCGGACTTTTCACCCCATGTAGTACCTAGAAAAGCTTTATAACTTTACTCTTGCAAGTGATTGCTTGTTTGAATTAATTCATGAAATAAAGTTTTCATACGAAACGATACGATCTTTGTAGT
>CM055406.1:6842718-6951064 GCA_029228625.1 Pseudolycoriella hygida | reverse complement strand
ATACCAAAGGTATCCAAATGTTGCAGGACCGTTGGACTAAGTGCATTTCCCTTCAGGGAGACTACGTTGAAGAATAAAATTAATTTCATATGTAAAAGTTAGTTCTTTCATTGCAAGGCCGCGGACTTTTCACCCCATGTAGTACCTAGAAAAGCTTTATAACTTTACTCTTGCAAGTGATTGCTTGTTTGAATTAATTCATGAAATAAAGTTTTCATACGAAACGATACGATCTTTGTAGTAAAAATTGATTGAATTAAAACAAATTGTTGCATTTATTTTCTTGCGATCAACTTTTTATTTTCTTGCGATCAATTTCTTATTTTCTTGCGATCAATTTCTTATTTTCTTGCGATCAATTTCTTATTTTCTTACGATCAAATTCTCATTTTCTTGCGATCAAATTCTTCTTTTCTTGCGATCAATTTCTTATTTTCTTGCGATCAATTTCTTATTTTCTTACGGTACGTATTACTTGCGATCATGTCTTATTTCTGGGTGGTAGAATCTTATTTTGTTGCGGTATTTTTGAAAAACTGTTAGCGATCGAATTCTTATTTGCCGGCTATCATTTAATATTTTCAAGTGGTCAAATCTTATTTTGGATTTATCAGTTTAAATTCTTCCCTTTTATTAATACAAACAAGAGTTACCAGTCTTAAAAACCGGCGAGATATTTGCTTTTTTTCGGAGGACAGGCATAGATTATAAACATCAGCCAGAACAGGTGATATAGCTAGGGCACAGCATTTCACAGATATATTATCACAGTCATATGATCTATTACTGTTCAAAGATCGTATCCAGTCCAATATTTCACAATAAGAAACACTATTCATGAAATATTATTGCAATAAATTTTTAAACCGCTTTCACATCATAGACCAACAACGTTGACAACAAATTAAAATGTGTTATTAATGCGTATTTTATTCGAATTACTACTCTTAAGTTACACAGTTGTGTAAAATGTGCACAAAACTCTTCTGAAACTTAATATCATCGATTCGAATAAAATGTGAACAAACATCTTGTGCAACACAAGATTTTTCTTGTGTATCATCTTAAGGTTTTTCTTGTGACAACTCAAGATCTGAAAATCTTCAGTTAAGCTGTCTTCACCCACATAATGTTAACACCTTTCACCAACGTTCAACTGAACGAAAAAATAATTTCTGTACGCGCTCTAATTGTGATTAAACTGTGTCTCATGAAAAATGCACTAACTGGATTATTTAAATCATAATGTGCTATTGGCAGGGATTGTTTCAACTGTTAAATAAGTAAAAAAGATCCGCATCGTCAAAATCAGTTCAAACGGAAATAAAACTTGTACAAACTTTAGTCTGATGAACACCGTGTCAAGAAACAATTGTTGCTACGGAAGGTCCGATTCAAGTAACTCAAAAGAAAATTTTGTTGTTTGAGTGAAAAAGCATTGTATCTTTTTTCATATCCGGTAACATCTTGTGAAAGAAAAAGCAACAGAACGAAACTACCTTTGTGTGTTAAAAATACACAATATGATGCATTTGAAATTATTTTTTGAAATAATCGATTCTGTTTTGCTATGTGTAAAATAAAAAAAAAAACATATTACAGAAAAATATTTGTGTATACATAACACCACCTCATTGTTAAAAACGAAAAAACTTATCTCAGTTCACAGATTTTGACAATATTAGCAACAAAAAAAAGGATCAATCTAGGTATCAAATTCGAGGGATTTATTTCTTTCATAACAGAAACATAATCGACGCCGTAAATCTTTCAAATTTAACTTTTAGAAAACCGTATAACCGTCCCATTTCAACAATTCAACTACGGCACACAATTTTGAACTAATGCTTTTTCTAAACAATAAATTTGAAATAATTTGTTGGGTGAGTAAAAGGTAAGATTAGTTATGCTCAATTTGTGGAAACGTTAGGAACCTGGATAAATACTGCTTGCAATGGGGGTAACGAGTGAATAGAAACACGATACCGACTCAACTATATGAGTCATTGTCACGTTTTACTGTAAACGACTGACATATTAATGGCGATTTTTTAGAGATACAGCGCTTGATTTAATAGTATGTTACTGCGTAGATGTTTATAAAAGTGGTGCATACGCACGAGGAGCGAAGCTCCGAGTATTCGTCTAACGGCTTATTTACAATTTCAAATTACAACTCATCTTGTGATTGACACATCTAGAACAGTTGCGCTCTGGAGAAGATTAGAAGAGATCAACATTCTGGCACACAGGGCCTCGATTTTCATAATCTTCATAACTTTATGAAAACTTCATTCATAAGCAACAAAATATTCTTTACTTGACATAATAGACGCTCGCCATAATTACGAATTGTTCGTGTCTTTTTCAGTCATGTGTAGTAGCACATTGTTTACTGTCAAGTTACGAATATTTTTCTGTTTATGAATGTAGTTTTCGTAAAGTTACGAAGATTAAGAGAGTGGATGGCCAGTGCTCAAGTATTGCTTGACGTAATGGACAAACTGCTGACGTATCTATTTGTCTCGATTGGAGGTATTGCTGGGTCCAGCAAAACGTAACATAAATGATTATTGCTGCCAACTGATCTAAATGTGTTGATGTTTGAGCATCATGTCAATGACAAAATAACTCAAAGAGCAAATATCTTCGAACTTGTAACTTAACTTTTGATTACTTTTCGTGGAAAAAATATCAAGATCGATACAGATTTGGCCAAAAAAGAGGGGTGACAGGCGAACTTTTTTGCTTCAAAACGGAAATACCCACCAACTCCCGGGTTGAAAAACTCAATGTTACAAACGTAGTGACAACCACTGTAAGTAAACATTTACTTCGTACGGGTCTGAAAAAGAGCCTCGTAACTAAGCCGGGTGCAGCACATTAAGCCAAACAATGATAAAAGTCGTACTGTAACATATTTTACGGTAAATTAACGTTTAGTGTTATTACTTCGTAAAATTTGAGTATCATGTTTCTTGGGAAGTTGGAGTGACGTCACACCAAGGGAAGGTGTGAGGCTAGCGTGACAAAGTAGGGAGGGGGGTACGAAAAATGCCGATTTTGGCGTGACATCCGAGTCTATAATATGCAACTTTCTCAGCGATCAGTTGACTACTGTGGTGTCCCACTCCCAGCATGGTTTTATCAAAGGTCGTTCGACTAATCTGCTTGAATTTACTAGCCTTGCGCTGGAGGTCATTGAGTCTGGCTCACAGTAGGACGTCATTTATACTGACTTCCAGAAAGCGTTTGATAGAGTATCGCACCGCGTTCTGTTGAAGAAGCTTTGTAATCTTGGATTAAACCCTGGACTATTGTGCTGGATCAACGCCTATCTCAGTGAGCGTCTTCAGTATGTAAAGGTAATGGGTCACGCCTCGGAAATATTTGAGATTACGCCTGGCGTTCCACAAGGAAGTCATTTGGCTCCCTTGCTTTTCATTCTGTTTATGGATGACGTCACCAAAGTGTTATTAAGGCTATTAAGATTATGTATGCCGATGACTTGAAACTAATGAGTGCAGTAAGATCGCTTTCTGATGCTGTACGGTTACAGTCCGACCTAGACGCCATCTCTCGATGGTGTGCGCTCAATCGGTTGGACTTGAACGTCAGAAAGTGTAAGGTAATGTCTTTCTTCAGAATTCGTATTCCAATCTGTTTCAGTTACGCTATCAATGGTGCCACGTTGACCCGTGTTAGTGAAATCTTTGACCTAGGGGTATTAATGGACGAACAGTTGTCATTTAATCGTCATATCGATCTTATCACGTCAAAATCCTATTGTATGCTTGGCTTTGTTAAAAGAATTTGCAAGCAGTTCACCGATATTCGTGCACTTAAGAGTGTTTACTTTGCTCATGTGAGATCTCACCTTGAGTATGCTTCTGTTGTGCGGAATCCGCAAGATTTGTCCTACATTACAAGAATTGAATCGATACAGAAAAAGTTCTTGATGTATGCGTTGAGAAGGCCGGTGCGGAGGGATGACAATTATCGTCTGCCTCCTTATCTTGAACGTTGCAAGCGCATTAACATTGAGCCTTTGTGGCGTAGACGGATTAATTTGAATGTGATGTTTGTCTTTGATTTGTTGCGTGGACGCCTAAATGCTCCCAGTCTCATGTCCAGAATTCAGATGAATGCGTCCGTTCGTCCACTAAGGCGCAACGTATTCTTAGTTGTCACCTTTCACAAAACTGATTATGGTCAACATGAACCTGTCTACCGGGTGCTAAAAATGTTTAACTCTTTCTCCCAGTTTTTTGACTCAGTTGTGTCGAAACCAATCTTTCAATTTAAAGTTCGCTCGATGGCTCTACCTACGTCGTTTATTGCACACTTTAATCTTGCGTCTTTATCTGTCGATCGTGAAAATAATTGAATGATGTTTCTGATCTTGTCGGCGAAGTCAACTGGCAGAGTTTTTGCTGGCCGGTCAGCCTGTTTAGAGTTGCATTCTCCGGAGCACATCGTTACATGCCTCATCATTGCTCTTTTTTTTATTTTTTTCTCCTTTTTCAAAGTATTATTTTGTGTCCTAAAACATAGCTTTTTTGTTTTTATCCATTTCTCTGATAATATTGCAGTCAGGTAGCTAAATTTTTAGCGGTTGACGTAATAATAAAAAATAAATAAAAATAAAATGAACGACTCCTTCATAGCATATCACAATATTATAAAGTATTTAGGTACGTACCCATCACATTATGTATTGTTCATTAAATTAATAATTCAATAATCAAGCTATTATTTTGAGTTTGAACCAAGCTCTGATGATAGGAACCGGTTGAAAATACAGGTATAATTTAAAATAGTTTATTTCAAACAAACCCCGTTTTCGTAATATTATTGTTCATTACTTGATGCCAATTACTCAATCGCACTTGTAGTAAAAGATATTACCTACAGGCCCTATTGCCTACTCTCGCTCATAGTTTAAATGTGAAAATTTGAAATCATGTTGACTTTCATAGTATGAAAGTCAATTGTCGCAATCAATATGAGCGAGAAAGTAGTACATACTTTTAAAATGAATTTAGGCAAGTTTATAAAAAATCAACGCATTTAGAGGTACCCTGTACTCTGTAGAACAAATATTTGCATTTTCTACAGTGGACTTAATTTCTAAATGTTACGCTTTGACGTTTCTAAATGTAAATTTACATTGATATGAATCAAAGCGTAACATTTCCAAATTAGGTCCGCTGTAGCAATTTTTTCAAAGAAATTAATCTCCTGTCTCTGAATCTGGATATCAGAAAAAAAAAGTTACCTAAAAGTCAACCACGACATCTTTCGTATCTTTTTTTCAACATCATCTCCGAAAGACATACTTTGCTCATCTAAAGCGTTTGTGCAAATCAGTACGATACAGACAGACACACAGCAGATGATAATACGATAAATCGTTTAGGTATTGACACAGACACCCCAAAAAGGTTTTTGACTGAAAATATAGGAAACTTCGCTGAAATCTCGTCTCGTCTGCTTTATCTTTTCCATTGACAACAAACACTGGGGCGAGCTTCCAGGGGCCCTATTTTCAAATTTCGGTGAGTAGCTACCAACTAACAATAGAATACTCCCAGGCAATAAGCGTTTGCATATTGTTTTAACTCATACAAGTAACTATCTCACTGTTTTTATCTCGCGTGAGTTTCTCGTGCGGAGATAAATCCGGTGAGATGTTTACATGTATGTAAAACAATAAGGAAACGCTTCTCGCCCGCCGGCGAGCTTTCTATTGTTAATTGGCAGCTACATACTCACAGAAATTTGAATATAGGGCTAGAAAGTAAATAATTCACAATAAACGAGTTTCCTCACACAAAAATGTGTTGTACCCGGCGGCGACGGGACAGTTGATACTCGGGTATAGTATTACCCAATCAGACGCTGCTACAACACTATGAAAATGGAAATGTTTTCGACCTGTTCATCTTTTTGTACATACTGTTTGTACATACTGTTGTATTCAAAACTAGAACTAAAACCTACAATTTTCATAGAGGAGATGAAAGGATCAAAAGGCAAAGCCTAAAGCGTTTCTTTAATCTTCATCTTTAATTTATAGTTAAGTTTATAGATTGAAGTTTATCTCTGAAGCCCTTAAAATCTATATCAAACTTTGTAGATCATTATTTAATTGAAAGTTATTTTGAACATATGGTAAAAACTATTCTGTAAATATAAGTAAAAATTCTGTTACTTTATGAGATTTATAATAAGAGGTAAACAATTACCTTTTGCAAGCAAATATTTTGACATTGCTGTTGAATCGTCTGAATAGCTAAATTGCTGTGGTCCGAATCTATTGATCCAATTTTAGCCGTACATTGCCCTACTAGAGCCAAAAACATTACAAACACACAAGTACGTAAAAAACACTCCATGTTATTAAAAACAAACAAATAAAAGTTTGAAAAACGTTTAAATTTTGATATTTTTTCGGAGTCAGATTTGTCTCCGACTTTATGTAAAATTTAAAAAATGTTGTTAGATTGATCGCAAAGTCCGCCGGCCAATAAAACAGTGGCCATTAAAAATTTTTAATCAACAAAAACACAGTTTCTATTAATTTTAAAAAATACAATTTTTTCTACACGCGATGCAACACATACAACATGTCTATGTCAACTGAATAATCTTAACACAACACGATGTGTTCAAACCACTGCTACTGCTGACTTTTGTAACGAATAACGAAGTGCAGCAGATGGAGAACTCTTAAAAAAATGCTCTCACGTTTCAATTCTCTCAACAAAAGTTGTAACGAAATTATGAAAAAGAGAAACTGACAAGTGACATAAAATCGCAAATTTTCTCTCTCTTAGATTCGAAGACTCTCTCTAAATTATACACAAACTTATTGTAAAAAAGGCACAAAAAAACGTGTATAGACGAGAAACTTTTTTGGCAAAGTGAGACACACGCACTATTGTTTGGCAATAATGAACTTTCAGATGAAATTTCATTTTGTTATTATTTGTTGAAAAGCCAATAAACAATTTCATCACATTTAAGTAAATAACATCGATGCATGGGAACACATTTTTTACGTGTATCCAAGTGGTTTCACTTGCGTTAAAATCGGACATGGTCATGTCATCAAGTTCGCGAAGCACTGGAGTATAATAGCGATATAACCGTTGTAATCAAAAGCATTAGAAAAAGCTTAAAAAAGACAATTTAAGAACTCTGACCAAACTTACAAACTGCAAAAGTTTTTTCCGCCCAAAAATTTTGTGATCAAATTTTTTCGACTAATATAACATTTTTTTCTTTCAAATTTGTTTCGTCCAAACTTTTTTGTAACAAAAATTTTTTTAACGAACTTGATCATCCCTAGTAAACGTATGTAAATGTTTATTCCGGTCGTCTATCCTTACTTTTACTTTATTTTTTCGGCGCTACAGCCACTTGTGGGCCTTGGCCTGCTCGAGGGTTCTGATCCAATTGCGTCTGTTCCTTGCCGCGTATTGCCAATTTTTTATTCAGAGCGTCCGAAGATCTTGTTCGACACCATCGATCCATCTAATTTTCGTGCGACCAACTCCTCTTCGCCTTTCTGGATCGTTACGGAATAATTTTGAGGGGGTTCTGTTTTCGCCCATGCGTGTGCTAAATGCCCGGCCCACCTCAACCTTTGGACTTTCACCACCGCCACTAGATCCGGCTAGCCAAAATCACGTATCAATTCAAAGTTATATCGCCGTCGCCACCTTTCAGGTTCTAGGACCAATTATCCCCAGTCAAAATAACACCGGACAAAATATCCCCGGAAAAAATGTCCCCAGACTAGGCCCGTGCGCCGGTCCACTTTTTTCGGCGGCGGCGCTTAAAATTTTTTAAGCTGTCGGCGGCGGCTTACATCGGCTGAGGATTTTTACCGGCGGCTGACTTCGGCGCGCGTCAAATTTTTTATCGGCGGCGGCGGCGCATTTCGGCGCAAAAATCGGCGCCAGTAAATTTTCTGATTAAAAAAATTACAAATTTATAGTGTTTAAATTTGTATACGTAGTTCGGTGCGAGTGGTCCTTTCGCTCATATTTTGGGATAAAAGCGATTGGATTGCTGATTATTGTAGAGGGGGTGAAGACAAATTTATTTCACCATGTTGGCATGCTGAGAGCGGCCGAGATTGGTCAGAGGAGCTACTGTTGTCTAAAACTTCTTTTGGCTCTATAAAATCCAACTTTACTTCAATTTCGTCGAAAAAGCCCTAGCGATATGGCTTCTCGACCCGCACGTATCAGAATAGACATTGGCAAAGAATAACTGTTGCGAACACTCATTTACATAAACACTAAAATTCTATAGAATATCAAGGAATGTCATACAATTTTATTAGATCAAAGTCATTGGAAATCGCCGAAATGGCAATTTGGAGAAACCCTCCATAAGTGCCGCACCGACCTAGGGACCTAAGGAGAGGCCTTCGACCTATACTTTCATGAACAATTATGTTACCATCAATGTTTTGTACAACATAGCAGAAAACATAGCAAAAAGAAATTCTTTTGGCTTAGGGACGACCTTAAGACCAACCTGAACTCCTGAGGCATTGGCCCTTTCTTTCTCTTGAATACTCATGAGCCTGCGACAACCTGTACATCAAAGCAAAAATTCTAGGTATTTTAACCTAAAATTCACGGAAAATCACAAATTATCGTATACGTTCGAGTAGCACGAGTTATGCCCACTCTATGGACGCTCCAGCCTGAACCAGTTAATCGATTTTCATCGACGTTTTTTTATTTGATTCGTGAAGTCCATATCTTTCATTCAGCTCCCCCTACTCCCCCACTTCAAATCGACTGGTTAATAACGTCGTGGTAAACGGATAAGCCCCATTACTTCGTGCGTTTCTATAAATATAATGAATTCTTTGAACATTTGCTCATATGAGAAAAATATAAAAACTAGAAAATGTATGTAGGTGGCGCAGTTAATCAATGTAAGGGCCATCAATGCAAAAGTAGGCATAACTTCGTCGATTCAAGTTTGATTTACACGTTTGAGGACTCAACATTTTAAGAAAAGAAAACTCTGTCGATAACCCAACTTGTTTATTTAAAAAAATCCAAAATGGCGTCAGTTTATGAAAAAGGACGCGAATTTTGAATAGGTAAACTGTCCAAAACTTTTGTTGGCTCCAATTTCATCGGGAACCTTTGTTGATATGAGAAAAATATGAAAAACAGTTATGCCTACTTTTGCATTGATGGCCCTTACCTTGAGTAAGAGCGCCGCTTACATACATTTTCTAGTTTTTATATTTTTCTCATATCAGCAAATGTTCAAAGAATTCATGATATTTTTCTCGACGTAATTGAAGCAAAATTGGATTTGATAGAGCCAAAAGAATGTTTGGACAACAGGGGCTCCTCTGACCAATCCCAGCCCTTCTCAGCATGCCAACATGGTGAAAAAACTTTGTCTTCAACCTCTCTACAATAATCAGCAATTCCATCGCTTTTACCCCAAAATATGAGCGAGACGGGCTTTTTGTACAACTCGCACCTCACTGTACGGTCCATTTTTTGAAACTTGCAACTAGGGCAAAACTGATAACTGTTAGTAATAAACAAACAAGAGTTATCTTTATTGTTCTTAATCAGCTGTCATTTTCCCTTCAGTTCCAAGCTCAAAAGTGAACAGCATCTAAATTTAAACACTCTACTTGAAGTGTTTGAATCATTTTAAAATCATTTCCTTAGCTCAAAGGAAAGTGTAAATATTATTCATTGTTTTAGAGAAAAGATTACATAAACGAACATTTTGGTACCACTTCGATTTTGAAATTTTTTGTAGTTTGCGCCGAAAAATGTCCAAAAATAAAAGCAGCGGCTGGCGGCAGCGGGACGTTTTTATTTATTCGGCGGCGGCTAGCCGATTTAGAGTTTTTCGGCGGCGGCGATGGGATTTTTTAAAAAAAATTCGGCGCACGGGTCTACCCCAGAGAAAATATCCCACAAAAAACAGACAAAACATCCCCAGATGTAATGTCTACTCAGAAATGGTGAATATAGGTAGGTATTATTAATTAGATATTATATTATATTGTCGGGCTTTTGTTAGCCTTGCAGGCGGCCTTACGTAAATGGGGCGCTGCCCCATACCCCGCTAGGGGCTCCACCCCTTAGACCCTGCAAGGGGGTATATTCCCCTCTTGACTCCCTTTTCGGGGTCTACCGCCCCTCGACCCGCTTCTTTGTTTTTAGTTGTTTATTTCGGGCCTGCGGCGCTAAGTACACTTCACATTGAATATTCTTAATTTTTTGAGTGTGAATATTTTGTCTGAGGGGATATTTTGTCCTTTTTTTTAATGGAAAAATTGTGGTTATTATGTCCGGTTATTTTGTCCACGGGGATATTTTGTTTGGATATATTTTTTTTGGACATTCGGTCCTAACCCCCACCTTTCACCCTCACGCATCGCTCCAAATATGGTGCGAAGTACCTTGCGCTCTGGGAATGCATCTCACCAGAAAAGTGCTACGGGAGTGTATCTCACCAGAAAAGTGCTAAAACGTTAGGAGCAACTGTTCATCACTTTTCCTAATCTTCCTAGATTCGCATCCGTAGATCAATACTGGACGAATAAGCGTTTTGTAAATATGGCACTTCGTTTTCTTTGATATTAACTTTGACCGTACCCGAGTGAAAATGGCAGTCTCAGTGAGTACTAAAATTGAGTATACTCACAGCCTCAAATCAATCACAATTTTTGAAAAAAGCTCAGAACTACTCAATTTCGCTTTTTTAATGAGACCAGTGAGTACATTCATTTAAATTTTTTTTTAGATTTAGACTGACTGAGGTCAATGAGCACACTCACTTAGACTATTGAGCATGCTCAATTGTGAAAAATACTTTTTTTGCCGATGAGACTGCTGAGTGTACTCATGTTCGACAAAAATATTTTTCTGAATCACATTGAGGCTTTTGAGGCTTTTGAGACTGTTGAGCATGCTCAATTGTGAAAAATAGTTTTTTAGCTAATGAGACCGTTGAGTGTCCAAAAAAATATTTTTTACATTTCACAGTCTCAATGCGATTGGGAAAAATATTTTTGTCGAAAATGAGTACACTCAAAAGTCTCATTGGCTAAAAAAATATTTTATAAATTCGTCCACGCATTTCATCATATTGACAGAAGTTGACTGGTTGGTAAATAATATTTCACACTCCGTATGTAATTTTTCTTTTTAGAATACAAACCGAATTTATAAAATGTTTTGTTAATTAAAACACGTACAAATTCGATTGACGGGTTTTTGATATTGGAAAATTCCCAGCCGGAAAAGTGCATTGAAAATGAAATTTCAATTGTTTCGATACATTGCTTTTCTAGAAACTGATCAATATTGTGGAATTTCGTGTAAAATAATATAATATTCTACTAGTCCTCATATTTTGGAAAAATACTTTGTCTACAGCATTTCCACATTCTTGCATTTAAATATTTATGCAATGTTCTTAAGTCGACGGTATCGCTTTATTTCAGTAATATTTTGTTACTTATTTTCCTCTTTAGATCGGTTGATTTCAGACAAATTTGCTTGTTGTAGCAGAGCAAGACCCTCTATAAAATTATGTTAATCGCCCGAAAGAGATAATTCATGCACTGAATGAACGGTCGAAATCGACCCCACAGTGTTCTACATAACTTTAATTTAATGCAATTAAAAAGGATGATTCCAAGTAAAAAACTTGTTGAAAATGCACTCAAATATATGCGATATTTGATGAATGACTCCCCTTGTTCTGAAAAATATTCTCAACCAATCGACCCAATCGCATGGTTTCATCATATCGATATCAACAGAAAGAGACCAATTGCTGAAAATTTTTGACGGAGAGTGTATCTCTGCTAACTATCGTTTTATGTTTTATTGATGACATATATGGAGCGAATTGATTGAGAACATTTAATTTTGCTTATATCTCCGGAGAGAGTTGCTTTACACTCTGAACGAATTCAATGTTGTCGTCTCTAACCAAATCATATTAAATTTTAAGTTTGCTATTTTTAAATTCGAATTAAACACAAATTCGAAAAGAAAGAAATTCATTTTTATAGACGCGTACGAAGAACGAAGTTCTATTGTAATCAGGGCCTATTTTTGAGAAATTTTTTTCAAATTTTCGCAAATTTTCTCAAATTTTATTTTATTGAAAAATACGTTCAAACAAGTTAAAATTAGTGTAGAATTTATAAGAATCGACTTAAAGTGTATTCTGAACCATATTAGAGGTCGGGTCGTGCAGATGAAAAAAAAAAAACATTAGAAACCAAGCATGAACGGGTGGCTGAAAATTCATCCCTAAGCACTTATGTTCATAATTCTAGCATGCTCTAAAACACCAAAAATAGGTCGTTTGAACCATTTTTTGAGTAAAAACATCAATTATGCTTGAAAATTTTTATAAATTTTCAGAAAATTTGTTAGAAATTTTAAGCAAATTTGAGAAAAAAAATTCTTAAAAATAGGCCCTGATTGTAATCGAGTAAATCTTCTTCGATTTTCAAAATTTTATTTTTAATCGAAAGTTCTAGGAATACCTAACAATTTATGGAAGAAAGTTTTTTATTGTTGAGCCCTTGGACTTTTAGCTTTTGTGCAGTGTTGTAGAGAAAAAACATATGCAAGGGACCCGTACCCGTACGCATCAGAGTAGATGTGGGAAAGAGAGATGTTCTCCAAAAAGACTCGCACTAAATCTAAATAAAGATGACGTCGAAATTGGCGGGCTCGACTTTAGGACCAGTCTAAGGCCCTAAGGGGAGGCCTCGGATTGTAAAACGTAGAAGCGTGAGCGACCGTACAGCCCGGAACCAATTTTCACAAAACTTTTTTTTCTGATGTCCGGAAGTCCATTCATTTGATGTGATCGAATCAGACAATTTTATCTTTTTACAATATTCAGTTTGCCTTTTGATAATCCACGCTGAAAGATGCAAACTAGGGGGATCGATTTTCCGTTTGTTTCGGGCGGCTAAGGGAAGGGCCCCTCAAAATATTTAGATGTTTTACTTCAACTAGCACAAAAACGGTAAAGGGGCCATCCATAAATGACGTCCGTTTTTTTCAGTGCTGCCAGCACATTTAAATCGTTAAAATGTAAACGTGTGTCCTACCCCCCCCCCCAATTAGAGGGGGTGTTTAGGATATTTATCGTGTTATTAACGATTTAAACGTGCTGGCAGCACTGAAAAAACCGGACGTCATTTATGGATGGCCCCAAAGTCCAAAGGTCGCGTTTTGGTGCGTCTGAGCTCTACCAAAAATAAATGGTTGACATATTACTGAGCTAAAATAGTGGACATACAGTACTCGAATGTATTCAAAGATCCCCACTTTTTGCAACAAGAAAAGAATGACGAAAATATGAAAAAGAAAAAAGTCGTCCAGATTCGATTAAAATGAAAATAAAAATGATAATTGTTATCAAAGCTGAAAATTTTGACATTTTACTTAATTTCGATCGAATCTGACTTGATATTTTAAGCTAAAACTCGGCCTTAATCATTTAAAACAAAGATCGCACTTTGAATGTAAATTCTTGTAAAATTCAAATTGTTGTTGTTGATGTAGGCTCACATTTCTACCGCAATATTGATCCCGATTCATCACAAAAAATGATCACATCAACGTCAGAAATTAGATTTATAATGTCAACGTAAATGATTTGGTGAAATGTAAACAATGTTTTGAAATTATTTTTCGTGAGCAATAATTTTGTTGATTTTATTGAAGTATGTACTACCAATGACAGCAAATTTTTGCAGTGAAGTGATGTGAATTATTATTGACGTAAGCAATAGTGTCAAGTGTTTTAGAAAATAGTTGAAAAATACGCAAAATAAAAGTGATTAGCTGTTTGTGTTCATCGCTTTCATAAATCGTGCTAGAACAAGAATGGCTGACACTTTCGATTCTGTGTTTTAAAATTGTTTTTCGAAAGTTTTAATGCATTTGCCTACGTTAAAATACATTCATTGCAAAGTGCGTAGTGGACAACAATAAAACAACATAATTGTTGTTTCCACGTTAAAGATTTTCGAAACAATATTCCAGATGAATTATTTTTCCTCAATAGGGAAGGAAAGACTTTTCGCCCCTAGTGAGGGACAGACTTTCCCATGAAGACACAATATCCTCAATGAAAGTTCACTTTTCGTGGGGGCCAAATGTACGTGTATCACCATCTTTTCGGAGGTGATAGAAAGAAAAAACATTTTCCCAACCCCTTAACATGCATCTCCTTGATATCTTCGAAACGATGACGAATGCAGAATCAAGTTGCATCAAATTTTGACATCATGTCCTGAAGTTGTGCGAAAATTTCGCAAAATCGTTCTTAAATACACAGAATTGTGAATTTTTGCCTTGTAAGAAATCGTGAAATTCTTATAGACAAATGGCCACCGTAAATCTTTATTTACTGATTGGCAATAAACAGTGTTTAAAATTGTAAAAAAAAGTTGAAAGTCATAAAATATCATTGTTACTGTGCAATAAAAGATGTAAAATTCCTTATCGAACAATTTTTGCATCCATTAGATTTAAACGTGAGTATTCTTGCCTGCAATATAACAAAAAATTATTAGCTTTTCGTTTGTTTTAAACATATTCGCGATCAAAATTTTTATTTTATTATTTGGAATAAAAATCGAAAACCGGATTAATTCAATTATCTTCTTTGACTTGAGTTGGACCTCATCTCATTTCTGCTGTGTATGCATGAACATATAGCCGTCTTTTTAATGACGAAAGAAAGAAATAAGTAATTTTTTTTATTATTTATATGTTCTTGAATATATGAGTTTCTGATTTTCATTATGGTTAATTTAAAATCTTTGCTGTTATTAAAGAAGGTTTGCGTGGAGTCTTATAAGAAAAAAAAGTTTTGAATTGGCCTGTGCGCATTATACCTTAAACAAATATAAATAAATAATTGAATTTTGAGAACTATTTTTTACTTTGTCTGACGTAACAAATAGGGTGGTTGCACCAGTTCTGACACGATCATTTTTTTTTTTTAATTTTTAGAGGAATGTTTGTTAGATACTGCGACGACTTCAGAGTGTAGAACTTCCATTTTTTCTACCGATTTCTAAACTTGAAACCGCATTCTAATTTTTGATCAATATAGAAAGAAGAAAGAAGATATAGAAGAAATATCAAGGAAAATTTAATTCAAGATATTACTCACTCTATTGGTTCCATCCAAAAGGAAAGAAATTGGGTGGCAATGGGTTTGGCTTTACGTTTTTGAACTCGTATGAAGTACGAAGGTCCTATACGTTTACTACAAACAATTTTAATGTAACATGGGGTAGATCGAGATGGCATTTGGGGGGATGCATTTATTATCGTCTAAATATGACGAATCAACAATAAAAAAATGTCTGTCCGTCCGCCGTCTCCACTTTTTTTCCAAACGGCTCAACCGATCACCCTAAACTTTTTTTTCCTTCATTCAAGTTCGAAGATGAGCAAAATCGATCAAGTGGTTCCGGAGATATGGTCGAGGAAGTGACCAAAAACATGGTTTTTCGAGGGTCGGTGAAGCTTTTTCGCAAATATCTCAGCAAGTATAGCACGGAAATTGCTCATGTTGGTTTCAAATGAAAGGATTTGATGTCAGAAAATTGGGAAAATTTTTTTGTGGGAATCGGGTCAGGAGTCGGGGCACCGGGACCAATGGAATCGACGAAATTTAGTTTCTTGGCCATAAAGGAAAACAGTTTTTCGTGTTTATTTCTTTAACTATGCAATATGAGAAGTCACTGTCAAAGGCGAAGTTGTAGAGAATGAAATTTTAGGGAACATGTGTTTCAGGGTTTTGGGTAAAAATGCCTCAATCCTGGGATATGACCACTTCTAGAATTGGGTGGGATAATCCATATCTCTAGAACTATAAGAGGTAGAAAGTTGCTTCCAAACGGAAAGTTGTAGAGAATAAAATTTTAGCGAACATGTGTCTCAGGGTTTTCGGTAAAAATGCCACAATCCTGGGATATGACCACTTCTAGAATTGGGAGGGATGATCCATATCTCTAGAACTATGAGAGGTAGAAAATTGCTTCCAAAAGCAAAGTTGTATAGAATAAAATTTTAGCGAACGCGTGTCTCAGGTTTTTGGGTCAAAATGCCACAATCCTGGGATATGACCACTTCTAGAATTGGGAGGGATAATTCATATCTCTAGAACTATAAGAGTTAGAAAGTTGCTTCCAAGGGCAAAGTTGTAGAAAATAAAATTTTAGAGAACACGTGTCTCAGGATTTTGGGTAAAAATGCCACAATCCTAGGATATGACCACTTCTAGAATTGGGAGGGATGACCCATATCTCTAGAACTGTAAGAGGTAGAAGGTTGCTTCCAAAGGCAAAGTTGTATAGAACAAAATTTTAGAGTACACGTGTTTCAGGGTTTAGGGGAAAATGGCCAAATCCTTGGATATAACCATTTCTAGATTTGAATGGTCTGTGATGTACTTCGGTAGGGCCTTTGACATTACCTTGGATAATTTCTATGGATCTTTGAAATTCTTATAGTTATGAAAGAACAATTAAGAAGAAGTTCGAGTCTTTTTGCAAGATTTGTTCTATTTGCCACATCTATTCTGTTTGTCACATCTATTCTGATACGTGCGAGCCTTTGGTTATGTTTTAATTTTATTTTAAATTATAGAAAATAAGGTAGTACTTTTTTATCTGCTTGGAACAATAATCTCCCATTTATCTCTCTAGAAGACGCGGGAATTTGAAAACAAATAGCAGTAATCATTTCCGTTACGATTCGGTAGATCCATCAATATCTCTAACCGAGACTAATAGATATGTTAGCAATTTGTCCAGCGCCGCCGTATCTAGTGTGGGGGGGGGGGGCGAGGGGGGCTGCTACGTCCCTGAGATTTTCTCCGCACCCCTGAGGTTTGTTCCTTCCCTTCTGACATATATCAATGTTCGGAAAAAATCTGCCCTTACGGAGAGACCTCTTTTACACTTTTTTCTTGAATACTGTTGAGCCTTTGACTACCTCTGAATCACAATGGTTTTTGTTGTTGATTCGCCGTGGTTATCAAATTGGTGTTTTCTGTTGATAGGGTGAATGCGGCGTTGAGTAAGAAACTATTATCTTTTTCCTTAATTATATTTCGACACCTCGCCTAGGGTCTTCATCAGGCTACAAAAAATTACATTACTTGAAAAAGTTGCAATAAATTGTACTTGTTTCGAGTTTGTTTACCTAAATGGTCTCGATTAAAAAATATCACATTTACACTGAGCTAAGCTCCCGTGAATTAATTATAAAAATACATAAACACCAGGGACTTTATAATACTTAAAAACGAAATCTAAAAACATTGTCTTCGTCGATTATATCACAGAATGAATTGTTTGTCTTAGCGGTTTGGTTGACTTATCAGCCTAAATTTAACGTCGAAGAATTGTCGTGTGCAGCGTTGTTTTGGTGGCGCTGTCGGTTCGTTAGCTTATGCAAGTTCATGAGATTGATGTATGATGCATTCAATCCGGTCTTGTCAATCTGAGTGTTCACTGTGTTCTGCGATTTGTGGATAAACATTTTTTCAGCGATGATGCGTCGCCAGTAATTTGGTATCTGTTCTAGTATTGTAACTTTGTCGAAGTGAAATCTGTGCGATTCACTGACTTCGTGAAGTGTCAGCCCGGTGGTATCCGTGTCTTATTTCAGGTGGAGGTCGCTCTGGTGTTTTGCCATTCTCTTTTTCAGTTTTTGTTTCGTACTGCCTATGTAGATGGCGTTGCAGTCCATTTTACTTGGTTTTCTACTTTGGATTTCTCTTTCTTCGGTATAGGATACTTGGTGCTCGTGTAGATGTTTCCTATCTGGCTGGTCGTTTTACAGCTCAATGTTAGGTCACATTCGTTTAGCGATTTCCTCAGTTTTTCGGACAGACCTGGAATATACGGTATTGGTATATAGCGGTTTTTTGGTCGTTCTTTCGTTTGTCCGTTGTTGTAGAACTTGTCCACTCTGTTCTTTATGACGTTTGACACGAATTCGCTCGATTTAATTAAAAAAACTAGTTAAGAGCCTAAAAATTTTCGCCTACGGCGTTAGAGAAATACGAAATCAATCAATTATTGAAATTCTTGCTTATACAAACATTTGGTTTTGAATTTACTTGTTATGTTGTAACTAACTTTAATGCAACTAACCAGTAATGAAACTGACCCGTAATGAAGCACTTACATAACCTAAAATTGTCGATGTAAATTCAACGTACTGGGTACGTACGAAATTTTAGCTTAAATAAGTACAAAATTTACTGTTATCATATAATTTTTTGCGGTGTACAACATGATAAACGAAAATCATCTGTTTGTGCAGTAAAAAGTAATAGTAAATTTCAACATACCCCAATACACGCGAGATGTGTACGTACGCGCGAACGAAGCCCAAGCGAAGAGTACACATCGAGTGTGTATTGGGGTATTTTGAAAGATATTTTTCTGTAATTGTGAGAGTGTGTTGGTGCACATACCGCGGAAAGCAACTTTTCGTCCCGAGTGATGGGAAAATATTTTCCGTCACAACCAATACACTTTCACATATACAGAAAAAGTACATTTCCTATAACGGAATGGAAACAGTGATACTATCGAGACAGTCAACTAATTGGTACAACCACCCTATACACACAATTTTTTTTCAGGTTAATCTTTGGATGTTTATTTTCTTATACGTTTTACTGTGAGAACATGAAATGTTTTTGATGACTGTATTTAATGATATGATGTCGATGAAATTTTTTTCCGAATAGACGATCGTGTACTTGTCATATCACATACAGTTTTCGTTTGGTTAAAGTTGCATTCGTTATTAAAAAGAACATTAAATTAGACGCAATGAAAAGAACAGCAATAGTTGTTGTTTCTTGTGTCATAGTGCCACGCATCGCTACTTCGAGCCACATGCAGCCATCTATTAGTTGTAACATAATGTAATAATTTCGGGATACTGACTACGAAATCTAAAAAAAAATCAAGAATCACAGAAACAAAGATTTTTGCCGACAAGAAAGCTTGAATTTTCCTAGCAAGTTTACTTCTCCAATCATAACGATCCATTTAAACCGAGCCCAGATGATGGGAACATAGTTCCTGAAACCGGTTGGTTATCGAAAAAAAAATAAATTAAGGCATAATTTAAAATTGAAGAGTTTTTTTTTAACCAACACCGTTTTTGTAACATTGGATCTACAAGCACTTACTTATTCAACAAATGATTTTATCGTCTTAAGAGGGCATCTGAAGAAAGGTAAAATCTTTTCAATCAAGGCAGCCTGGTGCTGAAATTCTGACTACGCTTAACTGGAAGAAAAAGTGAGTAGTTAGGGACACCATCGAAGTCGTCACCAGGCTGCCTACTTGAGACCTAAAGCTGTGAATAAAGAAGGCATCCTGGTGCTGAACATCTGTTTTTACAAAAGAGGAGGCTGGAGTGAGTTCTATACGTCAAATAAGTTTCAATTCGATTCGGCACCAGGCTGCTGCTGCCCTCTGCATTCAAAGTGTCATAGCTCAAGGACGCAGCCTGGTGCCGAGTTGAAACTTATGTGACGTATAGAACTCACTCCTGCCTCCTCTTTTGTAAAAACAGATGTTCAGCACCAGGATGCCCTGTGAGCTTTTGCTCACATGGATTCTCTCAGAGATCCTTTCGTTACCGACGTTTTTACTGTGTCAGTGGTAAATTGCACACAAACCTTGTGCCATCTATGATGTACCAGAGCGGTAACTAGTAGGGCTTAGAATGTCGGTTTGCCCCATTTGCCCCAATGTGTTTTACAGGCAAGCTTTTTTTGGACCACATGCTTAACGTTAAATCCGAACCACGCCTGACCATTAGGATTTCTTCTGGTGCTAATTATATCTCCACCTAAAGCTAGACTCAGATATTTGTACACATAATTCATCGAATATGGGTGATGTCAGATTTGTCATTCTTCTATGTACGAATCGTTGCGGCACCAAATTCACAACTACCCAAATTATGAAGCCTGGGTGTGCCTAGGAACGTTGCTTTCATGCTATACGTTGAAGAAAAATCCTATAAAGAAGTTGTGTACACCAGGATTGAACCCGGATATTCTCGGTGGAGAGCCAGTACGTTACCACTGAGCTAACGCGTTCCCTCCTCATGGACTTTATCTCACAAAAATTTCAATATTATGAGACTCACGCATTTATAACGGATAGAATAAGAGCTAATCTGAAGCGGCTGCTGAAGTATAATACAAGATCGACAACCACGATGTAGGAAGAATTATCTAACAAATTCAATCAAGTAAATAATACATCTGACAAATTGTTTATGATGTTCAGAGGTTCCAAATCCAATTACGAGACTTTCTAGAAAAAGACTAAGATTGGTTTCGTAATTTTTCGAAATTGAATTTTTCATTTTGTTAAAACGAATGTAATGCAGATATTATTTCAAATACGACGAAAATATATCGCGATATATTTTCGTCGTTGTTTATTTAGAAACGAAACGTAACAAACAAAACATGAATTTCGGTTAAATAAATTTATTATTTTCCAGGAGGCTATTTCCAGCTATCGATGTTTAAAAATTACTTTTTTGTAAGGCTCGTCGATTTTTCTATTGTTCTCATAATTATGAAAACTTTTTTTCTGATCTGTCGGTTTCTTTTATGTACCTAACGTCAGTCTCGGCCCCAAATGAAAAATTTTATGTGGCATGTGGAAAAGTGGTCAATTTTGAGGGTTTTTCAGGTAATGCTCGGAGTGACAATAGTTAGAGAGTTGGTTTCTTCGGGAAAATTATATAGTTTGGTCAGGAGAATTTTTTGGGATCTAAAGAAAATGGCTGCCAGCTGTCAAAATGACTACATCTTGGATTTTTTGCTATCTGGCCTGAAGCCTAAAAGTTTTTTTTGTGAGAATTTTTTTTCGCTAGAAATTTTTTTTCGCCGGAATTTTTTTTTCGACGAACATTTTTTTCGCCGGAAATTTTTTTTCGCTAAAAATTTTTTTGACGAAAATTTTTCGCTGGAAATTTTATTTCGCCAGAAATTTTTTTTCACCGAAAATTTTTTTCGCCGTAAATTTTTTTCCGACGGGAAATTTTTTTTTCTACAACAAATATTTTCGCCTGAAATTTTTTTTTCGCCTAAAACTTTTTTCCGCCGAAATTTTTTTTTTCGCAAGAAATTTTTTTTCGCCATTTTTTTTATATTTTCATATTTTATATTATCACGAAAGTGTGGTTCGCCGCCGCTAGCTGACGTGTGAAGTGCCGTAACGCCAAATTTCGTCCCTACTTCCAAAACCACTGATATCACAACAAAAACCTCTTAAAAGGTAAAGTGCGACGCAGTCCGCGAGTCTGCTTCCAAAATTAATGATATCGCTTCAGATGACACGATCGCTGATAATACGCAAAAATTTGTTTGACTGGAATCTTGTGTTCAAAGTTTTATTTTCTGAAAAAAATACAGCGCTTTTTTTAAAACAAAATTGCGTCGGACCCAACGACGAAATAATTTTTCTGTACTTTTAGGATAAATTTAAATTTTTGCGTTTAAAAACTGAAAGTGTTGAAAAATTATTCCGCTGGTGGGTCCGTCATTTGTGACGCAATTTTTAACACAAGATTCTATTCAAACAAATTTTTGCGTATTATCAGCGATAGCGTCACCTCAGGCGATATCATTTATTTTGGAAGCGGACTTATAGAATTATATAAAAATATAAAGAAAACGATGGTGAAACCCATTGAAGAAATGCATTTCATTTCAGAGTGCCCCGCAACCGGAGGTGTCCCATAACCGGCGACTCTCCCTTTATAATGTTCCAAGTTGTATGTTGATTCAGGTCATATGAGATGACAATCGAAATGAGCAGGTCCTCCAATTTGAATTCACCACTCTAATTTTGGATCGTTTCTACCTGCAGTCACTATCAAACGTACCTTTTACAGCCGAAATATCGTATAAATGTCGTATTCGACGGAGAACAGATTGTTGACACTATCTATTAGATACATTTCTATCCAATACACGGGTATGTCACTCCAATAAAAAGATTCATCCAAAAGTTCATTATTGCCGAAAAAGAAACAATTGATTTGTAACTCGATTCGGCCATGCAACGCGAATTGTCGATGTTGCCGAATCCTATAACAAGCTGAAAATTAAAAAACGGAATCTATAAAATATACCAGAAATTTCAAGACGCGAAAAAACTGACGTAGACAGTATGAATATTTTTATAGCAAGTGAACCCCCTCTGATCCAATACCACCTTTCGTCGTAAATCTTACTAGAATTACGGATATACAACAACCAGTCGGATTTTTACACCCGTACGAAATACGTAGTTACAAAGAATGCGAGGCCCACCACTACATCTGCAAACAATCGAATTCCGACTACGGAATTTGTGGGTTTTTCGTTATGAGGTTTAAATATGGGAAACATACAGAACATAAGTCTCGCATATTTCATCACTTTGTACAATTCTAAAAATGTTGATCATCAGTTATCGAGTAAATCTTAGCCGATTTTCCAAATCTTTTTTATACACCAAAGAATAATTTGGAGTTTACGATCTTGGAGCTAACCTATAAATTGAGTAAATGCTATCCGATTTTCTTTATTCTTGTCTTTACTTGTAAGCTAATCGATGGCCTAACGGTATTCAAGGTAAAAAGTGTAATTGACACCTCTCCTTAGGGCCACAGGTCGGTGCCAAACAAAACAATTTTATTTGCTATGTTATAGTTATTATTGTAACTCGTACTACATATGGACAATATAGTGCGAGGTTGGTAAAAAGGCGACAGCCCGTATGTGCCATATTTAGTCGAGAATGATAAAAATGGAATTATTCCTTGATATATCTCTCCCTGCATATGCATATCTGGCTTCGGTCAATGGAGTTAAGGACATCGTGTCTACCCTAATCCAATGTACAGGATTACGAGTCTGAGATCACATTCTTCACAGAAGCCTAAATAAGTTGGATTGATATGAACAACAACACTTTGCCCGAAAGTCAGAAATCACAGTTTCATTGGGACGCAATTAACATCAAAAGAATCGTTTCCGAATTGAACTTTTCCAATCAAGTCAAACATTTCCGTTTTCAGGAGCGTGGCTTAACGTTATACTCAGTCCTAACATTGAAACATTTCTAACGAACGACGTGATTCGCACATGCATTGGTTTGCGTTTAGGAAAGAAAATTTGCCATCCATTTCAGTGCGTTTGTGGAACATCAGTTGACGAACTAGGTCGTCACGGCCTTCACTGCAAAAAGAATTCAGGAAAATATTTCCGACACGCGCAACTGAACAAAATCATACATGAGACCTTATGGAAGATGGCAAAAAACGACCCGACGGCATCACCTACATTGCTTGGGAAAAAGGTCGTACTTTCATATTGGATGCAACTTGTGTAGATTCGTTGGCAACCACAAAGGTAGCTGCGAGTAAGCTCACAAAATTTTCAAAAATCGAACAGAACCACCACTTTATCGCTTTTGCCGTCGGTCCGTGGGCGAAAGAAGCAATGGATCTGATAAACAAAATCAGTTCAAACCTTATCCGAACTTCAGGAAAACCAAAATCAAGGCGCTATTTGATCGAGAGGATTTCGGTAGCCATACAACACGGTAATGCTATGAGTGTCCTATGGTCCTATCTATCATTCAAAAGAATTTATCAATGGACGAAATCTACCTTTTATAGTTTTTTTTATTATTAATCTATGTTAACCCCAGACGACATGAATTGTGTAGAATGAATTGAAATAAAATATATTGTTCCTTACGACAACGTCAGCTGAGGCTCTTACAGGGAATCGTACGGGTCTGCATAGCTTACTTTTTTATATTTCTTTTGCTTTTCGATTAATAAACTGATACCGACAATGTTTAGAGGCATACAGTGCAAGTGTAGTATAGATTATACAACAAGTGAGAAATATGTATCGAACATTCTAGAATCGAAAAGGGCAAGCTATTTTACCATATAAAGAGGGGAGATTTAAATGTATTTATTTTGTTCGGGATTTTATTCTTGAGCAGTGTGAGCGATTTTTTTTTGTGTGATTCAGAAACTGATTGATTCAAATGTAAAATACGTAATATTATCATAAGTACCTATATGTTTGCGAAAAGTGGCATACTCACGTGTTTGTATTAATAAAAAAGGTCTTATTTAGTGTTATTGCAAGTAAATATAATCCCAAATGAGAATGCTAGCAATAGCATCTACCAGAAGCCATCCAAATAAGTGCTAAGAGATCTAGATCTAAATTGAGGTCACAGTCAACTTGCATTGGTAGGTTCAAACTAGCTAATCTTTCATTTTTATAGCATTCGAGTGAAACAGTTACACCTTCTTACACAGGGTTTTTTTAATAAGGGTGGGGAAATCTTCATAGACACCCAGTCCTCCCATTTTTCAATGACCTACCAACTTAAACCCCCTTCCTTAGTCTTCATGCTCTCTTCTCTGCGGAACCGCCTCACAGCATTACTTCGGGGAGGGGCTGTTCTTTGATCTTCTCTCCATGCATTTTGCAGCTTATCCATTACTTTCGCAACTACATTATCCATTACTCTCCACACCTCCTCATCGCGACACATCTCCAATATTATGTTTTCGGCATCTACATCTGACCTACTCACAGTCATCGGCTCACCTCGCTCTTGTTAGAAACGGGGACAGACAAATAACATGTGCTCCGCAGTCTCATTCTCTTCCTCTAGAAAACTAACATTTTGGGTTTCGGTTGAGAATGAGATTCGATTGGAGAAAACACATTCCAGGATGAACTTTTGTTCTAAAAACTTTGTACAGTACCTCTACTTTCGAGAACAACACTCTGATCATGATAATGGGAGATTTGAAGCGACCATACGGACACAAATGCACCTGAACCTCTTGAGGCTCAAGTTTTGGTAGTATTTTCAGAAAGACTATGTAAAATCTAACGTACTTCACTAGATGTCCTCAAAATTTTCATGAAGAAGATAGCTAAGGCCATAATCGTTCCGAAAAATATGTGAGACATAATTGAAAAGTAAATTGAGACACGATATACCCCATCGCATAAGGGGTGGCTCGATTCGCAAAACTTTGACGAAATTCATGACTCCAAAAATCGTGATTTTATGCTAAAAGTCTATGAAATCGTGTACAGATGGCCTTCCCATGTACCAAATTCACACAACCGGTTCCGTAAGAGATATTTTAGTCTATTGGTTTTACATAGAAGTGACCACGTATGACCGAAAGATAGATTTTTTGAATTGCATATTTTTAGGAGAGGCAAGGAGTTAGAGGTTTCTTGACAAATCATCATCAAATGGACCAAACTTCAAGGCACAAATAGATTTTGGTCGAAAATTTTTTGTTTTATTGGTTAGTCCCGGGACTTACGAGTTACATTTCCTTCAGAAATTACAAGTGATAAATGTTATTTTAAATTATCATAGTCCAAACTAGTACGAGTAACTTCCTCATTATTTAAGTTTTACTATTTCGTAATAAAAATTACCGGGTTTTTCGTCAAATAATTACAAAAACCCAACCCGACCCGACCCGAACCTGGCCTGCCCGGAATCCGACCCGACCCGATTGGATTTTGAAAACCCCGTAACCCGTCAACCCGATAGGATTGAATCGGGTTCGGGTTCGGGTCGGGGTTTTCGATACCCCGCTCACCTCTATTGTCATAAAACCATTGTCAAGTTGTTCTATTCGACTGAAAACCCTTAATTTCTTTTAAATAAACAAAAGTTCAAATAAATGTACCGACATACATTCAATCTATGATAATAAAACATTTCGTCAAATGCTGTTTCTTCTCGACAATACATGCATGCGATTCTTTTAATAACAAGATTCAAGTTGAGGAGGCGATCTATACATTATGAAGTCCTAGGGTAACGTACGAGATACACACCTATACCTTATATTACTCTTATCAATCATGTACGTCGTCATTCTCTGGCCCACCAAAAAACTGAGATCATGCTAGTAAGTAACTGCAGAAAAACCGAACGAATCATTTTGAACATTGACGGGGAAGAAATCACATCCACTCGCCAATTAAAATACCTTGGAGTTGTGCTGGACGACCGCAGAAATTTTAATAGCCACGTGGACTACACGTGCGAAAAGGCAATGAAAGCCACCGCAGCATTGGCCAGAATAATGCCAAACGGCTTTGGCGCAGCAGCAAAAGGAGGCTCCTTGCAAGTGTCACCCTATCGATATTGCGCTACGGGGCGCCAGCGTGGATACAGGCGCTAGATACGAAGAGGAATCGGAGAAGGCTTAATAGAGCCCAGAGGCTGGCAAGCATAAGAGTAGCAAGCGCATATCGAATAATATCCTTAGAAGCGGTATGTGTTATAGCCGGAACGATGCCCATATGCATAACGCTGACAGAAGACAGTGAATGTCATAGAAAGAAGAGAATGGAGTTTCAAACTACCAAAACAGTTAGGACGAAATTAAGAGCCGAATCACTGAGACAGTGGCAGCCAGAGTGGGACTCCTCGGACAAGGGAAGGTGGACCCATAGACTCATACCAAAAATAACGACATGGGTACAGAGAAAACATGGAGAGGTTAATTTCCACCTGACACAGTTTCTGTCTGGTCACGGATGCTTCAGGAAGTACCTGCACAGGTTTGGATTCACGGAGTCACCTTTCTGCACGACATGCGATAGGCAGGAAGAGATTGCGGAGCACGTGTTATTCGTCTGCCCCCGCTTCGAACAAGAACGAGGAGAGCTGTTGACTGTGAGTAGGCCAGATGTAAGTGCCGAAAAGATAATATCGGAGATATGCCGCGATGAGGAGGTGTGGATAGTGGCGGATAATGTAGTTGCGAAAATAATGACGAAGCTGTAAATTGCATGGAGAGACGATCAAAGAAGACTGGCAGTTGATCTAAGAGAGTAGGTGCGAAAGCACAGCTCCTCCCCGAAGTAATGCTGTGAGGCGGTTCCGGGGAGAAGAGAGCACGAAGACTAATGAAGGAGGTTTTAGTTGGTAGGTCATTGAAGAATGGAATCCAACACTACCTTGGTTCAGAAAGACCGGGTGTCTATGAAGATTTCCTCACCCTTATAAAAAAAAAAAACGTCGTCATTCTGGTGGTGTGAATCATTGTCATAACGTCGCATTACCACTTGTACTTTTACTCACAGTCGAAGAACTCTTCACTACCACTCACATCAGATGAGTCTTCGGTCAGTCCGATGATATTTTCTTCAAGTTTTTTCTCCGTTGTGAAGATGTTATGTTTCCATCGTCTTCATTGAGCAGATTTTCGTGTTTATGTCGATATATGTAGATGGCTTCGTAGTATTCCACCTTCCAAGCTTGTTTCACTCATTGTATAAGTTTCAGCTCGCTTATTTTGACTTCGTGGTTAATCATAAAAATCTGTCGGCCAACAACTGTCTTCTTTTTCCACCTATCAGATTTGATATGTTCATTGAAACGCTCGAATAATTTGCGAATTGTCATTCCAATGTATGCGGTCACAGCACGCGCATTGTATCTCGTATACACCTGATTTTTGGAGGTCCAGTGGTTTGTCATTCAACGTTCCTAGAAACTGTCTCAGAGAGCCGTCATTTCTGTGTTCTATCGTATATTATGTTTCTTATAGATTCCTGTCAATTTTTTCGTCAACTCAGGAAAATATCTGAGTGCCACTCGTCTTTTACTATCATCAGGTAAGTCATAGAAAGTCGATAAGTTGCTTCTTTACCGTTTATCTCGATGTCTCTTGATGATATTCCAGATCGTCGCCTCGTGGTATCCATTCACTCTTCCAACGTCAATAATTTTCTCAATTTCTTTGGCTTCTGACAGAACCATGAAATGAGTCTTCGCGTGATATGCCGACATATAATAAAATAAAAACAGTACGAACATTTTCCAATCATTTCTCTTTGACGATGCTTTCTCGTTCAATCAATTCTTCCATTCAAATTTATTTGCCACCATCTCAAACTCCAGAATTAAAGGCAAACAATCGTGTTATACGTTAATTAATAATAATAATATTTAATCTCGTATTTAATATTCATTAATTTTTACTTACGTTATTTAGTGGGTTTTTACGTCATTATCGTACAAAAGGTGGTTTCAGTGCGTCCGTTAGTGCATATCGGTGCATAGCGATAAACTTTTTGCAATTATTCCCCATGGCTATTATTGTGTTGTTTATTCAGGTTATTTAGATTAAACTGTTGGCTTCGTGAGAAGCACTAATTAATTAGCTTCCGTAAAAGAGTAACAAAGCATTTGCTGTGGAGCTCGAAAATATTTGTCGTCAAATTGACTTGAAATACATTAAAAAATAGATGACATGCCTCTCATTTAGGTGGTATATTTGGGAAAGAGGTAGGTTAAATCGACTCAAAAAACGCATTGTTTTCGAATTATTAGTGAGAGATTTTAAACTAGGAAGCCATTTTATGAATAAAACATAATGATTGATTGATAGTTCTCTGGATGAGAGTCATCCCTCCCGATTCTAGAAAAGACTATATCCCGAGGTTAAGGCATTTTCCTGCAAAATCCTGAAACAGTGCTCGCTAAAATTCAATTCTGTTCTCAATACTCGACCGCGGCCAAATCAAGCTTGACCTGATACTTCAGGTCAGTGTCTGGTAATTTTTCTTTTCTGAGCTGACCTGACCTGAACCTGATTTTCCGAAACCTGCCATTACCTGACCTGACCTGATCGACCTGGAACGAAAAATCTATTAAACAGACGCTTCATTTATATTAGACAACATGAAACAACATAGGTAAAAGACAAAATGAAGAAAATTTTCGATGTTAGTAATAGTTTCGAATGCAATGGTTAGAGATGTAATGTATTCATTTATTCAACTCACATGGGCTTAAAACATTTTTTTACTATGACCGTAAATAAAATAGGAACTTTTCTTTCTGTGAAGGTTTTCAACACCACAAAAATATGCGCAGAAGAAAAAGGTTCTTATTTGAATTACCGTCATTGTATGATTTTCATGGATTTAAAACCATTGTTTTCAGTACATAAAACATTTTTGGTATCATTCCGTCTATAATGTAAGAGGAGAAAAATTGCTCTTGCCCAGCCGTGGATTTGAACACGGTACCTCTCGGTTATGCGTCGAGAACTCAAGTCCCATAAAATTTTAAACGCCGATAACTCTTTGGGTGTGTATCCTTTTAAAGTCAAATGCATGGGCTTCCTTCTCAACCCCCCAAAATAGGGAGTCGACCATACTTTTGACGTTATAAGTGTGCGTACTTTCGCAATTACTCATGATTTAAAATTCCTACATCAACACTGAAAGTGTGACGCCATATATGCACGTCCCATTTCTTGGAAAAATAATTTACATAATTAAATCTTCCAAATTTAAACCAGGTCGGTTCAAGTTAGGTCAGATATTTTACGAAACAGGTTTCAGGTCAGTTCAGGTTTTAAAATTCAGGTCGAAACAGGTTTTAGGTCAGATCAGGTCAGGTAAATTTCAGGTCGGTTCAGGTCGACCTGACCTGTTTTCGAGCCTTAGGCTCCGTCCTTGAGCTATGACACTTTGAATGCAGAGGGCAGCAGCAGCTTGGTGCCGAATTATGTGACGAATAGAACTCACTCAACTCACTCCTGCCTCTACTTAGTAAGAACAGATGTTCAGGACCAGGCTGCCTTCTTTATTCCCAGCTTTAGTTCTCAAGTAGGCAGCCTGATGACGACTTCGATGGTGTCCCTAACTAATAACCTCACTTTTTCTTCCAGTTAAGCGTAGTCAGAATTTAAGCACCAGGCTGCCTTGATTGACAAGGTTTCACCTTTCTTCAGGCGCCCTCTTAAATAAATATTGCCCTAATTCTTCTAACTACACCCTCACGGAAAAGGGGTACATTGCGTTTACCACGACGTTTGTCACCAGTCGAATTTCGACCCGGGAGTTGGTTACTTTTTCGTATCAGGGTCTAAATAAGATAAGAATGCCCGTCTGTTGTTGACAATTCAGAGCTCTAGCGACTTTATTTCATTGAAAATAAAACGAATTTGCTGTATAATTTATAAAAAATTCCAAATTCTAATTTACCTTCGGTTTCTATTGCGCTACATTACAAATTAAATAAATAAAATAAAAATTTCCCTCTAATACAAAGATCAATTCAGCGGCCTTAGCCTTTCGTCCAAAAACGCCCATTTGCAATCCTTAAACCACTTTTGTACTACCTTTCAAGAGGGAAAATCGGTCAACATTTACTCAAATTATCGTGTTTACAGACAGACGGATTGGTAAATTTTTTTTTGCAGATTGGGCATCTCGTGTCCATGATCGATGCTCTCCCCGAACGACTGGTTACAAACGTTGTGGTAAACACATACGCCCTCGTACCTACTTTGTACGGGTCCAAACAAATTATAAACAATTTACATTTCTCGTTTCATTAACAGTTCGAAAAAAAGGATTGTCAAAATTTTGGTGGAGCGATATTAACACTCTAATATTATAGTGTCTTTAAAATGAATCCAAATCAATTTCGTGTGTTGCATTCGCCAATGATCATTCATTGTTGACATCTAGAAAATCCGAGCGAAAGATTGACAGACTTTGCTCCTACATTTAAAAAACAAAGTGAAATTTCGCAACGAGTTGTAATTTTCAGTGAAAAATCATCTTGTTTGCGTCTTTTTGTTTGTATCCATTCTTCGTATATGTAAAGCAATAAAAAATAAATTTATCTGTAGGGCGTTCATATTCTATCCACCATATGGTGTATGAAACCAAGATGTGAACAGATCCTTTTTTTTATAAAGGAAAAAACCTTTACTAGAACTCATTGACGTGGAATTTTTTATACCAAAATTAAATATTATTTCCCAAATGCAATGTTACTGATATATGAATAATGAACTTTTATTAAAGTTTCTTTGAGAATGATGATGCGATTATGTCGCTTTCAAGGAGTTGCGGGAATTGCAAATTTGGATGAAAAAATAGTTATTTATGCAACCGAGTGTAAAGTACTTTATTAGGCACTAATCTGCCGTCGTGAAAAAAAAACATGCAACGAATTTCGCCAAAAAAAAAATCAAATTAACGACAAAATTAAACAAAGCCATCGCCGAGAGACTTTTGTTTAATTTTGTGCCTAATTTGGTTTTCTTCGCGCAAATTTCGTTGAAAATCTCCGCTGAGTTCCTCTAAGTTTCTTTCTTTATGACGCGTAATAACGGCAGTAATGACAAGAGTCCCGACTTCAACGGGTAGAGGGAGCAAACGCACCGAACGAACTCATTCCGGAGGCCAATACCCCTTGCGGAAACTCTTATAATTTTTCCGAAAGTAAATGTTTGAATGTAATATATGAATCCATCTAATCTAGTATATAGACCTCGTGGATTATTTTGCCCTTCAGCGATTTCACGTAACGTCTCATGTTTTATCGTTTTAACTTCATATTAATAGTAATTTCAAATATTCTTAGTACCTGTTGAATTTATTGTGATGTGTAAAAAAATGGCGCTGTGTTATATGTGAAACAATGTCAAATCCCGTACATTTTTGATCCCCATCACAAATTATGTCCTCAAAGCCATCATTGAGGGATTTTTTTGGCACAGGGGTATGGAACAAAGATGTAGTATTATTGCGTTCGTTGGATGGGTTGGGCGTATTGCGCTCCCGGTAAATAGTCCGGGCTTCCTGGTTCATCATCGCTGGAATTGGAGTTTGCTTCGAGACAGGCTTCCGGGCTTCCCTCGTGGTTGGTTTGGTCGGCGATGCATTTTTGAGCCAGCCTGGGGTTTGAACGAGCTCAAAATTTGGGATTACGTTAACCCCCGTGTCCGAAAAAAATTTTGTGAATTAAAGATGTGCCCGACCCGAATTGTTTTAATCGGGTTCACGGGTTTCGAAAATTTTAATCGGATCGGGGTCGGGTTTGAGTCAGGTTGGGTTCGGGTCAGGTCGGGTTTCCGTATCAGTTTTTTCGGATCCCGGTCTTTTATTTAAATTTCATATTTTGCAACGCGAATGTAAATTTCATATTTAAACATAACCAAAGACCCGTACGTATCAGAATAGATGCGGCAAACAGAATAGATGTGGCAAAGAGACTCGAAAGTATCTAAATATACAAATAAGCAAACAATCCAACAATCCAACGTTTTCTGTTCTTTTTTATCTGTAAGAATTTCAAAGATCCGTAGAAATGGCCCAAGGTTATGTCAAAGGCCCTACCGAAGTACGTCTCAGACCATTCAAATCTAGAAAAACTTATATCCAAGGACTAAGTCATTTTTCCCTAAAACCCTGAAAAACGTGTTCTCTAAAACTTTATTCTCTACAACTTTGCCTTTGGATGCAACTTTCTACCTCTAATAGTTCTCGAGATCTGGGTCATCCTGCCTAATTATGGAAGTGGCCATATACCACTATTGGGCCATATTTTCCCAAAACCCTGAAACACGTGTTCGCTTAAATTTAATTTTCTACAACTTTGCCTTTGACAGTAAATCTCCATATTGCATTGTTAAGGAAATATAGACGAAAAACTGTTTTCTTATATGGCCAAGAGTCTCAATTTGGTCCATTCCATTGGTCCCAGTTCCCATTTTTTTCTTAGTTTCGTGACATCAAATGCTTTTATTTGACAAATACTTGGCCGATTTTGCTCATCTTCGAACTTGACTCATGGGAGGCATGTACCTTTTAGGGAAAAAGAAGTTTAGGCTGATTGGTTGAGCCGTTTGGAAAAAAAAGTGGAGATGGACAGACGGACGGACATTTTTTTTATTGCTGATTCGTCATCTCTAGACAATAAAAGATGCACCTCCCCCTCCCACCTCGATCAACCCCATGTTACAATAAAATTGTTTGTAATAAACGTATAGGACCTTTGTACTTCGTACAGGTCCAATAAACTCGTCTCAAACCACTCTTTCAGTTAGTACGAGAATCACCACCGTTTCAGTACATCTATGCCTTGCTAGGGCTATGCGTAAATCAGCACAACACATATTAGAATGAGCAATTATTCCAAATGTATGGACTTAAATACAATGCTTCGTCAACGTTCAAGTTTGTTTTTTATTTAAACTGCTAGATCCCACTTCTATCTATTTGCTGGATCTCTCACGTCCAACGTTTTGTTGAATCTATCCCATTTTGTTGAAGTGCCAAATTAAACATTTAGACTTCATAGTGATTATGAAACCAATTTAGATGTCGATTTGTTTGGTAGGCTAAAGAAATAATTTTGTATGTGTATGGATGACCGAACGGCAATGTGTTGTGGAGAGGTCATTTTCTGATTTTAAGATATTTCAAGAAGTTAGTACAAAGCAAATATGCAAGCTCACAAAAACATATAAATTAACTTAGATTGGATGAAATAATCGACGAATTCGTTTGTAGAAATAGTTTAAGCCCGTATATGCCATCAAATACAAGATGACTATGCAATGTCTCCAGCCCTTATGCCCACACGTCACAGTAGCAATTTTGGCAAGAAGTCTCTTATACAAAATTGTGACCTAATCTTTTCATCCCTCTGGAATATTACAATTTAATGGATCATTCATCAATAAGTACGTATGTTTATAAGAAGTGCCTTGTTGAATTGACTGCAAAGCTTCATCATAGATTTTTTATAAGGCGGTACTGTCCTACCGCAACTAATCAGTTTCGGTCTTTGTGCAACTGCATGAACTATTGATAGATGTATATATACTTTCCCTTTCCAACCTTTCCAACACACCTAATGAATCGTAACATTTCCATTCGAAACCCAAACATCTATATGCCTCTATATACCTCCAGTATGAGTCCATAAAAATCCCATACCCAGACAACACACATATTAAACCTGTAGTATTAAGTCCCTTGAGGTATGCAAGCGAAAGAGATGCTAGGCAATGCATGTATTGTACTGATGTATACATACAGAAATAGAGATTTGCCCTATAACTATATTTATTATTAAAAAATTTTGAATGTTATGCCTAACATTTCTAATTCATAAAATATTCAAATTGTATCTGGGTTTTCTGTTATTTTTTTAGTTTTGTGCTCTGGTGTTAAAATGTTTGTCGGTAAGTATTATGTGTATTTACATAATGAAACTTTTCCGTAACAATCTTAAAAGTTATTTATTTAGGAAAACATAAATTTTAACGGAGTGACTAATTGCGCCCGGGTATGTACAAATATAGCCAAACAAGACAACCGATGCTATTCGTATACCCGGGTACGAATAGCCAGCCTTCAAATATTTGACCAACACGGTGAATTTGTACGAAAAACTCGTGAGTTTTTTTATCCATGCGAAGATACGAAGTTCTTCCTACTTAAATCTTACTTACTTCTTACTGTTTTTTCAACTGAAATCGTGTAAACCTAAAAAATTTCTTTTGCTATGTTGTTTACTCCACAACATTGAGGGGAGCATTTTTGTCTATTAAAGTATGTAATGAAGTATGAATTTTTTAGTGGCATTCAAAATTTAAAATTTCACAAATGATGGAAGAATGATGTAAACATAATAATAATAATAATGACGCAATGATGTATGAATCTTGTACAATTTATGTAGATAATGTAAAAAAGATGAACAAAATATGGATAATAATTAATGCAGCAAAGACGGATTTTTCTACATTACTTTTCCATTATTTCTACATTCCAAATCCTACTTGTCTTCGGTCTTCTCTATACGTAGCGTTAAGATACTACCCGAAAACAGCCCCACTCATCCTTCTGCTAAGTGACCCTCACTACTACACCAGGGGTTGGTTACCTGATCGTCCATGTGGGTTGCTCACTATAACAAGTCTCACCACGGGTAGGATAGGATATAGGAGTAGGTGGACAGAGGCTAAGATACATAAAGGAGTACTATTGCGCATAACACACCATTTGACACCCATTGCCGTTTTGGCAATTTCATATCAAATTTGATGTCGACGCAATTTCATACATTTAAGAGTTAAGGCGACATTTACTTAGATACGTTCGAATCTTTTTGCAACATCTATTCTGATACGTACGGGTCATTTAAATTCCAAATTAAAAATATTCACACAATTTTAACATGAACATCCATTTGGGATATATTATTTGGTTAAAAAAAATGAAACTTTCGTTACAAAAAAAATAGTTTTTGTTACAAAAAATATTCATTTTGTTCCAATATTGAACACGAGATTTTCCAATAAATAATACAAATGTTACAATAAAAATTCAAACGTTCCACAATGTTTTCCGTTTTGTTCCACAACAACGTTGGTTTGCTCCAATGTGGAAATATGAATGTTCCAATAGAAAAATAAAAGCTCTAAAACTTTATTCGTTTCGTTCTACACTAAAATGTTTCTGTTCAGATAAAAACTCTTTGGTGTTCCAAAATAAAATTCAAATGTTCTAATACCAAATTTCACTTTCTAAACGTTTCTCGAAATTGTTGGACCCGTACGAAGTACAAAGGTCCTATACGTTTACTACAAACAATTTTCTTGTAACATGGGATAGATTGAGGCAGGAGTACCAGTAGGGCCTTTCTTTGAAGAACCTTGTCTAAAAAGTAATATGAGAGTATTTATGTGGTTAAATGACACCTTGCAGGGTTGCAGCCCGAATACGGCGAACTAGACTTATGCCTAACGGATGCGGCTAGTATTATTGTAATTCGCGTAACGGAACTTTGCTCTCGAAGCCCCCCTCCCCTCCTGTCACGCGTATATTTGACCTCCCTACGTTTCGGCGTGACATCCTTTATGAACGGTCCCTTGTTGCACTCTTGTGGAAGATATGCAAACCTTATACAGCGCAAGGATTAGAAGGAAAGTCTGACTGCGTATTTTGAATTTAATTTAGCGTTTTATAACATATTGTGCGTAATAAATCTTTTCAAGTGAAAACAAATATCCTTACATTTCACGGCTTAAGCAAACAAATGAAAAAAATCAATCGAAAAAAAAATAAATAATCAAAAAAAGAAAAATATACAAATATATACAAAAATATGAAGCTATAGGTACATAAAGTAAAGCAAAAAGAGTTTACCTTCCAAACATAAAATACCAGTAACCTTATTTATACGATTGATTGACGCATTTTGATGTTATCTCCCTTTTATTTCGGCATCTGTTTGAATGTTCAAATAATTCAATATACAATTTAGGAGGAAAAAAAGAAGCTAACAGAAAAAAAAAGAAATAAGAAAACATAAATTTGTGATTGGATTTTCGTTACACATTTCTCCTCTATCACGATGCGTTCAGTTATACATCTTGCTGGATCATTACAAATGTACGGAAACACAAAATACCCACAGACTTAATAGTATTTGACCTGTTTCCCTTTAAAGAACATTAATTTTGATCTAATTAGAAAAGTTTGTTCTCCCTTAAGAAACTTTATGGGAAATGTCTATTGAACGTTGGTGAAAAGCTTTTTTATTGGTTGAAATTGCTTCATTTTCAACCGAAAATTTTCTTCTTACAAAAAAAAAAACGTGAGTAATTCAAGAGTAGATATGACTAATTTTTTCAGTTAACGGTCACTGAATAAATTTTAGAATCTAACTTGAGGTGCAATTATGTGAGAAATTACATTCTAGAATCTGAATGAAAAATTTGCCAGGACTTAGACCTGAATACAGTATCTTCACCTTGCCGGGAGTGGTGCTCACCAATTGAGCTAAAGTGGACGTCTTCAATTCAGATCTAATTTGGAGCCGTTGTTTTAACACGTGTAATTGAAGCTAAAGCGTTGTATTTTTATGCCAGTAATGTAATAACTTAGGAACGGGTTAGCTCAGTGGTAACGTACTGGCTTTCCGCCAAGAATATCCGGGTTCTATCCTGGTGGGGACAAATTCTGTAATAGTATATTACAGAGGAACACCTCCTGTGCTCGTTACCGTAAACATCGCACACCTGTAATATTACTCATAAACAGTGTTCCTCTGTACTATGTTTTAACGTGTACCCACAATGTAAGTTGAAATCTACAAAACATCTTATTTCATAAAAATCCATTCAAGTTTCAAATTTTTAATTGGCGGAGGGGGGTAATGAAATCAAGCGTCATTAATTTGAGGGAGTACAATAAAACCGGACGAATTCGGACCAGGGGGAAGGGAGGGGTCGGAAAATTGTCAAAATAACCGGACGTCATTTATGAGTATATAAGCGGCTTCAGGGAACACATTTTTTGCCGAGAATTGAGTAATGTCATAGGTAGGACATTCATATCCGTAAAATACCACAAATTTAAGAAATTTGAGAATCACAAACTTTTACTATATCAACACAAACACGTCGTCACACCGAGCTGATCCCAGAAAATACAGAGCATTGTCTTCTTTTCGAAGCGATCTGGCCGTGCAGTTGATTTAGCCGGTTTTCCGGGGTCCGTGTAAGATTTTTTACGTTTGGGATTCTTCAAATATATCCACTTCTCGTCGCCTGTCATGATTCGATGCAGCTACGACTTGAGTATAGGGGGGCAGGACGAGAGGAAGAAACATGACAAATTAAACGGAAGGCAAATTTAATCACTTTCTGAACAGAAATGGTACATTCAAGGCATATTCCTTCCTACAGGATTAGCAATCCATTTTACATTTGACGTTTTTTCAAGGACCGACAAATTTTTTTTTAATATTTTGGAATACTTGGCTCAATTTTGTATCGATGAAGTGTTATTCCAAACTTCTAGCCCATACATTTTTGAAGCCACTTCCTGATGTATAGGTATAGGTTACGTGGGTGAACCGATGTTGTGCTTAACCTATACTTGCAAACCACTACAAGTAGCATATATCTGTATAGTTTTCAACGAAACGGGCCTTAATTTTTCATGAGAATGTCTCAGAATTACACCCTCAAGGGTTATGTAATAGAAATAGAATATTTCTTGTAAAATCTATAATTGCTGTGGGTTCCATTAAATAACAAAAAAAGAAAAATTTTCGCTCGCTTCGCTCGCGTGCACACTTACTTCTGTCACATAAATGGTAAATACCGCATCTTCATTCGGAATCTATTATTTCAAAAATTTTCTTATAACTTTCGGTATAAAAGCAAACATTAGCTACCGTTTAGTTGCTTACTTTGGCATGTTTGCCAAATACACATCATCAAATTAAAAAATTTTGCTTGCCCCCCATGGACGGTAAACAAGTCGGCGCCGCTGACTTTCTTTTGTATCGATTGAGTAGCATTTCAAAAGTGATTTTTCGATTTTCTTGCTGCCTATCGGTCAATTCGTGTGGAACCCAAGATCTTTCCCATGGCTTTCAATCGGTCAATGCTTGCAATTCGGCATCTTCAAACTTTTTCGGTGGTATTCCACGCGGTTCGTTGTCCACATCGAAATTACCCTTTTTGAATTTATTGAACCACTCATTACACTGTATTCTGCCAAATCATATCCACCGTAAGCCTGTACAAGCATTCGATGGGATTCCAACGCACTTTTATTGAAAAGGAAGCAGAAAATTAATGCTATCCGCATATCGTATCAAACAAAAAATTTATGAAACATCTGGGCATGGCCGACAATTTATGGAAGAAACTTTTTAAATTTGTGTTCCTGGACTTAGCTAGGGCACTAAAACCGAGTCTGTGCTAGGGCCATACGTGTTTTTTGTACATAACTCGAGTAAATCTTTCCCGATTTTCATAATTTTTTTTCATTTGAAAGACCTGGGCATGGCTGACAATTTATGGAAGAAACTTTTTTGGATTTGAGTCCTTGAACTTAGTGCTCTACATGTTTTTTGTACATAACTCAAGTAAATCTCTTCCGAATTTCAAATTTTGTTTGATCTAAAGTTCTTGGACTGTCTCCTTTTTTATGGCAGAAAATGTTTTGATTAGAAACTCTAAGGTCAGTCGGGACTGAGAGTTTCTACTAGGGCCCAACGTGTTTGCTTACATAAATTGGATAAATCCTAACTGATTTTGTTGATTCTTTTTCTATTTGAGAGGCAATCAAGTACCGAATTATATTTAAAAACAAATTTGGACCCCGTGCCTGTGTGCTGAAGTGGGCCTCAGGTCTGTCCTAAGGTCGGCCCTAACCAAAAAAATTTTTTTGTGTTGCTGAGCAAATTGAGGGAAACATTTTTGTCTATGAAAGTATGTGTCCGAGGCATTTCCTTATGGCACTAGATCGGTCCTAAGATCTGCCCTAGACAAAAAAATGGCTTTTCATTATGTTGTAGAGAAAATGGAGGGAAATATTTTTGTCTATGAGTCTATGTAAGTATTTGTCCGAGGCCTCTCCTGAAGACCCTAGGCCGGTCCTAAGGTCGACCCTAGACAAAAAAATGGTTTTTCCTGTGTTGTAGAAACTGTTGAGATGTACATTTTTGTCTGTTTGTGGGTCAATTTTGTACTTTCGGAAGGCCTTTTTTACACCGTTTCTTCGGACGGGTTTTTCAATATTGCCCTCTCGGCAATTTCCAATTCAATTTGATGTCGGCACAATTTCATACACTGAAGAGTTAAGGCGACATTTATTTAGATTCGTTCGAATCTTTTTTCAACATCTATTCTGTTTGCCACTTCTACTCTGATGCGTATGGGCCCCCTGCATTTGTTTTATCTTCAAGTTTTCAGAATATCAACTTCATCAAAGAGAGAAAATGATAGTTTGGTCATCACGATTAAATGCGTATTACTTCGACGATAAACAAAGACATTACAAAGGTTTTAAATGGAGGCTGCGTCGATCTCTGAGAAGTGAACAATATTGATTTTGTTCAGTTGCGTTACGTAACAAATGGGGAGGGGGGATGGTATTGACCTTGCGTTACAGGGGGAGAGGGGATCTGAAAAATGTCGATTTTAGCGTTACGTAATTTATGAACGGCCCCAAATGCGTAATGTTTGTGTTATCCGCACAGAAGCATAACAGTTATTACTATATGTACGAGAGTGTATAGTGTATTGGCGTCAAGAATGAGAAAGAACAAAAAAACTATGACACTGGGGGTCCTGCATTTATGACACATTTTTTTAATCGAACGTGGAACTATTTTAAAAGTTTTTTTTAGTAACAAAGAAGTATGGTACCGTCAACTTTTTTTACAAATAATTTTTTTGCGTTTCGAAGCTTCAAGCGTCACCCCAATCGATATTAGTTGTTTTTGAAGTGGGACCTGCGTCACATTTCCCTTTGAAAAGGGCTTTTTGCTGTGATAAATTGAACTGAAATCTTATGCTTCTCTCTCCCGTACATACAATGTTTAAATTCAATACACCAGCTGATTAGTATGCAACGAAACCAATAAATATAAATCACGAAACACTTTATCTCAAAATAAACAAAATAAAATACATTTCTTTAACCAATTTTCTTCATTTGTGTGCTTTTCATTGCTGCCTTACCGTTGTATAAGTCCACCAAAACGGTTATCCTTCTTGCACTCATCACGCGATCTGACCATTAATAATATTCAATTTCATGTTTATAAAAATCACATAACCCACGTGCGGTTGCTGCATTTTCTCAATAATATTTGACTAAGCAATGAATATTCTGGTGAGACGAATCGTTCTAGTGAAGAGTGCCCCAAAGGATATAGTATTTCATTCGTATAGTAAATATATTGAGGCAATGATTTATTGTAATGAATCAAAACGAATGAAACGTCCTGCTGTGATAAAAATGAAAAACGATAAATTACTATAAATTACTACGCAATGTAATTAGCGAATACATTTTTGTATAGTGTATGCTGGTAATTTGCTTATTCTATTTCTCATCCTGGAACGTATAGCTCCTATGAAAATGACAGGTATGTAAAATCGCTTCTCTTAATTTGTCTCTTAATTACAACGATGAAATAATGTTTATATGTAAAACTGAACTTTTCTCTTTTTCGAACTTTTTTATTTATTTCTATTATTATTCAATTCTAATATATAGATTGACATGTGGAGAGTCATAGCGCTCTACGGGCAAACTTCATTCTCACATTCTTGAACTACCCTTTGTCGATGACAAATTGCACAGTTATCATTCCTGACAGTTAACCGTGAGCTTGTTCTCGCTATCAGGGAAGTGTCAGGGAAGAAATTATTCCCAACAATGAAATCATCCTCAAACAGTCCGAGGATAAAAAAGCATTTGTCAAAAGCTATAATGAACAGCTAAAATCGAAATTTGAGAGTGACAGAATCGAAACTGCTGCTGGTGATACTCGCAAAATGTGCAATCTTTACAAGGAGATTCTTTTCAATCAGACCAGTAAGAAAGAGTCAGCGTTGACATTAAATGGACATGGGGTTATGAGAAGAAAACAGACACAAGTATTTGTAGGTGGCAAAAATGCGCGCGTAGTGCGTTGAGCAAATACGCTAGATCTGAATGGAAAATATCCACGGTAGCTCAATTGGTAGAGCAGCTACCCGGAAAGGTGAATATTCTGGGTTCGGGTCCCAGTCGTAGTACTAATTTTTCATTCAGATTTAATTTCAATAATATAATTGCTCATAATTTCGCTTTCAAAAATTTTCGAATTTTCGTTCACTTCAGTCACTGTTAACTGAAAACATAAATCAAATTTCTTAAATGGAGTATACATTGGTCACAATGGTACTGCCTGTGACGCTATTAATAATCATTTTTGCACCGCTGGAGGAAAACTTGCCACCTCCGTAATTGCCATTCATGGCTATGACACCCAAGATATCGATAATCTGTACCCAGAGCACTCAGCTAATGATTGGTCTTTCGAGCATGTCAATGCCAGTATGGTTTCCGAATAGAACGTCCACGGGTTTCGACAAAGTGCCATTTACACTCTTGAAGTCGTCCATAGACGCCATCGCAGCTGCCATTGTTATTTGCTTCAATTATGATCGACAAATCCGTTTTTCCAACTGAACTACTTAAGGGCAGGTTAAAGCTAATCCACAAATCTGGAAGTCTTGATATTGACAACTTCCGAGGGTTGACGCTGCTTCCATCGCGCTTTCCAAAGTGTTTGAGGAGTTGCTGCTGCGCCAACTATACGCATATTTTGAAAGTAGCAATCTATTTGTGGGCAACCAGTTCGGTTTTTTGAAAAATTCCAGTTACCAAAGCGCTGCTATGCAACTGATCAACATCGTTAGGTCAAACTGCCAGGAAAAAGCTAGTTGCTGCCATGTTAATAGATTTACGGAAGGCATTCGATACTGTAGACTCTAAACAATTAATACGTAAACTTAAGCGTCTTGGATTATGAAATTCCGCATGTAAATTTATTTTAGGCCAACTCCAAAATCGGCAGACAGCAACGAAAATAGCCAAAACAGCTTCAAAATTTTCAATGTAGGTGTTCCACAAGGCTCAAAACTCGGTCCTTTGCATTTCATTACATATATAAATGATATGCTCAGCTTGAACCTGATAGATCAATTAGTTCTTTATGCTGACGATGAGGCTTTGATTTACTCTGTAGATTCCAACTTAGATCTCCAAAATGCAATGCAACACAACGCCGATATGCTAAACGAATGGCTGTGCAGAAATTTACTCTCGCTCAACGCTGTGAAGTCGGGCTATTTAACATTTGGCCGTGCCAAGAACATTGGCAACCTCCAAATTAATGTTGATAGTGTAGAAATTGAGCGTCTTTTTAAATATAAATACCTGGGATTGGTCTTTGATGAGTACTTAAGTTTCGCAGCACATGTGGATCACTTTAAACATAACATAACTCCGTTCATCTCGTTGATGTGGCGCAAGGCATCCCAGTTGCAAAAAGGAAGAGATTGTACTTTGCCGACGTTCAATCCCAATCGGCTGTGATTAGTCTCATAGTGCTAGATGGCTTACGATACACATCTATTGTCAGCTTGTTGTCAATAATTTCTACCATGGTGTTAATGAAAGGTGGAGCGACTTTGAAATGTCGTTGGAAAAAGGCCCGAATTTTCCGAGAATATACTACAGATATGTTGATGACATTTTTGTCGTTATGAATAAGAGAAAATTTGACCCAGTAAAAAAGTTGTTCGAAGACAAAGCTGACTCCATCGAGAAAGATGCAATAAGATACACTATTGAGAGACAACGTGACAACCGAATCCCTTTCCTTTACACCATGGTAGAAATTATTGACAACAAGCTGACAATAGGTGTGTATCGTAAACCATCTAGCACTATGAGACTAATCACAGCCGATTCTAACCGTGACTTTAAACACAAAATGGCTGCTTATCACTCCATGGCTCAGTTCATGGTTAACCTCCCTCTGACAGAAGAAAAAACCAAAAAAGAGACTGAAACTATCGTCGAAATCGGCAGAGTGAATGTCTTCAGCGAAAAATCAGTGATGAGCATCATAAAGAAACATCAGAGGAAGAAGGAATTAGAGAACTTATCCACTTTCTACAAATCGAATGTGAGTGACGATCCACCGAAACGAGTGAGTTTCACTCACTATCCTGAAATCACTGAACCACTGGAAAAGATATATGACGAATACAACATCCATTGAGAAATGCCTTAGGGTCTCTTGAAGACGTCTCTCCAGACATCCAAAAGTCAGGGATATATAGGATCCAGTGTGGTACGTGCGGTAGGTTCTATTTTGGGATGACAATACGCCAACTATTTGTCCGATTCACAGAGCATGTGAGATCAGCTAAATGGAAGCGCAAAACAGCTGTTGGAAAACACATTCACGACACGAATCATTTTATCGACATCACCACCCCTAAATTAATTCAAGAAATACGCCGCCCCTGGAACATTGAATTCTACGAAGCTATTCACATACAAAAAAACTCTCATATGAACTTACTAAATGCAGAGAACGGAAATGTAAATTCCCTTCTCCTAAAATTGTTCAAGAAGAAAAGAACTGTTGACGAGAACATCATAACTTTGGACGACACACATATTTCTACTGACGACAATGATGAGTTCTTTGATTGTGAGTAAACGCACACACCTTGAGTGAAAACAACGATGACATGTGCATGACAACATTTCACTCATGTTGTATTGAGTTAAAATAATTATCTCACACTATCCCATCTAGTGTGATAATTTATCATAATCAGCTGTAGATCAAAGTGTTTTGCTTTATGTTTTGTTATCAATATTGTTTGTGTAAAGAAAATGACCTATGTATGTTTTTTATGTTTTAGTCTTGACTAAATTGACTAAATAAATTAAAGGCATAATTTAAATCTGGCTAGTCAAGCCTCGTTTTATCAATTTAATTTTCCGATAGAAGCTCCGAGCTTCCTTCCTATTGCCAAACTTTTCAATTTCGATCAAAACGTTCCTATCGTGCAGTTATTTCTTTTATTTCCCGTTCTCGTTCCCAAAGTCTCTGCTGCGGTGCTCTCTACATTCCTACATTCTAATTTGATTCCACGCTGGCAAATGAAAACCAGCCACTCCAAATGTCAACAGAGATTTCAAGTCCACTTTCGTTCCATGGATATATCTCTTTCTCTCCTTTGTCACATTTCATGTGTGCATACACGTGTGTGTGTATGTGTACACATTTTGTTGACGGAGAGAAACATAAATATAGATGGAACGAAAGTAGACTTTAAATCTCTGTTGACATTTAGAGTGGCTGGTTATTATACGTATGTCGCGTCACAGAAAATAAAAAGAAGTAAAACTTTTGTATTTATTATACGTAGAATGACTTTACAATGTTTATACAACAACGGTATCGAGACTGTATGAAACAAAATTGCAGAGAATAGAATAATTTGAATAACGAAATGTATGTGATTAAAGTTCAATTGTTTAGAACTTTTTAAGTTTAAGACATTGGCCTAGAACATTTTCAGCTCCAATTTTAGGGGTGCCGCCAAAATGGACGACGCTTCTTGTCTTCAGACATTAAAAAGAGAAAATTATTGGCTACTTAGTTTCTGAAGACAAGAAACGTCGTCCATTTTGGCGTCACCCCTAAAATTGGAGCTGAAAATGTTCTTGGCCAAGGTCTTTAACTTAAAAAGTTCTCTTTAAAGCGAGGGAGACCTGTACATTATACTAGCGCTAGCGCTTTACAAGCTAGAAATAGGGCCGATAGGCACAGCTCTGGATGATAGTTTTAATGATTAGTTAGTGATAGTTAATGACTGCAGAAGGTGTCAATTTCTATAAGTATGTATTCTTCCGAATTATACTCCCTCCCCCTCCTATGATTTTGTTGAACCCTTCCATACTGAGGAAGTACGTACTTGATGATGGATCCTTAAAGGACAAGTTCTTTATCTTTATCTCTTTGACAACTTTCAGATAAGAACGTCCGACCATTTTTCGATTGAATTATAATATGCCTCGTAGAAAAAGTTAAGCCGATGTAAAAATATAATTCGTTAAGAAACCAATCAGAATGTCAAATGTACAAAGTGATTGGTTTCACATATAGAATTGTCTTGCATTCGGATTGTGTACATAATGGTGCCGACAATAGGTAAAACCCTTTAGGTCTACACACTACCCTCATACTTTTAAACAAGAAAAATACTCCATACCTTCAATATCCGAACATTCATGATGCATTTCAAGTTTACTTTCTTTGTTTTAACCCCTCATAAAGCAAAATGTGTGTTATATGAGAGCTTTATTATTTGTGTGCAATCTGCAATGTTCATACACTGCATAACATGCAATTATTATAAGCGCCATTTGCACAAATGTAGTCCCATTGAAAAAAATGTTTTCTTGTATGATGTCCTTGTTTTTTACTGAATGTAAAGTTTTATGTAATGGTTACGCCCTTCTCAGCATTGTAAAAGAAATTCGAAACCTGCAATTGTAATATCTGTAAGTTTACGGTTTTTGGTTTTTGTGGAATATTTTTCTTTTAACAAATTATACAGGGGACTAGTGACATCAAGTTAATAATTATTTTCCTTTAAATATTTGTATGGCTTTACGCAAAGTAATTGTTCTATTTTAACCAATCAACTGTTTGGATTTCAAATCGCCATTTTGTAAAAGCAGAAATTAATTTAAAACTGTTTCTCACTAATTGGCATTTATGGTTTAATTCGTCGTCAAAACCAAGAATTACCCGATTTTAACATCTAGATCAACAGAGCGAAAATCAAGTGTGTATCCATTTCTGTAATCGCGGTTGGATTCTTGGATCAAATATCTTTCAAAGAATACATGTCAAAAAAACTTGACTTAAGTCCGTATAGTCCTCCAGAAGTCTCAAGTTTTCCAACACATGTTTGATGAATATAATGAAACATTTAGTTAATTTTGAGGAATGAATTCTTCTTTCATCTCATTCAGACATACTACTTCCATAAATTGTCGGGCATGCCCAGACCTTTCAAACAAAAACAAATTTATGAAAATCGGAAAAGATTTACTTGAATTATGTACAAAAGACCAAAAACCACTTAAATGGACCAAGCTCGGCGGCCCTTGGCCCGACAGTGCACATATTCAATCAAAGATTTTTCGATTACCTTTCAGCGGAAAAAAAAATTGAAAAATTGAGTATCGTGTTGACAGATGGACGGACGGACAGAATTTTTCTCTTATTTAAAATCTGCAACGAAAAACTAACCAACTCCCGGGTCGAAATTCGACTGGTTACAAACGTCGTGGTAAACGCAATAGACCCCTTTTTGAAAACCAGCACATCAAGCACAAATTTAAGCTTGATATGCTGGTTTTCACCTTCCTGCAACAGAAAAAAAGAATTTATTTTTCCCTAAATTAACATACTTTATTACAGCGTAATAATTTTTTAACACTTTCTGTTTTTACACGCAAAAATTTAAATTTAAATTTTTCTCCAAAAAAATTTTTCTTCGAAAAAAAAATTTTTCTCCAAAAAAAAAATTTCTCCAAAAAAAATTTCTCCAAAAAAATCTTTCTCCAAAAAAAATTTTCTCCGAAAAAAAAGTTTATCCGAAAACAGCTAAAATTCGAAAACCCCAAAAAATTCTACTGATCAAACTCTATAACTTTGTAGAAGACTAACTCTCTAAGTATTATCATTCCGAAGCTAAAAAAACCTAATTTATTGCTTGGGAAAATTCAAGATGGCGGGTCCGGCATTTGTGACGCATTTTTTTAATCAAAAGTGAAAATATTACAAAAGAATTTTGTGCGTTCCGAATCTGCAAGCGTCACCCAAATTGATATCAGTTGTTTTGGAAGAAGGGACGAGGACTTGCGTCACGTTTCCCTTTTAAAAGGGTTTTTGTTGTGATTTTTTTTACGAATAAATGTTTTCGGCTAATCGAAAAACCGTTTGTTTAATATTTTACTCTGGTGTAGTAATCTTTGAGCTAAACTTCCCAAAACAGAGAGAAACAACATACTGATGTTCTAATTTATTAAATTTATTTAAAGTGTTTGTCTAACTTATGTCTACCTTGTGTAAAATGTTTTCAAATGAATTTCGTACTTACATTGCAAACACAAACATTCGGAGTTGCGATACATTCGTCATTCACTCTTCCTTTATATCTACTGAAAATCATTAATTTTTTTCGTATATTATTTAACTTTCTCTCATTCTTATAAGCGGAAATACTCCTACAAACCATCCTATGTACAACAGGCTCCGATGTTTGTCAAACAAATAACTTAAATTGACGATGATTTTAAGGGTAAAATGGCTAGAGGGTGATAATGAATAATGTCATTAGTTATATAGTGTATTTAATTACTCTGAAATGAGGCATCGTCGTACGGAGAAAACACGACCATTTTACCATTTAATTTGCGAAGTAGTTCTTCATCAAGTTGGTGTGAAAGAGGTAAAAAATGATTCCAAAAATTTAGGCGTATAAGAAAATTAAAAAAATTGAAATTTATAATATAAAGTGCATCATGAATTTAAAGAAGAAGTAATGTACAGAAGCCGGAGCAGCTCTCTAAGTATTGTCATTCAGAACATAGAAAATTACATTGTGTTTTTTTCCATAGAATTTCTCATATTATATGGGGCCCCCTCTACAAACTTCAAAGAGCTCTAGCTCGGGAACCAGAATTTTCCCGGAATGCAGATCACAACAAAAACTCTTTTTAAAAGGGAAACGTGACGCAAGTCCTCGTCCCTTCTTCCGAAACAACTGATATCAATTGGGGTGACGCTTACAGCTGCGGAACGCAAAAAATTCTTTTAGAATGTTTTCATTTTTGACTAAAAAAATACGTGACAAATGCCGGACCCGCCAGTGTTATAGTTTTTCTACGCTTTAAGCATTCATACGCGAAAATTTGATATACTGTACAAAAATACGTCATACATCCCATAAATTTTTGCGTTGTGAAAGCTGAAAGCGTAGAAAAACTATAACACTGGGGGTCCGGCATTTGTGACGCCTTTTTTTAATCAAAAATGAAAACATTCCAAAAGAATTTTTTGCGTTTCACAGCTGATGTGATATCACTAGTTTTGGAAGGAAATAGGAAACAAATTTCGGCGAAAAAAATTTTTGACGAAACAAATTTTCGTCGAAAAAAAATTTTATTCGAAATTCATCTATTCGAATTTCAACCCTCATTCATAAATTTGTTTTTGCGCTACGGCACCTCGCGCTGCTCCCATAACTGGCGGTGGCGGCCACCACTGACCGCCGCCACGATTTCTCCATCACCGGCTCCTCAGGTCACATTCTAAAAATTTTTCTCATGTTTGACCCATACTTTGAATACACACACAAACACATACAAAATATGCTTTCATATTGGATTTGTATGGGAGCTTCCATGAGCGCTGGCGCACAAACGAGGCCGGGGGGGTAAAATCTCATACGGCGTAGAATCCTCACCCGAAGGTCAATGCAAAATTTCAAGAAAATTTATCGAGCCGTTTTCGAGCACGAGCCAAAAAAGTCGGTTTTCATACAAATGGCTCTGGAACTAACTGACTAACCCACTAACTAACGTAGGATGTTTCCATTAACTTGGGCTTATATGAAGCAGCACATGGAAAATGACGATTTTATAAAGGTCATATCTTCGGATCCACTGGACCGATTTTAATAAGTAAAATGTCGATTTCAATCAAAATTTTACAAGTAATCCAATAAACTAGGTCTCAGGGGGGGGGGGACGCAAGGGGAAAAAGTCAAAACATCGCTGTATATATGGTTCCAAAGTCTACGAAAAAAAATTTTCTGAATTTTTTGTTCATATGGGGACTTGCGTCACGGGCGCATCGCTACCGCGCGCCTATGATCTATCCCATTTTCATTTGTATTTTATCTATGACGTTCCTGCAAATTGTTCCTGTTATCGTCTTTCATCTGGATAAAGGGGCGTCTACGTCTACACATTGCGTATGCAAGAAAATGCGATTTTTAGACCCCCCTCCTACCTGTACGCATCCGTACATTTTGTCCAATACATCCCTCCACCCTTCGTACGTACGCAAAAACTTAAAAATTCGAATTAAAAATACCGAATTTTAAAGCTTTTAAAGCTTTCGTACAGAATGCCAATCGATTTTGACAGCTGGCCCTGCACCGAAAAGATTTAGCATTGAAATTATCATGAACTGCTGCTAAGGTTTTAAATAAATGATTTCATATACTTGGCGCCACCTGTTTTCATTCCTCTGAAATATTTTCACTAAAGTTCACTTTATTGGAGGCCGTTGCAGCCGTGCATGGAAATTCAAATTTTACGTCATTTTTTAGGCACGCTTTGCTCTCAAAATCGATTGGCTACAGTTTGTGCGAAATGTCTTATTGTGTATAAAGTATGCAATCGTCAGAAAGTTGTCACAAGGCGAAACCTGCATCTTCAGAAGGGCAAAAAACTTTTTAAGTTGACACCTCCCTGTGCACTTTTTGGCTTCCAGACTTTTCAACTTTCTTTCTGTAACAATTCTTGGCGTCACAGTGTTTATATTTATAAATACGAATCAACAGGGAACAAATTTATTGTTTTATCGATAAAACGATTTTCGAATCGGCTTTCATAAGAGAATTTGTGTCCCTCTTGTCACCAGAGCAAACAATTCATTTTCCATAACTTAGCACGGTTTAATATGGAAGTCTGGATGAATACAGGGCCCGCAAATGCCTTTACATGGCTGAATACTAATCAAAATACAACTATTATTATTAGTCTATTTACAAAAAATTTTAGTTTCTTTGTATGTACGTACGCAACCCCCATCCGTACGCAACCGTACGCTTTTACGTTACCCCCCCCCCCCTTCATGCGTACGTAATATGTGGACGACCCCTAATACAAATTCATACACGACATATCAGTAAAATTTGGAGGTAACTGATTTTTCCTAAAATTCATCAAATATTTCTAAGCAAAAATAATTTCTGTCATTTAACTTATTTTGTTTTACCTAACAATTATGAAAGTTATAAAAACACTTGCTTATATGACTTTCGCTGTTAAATGTTTGAATTGGTCGTGGGGGCAACTGCCCCCCTCGCCCCCCATACTCGGCGCGCCTGCTATAATCGCGCCATTATATCCCTTGGTTACTAATATACTATTATCGCTAAAGTTGAATTGTTTTATCGGTCAAATATAATTTCCCAAGGCTTTTTACCTTTCAAATTACATTCGAAGAAAAATCGTTAAACGATCAAGGGAGTATAGGTCAGCCATTACAGAAAAGAAAATTCTAAACAGAATTTATAGCTGGAGAGCTCAACGTGAATGAAAAACAAATGAAAAACAGTGATATACGAGTAATGGAAACGAGTTGTGAGCTTAGACTCCGCTGGCGAAGAAGGAACACGAAAGTCATATTTCTTTGCATGTTGTTGAAAAATGAAAATCGAATCGAACGTCGAGCGTGTCGAGGTAGAACAATGATTGCGATAATCAATTAACATGTATCGAACATAAAATAAATAAGTTTTGCACAATGTTCGGTCGACATAGTGATATGCAACAATAGCTTTTTTTCTTTGAGCGAGACAAAAGCACGTCTGAACTGACTGAACTGATACTCGATACAGAATCTTCTTAATAGAACCTATAGAGTTGGTTTCTTCTGGAAAGTTACTGAGATTGGTGAGATTTCAGCTTTTGTTAAGTTGTGGGAAAGAATGTTGTGGTTGGTTGAAGTTGGAGGGTCAAGCGATAATGCAGCCAGTAAGCTTGAGCTTATCGCCTCAGAAGAAAGATTTAGATTAGCATAGCAATGTGCAGGTTGAAAGTTTTAAAATTGTAGTAATTTTTTGTAGAATTGTTGTGTTTAGAATAAAAGAGTTGTAAATTTCATGTGCTTATTTTAGTGTCAAACGAATGTTTTATCGCATTTCGGTTCCCATCATTAACTCACCTACAAATCAAACCAATGTCGAAACCGACTGCCTACATGTAGGGTGCGGGAAGCTTGGCGATTTAGTTAAATGAAAATGTAGCTTAATGCTCGGTTTCATGGGTTCTTCTCAGAAATTACGTAATTATTGAATTCGAATTATTAAGATAACACCTTCCTGACAATTGCGTTGAATGGTATAAGCTATAATAATCCAACAAGTCTGTATGTGGATTTCTATATTGTAATTTCAACGTATACACATCATATTCATTTGGTAAAATATACGACTGTTGATTGCTTTGCGTTTACAATCTCATCCCAGAATGAGTGTTGTTTCATCAAATTTATATCCACACAGAAAAACATATTTACTTGGAAATTAAATGAGATCTCATCATAATTATAAATACATTAGTTCGAGTCATCGCCCGGCACAACTCAAACACGGTAAGTTAGAGGAAGAAAAAATACACTCATAAGATAATTAGCCCCTCCAGGAAATAGTTATGTCATTCTCCATTTGAGTCTAGTGTGTGTTGTGCATTGAAATGTAGAAGAGGATGCAGAGGAGAATACCAAATTATTAAATCATAGGTCGTTGCTTTCCACTGTGCGTTTTCGTATCTATTGAAAAAAAAAATACAGATTGCACTTGTAGGATGTGACGTTTTTATGTCCGACTTGTCCTTGCTTTTTAGAAATTGTGTTACTTTCTCGTAACCCTCCTAACTAACCGATATGTCTAAACTTTTCGGTAAAAACTTAAAAAGTGCATATTTAGTAACCAACATAATGCTGTGCCAAATCGTAAAAATTTTAAGACGTTTTGCCAAAGTAAAAATAAATAAAAATTTTTCCGCTGAAGGTTATTTTGAAAATGCATTAGGATGTCATTATAATACACGGTTTTCGATCCGAAAATTTTGAAAAATGAAAAATGGGCATATTACCGACTTCTATGATTCTATTATTTACCGATCTTTTTTTTTTATTCATAATAAATTTATTTAAAGCGAAAAAAAGACTGCTTACATTGGCGCAGCCTGTAAAAAAAACGATCTTTTCAACAACAAATTACAATAAATAAAATTCATGTACTCTACTATTTCCTAATGTTGCCAGGATGCAAGCCGCATTGCCTCTCTGAATAGCGATTGAAATCTTCTCTAATAAGAAGTCTTTCGAGCGTGATTCCCCTGAAGCTGCTCTCATTAATGACCCTAGTTTGCCTATGAATTTCTTCCCCTAATTTATCCGAAAGTTTTTAGAATCAGGTATTTCCAAGTAATTGCAATAAATCTTTTTAAGGTGAGTGTATTCATAAAACATAACCAAAGACCCGTACGTATCAGAATAGATGTGACAAACAAAATAGATGTGGCAAATAGAACGAATCTTTCATAAAGACTTGAACGTATCCTAATATAGTAATAAGCAAACCATCCAACGTTTTGTGTTCTTTTACAACTACAAGAATTTCAAAGATCCATTGAAATTACCCAAGGTAATGTCAAAGGCCCTACTGAAGTACATCACAGACCATTCAAATCTAGAAATGGTTATATCCAAGGATTGGGGCATTTTCCCTAAAACCCTGAAACACGTGTTCTCTAAAATTTTGTTCTACGCAACTTAGACTTTGGACGCAACCTTCTACCTCTTACAGTTCTAGAGATATGGGTCATCCCTCCCAATTCTAGAAGTGGTCATATGCCAGGATTGTGGCATTTTTACCCAAAACCCTGAGACACGTGTTCGCTAAAATTTTATGCTCTACAGCTTTGCCTTTGGAAATAATTTTGTATCTCTTTTAGTTCTAGAGATATGGATCATCCCTCCCAATTCTAGAAGTGGTCATATCCCAGGATTGGGGCAATTCTACCCAGAACCTTGAGAAACGTTTTCCCTAAAATTTTATTCTCTACAACTTTCCCTATGGAAGTAACTTTCTACCTCTTATAGTTCTAGAGATATGGATCATCCCTAATAGTTAGAAGTAGTCATATCCCAGGATTGTGGCATTTTTAGCCAAAGAAGAATGGAAGAAAAAATTTTTCTTTTTTTTTATTTATTTAAGCGAATAAACTAATTCAGAATCCGTATTTCAAGTTTGGAGCATTTATAGGTCTATGGGTTGTTTTTTTAAATTCAATCGCATTGTGTATATTCCCAGAGATCGCATTGTGTATATTAGTACAATACTGTGCTCGTAGAGGCTATTCCCATTCAGAACTCCTGGACACTGCATTTTAAACAAGTACAGCCTGGAGTGTCTCTGCCTCAATTTACAAGCGTGTTTCAAACAACGTTTTTGCAAGGTTTGCAGTTGATCTATACACCTCTTACTAGCCTTGCCCCATATTCCAGTTAGGTATACTAGGTGTGAATGTGCTAAGGCATAGTATATTTTCATTAAGATATGTTTCGGCAAGAAGCGCTTTAGCTTGTTAAGTATACCACTCACTGATGCTAGCTTCTTGCAAAGCTTTGTTATGTGAGCCCCCATTTCAGAACTTCATCAATTAGGAGGCCTAGATATTTGTATGTGGACACTACTTCTATCTCCTGTCCATCCATTATAACTGCTTGGATCATGGAAAAGCTTTTAGCCCGCCTGCGAAAATGCATTATTTTAGTCTTCTTCACATTGAGTGAAGAAATTTTATTTTCTACAACTTTACCTTTGGAAGCAACTTTCTAACTCTAATAGTTCCAGAGATATGGATTATCCCTTCCAACATATACATGCTATACATGCTGAGATATTTGCGAAAAAGCTTCACCGACCCTCGAAAAACCATGTTTTTGGTCACTTCCTCGACCATATCTCCGGAGCCACTTAATCGATTTTGATCATCTTCGAACTTGAATGAATGATGGGAGGCATGTATTTTTCAGTTTAGGGTGATCGGTTGAGCCGTTTGGAAAAAAAGTGGAGACGGAAGGACGGATGGACATTTTTATTATTGTTGATTCGTCATATTTAGACGATAATACATGCACTGCCACCTCGATCTACCCCATGTTACATTAAAATTGTTTGTAGTAAACGTATAGGACCTTCGTACTTCGTACGGATCCAACTAGATCATTTTCTAATGTAAATTGCTTATACAGGACCTAAAAACATTTAGAAGCTCACGGACGACGGACGGACAACATTTTTATTGCATTTTTCTCTTATTTATAACCCAAAACGAAAAAGTAGCCAATTCCCGGGTCGAGAATGGGGTGATTACAAACGTCGTGGTAAACGCATAAGACCCCTTTTCGAAGAACTTTGTTCTTCGTACGGGTCTAAAAACAAAAGGATTACTTGCCTTTTTATTACCTCTAAACATAATATTGAAGGGTAGGTAGCCTGCAGTCTTTTCGCGCGATTTAATATAATACTAAAATTTCGAAGGATCAGAAATTAACATTTTTTATGCTTAGCCAAATATTTGTTAAAGGCTTGATCCCGCAAGGAGTGAAATTTTTTACTTCAAATCGCTTACTAGCATTTCCTGTTCTATTTGAGATAGCGCAAACGCTGGTTATAAAGCATGCTCCGTGGAATGAAGAGCAAGAAAACAAAACTGAGTCTGTAATATTGGCTTCGTACTTCGTAGAAATGATTTTGGTCAGCCTTTTGATGATGACCTTTTCATAAATTTTTGACAAGCATGTCAAGAAAGAAATAGGTTGCCAATTTGAAAGAATCGAAGCATCCCTGCCCGGTTTGGGAATAGGAGTGATGATGGCATTTTTGCAGACATCATCAGGGAAGTGAGCACAGAAAATAAAATGATTAAAGCAGGAGGTCAGAAATACGATGTTTGCTAGTGAGAATCGCTTTATTAGAGCATTAGAGCAAAAGACATTTCATCACAAGTTGAGTTATTAAGCTCGATACTATGTACATGGTCGATATCACCCGAAATACGTTCCGGAAGATATTGATCTGGGCGTTAGTTCCTTTCAACGTACATCTCATCCAGAGGGACCATCTTTTAGAAGTCTTCGATTTTGCCTTATTCAGAAGAATGTTTTCTGACTGATCATCTTTATGATCACGATAGAAAGTAGACCGTCGCGTCGTGTCATATTGTGTTGGCCTTCTCAATTTACAGAATTGTCATACCCGTTGATTTTTTGAAAGCAAACCCCTGTTTGATGTGTTGAACAATCCGGTGTAGTTGGTGGGTGATAAAGCAATATTGTCACATACGAATACGATAGATCCATGTGATGGGTTTTAATTAACTTAAAGTTAAGTAGAAATGCAGCACAATTTATTTTAGTAAATTGTTTTTTTCGCGTAGCAGGGGCCGCACCCTTCCTAACCTTCCACTTTTTTTCCATCGGAACTACTTTACAAACCCGTCCGCGTGAGTGGTGTATGCCAACACCACAGGTACTTCTACTATTCTTTTGAACAAATAAAACTCCTTGTATTTGAAATGTTGTACTTCTTGTCACATTCTTTTACAATTGTAATGTTTACCACAATCAAATAGAATGAAACTCACACAACAATTCCCACATATTTGAGTATAACAGTAAATCAATTACCCGATCTGATGTATGCATCTAATTGAAAAGTGAGGAAAATGTATGCAAACTTCAGTGTGCCAAAGAACAAATATTTACGATGATAAAATGAAAATGATTCTCCAGGACTAACACCATTAAACGAAAGTAAATGAAATTGTGCAGAAAATCGAATTTCGATTGAAATTGAGTGAATTTTTAATTTAGCGATTACTAGTACATTAGGAATTGATCACGCGCCTTCGTTGATTTTCATTTTATTTCGAAAAAGTGAATGATGATAAACTTAAAAGTTGGCATATCTTGAATAGTTTTTTTTTGACAATTTTTCAGTTTTACAAAAAAGTATGATGTATTAATGTCTACGCTGTCCCTGCTAGTTTTCTTAAGGACTTTTCTGACCTCAGGATACTGCAAGTTAACTTGCGTAGTATGCTTTATTTGAATAGGTGGGATCAGCTTCTGCATTACATTTTAACTTACCACTCTGCTTTTTAACCTGATCTTTGAACCAGCTGCGGCACCATTTTCACCAAGTCCAGTCAGTTGCTAGGTTTCGCAGATGACCTGGACATACTTGGACGAAAACTCGGATGTTGTTAAAGACAAGTTTATGGCCTTGGAGAGAAAACATACCGACCTTGGGTTGAAATTTTGTGACGAAAAAACGAAACATATGATCATCCCGCCTTCGGATCGACACCAGGAGGCAACCGTAACGATCGACACACAGACATTCAAAATGGTCAACAAATTCGTATACCTTGGATCGGAGGTGAACACTGATAACGCGGACGAAATTAAGAGACGAGTAATTCTGGGCAACCAGAATTATTACGGCCTTCTGAAAATCTTTAAGTCCTAGTCAGTAAGCCGAAATTCAAAATGCGCAATATACAAATCTGTGATCAGACCGGTAGCTACGTATGATTCGGAGTCATGGTGCTTGACACAAAAAGACGAACAATCGCTGCACACGTTCGAAAGAAAAGTACTGCGGACAATATTTGGACCAGTATTCGATCAAAAGCAGAACCGATGACGTAGACGATTCAATCATGAGCTTAGCCAGCTTTATGGCTCTTCATTGTCAGAAACACTAAAATAAACCGTCTACGTTGGTTCAGTCATGTAAAATGAATGGAAGATCATCGTATTCTGAAAAAAATCCTGAAAACTAGACTGGACGGCATTTCCCATAAGTTACAGAGAATAAAATTTTAGAGTACACGTGTTTCAGAGTTTTAGGGAAAAATTTCCCCGTCCTGGGATATAACCACCTCTAGAATTGTAAGGGTGAACTCTCTAGAATTATGGCAGTGAGAAAGTTGCTTCCAAAGGCAAAATTGTAGAGAACAAAATTTTGGACGAAGTAGTTTCAGGATTTTTTGGAGAAGCTACGTTGGTGGAGTATTCCACGGATGTAACGCGAGACTAACGACGTTTATTCGTGAATGGTAAGTCGCACAATATGTTACTATAGCTCGTTAGAAACCGAAAGAAATTCGTTTTCTCAAGTGTCATACTATTTCGTTGTGTGACTTTTGGTTCGAGAGTAATCACCGTTAGTCTCGCGTTACACGCATGGAATACCCCTGGTTCTATTTGTGATATGGTGCAGTGGAGAACATTTCGGCCGACGAAAGCAACGGTCTCAGATGTCATAAGACGTATTTCGGTAAGGCCTTTGACATTACTTAGGATAATTTTTGTGGAACTTTTAAATTCTTATAGTTCTGAAAGAACATAAAACGTTGAATTGTTTGCTCAATTTCATTAGATACGTTCGAGCCTTTTGCAACATCTATTCTGTTTGCCACATCTATTTTGATACGTACGGGTCTTTGCTTATTGATATTGATATATAATGATCCTTATGTTCCTTCAAATTTTTGTGCATATTGGAACATTTTACTCTTTGAATAAATGAAATACAATTTGAATTGTTCGCCCAAATATAACAGACAAGTTTTGGTTTGTACCAACACCAACAGTGTAAAAAATATTATGCAAAGGACCCGTACTCATCAGAAAAAATGTGACAAACGGAATTGATGTTGCAAAAAGATTCCAACGTATCTAATTAAATATTGCCTTCACTTCCAAATAACATCCATATTAATTGAGATTAGAAATAGTCCATTCATTTTTGAAAAACACGTCCGAAAAAACGGTGTAAACGGCGGCCTTTTTGAGTAATGAAAGACTGTGCAAAAAGACACTTTACTTTAGTTCCTCTGGACTCTTCAAGCGGGTGGGACGAACGTTGGTCACGCCGATAATTTGTGACCGACAAAGTAACAGACAGACTTTTGAATAATTAAAAAAATCAGTAAACATTAAGGGTCCTTCGAAATCTAATTTGGATTCATAAACAATTTGTTTTGGTATCGTTTTCGTTAAAGGAACACAGCAAAAACTCAACTTTCTAAAAAAAGTTATCTTGCTTCAACGAAATTTAATTAAAATGTATTTTAATTTCATATTCATATACATACAAATATATATGAAAATAATAAACATTGTTATAATGTGGAATGAAATCCATTATTTAGTTTAATTAATGTAATTCCCAGAATTAAATTGTGAGTACCGAAAAAAGACTTTGTCATTCTAAGTAGATATAACTAAATCCACCACTACAACAAATTCTCGCTCCGCTCGCATATCATGTTATTGAATGCAACTATAAATAATCGAGTACAATTTGAGTGCTGCAATTTTATATATTATGCATGAAGGCACAAAATGAGATGCCATTATCTTGAAGTGGTATTCATATAGCTATGCGAGTAAAGTTATGCCAAACGGATATATCAACTTAAATATGTCGAAAATATAAAACTATGTATTCTTTTTTTACTGATAATGTTCGTGTTGAGGATCATCATACAGACTTAAGTAAATCACATGAGCAATCCTAAAATCGATGAACAATTTCTCAAAACTTGTCTTATATTACTAAGGACATTTATAGACGGGGTAGCTTAGTGGTTATGTAGCCCGAAATAGGCCCTCTCCTTGAAACCTGCAGCCCAAGCCACTTGATGAATTTTCACCAAATTTCTGTTGTTAGTTTCCGGCGGTCCATACCTTTCATTTAAAGCCGTAGAAAGTAATTTCTGTGTTTCTTTCGCAGAGACATGGTAAAAAGTTTCACCGGCTTCAAAAAGAACATGTTTTTGACCACATTTACGGTTATAATTTTGGAAGTTCTTAACCGATTTTGCTAATCTGCAGAAAATTACCTATTTTTCCACCTATTTCGGCTGATAACGCCCAACCATCAACTGCTACCTAGTCGTGTATATAGTCAAAATTTTTATCGTCTCAAGAGCTAAAATCGTGTCCGAAAATTTTTTGATTCGAATCAACTTCGTTCGAGTTTCAGCACTTGTACGACCTCACTCAATGAGCTCTATCTCCAAGACAAAACATTTTTCATTCCTAGGATGGAAAACTGCTGTTTTCCGTGCCATTTCAAAACAGAAAAGCATGAACCCTCGAATGAAAAATATTGTACGAAACTCGGAAAAGTATATGTTTTTGACTAGTGTAATTGCAGCCCTTGGCTTCGTCGCGCGCTGAAAACCTCGGTATTCCACACGAATTAGGAAAACAAAAATTAGAAAAAACAAAAATTAGGAGAAGAAATTAAGAAAAAAATTATTTTTCAAAAGTAAGGAAAAACAAAAATTAGGAAAAACAAAAATTAGGAAAAACAAAAATAAGGAAAAACAAAAATTAGGAAAAACAAAAATTAGGAATGAATTAAATTAGGAAAAACCAAAATTAGGAATAAGGCAATGAGGAAAAACAAAAGCAGGAAAATAATTTTTGAGAGAATGCGCCGCAGACCGTGATAAATCTTTAAAAAAAAGCGGGGTCGAGGGGCGGCAGCCCCCACGTCAGGGGGTCAAATGGAAATATTCCTCCTTGCGGGGTCTAAGGGGCAAAATCCCATGTACGGAAGGCAGCCTGCAGGGCGTTAGTAGCTCGCCGCAGGCGCGGTGGTTTAGGGGGCAGATACCAAAAATAAGACTGCGACCTCCTTAGGAATTGAAAACTTTGATATTTTTCCTGATTTATTTCCTTCCTGATTTTCTTTTTTCCTAAATTTGGTATTTCCTGATTTTTGTTTTTCCATATTTTTGCTTCCTGGTTTTCGTTTCCTGATTTTCATTTCCTGATATTTGGTTCCTGATTTTTGCTTTCCTAATTCAGGTGGACATTCGAAAACCTCACACCCGTCAAAAACATTATATTTTTCTTAGTTACGTAAACAACTATTTTTGCAAAAGTGAAAAATTAATTTCGCCCCAAAAGTTCAACGACCTATTCTGAAGACCCTTGTTCCGAAATGTCCGAATATGGTTCGAAGTTTTCGCGATATTCCTTACCCATGTTATGTGACATTTTAAAATTGCACGCACATGCATTTGGGTGGTCCAAAAATGTATGGAAAAATAAAGCTGTCAAAAAGTGTGGGGCACCAGCTTTTAAAAAAATTTAAATGATGAAAAGTGTCTATGAAGGCAACTCAATCTGGAGTCATCTGTGGGTGCCGCAAAATCAAAATAGTTAAAAAAGACCCAAAAACAGTGAAAAACGTAGACTTTTATGAAATTACATGAAACTAGTATAAGGGTAGGAGTCATGTTCAAGAAGGTTAAGTGAAATCCGTTCAGAATAGTCCTTAGAAAACGCTTTGATTTATTTCGAATTTCCGCACGGTATCGGAGTCATGGGAGCCCATTGAAGGATAAAGTGTATTCCTTTTCCTAGCGCCAGATCGCGACGACGACATCAGGTAGTGGCACAGTAATTTCAGGGAAATGTTAGGAATGAATAGTATGTTTAATATTGAAAATAACATTTGGGTTCAATTTATAAAGTTGAAGTGAAACTGGAGCAATGACATAAAAAGTGGTAAAAATCGGTGTTTTCTGAGGTAAGCGAAATTTTTTCGCAATTATCTCTACGAAATAAGCTATTAGCGGAAAAGTTTTGTTTTAAGTTACATATAAAGTTCAAAACGCAAAAAGGGAGCAACGTGAACAATTTGTTAAATGGTTTTACCTACATCTCTTTAAAATCGGTTCCCGAAGAATAAAATGACTGTGTTATGGAAACGTTTCTTCGGACTTATTAACCATGAACATTCCGTTGTATTTTGCCGTATAGATTCTCGGTACAATTAAACTGCAAGTCCTAGCAGACCTACCATATTCAACGATAAAGTCCAGATAACCCGTCGTATTTGCTCGATTCAGCTTATACATAAACCACACTGCGCTTGACTTGTAATATTTATCCAATAGAAATCTATCAATGTAAGCGTTCACGCCATCAAATTTATTTATTCTGTATTCACCTCCTTCTTATGACCTAAAACGATGTATTTTTTCTGAAAGAAACAATTTATTAAAAGTTTCAAATCTTTGGAAAATTAAAAGCCAAATTATTTTTTAATCGTCTTGAGATTTGAGTAAGATTTTATCACCAGTTTCAGCACATCAGTTTATTTTTAGATACATTCAAGTTTGATTTTAATGCAAATCAAGGTAGTTTCATCGTGTAAAAAATATCCACTTCTCATACTCGCATCGAGTGCTGGACCAACGCATTGCAAATATATAGTAAAATCACAAATATGCAAGATGAAAACACTTAAAAAAGAACGAGAAGCACAAAGGCGCGAGAAACCGTCGTCGACAATCGCCAATGATTTAACACTAAGTTAATTAAATAATTATAGTCTAAGCGACACCTACCTTTCTGAATATCAACTCTTCTCTTGTTGTTATCTACTTCGTAAAATCATTTTTGTGTCTTGGCCTTTTTAATTTACCTTCGGTCATTGCTATTGTGCTTACGTTTGCAATTAAATAAAAATAAGAAACAAGCGACTAGTAGCTTTCTACCATTTTTAATGTTATCGATTTTACAAGTAAATGAAGCGCAGTGAATACATTTAACATTTATTTTTATTATTATTAGCACTTTATGCTTCTTGGCTGTATAAAACGGGCATTAATTTGATTTCTAACGTATGCACTAAAGCGAGTGAGCGAACCAAAAAAGTATATATGCATCGGTACTCGATTACCTCTCAAATAGAAAAAAAAATCAACAAAATCAGTTAGGATTTATCCAATTTATGTAAGCAAACTCTTTGGTCAAGAACTCAAGGAAGCAGGCTGGTGCCAAGTTGAAACTTTTTGGGAACAATATCCTTGTTGGTGTCGAGAGTCTGGCGTAAAAAGAATTTTGGCACCAGACTGCCTTCCTATAGCTGGAACTAGAACTGTTCTAGAACTCAGGGAAGCAGGCTGGTGCCAAGTTGAAACTTTTTGTAATCAATATTTCTCGGTAAAGCCGAGATGCGGGCGTAAACAGAATTTTGGCACCAGGCTGCCTTACTATAAATGGTCAGAAGAAGAACGTTTTCCTTGGCATAAAAAAAAATATTGATCCATTTCAAGCAAATTCCCTGCAATATATTGCCAAAGTGGCAATACTGTCAACAAAAAAAATTGATTTTTGACCATACAAACGTCTTCGTCTCTGGACGTGGGAGTCCTGAAAATTTATTGATCGAAAGGAATTACAGCTGTCCTATATTCTTTTTTTGATTCAAATAAAATAGAATATCATCAAAATTTTGAAATCTGTACGAGTTGAAGCCCAAGCAGCAAACCCTTACAAAAAATCCACTGTGCGCCGGAGGCTAGGAGATGTATCGTATTGCGTGTGCTCAGACGACGTGGCTCATTCGGTGTACCGGTTACAATTATACGTTCTGAAATTGGAATATTTAATGTGGGAATCCAACTAAGACAGAATACATGACTAGGTGAAATGATAGAAGAGTAACGCCTCGACCATAAATTTAATTGGTCACTAGAAACATTGAAATTAAAGTAGCGTCCGTCGTAGGTGCGCCGCACAGTGGTAAATTTAATGTCACGCCGGACAAAATTATTTTTGAAAACAAAAGAATTCTTTTGTTTAAAAAAATTATTTTGTCCGGCGTGAAATTAAATTGACCACTGTGCGCCGTGGTCTTTAAGTTAGTGATTCTCTGATCAACCGAATTCCATAAAAATTGCGGATATCACTCGTATTTTATTCATAACATCATTAATTGGTTCCAATGTATACATGCATACGCTCTTTGGTTTTTGTCTCATGTTTTCCATAGCAAAATTCACATTTCAGCAATAAAAAAGTAGGTGAAAAGATACGACAACGTTCATTAAAATTAATTTCGAATTACCACCGTACACATAAAAAATGTTGATTCTCTTCGTCAAGTTTAACCAATATTAAATTCTATTCTGTCAACTTAAATTTGCTTTTGACAGACTGACACACGCCTCTTCTTATATCCAATTGTAAGCGATTATATTTTATTTATGAATTGAAAACCTCCAACGGCGCTGAATGTAAAGAATTTTTCGTTGTAATATTCTTCGTCTTTTAAAGTACGGAAAGACGAATAATAACGTATGAAGGTTTTTTATGTCATTTAAGACAAGATTAAAAACAAACAGAGAATATCCTTTTACATGAAGGCTAAATTACGAGGATTGAGAATATATTTCGGAAGATGTTAAGACCCTTCTTTTTTGTTTGCTTCGTTGTTGAAAAGGACTCAGAAGGAATTATGAGTCGTAATGTGAGTTAAGTTGTTTGTATCGTTTTTTTCGTATTTATGATATGAAATGACAGTTTTTCGTCATAAGATTATCTGATACGAGGTATTTATGCATTCAATAATAATGTATCAATCATGCAGAATTAGAGATGACGGTGTGACTACTTTCACAGATTTTGCGCTTTATTCAATAAAACCACGAATTTTAGGAAACAAATTTTTCACGAAGAGAATGAAATCTTTTTCTTCTTTGTTTTAATTCGACGACTTTTTTTTTAGAAAAATCCTAATTTTCGCAAATTATTACAGTTGTTAGGCGAACAGAATTTATAAATTATCGTAAAATTTATTGAAAATAGAGAAAATAATCGAAAAACATAACCAAAGACCCGTACGTATCAGAACAGATATGGCAAACAGAATACTTCAAGAGAATACTACAAAGAGACTCGAACGTATCTGAATATACAAATAAGCAAACAATCCAACGTTTTCTGATCTTTTATAACTGTAAGAATTTCAAAGATCCATAGAAATTACCCAAGGTAATGTCAAAAGACGGACAGACGGACATTTTTTTTATTGCTGATTCGTCTTCTCTAGACGATAATAGATGCATCCTCCCGCCCCACCCACCTCGATCTACCCCATGTTGCAATATAATTGTTTGTAGGACCTTTGTACTTCGTACGGGTCCAATCACAAAAAAATCCGAGAAAAGGGAAAAAAGGACTGCTCACAATGGCGCAACCAGTAAAAAAACGATCTTTTCGAAAAACAAATAAATAAATTTCAGCTATTCTGTTTTTCCCTAACGTTGCCAAGATACATGCAGTATTGCCTATTTAAATTGCAAGTGAAATTCTGTAATTGCGTCACAAATGCCGAACCTATTGAACATATCATACGTTTTTTTTGAGCCACCACCGCCGCCAAACCGAAGCGCGGCGGCTACTACTTCCATGGGCGAAAATAATCTCCTCAACTTCCTCTACAACATATCAAAAGTTTTTTTTTGAGTCCTCGCCTATTTCCGCCTTTGGCTTCTTTGAAACAGCCCTTTTTGTATAGGAAATGATCATATTCTAAAGGTCGTATATTCGGATCCACCGAACCGATTTTAATGAGTGAAAAGACACTTCGCCTTAGAATTTTCCGTAGAATCCAGGAAAAATATTTTCCGGGGGGTAAGTCGCAAGGGGGAGGAAGTCAAAACTTAGCTGTATATATGGTTCCGAAGTCTACGAAAAAAAATTTTCCGAATTTTTTGTTCGTATGGGGACATGCGTCACGGGCGCATCGCTACCGCGCGCCCATGATAGTTTCTTTTAAAGATATACAATGATTATGTTTAAATCTTTCTGCTTTATCGGCTGTCAGGCCCGTATAGAAGGGGCTGGGCAGTAGGACCTAAGCCCCCCTGAAAACCTCTGAGCCCCCCTGCGCTTCTGAAAACTGGACATAACGTTTTTATTACCAAACTTTCGTAGGCCGAACTTCTTGGAGAATAAACGATACACATTTACAACACCAACTACTGACAAATATTTTCAACAAACCAATCTCTCGCACAATCCAACCGCTCTTGGGGCACTTAGAAAACTACGCATGGAACTAGAGTGGGGGCACCGTTAATTAACGAAATTCTGGCGAGTAATGAGTCACTTTAGAGCTTGACATCCAATGAAAACTAAAATTATTAAAAAAAATTCGCTCGCGATTCAAAATTGCCTTTACAATATAAATAATTCTTTTGCTTGCTGAGAAAACGTTGGTTTCATGTTTTTTCTTACTTACTTACTTGCTTACCAGCCACAATTAACCCAGGCGGGTTTTGGCTGACTCCACAACAGCGCGCCGCCATCGCTAGCGATCCTCAGCTACCAATTTCCAATTCCGAACCCCCAACTCTCGCAGATCCCTTTCCACACAATCGATCCATCTTTTCTTCGGTCTACCTCTAGGGCGTGAACCCTCGATTTGGTTCGTGAAGACTTTTTTGGCTACTCTATCATCTGCCATTCGGATCACATGACCCGCCCATCTTAGCCGTGCTAATTTAATCATCCCGACAATCGTTTCTGGTCCAAAAATTTCCACGAGTTCTCTATTCGTCCTAATCCTCCACGTATCGCTTATTTTGATTACGCGTTGAATTTTTCTTTCGAAGCATCTCAGCCTGTTCTCTTGATTTAATGTTAAAGTCCAGGTTTCGCTGGCGTATGTGGCAACGCTCCTGACTAGTGTCTTGTATAAACGATATCTCGTGCTGGTGTTTAGGAGATTGCTTTTGAAAAGATGTTTCAATACGTAAAAGCACCTCCTCGCTTGCACCGTCCGAGTCTTAAGTTCTTCATCTAGATCATTGGTGACGTTGAAAATGGACCAGAAATATTTGAAAGACTGAACAACCTCAAAATTGTACTCGTTCATGGTCATGTTTTGTCCGATCCTTGACCTTTGACTTCTATCGAGTACGAGGTATTTTGTTTTTCCTCATTAATAATCAGTCAACCTTTTCTGGCCGCCTCATCCATCTCCACCAGACTTTCTTTCACTTTAATCGTTCCCCTTCCCAAGAGGTCCGTGTCGTCCGCGGTCAATTGCTTGGCTGTATTAAAAATAGTTCCGTGCCAATTAATCGACAGCGCTCTAGCTACCTTCTCAAGTGCCAAGTTGAACAGAAGGGTAGATAGGGGGTCTCCTTGTTTGAATCCGGTTTCAATAGTAAAGGTGTCAGAAAGCGTGTTTTGCATCAGGATCCTGCATCTCGTGTCCTTCAGTATCACCTTTGTAAGTCGTATCAGTTTCATCGGTATTCCGAAATTAGTGTTCTTGTTGCGAACGACATCAACATGGAATCATACAGACACCTTGGGCGAAATTGATGAGCAAATCAAGTTGACATAGTCATGTCGGTGGCATAGGAGTACGTAAGGTACGGGATACGGCCTTATCAGCATTCCTTTCATCAACTCACGCCGTTTCATAGCTGGTTAGTGTATTATGTTAAACGAATCAACGCTGACCACAGTCGAGATAGAAGAATTTGAAGAAAGCTTGAACGCATGGAATTGTTTATACCCTGAACCTGCATTACCGGTAATGCCATCACTACAGAAGCATTGGGATTCAATTGCGGTTCAAAATTCACTAAATAAAATTCAGTTTGTACGGGACGTCGACGTTGCACGATTCTTGGCAGTTCAGGAATCAGAATCTGCCATCCAAATCTCTTGGCACTTTACTAGATAACAACATGTTTCGGATCATCATGGGATTGCGCTTGGGATTGGACATCTGTTCACCGTGGCTCACAAGTTGACAAGAAAGGCCACCATGGGTTGAAGTGCAAAAAAAGTGAAGGTCGTCACACGCGCCACGCAGAAATCGACTCCACCATCAAGCGAGTTCTATTATCAGCAGAAATACCTTCAAGATTGGAGCCAGAGGGGCTAGCAAGAGACGATGGTAAAAGGGTGGATGGAATGACTTTGGTTCCGTGGTCGAAAGGTTGCACTCTAATTTGGGATGCAACTTGCACGGATACATTTGAGCCTAGTAACATTCGCTACAGTTCTTTGCAAACAGGAAAAGCCGCCGACTTCAAGGCACGAATGAAAGTAAGAAAGTATGAATCCTTGACAAATCAAGGCTACTTTTTCGTGCCATTCGCCGTCGAGACTATGGGACCTTGGTGTCAGGAAGCCATTAAATTCTTCAATGAGCTGGGTAAGAAAATTTCATTGACAACGTTCGAGCCGAGGTTAAAATCGTTTCTAAACCAAAAATTGGCGATACAAAGGGGGAACGCAACGGCAGTGATGGGTACATTTAAAGATGATGACAAGATGGAGGAGATTTATTATTTACATTGACATCTTAACTTAAAGCGAATGAATTTTGGAATACATTTTTCACTTCTGGTAACAGTCACACAACCTTTACATGTATTATGTGTGTACGATGTGAGTGTTACCCGTATTTAAAAGAAAAAGAGAAAATAACAGAAATTATATTTAATGTGGAAAAGGAATTGTTTGAAATCCAGGCTTCAGAGAGAAACTAGCAGTACCGGGAGCAATAGAACACCAAGGGAGTGTCACTAATAGTTCGTTTTTATCGAACAACTGCTGTCTGAAAGTGTGGATTGTGTAAAATGTGTTGTGAATCTCCGACTTCGAAATCAATCGTTACTGCAAAAGAAAAACTATTGCACATCGATTTAACGTGAAAATGAGTGGAAAAGAATAAGGTCAGACAGTTCTGTAGTATCTTGATGTCAATTTGGGACTGTTCGCAGAAGTCACAGCTATATGCCACGCAAAATAAATTTAGTGTCATAGTTGTAGTAGAAGCGTCCCGGCTGGAATTCAAGAAATTCGTTGAATAATGTGGGAACAAATTTGTAATAACATTGTATGATCTCGTTCATAGGAATTCGTTCAAATATTGGGTTGAAGATGAAACTTCGCGTGTCCATGATTGGTTGTTACGGTCTAATACAATACACACAAAACACATTTTCACATCATAATCAGAATTGATTAGCATATTATCGATGTTATAAAATATCCAATCACAATCATAAATCAAACTTTTTTCTTATGGTTTTAAAAATTGAATAAATATTATTATGCAGCGACATTGTTGTAGTAAATTGAATGCATAAGCAAGATATTGTTCGTCTGTCGCACCTAAATCTATTGTTAAAAAGTAATGAACACTATTATTGTTTAATATATTTATTAGGTCGTGTACATTATACCTGGATACAATGTAACATTGTAATACAAAAAATAAACTATGCATTTAGCAATTGTTCTTAAGTTTTGTAACTCGCAGTTTTGGCAACTTTAATCTTAAAAGGACACAGGATAGTTTCATATTTAATGTTATTATGTTATGATGTAATGTTATTATGTAATGAAGCCTGGATTAGATTGGAAATAATGCACTACAACCAGTTGAAAGTCCTCTGCATCTCCAAAGAACCTATCCGCTTAGTACATCCTGCTTCGCATGTTTCGATGGGTTGTGGTTAACCTTTTAAAATTTCACATAGTCGACGACACGATGGAAAATTTCATTAGTGCTCATTAAAAGTATGGAGATAAGAAAAATGACGAGCGTAAGTATATTATTGACACAATTAAAGAAATGGACTATTTTCTAGGACCATAACTTTCCAAGAACCTCATTTTTGGCTAAGAATTCAATCCGAAAGAATGGCTATGTTAATGCTTTTTTCACTTTACTTGTATCGTTCCATCTTGTCCCTTTGCTAATTAAAAGGAAAATAAACCTAAACAGATCAGATATCACAAGAGTGCGCACGTTTTCGGATGATACTCCCACCCCCTCGCACGCTTTTCTATGATTTTCGAAAAACCCCCTCCCCCTTAGATGCGTGCGCACTATTTGAAAGGCCCCTGATGTAGGCAAGGGCTGTCAACTGTCGTATTCCACTACCATACTAAGGAAGGACGACACTTTCACAAAACTGCTAGAGGGCTAATATAATGGTTGCCCCTGTCCCGGTAAAACCTTGGCAGGCCTCCAAGTACGTTCGAAAGCTCGTCCTGTGAAAAGGAGGTGTAGGTTCAGATGAACCTTCCTGACTAATACCGATCTGACTCTGAATACGGTACCCCATGAAGGACCATGTCAACCCCAGCATGACCTCACTGCTTGCATAGCTAACCATGAGATCACAAAGGTAACTACACTACGAAATGGAGGTAGCGGCTTGGAGGGCAGACCCATCAGAATGGAAGGAAATAATAATAAAAATTGTGAAAACAAAAACTAGTAGAGCAAATCAGAGGATCAGCGGATGAACCAATCGGGGGTTCAGATTTGCGATGTGTTCGCAAGAAGCTGGACAAGAATAATGTGCATAAGGATATTATGAGGATGGTAATTAGCATGATAGCCTGCTTAAACGAATTGCAACAGAACCTCAAGTCGTGGACGCGGAAAGCAGAAACAGTTGACAAGAAAGAGAATATAGACGAAGCGATCGAAGTGCTAGCTACCCCACTCTCGTCAAAAAGAAAACAAACGCCGGATGTTACGCCTACAGCAAGAAACGCAGCGAAGAGCAGCAAAAACGAAAAGACCAGAAGGAGACCAGATACGCAAACACCGAAACCTAGTCTAAATGAGTGGAGAGGGATGAGAAACAAAAAGAAGGAGAAGAAAGAGAAGCTGAAGCTTAGAAGGCTGACACCGAAAGCTGATGCTCTGATAGTGACGGCGAAAGAAAAAAAATAAGGGGCGACCAAACTCTCAAGGACCTGGGCGAAAACTTCTCGAGAATAAGACGAACGCAGAAAGGCGAAATGTTATTTGAACTTAAGAAGGGCCCAGAGATAAAAAGCGCAGTCAAGAGGTCACTAGGCGAATCAGCAAAAGTAAGAGCGATGTCCCACATGACCACGATTGAATGTAGGTATATATAATAGACGAGATCACGACAAGCGAAGACCTTCGAAAAGCTCTGAAAGAGCAAGGTAATATAAATGACAAGATAGACTCAATGACGAACGCATGAGAAAAACTAGAGGCGAACTCCAAACGGCAGAAATAAAACTCCAAGTGGACGCAGCGATTAAGATTCTGAAAGATGGCAGGATAAAATTGGGCTGGACTGTTATAAAATTTAAACAGAACATCGTTTGCCTTCGGATAGTGAGAAAAAAATCAACAAAGCTAAAAAATTTTGTTAATTGGCCGGATACTAGTACAAATACCTTACTACATTTATAATTTGTAACTCTTTTTTCCACAAGTTTGTTTAGTATAATGACAATAACCTGAGAAGTATGAATGCATCGTTATCGGAAAGTATTAAGGAGGGTACCGAAGGAAAAGTTTAAAAAAACACTATATCTTCAACATATATGTGGCTCACCCGTTATCCTTACAGCCTAGATAATACGAAACAAACAATAAAACACTTGTGTTGTCACAGATTTAAACATATCGTTACTTGATTTTATGTTTCTGAAATAATACCATCCTTATAAACGTGTTGGCTTATTTTGCATTATAGCAATTTAATACACAACAGAACGGTTGTTTCTTGATATAGGCTCTGTTCAATAATGTCCACACATAGGAAAACAATGCCATAGAGTAACTATATGTTTCCCAAAATGTTTGAGACAGATGGGGTTCAGTGTAACAATCGGTTTTAAGAACAAACATGTGTAAATGATTCGCAACAGCTCCATATTTAGAGTATGTGAAAGAGGACACTAAAGTGTGAATATAATAAGGTTTTTTGAAAACATGTCCACGGTTCATCAACAAATTTGGATTATTTGTAAGTTTTCTTGATATTAATTTACTCTTAGCAAAATGAAGCCTTCTCTTCTGCGCTATCGATTAAAATCGCGAGAGCAACATCCATTTTGAATGGACGGTTGATAGTTCATAAAAATCGTGTACGATTGAGCGATTTTTTCATTCGTTCGCAGATATTCCTCATCGCGCGCGATTTTTTTCACATACTTTATTAAAAAAAATCCAAAAAAAAACATATATTTTGCATTGATTAACACTTACTGGGCATAGCAAATGGTTGTCAATAACACAATAACTCGCCTTTCGAGCTCCCGCCATATGACAAGAGACATAAGGTCTTAGGCTTAGATCATCTCTCTGATAGGCGTAAGGTTAGTCGGGAAGGATTAGGGCGCCTGACTTGTGCGCCAAATTCGACTCTTATCGTCACGCACCAGTGCATTCGTATGGATTCCGAGCTGTGAGCATGTTCCGGCTCTTCCTCATAGAACCGATTACGGTTTTAGTGAGCCTATAGCTGCTACTTGTAGAGACTTTGAAAGTTTTAGAAATATCTATGAGAACAGTCTTAAACTTTCGTTTCAGGGTAAAGCCATCGATATGTCACTGACGTTGGTTGTACTAGCCGTACGATTGGTCCTTTCGCAGTTTCATTCCAGGCGTCACTCCATGGCCAATAGTCATATGAAGCAGAGGGTGGTAGTAACTCCGACGGGTTGACTGGGTTGCCACTTCCGCGTTGCTTGTTTTACCCTCACGATTTCATTACTCCTATATATCGCTTGTCAGCATAGTTTCATTTTTATTGAAATTTTGTAAATTTTGTTCTTATGAAACCGTTTGACAATAAAATGTAAAAAAAAGAATTTTGTTGTTTTGTATGACGCGATTTTAATCGCGTCGCATTCAATATAATTAACGCTTACCGACGACATTTTGGTGTTCTGGCCGACGACGCGAGATTAACAGTTGCTTATGTTTTTTATGAATGAAATTCGGTGTGGTCACATGAGACAATGTTTTTTGTATACTTCGCTATCTGAGGGTTTTTTTTGCAGTTCAAAATGAACACTTAGAACACTTACTATACAAAATTCAATTCATTTACTAAATTACGTCGTTTTTGTGTCAAAAAGTGTCCAATAAATCAAAAAAATTCCGAAGTATTTTCCATAATAAGTCCATAAAACAACGTCAATACCTTTTATTCACCAACAAATGCTTAGAAAACGAAGCAGAAAATTGTTGTGAATAATTACGTACGCACAAAGTGACCCCTGTGTGCTAGCATAATTAATCAAAATCAGTTCACTCGACAAGAAATGTAATCTGCATGCAAGGCGAAAATGTTGATTGCTTCATTAAATTGCTAAAATTAAACCTCTTTTCTATTTCCTGTATGTTTTTAACAAGTATTTTATATACGAAAACAGTAATAAAGACATAATAGTAACGTCCGTCTTTTACGTGCTTTTGGTCCGTAATTGTAATTTCTTTAACTAGTTAGACATGAGCGATTTTTACTATATAAGACGTACTGTCGCCGAAAGAAGTGGAAAACGAATAGAATTAAAGCATTTTAGCAATTTTCATAGAATCTAAGTTTTCCAAGAGAAATTTTATGAATGGATTCGATCCAAACGAAATATTTTTCTTTTTTCCTCAATATCAAGTTTATTTTAAAGTATTCTTTTTTTTCATATGATGATGTTTCCAATATGCATGAGCGATAATTACTTTTATTATTAAATATCGATAACTATCGATTAGCGATATATTTGTTTTTGTCTAATATCTAACTTTATCTAATTATCTAATATCGTTATCAATACATCGATACCGCTACTAACGTTTAAAAATGGACAGACAAGTTTTTTATTATAGACAACGTTTTCATAAATCTAAATTATTTGAAGAATTGGCCAAAAAAAATCGTACGCACAAAAATATTCGTCACTGCACCTAGCTGCACATCACTGCACCTAGCTGCACGTCACTGCACCTAGCTGCACGTCACTGCACCTAGCTGCACTTCACTGCACCAACATAATGCCAAATGCCCAACCGAAGCACTTCTTAAGACGTCTGAGACCATTGATTTCGTTGGCCGAAATGTTCTCCCCTGCAACATATCACAAATCAACGTAATTTCTCCAAAAAATCCTGAAACTACTTTCTCTAAAATGTAATTCTTGCCAACTTTGCCTTTAGAAGCAAATTTCTGACTGCCATAGATATTGAGGTATGGGTCATTCCCCCCGCAGTAGCTAAATCTCGAGGATTGGGAATTTTTTCGGGAAATCCTGAAGCCGTGTTCTCTAAAATTTTTTTCTTTACAACTTTACAAAATCCTGAAACATGTGTTCTCTAAAATTGTATATTGTCTTCAACTTTGCCTTTGACAGTAAATCTCCAAATTGCGTCGTTAGAGATTTCGTCCATTCCCTGGATCCCAGTGCCCAGATCACTGACACGGACAATTTCCGTGCTATGCTTGCTGATATATTTACAAAAACGTTTCACTGACCCTCGAAAATGCATATGTTTTTTGAAAATTGTTCGACAAACCAATGTATTATATTTTTTCACAACTATCAGAATTTCAAAGATCCACAGAAATTACCCAAGGTAATGTCAAAGGCCCTACCGAAGTACTTCTGAGACCACGTCTTCGTACGGGTCCAATAAAATTGTTTGTATCAAACTTGTATGATCTTTATACTTCGTACGGGTCCAATTACAATTGCAATTTTTTGCTGAAGCAAATTTCTCATAACTGTTGATTAAAATATTGTTGCCATATTTAATACAACAGCACACTAGGCTGAACCTCCCCCCACAATCCTCTATGTGCAATGTGAGCAGGATTGACACGTCATCGTTGTGAACTAGTGAAATCGACACTTTATAATTTCCCATACTAATGGAGATATACAAATTAATTCAATGATTTGATGATACATTATCATTCTGGATTATGACAGATGCTTTACTTATTAGTCGAAAAAAAATAATAATGTAGTTTTAATCTACTGCTTCTAAGTAATCTACTACAATCATCTTCCGCCACATTAGCATAAAACGATTACGTCGTTATCGCTCATCTTTAAATACTCTAATAGAAATGAAAAAACGAGTGAAGAAAAATCAATTTAATCCGTCAAACCAACAAAGTCCATTTAATAAACACAACTTATTTCAACGCTTTATTACAGGTTATGTTATGAAGTTGAAACAGCACTTAAGACACAATGACTTGTTAGTTTATTGAACCATTTTTTGAAACCGACATTTCAAGAGGCTTTAAAATTTTAAATTCAAAACTGATGTTGGGTGAGTAGAAAAGTGCTCATGAATTTTACGAAGTAGGTATTGTTGTTTTAAATTCAATTTTGAATATTTCCTCGTAAGTAATCTTCGGAAGCCAGGTGCCATTGTTCGCTAAATAGCTGATGGGGGAATGTACCTTCCCTGTCTTCATGCCGCAACCCTAACGTGTCATAAACAAATAGAAGACGAGGTCGAAGCCCAGTTGGAGAATCTACTAATTTAAGCTGATGCGAAAACTGGACTCGACTTGACACATAATGTAATGATTTGAAAGTTATAAACTATGAAAAATGTAGCCTTGTGGGGAGCGTTCGTTTCAGGATGTTGCCTTATCGATGGCATTCAAAACTGTCTATTTTAATTGAAACCTTATGTCGCTTAGGTTGTAAAAATGTAAAAAATTAACAGATTTCAATCAATGATAGGTACTCATCAATTTTGCCCCGTTTCATGATAATCGATTTTTTTAATGCAGTGGAAATGGCAATGGAACTCGTATATTGACCGTAACATAATCACTTTAAATATAGTGGAAATGGAAATGAAATCAATTCATATCAACCATAACATAATTACAAATTACTTTTTAATTTTAAATTTGAACATGATTTTTAAATAGTTGGATTAGTGGTTTGTGTTTTATAGTTGTTTATGCACCACATACTACATGTCGGTCATATTATGCGAGATTGACTTTTCACCAATCTATCAATGGGCGGCACTACTTTTTCTGAAAAATTATTACTTTCATTTCGTCTAAGAGTTATGTAAGAATTTACTGTACGTAATGTAGAATGGTTTGTTGAAAAATATAGTCGAAATCTAGGAAAATTGATAAAATTTTTATCTATTGCGCTAACTGGGCTAACACACTTACAAGAACATGAACAATTTCAGGATTTTTTGAAAAAGAAAAGAAAATTACTACAAATAGAGGCTTTGCAGGTCTTGTTAATATCAATCACACATCATGAAATTTGAGAATAGTTGAAGAACTAAACAGGAAAAAGCGACATATTCCATGATTTTTGTAAATATTTCCGTGGTATCTTCAAGACTGCCTTGTAACATCAACAGCTTCTAACAGAATGTTTATTTATTTACTCTCAAAATTCAGCTGTTTTTAATATTATTTTTTTTTATGTTTTTTTGTATTGGCAAAACTGCGAAATGTCTCAATTTTGACAGCTAGTAAAAAAAGCCCGAGACTGTAAACTTTTAGTTTCTTGAGATATTGAAACCTATGCCTGTGCCTGTGCTTAGGGCTGAAAATTTTTTTGCTGTGTTGCAGAGCAAATCGAGGGAAATATTTTTATCTATGGATTGTGTGTCCGAGGCATATACTTATGACCCTATGTCGGTCCTAAGGTCTGTCCTGGACAAAAAAATGGTTTTTCGCTATGATGTAGCGAAAATGAAGGGAAATATTTTTGTCTATATAAGTATTTGTCCGAGGCCTCTCCTGAGGACCCTAGGTCGGCCGTAGACAAAAAAATGGTTTTTTGCTATGTTGTAGAGAAAATTGAGGAGTACATTTTTGGGGGTGAATTTTGTGCCCTATAGGCAATTTCCAATACAATTTAATGTGGACGTAATTTCATACACTTAAGAGTTGAGGCAATATTTACTTAAATACGTTGGAGTCTTTTCGTAACATCAACTCTATTTGCCACATCTATTCTGATAGTTTTACGAAAAAAATTACCGGGTTTTTTGTGAAATAATTACAAAAACCCGACCCCGACTCAACTCGAGCCCGAACCAACCCGATGCGAATTGTAAAAACCCGTAACCCGTCAACCCGATAAAATTGATTCGGGTTCGGATCGGGTTTTTTCGCACATTCGGGTAACCCGCTCATCAAGTCCTAATGTGGCTGCATTCTCGCGATTCAGGTTGCACTCTTATATGTTTGACTATATTTTTAGTGATTTGTTGAGGTCCATCTTTTATTCAAAACCTTGAAAAGCGATTTCCGTTTTCTACGCAAATTTTTTGTCCAAATTCAATCATGTAATTAATTTTTCGATTATATTTCAGGAAAAAAGAATATTTTGAAAATCAGATAAGATTTACCCTAAAACACGCTGGTCCCTAGTAAAGACTCAGGCTCAAAGCTCAAAATCAAAAAAGGTTCTTCCATAAATTGTCAGCCATGCCCTGACTTTTCAAGTAAAAAGAAAGTTTTACTTTAATTTAGGATTTAAGAAACATTTCGTTATATTGGATTTTTCGTTTCTTTGTGTACAACGACACTAAAGCTCACAGGAAAAGATTTTGTTAATCTTAGGTGAAAAGTTTCAATTTTTTGTTGAAATGAGTTTATTTATGCGCAGTTATACGCCTTATGCTGCCAGATATGCCATTTTATTCGCTTTACAGTTTGTTCAGTTGTATTGTCTAGTTTTCAGCGCATTAAAAATCATCTAATGCATTGTAAGTTACCAGAGTTGTAGTGTACTAACTCACTAATAAATGTATTATTTTGGATACCTGTTTGTGAGTCAATCAAGTGATACCTGCGAACATTTGAAGCTAAGTAGATGGATATAATCTAAATATGGCATAATATTTTTAGTCTTGACATCAACCTACTTCTGGAAGTGGAACTGAATTAAGATACTGAGAATCCTTTTTGGGACGTAGTGAAATGTCTACCCAACATGGCATAATTGTGGCACTCAAGTTTGTCGGAGAAATTTGGCAACTTAGTGACGAAAAGTAACTCTTTTGTTTAAAAAGTATGTTTCTAAAGTTTCCTACTAATGTAAGCTACATCCCTGTGACCTGTACAAAATGCAACGTTCGAAATAAATGTTAAGATGAAGTTTTACTCTGTCTTTTCGGTTGTGCAGTCGTAAATTTGTTGTTTTATAAGTTTTTGGTGGAGTCGTGGAAGAGTTTTCCAAGAAAATTTATTGTAAATGTAGCAAATAGGTTTACTATTATTATTTCAACTACAGAAGTTCTACCAGACTGCTTCATTCTAGTCCGTGGTAAAGTAGTGGGATTTCTACATTGTTAATAGTGTTCGTCTACTGACTAAATTAAAAGAAACATTCACATTAGTCGAAATACCAGGAATGACCTTAAAAAAAGGTTCCTTGGCACAAGAGGGATAAATAACATTTCGTTTGGAATTGGACTGTTTTTATAAAAACGACAGCTACAACATTATAATTACGACCAAATGTTCTTCGATCTTAATATTTATATATGCCAAACTAATGTTGGATACGCCTTTGCAGCGCAGAGTAACTAATCTAATTTTAGACAGATTCACATCCACAATACATTCGAGTACCACTTCATTTAAAACAGTACACATTTGAGAATAACTTTTTTGTGTTAAAAAGAGGTACATCATTAATGAATGAAAATTCCACTGTACAGTTGTTGCGTCATCTCAAATTGTCGTTTGAATTTAGTTGTTTGAATTTATTATGTTTTTATTATGTGCTATAAAATGCATGCATAATGAATGATTTTATGCATCGCTCTCCTTTGGTTTTCACATACGAATGCTTAGGCGGTGTAGATTTTAAATTACAGAAAAAACAAAGTAGATATATAAGTAAAATCTCTAAAAGAATGTGCAATAAGATCAAGATTTTAGATTTATTGGATATTGTGGTAACAGCGTTTGGTTCATAAAATATATGCTTTTGGTTTTCTGACTTTATTAAATACATTTTTCTTGTCGTTCTCATATGGAAATGCATCGTACGACGTTCTATTGCCGGTAATAAATTGAGATTTATTCGTGTAATCAGAGTGTCTTTTTCCTGAGGTTTGTTTTATGATGTTGAATCTGGTGTGGGTTTATTGTAATAATGCGGGATATAAATCGAAAATAAGTGGGATAACTGTTTAATTGAATTCTAAATAATAATAGGAAAAGTGAAATTAGCGAAGCCTATGACCACCCAAGTCATGAAGAAAACAGGAAAATTATATTTTTACATAAATAAAACATTTTCACAAAAATAAAACATTAAACCAATTAGAAAGGTAGTTTTCTTCTCAAATATCATATGATCGTTCTTCTTTACAAAATGTTGTTGTGATGCTAGTAAAAAATTTTTGTTATCTTTGAAAAAGCTTCTTGGAGAGAAAAGTTGAGAAGGTATGTGGGAAGGGTGTTTTACTAACATAAGACCGTCCCCAGGTCTCCGAAACCAAATTTATTCGTTATAGCCCGAATTATAAGTACTCAAATGACATCAAGCTCAATATATTACTTCAAAAAATTTTTTAAATTTTCCATCGGTTTTGACAACGATTTGACGACGGCGACGCCTTAGATGCTTACTTTCTAATTTCGACTTTTTTTTTTAATTTTACGCCACTTTGGCAGTTGTATTATGACTTTTTCATTTTTCCTTGACATTCTATGTCTTCGACATAGATTCTTAAATTATTTATTTCTTATGACTTTCGTTATGTTGACTTTGACGTAATCATATCTTTTTCATTTTTGATGTTTTCTTACTTTTTGTATTTTTTTTTGTACTATGATGATGTTATTAATGTTATTTATATATTGTAACGTTTTCATGGTTTTTCAACGAGGGCTATGACAGCAGTCATAGTCACTCTTTTTCCATGTCAGCTAGAAAATAGTAGACAATAAAATTATTATCAAGATGAAGTTGAGGGGATCATTTTCGTCCATGGAAGTAGTAGCCGCTGCGCTTCGGTTTGGCGGCAGCTCAAAAAAAAACTTTTGATATGTGTAGAGGAAGTTGAGCGGATAAATTTTTTTTCGTCGGAAATTTTTTTCGCCGGCAATTTTTTTTCACCGGAAATTTTTTCTCCAAAATTTGTTTCCTATTTTCTTCCAAAACTGCTGATATCACAACAAAAACCCTTTTTAAAAGCTGTAATCGTCACCCGAATTGATATCAGTTGTTTTGGAAGAAGGGACGAGGGTTTTTCTTGTTATATAAACATATGCGAGGGATCCGTACGTATCAGAATAGATGTGACAAACAGAATAGATGTTGCAAAAATACTCGAACGTATCTAAGTAAATATTGCCTTAACTCTTTTAAGAAAACTTCGAACGATCTTTGTACTTGTATTTGTATTTATTGAATAATAAACGGGCAACCGCTCAATAACATATTAATCATTTAGACTATTACAATAAGAGAGAATAAAAAATATTTTACATGTCCTATTTTTTCCCGATAAATGGGTCATTCGATTCCTTGTTCTATAGTAAGAAAAGTAATTTCTTACTTCTGGAAAATTAGACATCTAGGGAGAGTGGGAGAGTTATGACTGCCTAAGTAAGTGCATGTCGGGGGTGGTAAAAATAGTTTTTCGGCTATAGCTCGTGTAAAGCCAAATGAAATCAAAAGAATTTTTATGGGTAGACACCTGCGTCGACCGATTTCCAGTCGGCGGCGGCTAACCTGTCAGCCGATGGGCTTCAGCGGCTGGCTACAACCAAAAATAGATCGGCGGCCGGCGGCTGAGACTAAATATTAATCAAACCAAAAAAATGTGTGATTCGTAAAAAAAATGAGTTTTTTGTAAAAAAAATTTATTTTGTAATGTCTAATTACTTACATTACAAAATAAATTTTTTTTACGACGGTTACATTTTTTCAAAAATCATCATGTTTTCAAAGCAAATTTTCTTACAAAACACGTAATTGTTGTGGATAAAAAGTATTTTATCTAAGTTACTAGGTAAAATATTTGATTTCTTTGAGTTTGCTATGAAAGCAGCATAGGAAAAGTTACGCTCACTTGGCGTGCTTGTCATTACGATAGGCAACATCTTCTTTGCAAGTTTTAACAATATCGGCATATGCGAAGCATACGTTTTCTAAAAGATTCGAAATGACTCAACTTTTACATTGCCACCCAATGACAACAAGAAATGAATGTCGCGATTTAGATCGCACTCATTTGAAGACAAAAGCTTCACGGACGACAAAGTTGAATGCTTTTTTGCCAATTCTTCGACAAAATTTAAATTTAAATTTTGAGGAGCCGGTTTAGAATCGGTGTTACTAGCAATTGAAACACATTCACCTGCCCAGACTTTCAGCAATTTTTCTTTGACTTGACCTGATCCAAGCACAATTTACAAAAAGTTCGTTTTTTTAGCAACATTAATATATTTCCATGCGAAACTTTGTCTTACCGAATAATTAAGGATCACTACGTTTTTCAAAGGAATTTTTGTCACATCTTCAATTGACAGTTGCTTGGACATTTAGCCGATACTTTTATATTTAAATAGCTAACGTTACTCCGCTAATATTTAAATTAATAACAGAATATTAATCTACGCGACTTTTTACACAAATTTACACAATAATTTTACTTCAAATGCAACGTAATATGTGCTTTTCGTCGATGTTCTAGTACCGGCAATTGTCAAATAAATTTTTTTCGCATGTATGAATGTAGCTTATGAATCATAATAAGTTATGATGCTTATTGTTCTGCAGAATGAGTAAAGGGAACGTTCCAAAAACCTGATTGTACATTGTACAAAATTTTGCTTTATAGAGAGTTTGATTTTAGTTTCTTTTTATGTTCAGCCGACGGCTGAGCCGATTCCAAGTCGGCTAACGGCGGCTATCGGCTGAAGTCGTTTTCGGCTGGCTTAGCCGGCCGGCGCAGGTGTCTATTTATGGGATGGTAGGTCCCAATGATACGAAGGTTTTTCATCATTGGACCTTTTGGAGCCTTCCCCACTCCGAAGATAGTTGTCATTTTAGGTAAAAAGTTCGGGAACGCTTTATTGCTTGAAGCAGCGATGAACTGAAAAACTGAGTATGGGGTGTTCTAGTATACTACCTTTACTATAAGACTACGCAAAAACTTCCCCGGCTTAAGGCTGTTGCACTAGTCTGGAACAAATTTTGTAAGAAAGGTCGATTTTTGACTCATTTTCTTGGCTGTTTTCAACTGTCTGTATAACTGCCCTCAAACTTGATCTGCAGCTGGATATGCAGATTATTAAAGAAAGCTTGAAGATGTAGAATTTTATATGGAAATGTACAACGTCTTGAACACCTTTTCTATGAGAAAGTGTGTGTATTATTAAAGTATTATAGTTGTAACATAACAAGGAAATTATACTAGGTTTCGTGTGCTTACACATTTCATACGAGAAGTAAAGGACTACACACCAATTTACCAAACAGATCCAATATGATAATAAGAATAATAATGAGCTAATCTAAATCTTAGCACCATATGCAAAAGTAATAATCATAAAATTCTAATTTGATTTTGCAAACTATAACCGAACTGCCTTAATTGAAAAAAGACCCATACTATGAGTTCGTGGGACTAAATTCAATATAGTGAACAATTCAATATATCCTCTGTCAGACAACAAAAACCAAAAACGTTCTATGTAAAGAGAGATAACATAACACGTCTCTCTAAAATACTGTGTGTTGTGTAAAACGAGTAATAGTATTGCATACTTAATTGGCACAATGAAGTCACCCTCTGGTTTAACGAACCATGGTATCTCTCCGGGGGAAAGCGAGAAAAATTACATTACCAGTATTCTATAAGCAACTATATACATATAACAAGTCATTTCCATTCGAAATTTATCTTTCTGGGTGGATGTTATATTAGTGTACATAGTCTCCCCTTCTTTGAACTACAGTACAATTTAAAAAAAAAACGTTTCTCTACGTTTTGCACGGGTGTATAATATTCTGGTAGTCCAATAACTCTGATATTGTTGATGGAATTTTTATTGGATTCGCCCATTTGTTAAGTGTTAATTTTGTGCAACAGAAATTTGGACAATAAGGAAGTATTTTTTTGCGGAGTTTAGAAAATGTGAAAACATACCCGTATATTTGTTACAAAGTTACACCCCTGGGTTTTACACACAATATTCAGTTTGAACACAGCACACAAACACAAAACAATTTTACCGAATGGTAAATTATTTCGCATTTCTCATGGTTCACATTAAATTAAAAAAGCGATGAAAAACTGTCGTTCGTGTGAAGAGGTTTTTACAAAGGAATAGTATCTGTTGCGTTTTGGGATGCAGTTGGTTTTTTTTTGTTTTTAAAGTAGTTATGACTAAGAGCAATTCTTACAAAATTAGTCGAATAAAGTGTTAAGTATTTTCATACAACTCGATGCTCCTTTTTTTCCTATAAACGATGGCTTCGAAGATTTTCTATAACACGAGACCGTATTATAATAAAATGCGATATTTTATTGCATGCGTTTAGTGTTTTAATGATTCGTTTTTTTGTAGTGTTGTTCCAAAAATTTTTACAATTGTAATTCAGAGTCGAATTTATGTCTAATTCTCTAATTCTCTGAGATGCCACGCTCATGATCAGGCCCGTAGCCAGAGTGACTTGACAGGGGGGCTGAACCCCCCCCCCCCCTTAAGTGCCACAGAAAACATGAATTTTTTAAACGTTTCAAGAAAAGCCTTAAACTAACGTTCTCTCATCAGGCGGGAAAATTGTTCGGATTGTTAAAGAAATCGCGAGCGAAGCGAGCGAAATTTTTTTTTAATAACTTTCGTTTTCAAGCTCATTTCTCGCCAGAATTACAAAATCTTCGTTCGTAAATTCCCGGTGCCGCCATTCCAACGAACTGTGCAGTTTTTTTAAGTGCCCCAAATAGTGTCCATAATTTTCAACTTTTCTAATTGATATTAATCGTAAAAGGCAAGCATAGTGAAATTAGAGGAACAATTTATTATTTTGATGGTTATTGTGGAAGCATAATGTAAAATTACTAACGTTTGGGTCGTCAAAGTTGGTAAGCGCCCTGACTTTCCCACTGTGCTCTGTCCCAAGAAAATGACTCTTTTTGCGTTACAGCGTTTAACAATGCCAATCTTAGCGTTATGTAATTTATGAACGGCCCATAATATAAATTTCTATTTCACAAATTAACAAACATACGGAGCAAAAAGAATTTTCTGCTAAAGAATTTCTCCCAAGAGCGATTGGGCTTGTTGGAAAATATTTATCAGTAGTTGATGTTGTAAATGTATCGTTTGAATGCGCCTCAAGCGAAATTCTGAAAGAAGTTTGGCTTACGAAAGTGTATTAATAAAAAAGTTATGTCAATAGTTTTCAGAATCTCAGGGGGCTCAGAGGCTCCCATGGGGGGCTTAGCCCCTTCTGCCCCCCTAGATACGGACCTGCTCATGATACATTTGTAGCGTTTACAGTACTGCAGTAAGGTGCACCAAGGTGCTGAAAGGTGCAGTAAGGTGTACAAAGGTGTAGTGAGGTGTATCAAGGTGCAGTGAGATACAGTGTAATGCACCTCGCCTTACTGCACGGCTTAGCGAGGTGCAGTGAAGTGTAGTGAGGTGTAGCGAGGTGCAGTGAGGTGTTGTGTAGTGAGGTGCAGTGACATTTTGGATTTTATATTGTAGAAGTTGTTATAGAAAGTTGCAAAGAATAAAATTTAAAAGATCACGTGCTAAAAATTTTCCAATCCTTGGTTTGACTCATATATGTAGAACTATGCTTCCAAAGGCAACGTTGATGAGAACTACATTTTAGGCAAAGTTGTATCAGGCGAAACTACGTTGGTTCTGTTTGTGATATGGTACAGAGGAGAACATTTCGGCCAATGAAATCAATGGTCTCAGATGTCATGACATGTCAGACGTACTTTGGCAGGACCTTCGACATTACCTTGGATAATTTCTGTGAATCTTTTAAATTCTTATAGTTCTAAAAGAATATATAACATTGAATTGATTGCTAATTTTTATTTAGATACGTTCGAGTCTTTTTACAACTTTATTCTGTTTGCCACATCTATTCTGATACGACGGGTGTTTGGTTATGTTTTACCTTTTTTTATCGATCATAATTTGTTAACGCGTAGTTTGTACCGCTACTGTGTGTGAATCAAAAGGTCCATGACGTTATGCATATCTGACAATAAATTCTACTACTATTACTACTCTTGCCAACCATGAATCACGCCTGTGTCGTACGTAACTTGTATTGAGGATGGCAATTTATGCATAATGACAAAATTAAAGGATGAATGAATGAGGTGTAAGTTGAGAGTTTATTTTGATAAATGTTATAATAATTACTTTTGCAACGTTTAGTAGCACGAAATAAAACTGGAACGCGTACATTAGAAACGAAAACAGTCAACAGAAAATGTTTTAGTCACAACCGGAGCGACCATTGGTTTATTTACGACGGTTCTAACGGGTACGTATTGCTATCATGCAATTTACATCCGACGTATTTATTTCCTTCAATGGAAACAATACCAGAAAGAGCGCAATATGAAACAATAAACATATTCTAATAATAAAATGCACATATAAATCAAGCATTACACATAATACAGCTTGATTGCATGTCCAAAGATTTATTAAGATGGTTTAAAGGTAGAAGATTTAGCTTGTAATTGGATGCGCAGACATCTCCGCCGTAAAGAGGACTCAAAAACTCTTGGATATAGTTCAATAGTAAAGTTCCTCTTAAATCTCTGGTGATTTTTTTATGTACCATTGAAGAAAGAAAAAATGTAAAATAAACAGCGAAAAAAAGTTTGTATTGTGTGACAAATGAAATAAATTCAATTCAATCAAATAAATTTAAATAAAAGCCATATGTTCTAGAATATATTTACGAAAAAAACATCCAGCGCAGTTTTTTGATTCCACGTTTTTTCTTTTGGATCTTATAATGTACTTGCTGTGCGATGCAATAAAATTACCCTGAAGAATATCTCTTGCTGAGTGTGTAGTGTATTGATATAATATCTGAAACGAAAATAAAACTTTTAAAAACATCTTTGTTTTTGTGACATGAAATGAACTTTTTATGCATATGCTTCTATTCCTGTCTACTTTACATTTTTCATTTCATTTAAATTTGTCTAATTAAAATTCAATTAATTAAATTTATGTGCGCCTATGTAAAATTGATGGGAATATGTTACAAATTTGGGTGGTGATGTCGTTCTCTCGTTCTTACATTAGATATGTATTTTGTGTAACAGATCGGGCTTTCGGTAGCCGTCCCTTATGTACATAAAAAATACACATAATTTGTGCTTCGTGAACGTACATTTATCACACCATACCTACACCATTACACTGGTATTGTCGTTTGAGATTTATTATGCATATGTTACAGAGCTAAATTATCATACCCGCAGCGGTAGCGGAGATCGTGAGGCAGTCCCCACACCCCAAAAAAAAGTCCAGAAATCGGTTGAAAATGAGTTCCATCTGATCTGTTGAAAATTTTCCAATATGCTATCATCTGAATTACGCAGACAGTTGGTTTCTTCTGGAAAGTTATATAGATTGGTGTGGAATTTTTTGGGATCCTAAGAAAATGGCTGCCAACTGTCAAAGTGGCGATATCGTGGATTTTGTGAATACTGAAAAATGCTGGTTTCTGAATTACTATACCTAGACATGTTTGTTTCAATTTGTAGCATGAAAGTAACGTTCCTAAGCATACCCAAGCTTCTAAAGATGGGTAGTTGTGGTGTTTGGTGTCCACAACGAACCGTACACGTCGTCCATACACGATGAATTCTGTGTACAAATATCTGAGTCTATCTTAAGGCGGAGATATAATGAATACCAGATGATATGTAGCTACAATATATAAGCGTGGTTCGGAATTCACGTTAAGCAAGTCCAACAAACAGATTAGGGGCTGTCCATAAATGACGTCTATTTTTTTTCATACGCAAAAATTTGACATACTGTACAAAAATGCGCCATACATCCCATAAATTTTTGCGTTGTGAAAGCTGAAAGCGTAGAAAAACTATAACACTAGGGGGTCCGGCATTTGTGACGCATTTTTTTAAATAAAAAATGAAAACATTCCAAAAGAATTTTTTGCGTTTCACAGCTTTAAGCGTCACCCCAATTGACATCAGTTGTTTTGCAAGAAGGGACGGGGACTTGCGTCATGTTTCCCTTTTAAAAAGGGGTTTTGTTGTGATATCACTAGTTTTGAAAGGAAATAAAAACTAAATTTCGGCGAAAAAAATTTTCGGCGATAAAAAAATTCTTTTCGAATTTCTTCTATTCGAATTTCAACCCTCATTTCATAAAAAATTTTTTGGCGCTAAGGCACCTCGCGCGGCTACCATAGCTGGCGGAGACGGCCACCACTTACATCTACAAAAATGATCACAATCATTTCCTCTACAACACTCATTCATAAAATTTTTTTGGCGCCACGGTAACTCGCGCGGCGGCCATAGCTGGTGGTGACGGCCACCACTGACCGCCGCCACGATTTAACAATCACCGGCTCCTCAGGTCTCATTCCAAAAATTTTGCTCATGTTTGAACCATACTTTGAATACACACACAAACACATACAAAATATGCTTTTATATGGGAGTTTCCATGAGCGCTGGCGCCCAAACGAGGCCTGTACCCCCTTTTTTAAAATCTCATATGGCGTAGAATGCCCACCCGAAGGTCCCTGCAAAATCACGGAATACTTCACAATTGAATCAAATTCCAAAAAGCTATGAATTGATATTATAAAATTCAAACACTATTGAGTAAGCTTTATTTATCTGTGCATATGTTTTTGGTTACCAACCGGTTTCACATACTATGCATGTATCTTCAGGGTGGGAAAGTGACTCTGAATACATAGCATGTGAAACCGGTCGGTAGCCAAAAATTTAAAGAAAATATGCGCAAATAAATTGAGAAACAAAGTTTATTAATAGTTTTGGAATTTTTTTCTATAAAATCAATTCGCAGCTTAAATCAGGAATTAAGTGTACGCTTTTTGTCATCTTTCAGGGTAAACTAAATTTTCGCTCGGAGAGATTTGTGCTAATTTCACCAACAAGTTTCACAACCTTCGAAAAACCCCGTTTTGACTACTTTTTCGACCGCAACTGCAAAACTTCCTAACTAATGTTGCACAAATTCAATTCCATAATCAATCTTTCGATTATCTTTCAGTACCCCGCAGCACCCCGCGAAAATGAGTCATTACCTGATGACGTGATGATAGTTGCGGTAATTTTGATTTTCGCGGGGCTTAGCAAGTCATAGTAGGTTACAAGTGAGATCATGTAAAGAGCCGGTAACATAAGGGCGAAGTTTGCAAAATCGAGCCGAAGGCGTTCTTAGAGTAGACTAAATATCGAATGAACTATCGTAGAGCAATGTGCTGCGTTGATTTGGTTATTTCATTTGTCGATGTGATAATAACGGTCTATAATAGCTCAGTGAGCAATGCTCTGGTGTTATAATCTTATTTTTTTCACAATTTTCGGTTCAAGTCCTAGTTGCCGCAAGTTTTTTTTTTCATTTTTTTGTGTTGCGTGCGTTCCATCAAATACGTCTATTGATTTTTATACAGAAACTCTTATAAAAATGAAGTAAATAGACTTTCAATCGATATCGACCTACAACTTTTACAAATTGATCACATCATATTTTGAAAGCCTTATTTCTCGGGATATATTAGTCCGATTGAGAAACTAAGCTAAATTTAAAAGTCCCAGGGCGGCAGCATCAATCTCGCACAATATGACCGACATGTAGTACGTGGTGCATACATAACTATTGTTTATGCTCTAAACAAAATGAATGACATCACACGCATGCACGCACTTTATGAACTTTTTAAATCGAGTAGCCTTGTAAGTCTTACAACTAAGTGTTGATTTCTAATCGTTGTTCGTTACATGAATCCGTCGGATAATGGTTAGCATATAAGTCGCTGAAGCTGATGTTCCGGGTTCAAGTCGCGATCTGAAAATGTTTTTTTTTCTTTACAAAAATGAGGGCTATAACCTAGAAGAGTTCATTCTGGGTGAACTGGACCATAATGGCTCATTACGTAGGTCGGGTCATTACTGGCTAACATGTTAAATTTCATCTACATAGCAATGAACCTGCAACGTATACTCAACGTACCGAGTGCGCACACGTTAAAATAACTTACAATCGAGTTTGGAAATTTTTATTTTGACTCGTGTGGTTGCATCACGCGCCTTCGGCTTGTAATATACTATATGAAAATCGGATTAGATTTACCCGATTTATGTAGAAAAAACACGCTGGGCCATAGTAGGGTCCAATTGTTGGGTGCTCCTAGACCTTTCGATTAAAATTTTTGTTTTAAATTTGGAAAAGATTTGCTCGAGTTATGTACAAAATACGGCGCTAGCAGTTCGGCGGCCCTTCGCCCGACAATGCCCAAATTCATTCCCAAATCAGTCAAGTTTTACTCGATTTTCGTGTTGACAGACGGACAAAACGCAGTAGATGCCTTTTCAAAGCACTTCGTTCTTCGAACAGGTCTAAAAATTTGTAGAATTCATCATATTTTCAACATTTGTCCTAAATTGTTATCTGATTTTAGAAAGATAAAAAGTTTGAAATCCCATTCACAGTATGAAATTGTGTATACCACTCTCCATATTCTTGATATAAATATAAGAAATACGAAAGCAACCTTACATCTTAATAAAACGATTTCGGCAGTCGAAATATAGATTGCGCAATTAATATTTTATCATTTGGTTTTGTAGATGTTTCGGTTGGAATGTGTGATACACCGGAGCGGCAACATAATTAATGATAACATTGTAAACATCTATACAGGGATGTAGTTTATAGTGATATCTTACATTCTTCGCCCCTCGTGTCTTGCATCTGTTGAATTTGTACCAGCCATACTTAAACAACAATTTTTAACAACATCCTTTTCTCAAAGTTGTACAGAAACAGTAAATAGGGTACACCCGTGGGACATCTGGAAGAAACATTAACAAGAAGAAAAAAGCAATTATCAGTAGTTTATCATCATCATTTCTACAACGTAACGATTATTATAGGTAAGTAACATCTTTAAGGCAGATAGAGTCATAGGTGAAATTTTTTTGGTTGCAAAACTACTTGAATGTCTAGTGGTAGAGTTGCTTTGGTACGTGGAGTACAAAATATGCCCAACTCTCCCATCAAAATTAAATTAAAAAAAGACGTGGGATAGTTACTTGAGTTAGTCCGTTTGTTGGTTTCATGCCTTTTTGTATAAAAAATATAAAAAATTCGAAACATTTGCTCGTGCTCGAAAACTGACACATACATCTTGCTCAAATTTTGTAGCTCAAACCGCTACGTACGGATAACACTTACGCGAGTAAGAGTTGTGCAAGTATCATAATACATAAACAACACACAAACAAGAGGTAACGGTGAAGTTCGCGTCAGCGCGATTCACAATAGAACATTTTCCGTATACGAAATGTCATATTGTGAATGACGCTGGTGCAAAGTTTCACATCTTATGTATGGGCGCGAAATTCCTAGCAGCCAAACAAGAACGTCAAAACAGTTTTACACAACATTTATGCCGAACAAAATTGTTACAATTTCTCAATGGGGAAGCCTATCGATTTTATTTTTTTCTAAGGTTTTGTATGTCTTCAAAATCAATAATTTGTTTTCAAAAAAAAAAAAAAAACAGGGTAGGATAGCGCTTGACCGTGTATGAGCGAAAGTGGGAGCGACGGGCAACTGTCTATCTATCAAGTGCTCTTTTCTCTTTTTATGTCCTCGACTGATTCTCCAGGTACTCATTCTCTGCGGAAAGTTTGTTGCTACCTTATAAGAACCTACGACTCATCAGGTACAACAGGTAGTTGAGCGCAACAAATTGCCAGTTCAAGAAACTACACAACAAAGACCTCGGATAAACGCACGGATTCAACAGCTGTGATAGTAGCAACGAAACGAGGATAATTTTTAACGTGATGACTTGGAACCTTAAAAGTCTTTTTAATAGAGGAGCGATACAAAGCACACTGGAAGATCTCAAAAATCATAAGATAAAGATCGCTGCAGTGGAACAAACGAGATGGCTAGATAATGGTATTCACGCTATGCAGACCCATTGCTTTTACTTTAGCGGCAACTCCAACAACAAGCATGAATTTGAAAGACGCTTCATAGTAGACAAATCTGCCGATCATGCTGTCATCGCATCGGTTATGTGCTTATAAGCAAGCATATATAGATAATAATACTGAACAAAGAATACAAAGTTGCTCTACTCAACGCACGTGCCCCAACTGAAACGAAAGAGGATGAGATCAAAGAAGCCTTCCACGAGCCTCCAACTCATTACAGTCAACAGACGTCGAAGTAATTCTCGGAAACTTTAACGCTACGTTAGAAAGGAAGACTGCTTCAAGAGTGTTTCTGGAGTTTACAGTAGAGGTGAGCGGGCGGCCCGAAAATTCGGACTGCCTGATGCACGGGCGGGCTAAAATTTTTCGGGCATTTCTTTTTCGGGCGGGCCTAAAAAATGTCGACCGGGCATCGGACGGTCAACACTTTCTACTCAAATCAAATTCCCGTTTCAGTTCATCGATAAAAGTGAATTAAAGGCTGGTAAACCACCAATTTAATCAATTAATTTTCCATTTAAAATGAATTGGATTCGAATTGGAATCGAATGAAATAAAATTAAATGAATTCAACAAACGAGACTCAAATGAAATATGTAATCTTTTGACTTTCGCATATAGGCATTACCATCAAGATTTAAAGAAATTCTTATAGAATTTTCGGGCGCGCACAAAGACCTATAAGAAAATTCAGGCGGGCATCGGTCGGGCATAATTTTTTTTTTAAATTCGGGCGGGTATAAAAAAAATTTCGGGCCTCGGGCGGGCGGGCATTTTTTATAAAAATAAAATCGGGCACGAGCCGGGCGGGCATGAAAATTAGGTCCGCCCGCTCACCTCTAGTTTACAGCTTACACGAATGATAAGACGGATGCCGGGAAGCAAATTTTGCAATGTCAACCGGGATGGTGATAAAAAGCACGCAGTACCAGCGAAAGAATATTCACAAGGTAACCTGAAGCTCGAACGACGGAAGGACACGATCACAAAATTAATAGACTACGAGCAGTTCTGTTCAAATATAATTAACGCGAGGAGCTATAGATGACCAAAGTTTAATGTCAATAAACTGTAGGACGATGAAACCAGAACAAGACACAAAATCAAGATTGATCATGAACACATCAAAGAACATCACAATAAACCTTGAACGATGTAAACGAGATGGACAAACAGAACGTAAACATTTCTACAGGAAGGTGCAGAAGAAGAGTAACACGGAACCAAAACAATGACCGCTAAGATGGTGAGTGCAGATCAGCAGTTGAAAAACGAAAGGTATGAGAGCAAATACCGAATAGACCAACAAATCACCAACAAGTTCAGAGCATTTGGCAAGGTGCGGAGACAAATATCGAAAACCATATTACCAAGAAGTAGCTGAAGCCATCCAAAGCCTGAAACCAAACAAATCACCTGGTGAAAATAATATACCAGCGGAATTGATATCTGCAGGAGCAGAGATACGGCCAGCTGTCAACGATTCTTTCAATCAAGCGTTGGAAAAGATCATAAGAGTAAATTCAATAAAATGGAACGGCATAGCATTTAGTACATCGAAACAATTGCAGGCCTTCGTTTACGCTGACGTGGATTTCATAGAAAAGCAACGATTGCGATCGAAGAAATTTTTTGCAGGAATCGATAAGGTATCAAGGAAAATTAGACGAAAATAAGAGAAAACTCCTACTTTAGACGGAAAATGCGGGTTCGGATCGGCCAAAACATCACAATTGACGAGTAAAAATTTGAAGTTGAATGCTGGTAGCTTTTGGCCTGGGCTTTTCAGACTAAAACGGTTTATTAAAATGATGTCCTTCGCTTCATTTATAATTATAATTAAAGAAGATTATCAATTTCTTCCACATTTTATTTTCTTTCATTAATAACACGTAAGTTGGGTATGCATGCGATACGATTAGGTGTTGTTATTTTAAAAACTCATAACGTGTTCATTGACATCATGCAACGTTAAATTATTTTTATTCCCTCGTGTTGAATTCAAAATCAGTAAATAATCTGTAATTTCTGTTAATGGCTCTATTACAGTCGATATTTTTTACGCGAAAGGGGTCAAAAGTAGCCGATATCAGAATGTGTATTATGTGGAATATTAAGAAATAGTCACGCGATCCATGTTAAACACGGACAAAATAAAATGAAAAATTCAAAATCACACTTTATGGTCTACTTTAGTTGCATAGCTGAAGTGATATGTGTTTTATTATTTTATAAGAAGTTCCGTATAATATTTAATTGAGTTTGAAAATTCTGTTACGCAATTAATTGCCTTTATTACTCTTATTTGAAAAGGTTTTTAATCGAAACCAAGGCAATTCAGAGGGAAAGTTACTCAATCGTCTTTAATAACTCCCATTGTTAAGAACTGCGCTTTTGAGAAAGAATCTACTACAACTGTATTAAGAAAAGTTGTAGACACACAAATTCTCTCCCCAAACACATAACCCAGACAGAGCAATACCTATTTTTAATTATAAATATATATTATGTACCTCTTGCTAAAATTGTTATTTTAACGCGTGGGCATGGCGGTTCGAGCCGAAGGCGAGATTAGCCATGCCCACAAGTCAAGATAACAATTTTAGCAAGAGGTGATACAATATGACAGATATATCGAGATAAATGAAAATGGTGTAGACGGATAAATGCGACATTACTGTTCAAGGTAGGTAAATAAAATTTTAGTAAAAGTGAATGGATTCACATACTAAGTACGCTTCTCGGTTATTCTATTAGAATTGAGAATTGCTTCTCCGGAGTCAATGGTCAATAATTGTATACCACAGCATTACTGCTAAACGGCAACTTGCAATTAATTGATTGATTTACTTGCAACACTGCAAAGCGGCCGGGGCAAATGTTTGTCGCGACCTCGCAGCGGGGCACACAAGCTTATTACTAATTATTACATTTGGCCCTTAGAAAAATAGGATCTTCAGGGCTAACGTGTCTGAAAACGCTAGAGCAGCCATCTATGAAAAACTATTCTGCAGGCGATGGTACTTAATCAGTTTTCAGATAGAGATACGACTGTAATTGAGATCAGTAAAACGGCTGCAGCTGGAGGCGATCTCCTCGTAGTATTCTGCTATATGTCAGATAAGGCGTACTGTCTATACACAGATCTAAAACTTGTTAATATGGCTACAAAAAGCGGTTAGTGGAGTCCTTCGAAATACAAATACAAATCTAAATATGTAGCTTATTAAATTGAAAGATTTAAGGTGTTTGTTTCAAAATGTTATGGGTTATATAGATGTTGGAATCAGTGCACACACCAATAATTCAATACAATACTCTTAAAAGCGATTACTCAAATGACTTGTAGTGTGAAGCATGGGGGATATTTAATTTATAAAACTTTACTTTACATTCAAGTTTAAAGTTTGTATGCATTTACAAAGGTGACTAATATGACCATTCCGTACTCTATAATTCAGTTTAGAGTGTACGTGTACGCTAATATTTTATTATTATCAACTATAAACATCAATTTGAAAATCTTTTACCACACTTTCCCCAAATCTGTAACACGCCATTAGTATAATATGCATGAAATGACAATTTTCCTACATTTTACAACATAACAATAAACCAAAATTTATTGTGTAGTCCGACTGATTTATGGACATGCTAAATATACCGAACACAATATATGGTTGGAACTTTCGGTCATATTGCGTATTTATGCTTTATGTCATTTGATGTCGCCCAATATTTTTTCACTCTGTTTCACATATTATTGCGATAGAGCATCTGTAAATTGTACGTATGGGTGTCATTCCTTTGGAAGCTTCTACATCATTCCACAGTGGTTCGAAAATTTGCAAGAGTTTACAAACATCAACTTTCGAATATTTTCAATTATAATCAAGCGACTGAGGTTTGGATGTAAGAAACTGTACTTTCATCTGCTGATGATGGCTTATGGATGGATGTTCTACTGATCGTAGGTTTGGTGTCTGGTCTTTATCCGGAAAACAAATATCACGACGACCAAAATATGGAGTTTATCCGGACGAACAAAAATGAGAATAGAATGTAGCACAACTTAGTTTTACTTACCCTAACAGAGAGCGAATCTATTTGGTTCCAAATTTTTAAATTTATGGTGCAACTAGCATCGTTAGCCGGGCTTCGCCCGGGATGTGGTTTTAATAATCAATAAAAATTATTCGGTTACTTATGCCATGTTTCAAACAATCCGTTACCTCCATGATCAGTTTTTGAGCAAATTCCAAGAATTGATCAGAAGCTAATCGGAGAAATTTAAACTTACTGGAAATTTGTCAAAACTATGTCTTATAGCTTCAAAGTGTTTGTAAAATTTTCCGCAAAGAGGCATACGTAGACAATGCATGCGTTACAGTCGACAGAATGCAAATGGAATTAGTTCAAGGTATTTAAGTCATTCTGGACAACAAACTCAACATGAAACCTCATGTCAATTACATAATAAAGAAAGTTGCAAAAAAATAGGTTTCCTGGCTCGCATTAGCAAAATGTTACCACTCAGACACGCATCTTAATATATAAATCAATTGAGGCTCCACACTTTGAGTATTGTATTTCAATGCTTCAACAATCAATTTTCACGACTCCAAAAACTTCAAAATAGAGTCATGAGAATTATCATCAGATGCAAAAAAATCCACGAGTTTATACCTTATGCTGGCCAGACACGCCGACTTTACTTTTTCCCGTGGGGGGCGAGACCAGAAAAAAGTTGTCCTTGAAACTCATTCATTTTCCGTTCCATTGATATCAAATAGATAGAGGCATGTGTTTTACTACAGAAGTTACTTGACACTAGACTAATGTTTTTGTTTTTCGGTTCCGTGATGAGTGGAGTACGGGTAGCCAAATTTGGCGTGCGAAATCTGAAAGCGCAGAAAAATTATTACGTTGGGAGGGTCCGGCATTTGTGACGAATTTTTTTAATCAAAAGTGAAAATATTTCGAAAGAAGGGACGAGGACTTGCGTCATGGTTCCCTTTTAAAAAGGGTTTTTGTTGTGATATCAGTAGTTTTGGAAGAAAAGAGGAAACAAATTTTGGAGAAAAAATTTGCGGCGAAGAAAATTTCCGGTGAAAAAAAACCCTCTCTGCATTGTAACTTCAAAGGGGCGGGGAGAGGGAAGGACGCGTTTTTCCAAAAAAAACTTCAAGATTCGTATGCATCACAACTTCCAGTTATCAGGTTGTTTCTACGAGATGAACACGTTTTGGTTCTCCACATCTCGAAAAACTCGAATTTGGGAATTTTGTAGTGGGTGGTTGGTGTATTCACCACAAGACTTATGCCAGCTGTGCCTCCAATCTCACATTAAAAATTTTATGACTATGATGGCACTTATAATACCGAAGTAACTAGCAAAAAACCCAATTGATTCTTTTAAACGGTGGGGGAAAATAGCGCTTAGCTTCCGCACTGTTAAAGACAAAAATACACATTTTTCGGAAGATTTGTCTAGAAATAAATGAAGAACAATGCTACACATTGAAAGAAAGTTTTTGCGAAAAAATTTTTGTTTAAAAGTTATTCACCTTTCAAATTTAACTTTTCAACGAATTCGATGGAAAACTCGGAAAATTCCGTATGAAAATGTAAAATTCCGAAAAAACATTTTTGCAAAAAAAAACTTTGAACTTTTCTCTATCTTTTGAGCCCGATATGAAGGTCCTATCTTCAACAGAGACTGAGCAATAATTCATTGAACCTTCTTCTGCACTCCGAACTTTAAAAGGGGGCGTTGCCTAAGAAAAGTGGATTATTTTAGGTCCGTCAATCGTTTTGGAACAGGACATTATCATTAATAACTGGTCCAAAACGTTCCTTTCTACTAAAAAGTGAACTATTTTACCTTTCTTGTTTTAAAGGGCCCCTGCTAATACGAACTTTTATCTGGCGTGACCTCACTCTTCAGAGCTCCTCTGGAAAAACTTAAATAATCTGGCGTGACCTCACTCTTCAGAGCTCCTCTGGAAAAACTTAAATATTGTGAATGTTTCGAAAAAATAAAAATCTTGACGTCATGATCGTTTTCAATACTTGAAATTTTCGCCTGCCTCATAATCATTCTATTCTTTTCCAATCTCAATCTTCTGCATTGCAAGAAAAAACTTTTGACACTTTTAACGACAGTGGCGGGTTATTAGTCACATATCCTGAGCTGTTAGAATTTTCTTATAAATAGTGTGAACGATTTCGGGAAAATATGGGAAGTGAAGGAGAAATTCTATGGTCAAAACTTAGAGTAGCTTGATTTTAAAAATCCATTTTAGAATAAGAATAAGATAATTTCATGTGAAAATCATCCATGAGATTATTTTGGAAAGATGGAAACGCCATGAATAATACTAAATTTTTCGAAACTCTGTAAACAAATTTTTTCGCTCGCTCCGCTCGCGATTTCCCATAATGTATGGCAATTCAATTGTTGAAGCAGAGTCGTGTTTGCGGGCGGGGGTTAGTAAACAAAAATACAAATCCTAAAGGTCGTAATAGAGCTGGGAAATAAACAAATGGCGCCGGCCAAACACAACTTGTCTAAGTGATCGAAAATTAAAGTAAAATTTCCACGTTTCAGTTTAATTTGTTCCACGATCAAGCAAAGCTCGAGTAATATATAAGATATTCTCAAAAACAATTCAAGCTTATGTTTGATTAAAGCGGGCTAAAAGAAAAGAGCATTGAATTAACATTACTATCAAAGTCGAAACCAGAGCTTACTTCATTACAGTGAAAACTTTTCAAGCTTTCAACAGCCAACTCTGGCAACGGTTGTAATCAGGGTATTCTACAAATTTTGCAGCTAATAGGATCGGTTTGATTAACAAAGAAAAGTGTACATATTTAATTAAGTTAGAAACGTTTGCCGTGTTGCCTCACATTAAGAATTCACATGTGTCAGTGACCGCAAGAAAGTCTACCACAAAGTATTACTAAGACAATCTTCAAAAATAGTGCCTAATAAACATGAACAAGTTTAAAATTAAAAACAAACAAATAATAAAAAACGATAAAATTAATTAAACAAAAAACAATTCACAGTATATGATCTTAAAGACCACAACGTGTGCCAATAAAAACAAACTTACGATTCGCTGTCATTATTTTACATTATATGATACAATGGGGCCTTTTAGATCATATCATCACCATTAAATGGCACGATAAAATATAAAAGTAATATTTAATGCGCGTTGCATTTTATTGTTTTCCATTGAAACCGCAGACGATATTTTGTTTTTTGAAAGGAAAAAAAAGTTTTTTGACTCTTTGAATAAAATATAAAATTTAAGCGAATTTTTATAATGTAGAATTTAACACATGCGTGTTTTCGTCTCGGTTTTCGTTTTGTTTTTGGTTTTATTTCTTTACAACATTATTGTAATGTCAAATTCTAAACTATATTTTTAAAGAAAGTGACTAAAACAACCCTGAAATTATACCAAGATTATTTGAAAATACATTTTCCTTGTACATTCGTTGCATTTTTTACAAGGGAAATTCTATTTCGTTACATTTTGTACAGAAAAATTTGTTATGAAATTATCTTGGTATGAGATTGGTATGAAAATCTTGGTGAAACTTCATGGATATAGACAAGAATCAAAAAGAAAACTACACACTTTGTCACATAATACAAGAAGAAGAATATTTTGCCGAAGTATGCAATAATATGGTAAAATAACATTTTAAAGAATATTGTATTGTATTTCTATATTGTGACATTTGTCATGTCCTAATAATTAGTGGGAGTGGGGCTTGACAATATTTCGTAGACCATGTTACGATCACATTGTTTACGAAGCGATTTACAATCAATATATAACACAACAAAAATCTCTTAAAAGTTAAAGTGTGACGCAGTCCCTAATGTCTACTTCCAAAATTAGTGATATCGTTTGAGGTGACGCTACCGCTGAAAATACGCAGAAATTTGTTTGAATTAAACGTTAGTTTGTGGTCAAAGTTTTATTCTTCGAAAAAAATTGCATCACTTTTTTCAAAATTTTATTACGTTTTGTTTAAAAAATTGCGTCACAAATGCCAGACCCAACGACGAAATAATTTTTCACTACCTTCAGTTCTCAAGCTACGAAAATTTAACTTTTGTTTCATTGTGCGAAGATTGTTTTGTTTTTTAATTTTTGCGTGTGAAAGCTGAAAGTATTTATGTAAAAAATAATTTCTCTAAGTTCATAAATTGAGTAGTTACGGTATTCAATGCACGTAACGAAGCGTATCAGGAAGAATATGACGTCACAAGCATTTGATAATCCTGCATACAAAACGCATAACACAATGCATGTCAACGGTGACTTGGCGCCAAACTTCAAGCAATGAAATTGATGGGAAAAAACATTGGCACATCCCAACTAGTCAACCATAGATGTCGCTGTACTGGACATACAACACATTCAAAAAGTGGTGGGCAAAGATTATGGTGTGAATGATCATGGCCATTCAATGGATCGCACAAAATGCATAATATCACCGCTTTGGCTCGTCGGACCTGTTACTATGTGACCTCCCGATGAATTCGTTGTAAATATCAACATAACAAAGTGAGATACATACTTAGGCATAAGAAATTGTAATAGAAATAACAAGAAAAAATGTTAGATACTAGATGAAAAATGTAAAACCATACGATTAACAATAATCAGTTACTTTTGTAGCTGAAAAAAGGATTAGCGTCACAAGTTGTAATTCTCAACTCCACTTTTGAAGTTGAATTTTTGTGCTCACCGATTAAGCGAAATTTCATTACATTCATCCTTCGACGGACGAGGAAATCGTACAAGTCCGCGAAGCATATGTTTTCAGACTCGTGTAATACATTCTTCGAATATAAAAAGAGAACCATAAATTTAAATGAAACATGAATTTTAACTTTGCCTCCATACAGCATTAATTACTCAACAGCTTAGTAAATTAATTGTTAAAAACATCCTAAGCATCAACTAATCTTATAAATTTGAAAAGAAAGACCATTTTGAGCAATTAATCTTTGCGGCACAGTTTGTAAGCAAGAGGTTAAAAGAAAAAAAAAACAATAAAACCATCAAAATTTAGTCTCACAATGGATTTATGTGACCATTATATTTAAATATTTTTACACGATAGTTATGCTGAAAAGAATCCATTTCATATGTAAATTTCTTTGTAACACGATACTACTGGGTATTCTTCATCTCAAATTTATTTACACCGAATTCAATGAAGTATTTTTATTCTGGGGACACACTAGCAATTTGACTTGTCGATCTCAGCAATTTTCATACCATTTTTCAATACTAAAACGTTTATTTCCATACAATGCCTTTCCGCTGTTTTGTGAGAAAAATAAATGCCACAACGAATACTGATATGATAATTGTTGAAATCAACAATTCATATTGCTGGTGTGTTTCCAGCATTAAACACTTGATACACAGAAAATTGAATAAAAACTACCTTTATTGGCTTCACAATTTTAATAATAATTATAAAAGTCAAATGTTTGTCTGTTTGTCACTTTGTTAGCTTGGCCGTCACAAATTTTCGGTGTGAGCAACGCACATCCTACCCCCTTGAACAGTTGAGTTGAACGCGTGTGAGTTCTGTCACTGGTAGAACAACTATTTTTAATAAAAAACATAACCAAAGATCCGTACGTATCAGAATAGATATGGCAAACAGAATAGATGTTACAAAAAGAATCGAACGTATCTAAAGATACAAACAAGCAAACAATCCAACGTTTTATGTTCTTTTATAACTGTAAGAGTTTCAAAGATCAATAGGAATTACCCAAGGTAATGTCAAAGACCCTACCGAAGTAAGTCTCAGACCATTCAAATCCAGAAATGGTTATATCCATGGATTGGGCCATTTTCCCCTAAAACCCTGAAACACTTGTTCTCTAAAATTTTGTTCTATACAACTTTGCCTTTGGAAACAACCTTCTATCTCTTATAGTTCTAGAGATATGGGTCATCCCTCCCGATTCTAGAAATGGAAGAAGTGTTCTTTCAGCTTTCACACCGCAAAAATTTGACTTGTATATATACAAAAAATAAATTAACCAACTGAGAGTTTAGTTGACTGTATGCGCATGCGCACAGTAGCAATGAAAAAAAAATCAACTAAGCTCTTAGTTCGTTACTTTATTTTTTGGTTGTAGGAATGTACGTAGTATTTTTGTACAGGATGTAAAATTTTTGCGTATAAAACTGAAATTCCAGAAGTGGTCATATCCCAGTATTGGGCCATTTTTCCTTAAAACCCTGAAAAACGTGTTCTCTAGAATTTTATTCGCTACGACTTCGCCTTTGGAAGAAACTTTCTAACTCTCCTTTAGGTTTTAGATATATGGGTCATCCCTCCCAATTTTAGAAGTGGTCGAATTCCAGGATTGAACAATTTTTCCTTAAAACCCTCAAACATGTGTCCCTAAAACTTTATTCTCTACAACTTTGCCTTCGATAATAAATCTCCATATTGCATAGGTTGAACAAATATAGACGAAAAGCCATTTGATCTCGTATATGGCCAAGAAACTCAATTTCGTCCATTCCACTGGTCCCAGTGTCGAGACAACTGACCCGATTTCCATAAAAAACCTTTCCCAGTTTTCTGAGATCAAATGCTTTAATTTGAAGCCAAAATGAACTATTTCCGTACTCTACTTGCTGAGATATTTGCGAAAAAGTTTCACAGACCGACGACGCTCGAAAATCCATGTTTTTAGTCACTTTTTCGACCATATCTTAAGAACTACTTTACCGATTTTGCTCATCTTCGAACTTGAATCATGGGAGGCATGCAACTCTCAGGGAAAAAAAAGTTTGAGGTGATCGGTCGAGCCGTTTGGAAAAAAGTGGAGACAGACGGTCGGACGGACATTTATTTTATTGCTTATTCATCATCACTAGACGATAATAAATATTACCCTCCGTCTCGATCTACTCCATGTTACAATAAAGTTGTTTGTATTAAACATATAGGACCTCTGTACTTTGTATGGGTCCAATAAATAAATAATTTACAAACTTCCTAAAATCTTTGCTGACAGGAATACAGCTAATGAAACTCAGTACATCTTTTGTTTCAATAATTTAATTTCGTTAAGAAATGTGAACAGTGAAATATTTATAATTTCACGAATAAATAAAACAGGCGAAGTTCTGTATGTTTTAAATTATTTGAGGTAATTTTTATGGCGAATCGATGTATTTGTATTGCGAATAGATCATCAGTTTTCAATTGAATAATTTATCACGATTTTCATCTCTATTTTTTTTCGATAACATAATTTTCTTCTTCGTAAAGAACAAAATCTCAAAATTACTTACATCACGATTTACAGAAATAAGAATTAAATTGCCTGCTCCCTAAAACGGGTGTCACTTACTATAAAAACTTAATACTAATACGCTGATTTCTTCGCTGCTTCTGTATACATTTTCAAAGTTGATTGTTATTTTCAACATTCAATAGATTTTACTGTGACTCTCCCTCATCGTCATATTCTACAGTAAAAAAATTGGGAAACATCGAAAGGAGATGGTAGTCTGCTTCCGCATAAAGGTCAAGTTTCAACAACGTTATAATGTGGTCGATACTTCATGCAACCTGAATCATCTGTTTATTTTAGAGAATTCTATAGAATTACGTGCTCCGTGTCTCTCTACCACAATCTTGTCACTTATTCATTCATAATTCATTATTGCCGAAGAAGAAACAACCGATTTGTAACTCGATTGGGCCTTTCAACGTACATTTGTCGAATCCTAACAAGATAATAATTAAAAAACAATATCTACAAAATGTAGACGAAATTCAAAAACACCATAAAATCGGCTTAAATACGATACAAATAAGTAAATACGAAATAAGTTTTTATAGTAAAATTGACATCCTCGTCTGCCGCGCAAAGTATGAAAACCTTTCAAACCGGTTTCAACAAAAGGATTCTTTTGATCGGTTTTGTTTAAAGATTTGCTTCTACTACAGTTTTTCAACGTTCCACCTTTCCGATGCCGGTTGACGATTCGGCCTTCTATATCTTCTGACATCAAAATTTTATCAATCAAATTTTGTTGCCAAAGCGATGGAAAAGTTTTTTTTTTTTTTTTGAAGTGACACCCGTTTGGCTCCCTATTGCTGCCTCATCCACTTGTTACATTTTATATCTCTAAAAACTAAACACGAATCATTTTCCAAAAATTACTTTTGTAATCGTTCCGTTGAAGAATCCTTGGCAAATTTTCCCAATTAACCAAATTCTTCCACGGAAATTTGTTCGGACAAAGAACAACGAAGGCTTTCAAAAGCTTCTAAAAGCTTCTTTTGTTCAATGTCCAAACGACTTTCCGCGGAAGAATTTGGTTAATTAGGTTTATTCGATTTATTCATAATCGGCTTTCCGAACCTTTTCAAAAACCATTTGGTTTTGGAAAAATGAAAAACGGTTCAGGTTCAGATAACGACAGTGACAGCGCAACCTTTTTAAAATTCTACGCTATCATGCGCTATTTTTATGCATAGAAATCACTCAACTTTTGACTCTCCTCATGAATTTTTAAAAAAAATCACAAGCCTTTCGGAGTAAACTCTTTATATTATAGTCCAAATGTGATAGCGCCTAAAACTATGTGTTTTTGTTTGCTTTAGGCCCATAATTTGACACTTTGTAGTTTAGTAAGGAGGCTTACAAGGTACAGTTCTGCAGGAACTCTTCGAAGGTCTTTTTTACAACATTATTTAAACTTTCGACCATAACACCATAAATGTCCATGCCGACCAGTCACCGATAGGCAAGGGAGTTCTATTTAAACATTCAATGAACTTTCAGTAGAAATGCGTACACAAAATGTAAATTGTTTCAAACGATTGTCATCATAGCAGAAGTTATTGGTTTTCTTTTTCTGTGAATGATTTTTTGTCCTATCATGGTCTGATTTTCAAAAGCAAGATGAATAACAGCCTGAAGCGAAAAGTGTTTGACTCGTGTGTTCTACCAGTAAAGCAGAAACGTTAACATAAACAAAAGCATCTGAAAACAAGCTGAGAGTAGCACAAAGAGCAACGGAACGGAGTATGCTTGACATTTCGCTTAGAGATAAAATGACCAATCAGTGGATTCGACAGCAAACGAAAGTCGTTGACGTTGAAAGAATAGCATCTCTGAAGTGGAACTGGGCAGGACACATTGCGAAGATGACAAACAAACATTGGACCAAAAACAAAATGAATTGGAGACAACCCACGACACGACCAATGGGCAGACCACCAGAAAGATGGACGAATTCAATCAAGCGAACAGCAGGGACAAACTGGCAGCAAATGGCAATGGATCGTTCAGAATGGAGGATGAAAGGAAAGGCCTACATCAATAGGCTAACTAAGAAGATGGTCGTACATACCGGTGTCGAGTTATTAAATGCAGTTTTCTAAAAACCTAACTTGTTCCGTATTGCACCTCGATAAAAAAATATTCGCAGAACACAAACTTAAATTTAATTGGGTCAGATATTAGATATTTTTAAAAATTTCGTATTTTTAGCAATATTAAGTAAGAATAGCGAAAAACGCAAAAAAAGCGCGCTATGCGCTATTCCGTTGGCAGCGATAGCGTCGCAATTTATTTTGGATAACGCATAGCGAAAGCGACGCTTTTTTTCAAATAGCGCAGCAGCCTCGGATTTTGAGATGATTAAGAGGTAGATTTTTTGGTTCGGTTCAAGAATATCACGCATTACATATGGACAATTGGGCATTCAAGACTTAATTTATTTCGATAGTAGTTGCTATTTTGATCATTTCTGACTTCTATCATATGCCAAAAAAAGAGCATCCTTTTTTTTTGTAATTTGATTTGAAGCTAAAAATCTCATGAAAATTCGACACGAAATCGAGTGTTTTTGCTTTTTTCCTTAGTAACCTTCCTTCATGCGAACCTGTACCTTTAATATAAACATCTTGCAATTAAAGTGGAGTAATGTAATATAATGATAGTTTTAATTTGCAAAAAAAAATACTGCTCAACCGTTGGGGCTCTCGATCTCGATTCTACTGAGCTCGTTCAAAGAAATTCAATGTAATCAATGTGTGACGTAGTGCACCGAGTTTTTTTTTTTTGTACATTTGAATATCAACAATTTAGAAATAAAATGTGTAATGAATTCTTCTCCTTGTCTATAGAATACATAATTAAGTTTCTTGTAAAAATATTTTAACTTTGGTCAGATTGCACTGCTACAACACATTGTATGCTGTACCTTTCAGAAAACGAAAAAAGTAGAAAAGAATGAAAAATAATAAACGAGAATACTAAATGCGATCGATTATTATTACGAAAATTACAGGTCTCGACATATATCGATGTTTATTTTTCGAATTGTTATTGTATAATATACGTAAGTATGTACTGTACACACAACATAGACTGGTTTAAAAATGGGCGGTTGGCTGAGCCATTCTGAATTAATGACAGAAGACTCAGAAGGCTTGGAACGGCCCGTTCTGATAAAACGCATAAAGTACTTACTGTGGTACACGAGGACGATTACCGACAGATGGGTGATACTATAGCATGACCCCACTTTTAAGTGTGATTGTAGCGAGAGTTAGAGGAGAATGAGGTGGGGGATTAGGCTGGAATGAGTCGGAACTATTTTTGAATAAATTGTAGAAAATGGCTTAAAAATGACGAAACGACATCTTATTGACTCATCAGACCATTATTTCTTTGTAAATAAATTAACTTAACTTTTTTTTTCTTGTTGCAACCTTATAGCAAAAGATATTTTTTTCTACGTAACACTACACATTATCGAAGGACATTCACAAAGTGCTGCCAGATCGTTGAGTTTTGTTTTTAAAATTGTTAACAGAGAAAAATGTCGATTTTTACTCTAATTAAGTCTTATTATCTCTAATTATTTATATTGCCGATGATTATAACTTATTTGAACTGATAAATTCATCTACAATTTCAGGGAAGGATGCATTTTTCACCGCCCGTTTCTTTCTTCTTGCGATCATGCTTTCGTTATTTGTCGTTCATATTTTTGTAACAACACTGAAAAGATTGTTTTGGGATTTTTTTTTGTTTATGTTAAACTGTAAATCTGTCAGACATTTCCGAAATATTTTTTTCGCTGTAAACATTTTTGCTCGTAACAATCTATCTCTAAAAGTGATTATTGAAGTACAAAAGTCCTGTGCGATTACTACAAACAACTTTATTGTAACATGGGGTAGATCGAGGAGGGTAGATCGTTTAAATATGACGAATGAATCAGCAATAAAAAAATGTCCGTCCTCCTCCAATTTTTTTTTCAAACGGCTTAATCGATCACCCTAAACTTTTCTTTGCCTATAAGGTACATCTATGTCCCATGATTCAAGTTCGAAGATAAACAAAATCGGTCAAGTAGTCCCGGAGATATGGTCGAAGAAGTGGAGGTCGAAGGTCGTTGAAACTAGCACGGAAGTTGTTCATTTTAGTGTCAAACGGAAGCATTTGATCTCAAAGGGAACCTCAAAGATGTAGCCTGAACAAATCTATTGCCCGTATCAACGACACTAAGATTCCCACGTCTTCTTCTACTTCCGTGTCCGCTACTTAATTGTTGATTTGGTGCACTTCGAATCATCTCTACATCGAGTCACGCCACCTCGGTAAGATCTCCTTTTCGGTTTTTCTTCACTCATCGTATTTTTAAAGTAACCAAAATGCTATTGATGTTCATGTTGTTATTGTTTTTATTATTTTGATTAACAAAAACCTTTGACATTACGTTAAGTAGGACATTATTTTTATACACAAACACACCATATGGGATCTTTTTAAAACGAAATTTGAAGGCGGCAAATAATTGAATTTAATTTTTAAATTTGATGTTATCGTTGTATTCCTGCCGAATTAACGACAATTTCTTGTAGACAATTTTGAATTTAGATGAAATGTTTTTGAAAGCAAATTGGATCTAAAAATAAAATTTGTTGGTGTCGGAGACGGGAATCGAACCACGTCACATCTTCGCTCTACAATTGCATCTGAAAATGAAATGTGCCGGATTAGCTCAAGTGGTTAGAGTATCGCCCGGGGAGACACGAAAAGACTGGAACGTATTTAAGTAATATATTAGACTGCATTGGAATTGCCCATAGGGCAATATTGAAAACCCCGTCCGAAGAAACGGTGTAAGAAAATTCTCCGAACGCACAAAATTGACCTTCAAATAGAGAAAAATGTCTACAAAATAGCAAAAAAACAATTTAAGTAGAGGCCTCGTAAACATACTTCCATAGACAAAAATGTTTCCCTCAATTTGCTCTGCAACATAGCAAAAAGCATTTTTTTTGGTTGGGGCCGACCTTAGGACCGAGATGAGGCCTACTTGAGTCCTAAGCGCAGGCAAAAGTTCTTCCATAAATTGTCGGGCCGTGCAGAGATCGTTCAAACAAAAAAAATTGAAAATCGGAAGAGATTTACTCGAGTTATGTACTAAAAAACGTAGGGCCCTAACAAAGACTGTTTTTTAGTCATCATCATCATCATCATCATCATCACACTTTATAGACCGTTTGTACCTTTCGGTGTGAGGTCTTTACTACTGATCATGGACCACCCTTCTCCATACCCCCCTATCCTGTGCCAAGGAGATGGTTTGTTCGCCTAGAGAAAGTCCCCTAACTTCTAAATCGGATTTAATTGCGTCTATAAACCTTCTCCTTGGCCTACCCCTGGGACGCACACCCGGGACTTGAGCATCCAATATCCTCTTTGGTAGCCTGCTATTACCCATCCTCTGAACGTGCCCGTACCACCGCCGACGACTACTCCTTGCCGCCTCTTCCACTGATGTAACCCCTAAGTTTTCCCTGATGTCGTCGTTCCTAATATGATTGTCCCACTGTTCCCTCCGATTTACTCTTGCTATGCTCCTAAGAACCCTCATATCAGAAACCTCCAGGTCCTGCACAAGGTATCCGCAGTCCACCCAACTTTCACTACCGTATAAAATCGTTGGTCTGAAAATTGACCTGTGAATAGCTAGCTTTGTGCCACTACTTAACTCCTTTTTGTTGAACACATACGACCTCAACTGACTGGCCACTGCATTTCCCATTCTTCTCCTTTCTTCAAATTCCCTAACTAACTTGCCATTCTCCGAAAAAATGGCTCCTAAATATTTAAACTCAGCGACCTGTTCCAACTGCTCCCCATTTAAACTGCAAACTACATCCTTCCGGGATTTGCCAATATGCATAACTTTAGTTTTACTGACACTTATTTTCATGCCGTATTCCTCCCATGCAGCATTCAGGCAGTCTAAATTCTCCTGCAAATCCTTGGCATTATCTGCTAATAGAGTTAAGTCATCCGCATAGGCCAGGATTTTCATGATTACTTCCCCCACCTTCACATTCCCTTGCAAATTCGCTTGCCTGCTAATCTTGTCCATAAAAATTATGAACAGAAGAGGGGAGAGACAACAACCCTGACGAACTCCCTCATTAACTTCGAAAGCCTCACTAATTTCACCATCTATCCTTACCGCAGCCTTGCTCCCTGCGTAGATGCTTTTGATAGCGCCCAATAAACTTCCATTAACCCCGTATTCGCCAAGTACCTCGAACAGCTTTTGCCTCGGTACCCGATCGAATGCCTTTACTAGGTCGATGATGCACAAGTATAAATCAATATTCTCTCAGAGAGCTTTTCTATAGCCTGCCTGAGACAAAAGATCTGATCCTGACAACCCCTCAGAGGTCTGAAACCACTCTGAACCTCGTCAAGAACATCTTCCACTATAACCCTAACCCTGTCTACTAGCACACTTGCATAAACCTTTCCGACCACGCCCAAGAGTGAAATCCCCCTGTAATTGGTAAGGACTTTGCGGTTACCCTTCTTGAAGATCGGAGCAATAACACCGAAGCTCCAGTCAGCGGGTACTACTGAGGACTTCAATGCTAAATTGAAAATCCTACAAAGCCATTGAACCCCACCCGGCCCGCTATTCTTAATAACTTCTGTCCTAATTTCGTCTATACCTGCGGATTTTCCTGCCTTCAGCCTGCTGACCTTTCGTGACACTTCCTCTAATGTAATTTCCTCCTCACCCTCCAAGCTACGGCCCTCTTCCCTGTCAAGGCTTGTTACGGGATTGACAGAGGCGACTAGATCCTGAAAGTAATCCTGCCCGGTTTTC
>CM055406.1:6812437-6842218 GCA_029228625.1 Pseudolycoriella hygida | reverse complement strand
TACGTCTCAGACCATTCAAATCTAGAAAAGCTTATATCCAAGGACTAAGTCATTTTTCCCTAAAACACTGAAACACGTGTTATCTAAAATTCTGTTCTCTACAATTTCGCCTTTCGAAGCAATTTTGTACCTGCTATAGTACTAGAGATATGGGCCATCCCTCCTAATTCTAGAAGTGGTCATATCCCAGGTATATGGCATTTTTACCAAAAAACCCTGAAATACAGGTTTTCTAAAATTTTATTCTCTAGAACTTTGCCATTGGAAGCAACTTTCTACCTCTTATAGTTCTGGAGATTCGGGTCATCCTGCCCAATTATGGAAGTGCCCATATACCAGTATTGTGCCATATTTCCCCAAAACCCTGAAACACCTGTTCCCTTAAATTTAATTCTCTACAACTTTGCCTTTGGAACCAACTTTCTAACTCTCACAGTTCTGGAAATCCGCGTCATCCTGCCCAATTATGGAAGTGGCCATATACCAGCATTGTGCCACATTTCCCAAAACCCTAAAACGAGTGTTCGCTTAAATTTAATTCTCTTTAACTTCGCCTTTGGAACCAACTTTCTAACTCTCATAGTTCTGGAGATTCGGGTCATCCTGCCCAATTATGGAAGAGGCCATATACCAGTATTGGGCCATATTTCACCAAAACCCTGAAACACGTTTTCGCTTAAATTTAATTCTCTACAACTCCGCCTTTGGAACCAACTTTCCATCTCTCATAGTTCTGGATATTCGGGTCATCCTGCCCAATAATGGAAGAGGCCATATACCAGTATTGGGCCATATTTTCCTAAAACCCTGAAACACGTGTTCGCTTAAATTCAATTCTCTACAACTTTACCTTTGACAGTAAATCTCCATATTGCATAGTTAAGGAAATATAGACGAAAAACTGTTTTCGTACATGGCCAAGAATCTCCATTTCGTCCATTCCGCTGGCCTAGACCCCTCACCCGATTCCTAGTTGCGTGACAGCAAATGCTTTCATTTGTCACCAAAGAGATATTTGCAAAAAAGTTTCATCGACCATCGAAAATTTCATGTCCGGCCTCCACTTCTTCGACCGTATCTCCGGAACTACTTGGCCGATTTTTCTCATCTTCAAATTTGAATCATGGGAGGCATGTACCTTTCGGGGAAAAAACGTTTAGGCTGATCGGTTCAGCCGTTTGGAAAAAAAAGTGGAGACGGACAGACGGACACTTATTTTATTGCTGATTTGTCATCTCTAGAAGATAATAGATGGATCCCCCCCCCTCCCATCTCGATCTACCCTATGTTACAATAAAATTGTTTGTAGTAAACATATAGGACCTTTATATTTCGTACGGGTCCAAAAATAAAAGTTCAATTGTAAATTGAAACCTCGCACATCAATTTTAAATAGTTAAGAAAGACTATACTAGTCTCTTGCATACAATTATACAAAGGCCCGAGGGGCCGATAAACGTAGAAAATAATTTTGCACTCAAAAGGAAATCAATTGTTAAGAAAATCCTCAAATTCATTGAAAATCCCCAAAATAATCCTTTGAATTCCAATTGAAAATCAAACGAAATCCTTGAAAATTTGAATTTGAATTTCCAAAAATCATGTTAACCCCGTAACTTGAATAAAAAAAAACGTAGTGACTATTCGGACGCCAGTCCGAATAGGCAGCTCTACTAGTATCAACTATTCGGACGCGGTATTAATCTACCTTTGCTCGAAAATTTTTTTGTATTCGATACATCTCTTTGGTTTTATACTTGCCACTCTTGTAAAGGTTAAAAGTTTTATTTGTGGAAATTGTCGCACAAAATCCTGAAAAAAAATTCGAACTGGATAAAATCCGAAATCAGGACAAAAACAAAACCCGGACGCGCGAAATTTTATTCCACCATTTTTTTTGAGCGTCCGAATAGTCTAAATACTAGATACTAGTACAACTGGCTATTTGGACGTGCGTCCAATTAGTCAATACTAATAGAGCTGACCATTCGCACGCTGCGTCCGAATAGTCGAATTTGGCACTAGCATAAAAAAATGTTTTCGTGAAAAAAAGTTTTTCATTTTTTTTAATTTTGGGCTTTTTTTAGGAATTCGTATCGGTTTTTTGCGCCATTGCTTCGGACAATAACCATCCAATTTAATGTGAACGTAATTGTATATTATTAAGAGTAGAGACAATATTTACTTAGATACGTTCGAGTCTTTTTGCAACATCTATTCTGATGCGTACGGGTCGCTTTATGTTTATTTTTATAGGTACTCATTTCTTGCATTATCATAATAAAATGTTAAAAATTTTGTGTTAGTATTTTACAATTTCAACATATAAAATATGATAGCTAAACACGCTTCGCACGTATTCTATAACGAAACATCGAATCAAAATAGAGAAGATATTCTTTTGCCGAAATTATCAAACAACAAACTCATTTTGGTAGAGTTAGGTTTGCTGAAACACGAGCATACGATACAGAACAAATTGAGAATTTAATATTTCTGCATTGCAGTGTCAAGTTTTCTTTTATTTTTTATTAATATCGTAAATACGGAGGTGCATAAAATTTTGCAGGAAACAGCGGGAAAGTGTGTTTTTTGATCTATATTACAAAACTATAAAGTATTTAACGAGAAAGGGCTTGTCTAGTGTTAGTATGTACACATCGAGTTATACACGTGAGGGAGTGTTGGTACAAACTTGACATAGACATTTGCTTTAAGTACAGATTCAGCCCGTATATGTCGTCACATAAATAGGTTATAAATAATCAGTAAATACGTAAGTATAAGCTTCCACATTTAATTCATCGTCCACTTCAAAAGTGATTAAAAATGAATAAAAGTGTTACAAAAATGTTGTGACGATGAAACGAAAGAAAATCATATGGCGACCATTTTAGTTTTGTAAACGTAAAAGAAATTTAAACTTTTTTATCAATTTTAATTAATTTATGTTTAGAGTGAATAATACATTCAATCCGACATCTCGGATCATTGAAATCATGTTGAAAATATTTATAAAACACAACATCAACCTTGTCACTACACGATCACATATTTTATTTTACACTGTCTTACTATTTTATTGTTTCACATATTGGAGTACATAACTCGGTAATACTCACCAGGGGCTATCTAATGTCCAAACTTTGCTCACCAACTATTAAGAATATTCAAAATAACACAAGTTGAATGTTCATTTCCATACATTAATCGAACATCCATTAACTGACAGTTCACAATGTTTATGTCTATGATCTGTAGAGATGCGTCATTCGTGTGAAGATTCTAAAGAAATATGGTAAGGCAGTTCGTTATTACCCTATGGATCATAAAAAAAATTATTTACCTAGTTTTTTAACTACCTGAAATAATGAGTCACTTAAGCACCTGAAAAACAGTAATGTAGGAAATAAGCACACCAATGGTATTTAATAATAGTATAGGTAGGTATAATAGTATTTTTACGTGTACGCACTCGGTACGTTGAGTGTACGCACTCGGTACGTTGAGTGTACGCTGCAGGTTCATTGCTATGTAGATGCAAAACATGCTAGGCAGTAATGATGCGACCTACGTAATGAGTCATTATGGTCCAAGTTCATCCAGAATGAACTCTTCTTATTTTTATAAAGAAAAAAAACTATCTCCATACCGCGATTTGAACCTGGCAGATTCACAGCTGCGTCTTGTACGCTAACCATTATCCCACGGATTCATGTAACGAACAACGATTAGAAATCAAACACTTAGATGTAAAAGGGCATAACAAGGCTACTCGATTCAAAAAGTTCATATGTCGTTGATTTTGTTTAGAACATAAACAAAATAATATAATTAAATTTTGCCCAAAAGGATTTTGGTGAAACATAATGCCAGTCTGTCTTGCGTGATCATATTATTCCTGTAAAGTACTTAGTTTCTCAATCGAACTAATATATCCCGAGAAATAAGGTTTTGATAACATGATGTGATCAATTTGTAAAATTTGTAGGTCGATATCGATTGAAAGTGTATTTACTACATTTTTATAAGAGTTTCTCTATAAAAATTAATAGAGGTATTTGATGGAATGCACGCAACACAAAAAAAATGTAAAAAAACTAGGATTTGAACCGAAAATTCTGGAAAAATGAGTTTATAACGCCGCAGCATTGCTCACTGAGCTATATAGACCGTTGATGCCTTGCGTTATTGTCATATCGACAAAGAAATAACAAAATGAACACAGCACATTGTTCTACAATAGTTCATTCGATATTTAGCCTACTCTAAGAACTCAAATAGTGTACGCTGTATTTCAGGAGTTTTTTTTTTGTTTTCAAAATGTTTAATGTTTAATTGTTTGTTTCAACGACCAAGTGCTACTACGTTAAAGCATAGTACAAGTGAGGTCATGTAAACAGCTCGATTTTGCAAACTTTGCCCTTATGTTACCGGCTGTTTACATGACCTCAATTGTAATATACTATTGCTGACATTTGAGGAAAACATCGAGGCTTGCCGAGATTTCCCCTCAAATGTCAATACGATGCTTTATTGCATAAGCGAAAACGAGAAAACAAACATAGGGGAATGAAGAATGTCATCGTCACCGATTAATAATTTCTATTTATAATCACTAGAGTAATAATTTTTAAGGGGAAACAGTGCGCGTATGCAATAAAAGATATTCCTCTGTCCAGCCCCTCTGATCTCGATTAATTCCTAATTCTTGAATACAAGAAAGCTAAAATTTTTCGTTGTCTTTTTTTCTACCAAACCCCAACCAATTTCAGTTTGGTAGAACAAGACATTGCAAAATTTTGGGTTGGTAGAAAAAAGACGTAGCACAGCTTATTCAATGTATTTTCACTGATAAACATTTTCTTTACTTCTTCTGCTTCCTCTTCACCTCCTATAGCATGAATCTTCTGTCGTTGCATTTGCTATTGTTGTTATTTCATTTAGTATATCTTGCATGGCAGAGAGTAATATTCCAGCCTTGTTTAGATTTCCTTATGTCATATGTGTAACTCTATCAGAGTTATTGCCGTTGCTGCAAATTGACAATTTTCGGGGGAGAATCGAACCATTACATTTTATACGAAAACCGGGTGTCGCTTCATACATCCGTAGGCAGAGCAAAATATTTCGAAAAGGGGTCTATTGGGTTTACCACAACGTTTGTAACTTCACTTTTTTCCGTGTAGGGCGAACACAAAGACTTTTTTCGTCCTTTCCCAAAATACGAAACAGGTAAGATCCATAACATGCAGGGCGGATTTTCCAGCTCCCTGGGCACATTTGGATATAGCACCCTTGAACTGAAAGTTCTTTAGACGAGAGCGAAGCGAGTGAAAATTTTGTAAACCTAAATTTTCACAAATCAGCTTTTACTCATACTAACAACAGTTTACGTTAAAACTAAGCTTTTTCGAACGCCCACAATTTTACAGCGCCATCTGCGCGGTACCGAATTGCACATGAAATAATCCGCCCTGTCCGCGCTACAATTATAGAAAGGGAGTCAAAAATTAAGTATTATTTAAATTCGAGGACCGACGACAGCTATCTTCATTCCGATTATTTGCTAAAATTGAAAAGAACATTACATTCGCCTCCGCGAAGTACTCTATAGTAACATAATAAAAAGCTTGATTAGGTTGAAAAATCATGAATTTGAGAGTGAATTGTAGTATACTTGAAGTCGAATGTTGAATGACGAGGGTAACATTCTCACAGAGGTTGTTTCAAAGTCTTTTCCTGTCGTACGCCTGCCTCTGCCTAGGGATGTTTTTGTGCTATTACCTACCGAAAATCATTCTAGACACTCATACTTAATCATTAGCCCTTTTAGGAGAAAACGTAGAAAAAAAATTGTCTACTTAGAATAGTGTCACAAAACTCTTCAGAATTTGGGAAATGATGATTTCAGATTTGTTAATAGTCGATGATCTCGGGAGTTCACGCGAGATGGTTTCTAGTGTCGGAATTTGCCCATGGGGTGCAATGGCCCCAGCAAACCCTGGAAGTCGGCGCGCCTGGTTTGTAACCAGTCGAGCTTCGACCCGGAAGTTGGTTAGTTTTTCGTTCGGTCAAAAAGTTTCGAAGTTATTGTATAAAAAGTGGTTTTTTGAAGGTAAAACTTTTTCGCTTATAAGTCTGCGCATTAGGAACTGATATGGCTTCTCAAGATGAATATCAGTTGAGTGGTTCGGGCTGTAGGGGTGTAGGGTCTATAGTGCGGGCTTAAGTCACGCTACGTGACCTTTCACTATTTTTGGTTAGTTTTTCATGAATCTTTCTTTAATGATGAGGTTTTTGAGGGCAACAATTTCGTCCACGGAAATGTGTGTCCGAGGCCTATTCTTAACGCTTTAAGTAAGATACGATCAGCCCTAACCCAAAAAGGGGCTTCCATAAATACGATGAAATTTAGAAATGGGACTCCAACTGTCAAAACTACGAAAGAGCAAATTTTTCGTTTTTTGGAAAAATTTTTCAAAAGTTTTTTCTTAAGGCCCATAACTTGTGTGCTAAAATGTAGTCTACATTTAGGCGCTCAAATATTATATTTTCGCTGATATCCGTGGACAAGGATGCAGTTTCAAAAAAGTAAGTCAGCATTTCCCTTCCTAAATATGTTGCCTTTTAAGAGGAACTAAACTTATTTTTTTAGATTGAACCTTGTCTCAGAACGACGAGTTTTTGTGCAAATTTTTACGATTTTTTTCGCCGTTCTCAGAGTAGGTAGGATCCCAAAAAATAAGTTTCGTTGCTATTAAAAGGCAACATATTTAGGAAGGGAAATGCTGACTTACTTTTTTGAAACTGCGTCTTTGTCCACTGATATCAGCGAAAATATAATATTTGAGCGCCTAAAGGTAGACTATATTTTAGCATACAAGTTATGGGCCTTAAGATTTATTTCATTCCACAAAATTCACATGTACAAACCAGGGACCACGCGGTTGCCATTTCTCTTACTTCTGGAATGGTCCAGAATTTTTTGGAATTTTAATGAATTTTTTTGTGGGTTGGAAAGGTTTCCTTCTACGGATCGCCAAATTCCAACCCAATTTAATGACTTAATTTCATAGTTGAAAAATGTATTAGTTCAGATACGTTCGAGTATTTTTGCAACATCTACTCTGTTGCGTATGTTTATCATCCAAAATTCGTTCTTCCCGAATATAAATAAATCAATCCAGTATTCAAGTGACACCCGTTTCAAACAGAATAATAGCCAAGTATAAGTGAACTATAAAATTTGGTTCGTTTTAGGGCTTTTACTCAATTTATATGGGGTTTCATGCATAGAGCGAAATAAAATCCACATTTATTATTAGGATTTGAATAATTAAGTTAATTAGATTATGTGTTTTGTTATGTGAATCGTGTTCGCTTTTTGGCTTACTCTTCATTTTTGTGTGATTAATCAAGGAACTTTTTTAATAAGATGAAGGGATTTTAGCTGCTAATAAATTGAAAAAGACTTTAATTTTCGATTTTGTCTGCGGTAGCTCGTTTTACCTCATGAACAATTTAATTTAGAATGCATTAAAAGTCATTAGAAGCGCTAACTGTTAGGAACTGTTCTTCTAAGTATTTTACAGAATGATTTAAGATCATAATCGTGATGAATCTACAAATATTAAAAGCCTTCGGCTCGATCAGTAAACTCACACTTATTGAAATACATATTGAGAACAAGTAGTGGCTCCATCCAATACGTAAATATTTTATTGTAATAATAATTGAAATTTTGATAGAAAAAATTATGCATCAGTAAGTTTCCATTTTGGTTATTAAAAAATGTTGAGTCATATTTGTCGTATATACGTAAAATAAAAACTAAAGAAAAAGGCAACAATTTTGACTTAATTCGACACACATTGACAGGATTAAGTTAACACTTCAAACCTCGCTTCAACCATTCTTACATGCGATAAATTACTTACGTCCGTCGGAAAGAAAAATTGTATGGAATAAAAAATGATTTGAAGAACAAAAACTCAACATAAAAACTCAGTTGTTACTTTTTCACTATAGGTTTATATCTTCTTTCGGTGATGAAGTCTGCATGGATGTTGTCGGTGTGATGCGAAAATATAACGGGTGAGGAATCAAGATTCTATAGGAATTGACCAGCAAAGCCAATGATGACCGAATAAACATAAGGAGTTGGAACAAATTAAACAGAAAGAATTCGGCAGATTGTTGTACAGAATTTGTATCCGACCTAAGGACAGACCTGATGCCCACTTCAGCGCTAAGCACAGTCACCGGGTCCAAATTTGTTTTCGAATATAATTCGGTACTCGATTACCTCTCAAATAGAAAAAGAATCAACAAAATCAGTTAGGATTTATCCAACTTATGTAAGCAAAGACGTTGGGTCCTAGTAGAAACTCGGTTTTAGGGTCCTTGATTGATTGATTTATTGGCTATATATGTGTAAGGTCTAACAACCTTTTGTAGTTACACATACAATACGTCAAGTTACATATTTTAGATAGCGATATATACATATAAAAAAAATAGCATTGATAAAGTAATGAAGGGAAAGAAGGAATTAATAAAATTCGAACAAAGCTAGGCGTTTTTGTGGTCCAATTTCCCGAATTCAGCAGTTATCGAATTTCATAGCAATCGTATGCAGTAGATGATGTGGATGAATTACACGCATTTAGTTCAAAGTGTTCAAATGAATGAGGTGAATGAGGTGAGCGAAGTAATGTAATGAATGAGAGTAGGTGTAAGGTGCTATTAGTTAACTAAGCCCAGATGCTCCCTACACCCTCGTTTAAATCCCGTTAACGAAAAGGTATTTTTAATGTCAGCAGGCAATGAATTATACTTCGTGGCCCCTCTAATAAACAGAGAGTTATTGATAATGCTTTTATCGTTCCGCGGCAGAGATAAATTTCTCATCCTGGGAGAAGACCCGAAACTCAATTCTTCAAAAATGTAGCTAGGCTCTCTGGTGACAATGACTTTGTGCAGAAAAGATGAGTTCAGGTAATAGTGGTAGGTGAATAGGTCCTTCCCTAGGAGCGAATCCCGGAAACCAGATACCGAGTCGAAGCGCCCGATCCCATACACAAGCCGCACACAGGTATTGAACGGCTTATCAACATTGAACGGCTTATCAAGGCATTGAACGGCTTATCAAGGCATTGAACGGCTTATCAAGGCATTGAACGGCTTATCAAGGCATTGAACGGCTTATCAAAGCATTGAACAGCTTATCACTGAGTCCACAGGTTAGTCAAAAATATTTCTTCCATGAAACGGGAGACAGTCCTAGACCTTTCGATCAAGAAAAAATTTGAAAATCGGAAGAGATTTACTCGAGTTATGTACAAAAAACACGTATGGTCCTAGCATAGACTCGTTCTTATCGCCCTAGCCAAGTCCAAGGATTAAAATCCAAAAAAGTTTCTTCCATAAATTGTCGGTCATGCCTAGATCTTTCAAACAAAAAAAAAAAATTATGAAAATCGGAAAACATTTACTCGGGTTATGTACAAAAAACACGTATGGCCCCTGCATAGACTCGTTCTTAGCGCCCTTGCCAAGTCCAAGGGCTCAAATCCAAAAAAGTTTCTTCCATAAATTGTCGGCCATGCCCAGTTCTTTCAAACAAAAAAAAAGTTATGAAAATCGGAAAAGATTTACTCGAGTTATGTACAAAAGAACAAAAACCAATTAAACTAAACGGCCCTAGCTCGGCGGCCCTTGGACCGACAATGCCCAGATTCAATCCCATAAAAGATTTTTCGATTACCTTGCTGGGAAAAAAAAGTTTTTGAAAATCGGTTGAGTTTTTGAAAATTATCGTGTTGACGGACGGACATTTTTTTATTGTTGATTTGTCATCTAAGGACCATGATCGATGCTCCCGGGTCGAAACTGGACTTGTTACAAACGTCGTGGTAAACGCAATAGACCCCTTTTTGAAACACTGCGTTCTTCGTCCGGGTCTAAAAGGTAAAGACTAAAAACCAACGAAAAAAATGCATGAGCTCATACGACTGACCAGCTTGAAGAGTTCAAAGGAACTAAATTTAAAGTTGTTTTGCACTTAATTTTTAAAGCTTTACAATTATGTAATGACTTATGGGAGATTTAGGTAGGAGCAGGAGGAGAGTATGGTAGAAGTGGAGTACGGTGAGAGTGAAATACGGGGGAAGTAAATATATTCTAATCTAACTTTGTTCTACAAACCTTGAATCACTTAATTCATACACTAAGAAAACTAAACAATACTTAACGGACATTAACAAAATTAAAATATTTTAACAAATCTTCCCAGACATTAGCTGTATTCGTGCCAAACTTATCTGAGACCATGTAGCAAATATGTATATTACATGTTTTGTCAATGCAGAAAACCAAAACTTTATTTTAACTATAACTTAGGAATTGGGTTAATTTCCTTTCAACATTTTCCAACTCATTGGCTATGTTCGATTCCATAAATTTGATAACATTCAAAAACTTATTTAATTTTCAATAGAAATGTTGGCACAACCCATATGACTCTGAGAGGTTGTGCCATGGTATCACAGATTATGGAACAAACATAAAGCATTAAACAACTGGCTTTTTTGTAGATGCGAAAGTTTATAAGGTGAAAACATGGCAGCCTGCCAATATTTTGTTGCATTTTGCTAACATTCCTTGTAAAAAGGAACATCTTATGAAATTTAGAGCAATATGAAAGATAAAAATGTGCAAAGTTAACATATTTTGTTCCATTCCTTCATCTTACAAAAAAAATGTTGTTGTTGCAGGTATAAAAAATAAACACAATCGATTATGGCCTGCAAATTTCCGATTGTTGGAGTGCTGTGGTAGCATCTTGAAAAATAGATATTGAGTTGCAGATAACGTTTAAGTCTTGAAGAGTTAGCGAGGATATTTCCAGATCTATCTAGGGTCCGAATGCGAAGTTTGACGAACAAATTTTCTTGGAGGGAATGTCCTCCATGGCAGTGAAGATCGCGTGTGTAATCAGTCAGTATCAACGGCATCCTCGATACAGTAGTCGATCACAGCGCTGTGGTGACCAGCTCTGGTCACGAATAGGGATTCGTTCGGGTTCGAGACCCATATGTTTTATTTCGCTCTTATTATGACGACGAAAATAGTACATTACGAATGTGCTTCCAAATCGCCTTCGGCTCATGCAGCAACCTTCCTACGAGTCAAAACAACTATTTGGAAGCATTTACGTACAATATTTTACATGTTGATGCTCGGTAAATGCGTTTTCCGAGTCGCTTGCGACGAGGTAATGACGCATTTACTGAGAAGAAACATGTAAATGGTATAACTAGTCATTTTCATTCCAAATTAACGTATCAACAAAATTGACTAATTTTTATAGTCTAACAAAGACCACACCTTAAGTAAGAATCTTTTTTAAAGACAATTTAGTTGATGAGCAGGGAATTATGTTAAAATTCTTTTGAAAAGAAAATACTTCGTCAGCCCCGTACAATTTCTCATTTAAGTCCTAGGTTATTTTCCCGCAGGAAATTATATCCCAGACCGAACTTAATGGGAATTACCACCCAGGGAATTATCGCCCATGAATTATCACCCAGAAGGTATAACCCTAGAGGGAATTTCCTGATGCAAATTGGGTGTTTTACATTCAATCCAAGAGGATTGATTTTTCCTTGTACAAATCAACCGCTTTGAATTGCTGTGTAAAAATTGACGTAGTAATTTTTTTTGTTGGTAGTTTTTTTTGTCGGTAATTATTTTTTATGGATATTTTGACATAGAGCCAAAAGATCAATTGTAAAAGTTTTTCCGTTTCCAGTTTCAGCCTTCAGAATCAGTTAGTACCGTGTAGTAGAAAGCGATATGTTTAATGCAACCATAGAATCGGGTAGCAATTACAGTAAAGAAACAAAGTCAAAACGGATGGTACTAAAGTGATGCATATAAATTAGTATCGATATTTTATTAACAAAAATAAAGTAAATCGTACGGCAACGTACGAGACTAAACATTTACAGAAGTCAGTAGAAGGAAGTTTTAATAAACTAACTGTGAGTAGTCGAATATTCAACGAAAAGAATGAAGAAAAAGTATAGTTAATAAAAGATAGCGGCAAAACATTACAGACTTAATAACAAAATTCAAAAATAAAAATATCCGAATCTAAATTCATTGCTATCGCATTGGTTTGGATTGAGTTTTGTTTTGTTTCGCGTTACTCATTTTATCGTTTGAGTGAGGCAGGTGCAATTTCATTCCAACTGAACGTTTATCGTTTCTTCCACATATCAGGGTAATTAACATATCACAACAAAGACCACTTTTGAAAAAGACAATGTGACACAAGTCCTTCTTCCGTCTTCCAAAACAACTAATATAATTATAATTATTGTGGTGAAGCAGGGTAAACTGCTATCTTTCTATAATATAAAACCCAAAATACCCTGCACCTCACTGCTCCTTGGTGCACCTCACTGCATCTTGGTGCACCTCACTGCACATTGGTGCACCTTACTGAAAAAATGAATGAATGAAACTTGGCATGATTACTGATCGTACGGGCAAGCTTATGTTTTGTAAGAATTTTGGCTAAAATGTACATTAAATGTTAAACGAGTTATTTATTCAACTTATTATTAGAATCCGGCATAAATTATTCGATAAAATGAGAATGGGAAGTCTATCCTTTTGTAATAATGGATGGATTGTTTGATTTAATTTTTCGTTTGTTTTTGTTCTCCTTTAAATCGAAATCAGTTTTCATTACTTTATTGCCGCGTAACATAAGCGTAACTCGTAATTTAGGTTTCCCTTTTATGTTCCACCGAAAACTTAATTGTTTTCTATATACACCAATTTTTTCTTATTTTTTCCATATTTCGTTTACTTTCATGTTTTCATTGCATGCTTTCCCGGTTGATGTGTTCGTTGTGGATTTGGTTTTGCTTTGCTAATTTTTATCGTTTGCATTTTTGTTGCTTTTAAAATCATTTGTCACGATGCCGAATGGATAAGGAAATGAATGGTAAAAAAGGAAACAAGACAATTTTATAGTTTTTTATTGGGTTGTTTTTACAAATAAATCAGACGAACGACATTCTGTGAACCTCTTTTTAGTCAAATCAATGTGAACGGCTAAAGAATTTTAAAAACGTCAAGCTGTATTTTGTAGGATTGTGGCTTGTGCGTGGAACATTTTTCATTCAGAGTTAATAATTGTTTGACTGATTTAAATCAATTTCCTCTTTTTTGCTGTGCTAATTTTTTCTAATTCGATTGTTAAAACAAGTTTTGAATGCTTGAAATAAAAATAATTAAGTTGCTAATGTTTTCGAACGAGTGAATTCATTTATCATGATTTTCGCATTCGCATGATACAAGTAGTTAATGGCAAGTCTTTACAAAATTAATTATTCCGCACCTTCCTCTTCTAGTCTCAGAGTTTTCAAGGCTAATTGAATAAGGGTTGATTTGTGTTTTCATTGATTCATTTTTTCTGATGCGTCCTCGTCCTATTTTTGGCCATTCATCCTTACACGCGTTTAAAAGGGGTGGGGGAGTTCTTCAAAGGAGTGCAAATCATCATCATCAAACTTTATAGACCATTAGTGCCTTTCGGTGTGAGGCCTTTATGCCACAACCCCGGAATGGTGAACTATCGCCCTCAATGCGCCAAGGAGGTGGCTTGCTCGCCCAAAGAAAATCCCTAACTTCTAAGTCTGATTTAATTGAATCTATAACACCCGGAACCTATGCATCTAAGATCCTTTTCGGTAGCCTGTTATTACATATCCTTTGAACGTGCCCGAACCAGCGTAGACGACTAACCCTTGCCGTCTCTTCCACTGACGAAATCCCAAAGTTTTCCCTAATGCCGTCGTTCCTAATATGATTATCCCACTGCTCCCTCCGATTAACCCTCGCTATGTTCATAAGAACCCTCATATCGGAAACCTCCAGGCCATGAACGAGATATCCGCAGTCCACCCAACTCTCACTACCATACAAAATCGTCGGCCTGAAAATTGACCCGTGGATAGCTACTTATTTACTTCCTGCTGAACACGTGTGACCTCAACTGACTGGCCACCGCGTTTCCCATTTTCGTCCTCAAATTCCCTAACTAACTTGTCATCCTCTGAAAACATTGTTCCTAAGTACTTGAATTCAGAAACCTGCTCTGGCTCCTCCCCATTGAAACTGCAGCTATCTCCTTCCGACATTTGCCGACATGCATAACCTTAGTTTTCCCTACACTTATCTTCATCTCGTACTCCTCACATGAAGTATTCAAGCAGTCAATCCCACCCTGTAAATCCCCGGTATTATCTGCCAACAGAATCAAGTCATCCGCATAGGCCAGAATTTTCATTATTACCTCACCTATCTTGACATTTCCCTGCAAGTTGGCCTGCTTGATGATTTTGTCCATGAAAATTACGAACAGGAGCGGAGAGAGACAACAACCCTGACGAACACCCTCATTAATCTCGAAAGACTCGCTAATCTCGCCATCTATTCTTATCGCGGCCCTCCTCCCTGAATAAATACTCTTAATGGCACGCAGTAAACCCCCATTGATCCCGTACTCGCTAAGAACCCCGAACAGCTTCTGCCTTGGTACCCGGTCGAATGCCTTCTCCAAGTCGATGAAGCATAAGTATAAGTCCCTGTTCTTTTCATAAAGTTTTCGATAGTCTGCCTGAGGCAGAAAATCTGGTCTTGGCACCCTCTTAGAGGCCTGAAACCACCCTGAACCTCATCCAGCACATCTTCCACGATGTTCCTAACCCGGTCAACAAGTACGCTCGCGTACACCTTTCCTACCACGCTCAAGAGCGTTATCCCCCTGTAGTCACTACAAACTTTACGGTTGCTCTTCTTATAAATTGGAGCAATAACACAAGCTCCAGTCAGAAGGTACTGAAGAAGACTTTAAGCCAAATTGAAAATCCTACAGAGCCATTGGGTACCACCCGATCCGCTATACTTAATAAATTCCGCCCTAATTTCATCCACCCCTGCGGATTTTCCTGCGCTTAGTCTGCAGACTTTCCGGGACACCTCATCCAGTGTAGTTTCCTCCACCACCTCCGAACCAGAACTTGCCTCCCTACCATTTTCCTCTACCTCATTGACAGATGTAAATAAATCCTGAAAGTAATCCCGCCAAGTCTTCAAGACTTCACCTTTATCCGCAATTAACCCGCCATTCTTATCTAAAATGCTACTACATCCCTCTTTCACACCACCGCTCTTAATGTCCTTAATCATCGACCAAAATTTCTTACCCCTGCCCTGACCTGCCCTTTCCTATGTCTCCTCAAACTTCTTCCCCTCACGGTCCTCCGCATGTTTGACCAGATCCTTAACCAGTTGCCTACAAGCTCTGCAAGCCCCCCCGGTTCCCATCTGTCCTGCCTTGTAACCAGATCAAGTAGAGTTTCCTCTTTTCCAATACCGCCTCGTTAATATCGGTGTTCCACACTGCCCAGACATTCCTTAGCTGCACCCAAGACAAATTTCTTAAGACTCGCCCACTCAGTCTCAATGTCCCTACAGTCAGCTGGAAGACTCTCAAATCGCTCGGCCATAGAACGAGACCTAGCTGCCTCATCCCTAAATTTGCCTACAGGAAACTTCCGTTTTACCACCTTCTTCCTTTTAGCCTGACAGAGTCTACCAACCGGCACCCAAAAAGTAGTGGTCAGAACCGAAAGTGAAACCCCTGAAAACACGCGTGTCCCTGACAACCTGCTTCCTGCCCTGTTCTATAATCGTGTAATCAATAATGGATTTGTGACCCAAGCCCTCCTTGACGTACATATACCGATGGATCTGTTTGTGCCTATAGAAAGAGTTGGTTATGGCTAACCCATTGAAATCACAAAAATCCGACAACCGTTTACAATTTGAATTCAAAGTTTCCCCCCCCCCCAAATCTACCCACTACCCCCTCATAACCTGAGTTGTTTTTAAAGTTCCCTATTCTTGCATCAAAATCCCCTAGCAAATTAAAGATTCATTTCCACTTTTGCTGACCACGTCCCCGAATTGTTCGTAAAAGGTGTCCAAGTCAGCAGCATCACCGCCATTGGAAGGGCTGTATACGCTAACCAAGCGATAAATTCCCCCTCTAGCTTTACAGAGGCCCACATTAGCCTTTCAGTAACGAAACGAACATTCAGGACAAAACCGATCAATTCCCTCCTGATAGCGATTCCAACTCCCCAGTTTGCCCAGACTGAGCCCCGGACCTTATAATCGCCCACGTGTTCCCCCCCCCCCCGTCTGTCCCTTCGTCCTAACGTCAGTCAACGCTAGTATGTCTATACCGTAGTCCTTAGCCAAATCAGACAATTCCCCCTTGCTATCCCGAAAACCCCCTTTAACGTTTAGACTCCCAACAAACAAACCATTAACCATTCTGCATTGCCTGATCGTCAACGATGGGGTACCTGCCATGTCCCGCGCTGGTCGTACTTCGTGACCAACACCCGTCCGAGGCTGTGCCAAAAATTCCGTGTTCGAAGGCAGCTGGTTCTGCTGCGGAATCTGACGATCAACAATTTTATTTTACTTGTAATCGAAATGGAAGAAATTAATCGATTGCCAAAATGTGGATGTCCATCAAAACAAAACACACGAACATGGACTATAAGATTGATTATTATAACATACCACTCATTCGTTTGCAGTTTAAAGTATATGAAGATTAAGAGTTTTTGTTTTGGTTGATCAGTTTAAATAATCGCTTTGACACTAAACTCAACAGAACATCGGCTAAATTAAATAATTATCGCTAAGCTGATTGATCTGAGCGCTTAAAATTAAGCAATCAGCTTATTCAGATCGAATGTACTCTCTTGGGCATGCATCATTGTTCCATCTCAAATTACAAATTTGAAAATTTGAAACTATTAAAATGGCGATGTTTAAATGGATAGCTCAAGAACACATAGCTCCAAACTAATTAACAAATTAACCGAACATTGAAATAATTCTTGTACCAGTTGCTTCATATGTCTACGGTTTAGTTTGCACTTTGTGTAACGATGTCTTTCTGATAAGCAATATCGTCATATAATTTTATTAAATACTTAAGAAAATTCTTCGACGAACCTGTGGAGGTCTTGTGTGCCCAGTACTTCCGCTACTGTTTCCATGTATAAATTAGCAGTGAGTGCCACATTACACGTTTTATACACATTAGTCAATCTCAGTAAGAGGCGCATGGTATATCAAGTTCTTGTCTCGGTGAACTGCTACTGAAGTCAGTGATAAAACATAAAATTCACGTGGCGAATACCTGGAATGGTGTATAATATTCATTTCTTGAGTTATAAATTGTTACAAACAAGTGTAGTTCTTACACAATAGTTCTTAGTATAAGATATTATAGATTGCATGTTGGCTGTATAGAATGACGATCACCGAAAACACGCACGCTAAAGTGTCTACAGTTGAAATTTATGGTTTCCTACATTTCATGAATTACGATAACGATGAGTGACACAAATAATATAAAATTTTTAACCCGTACGAAGAACGAAGTGCTTCGAAAAGGGGTCTTATGGATTTATCACTACGTTTTTAACCGGGCGAATTTAGTTGGTGGGTTTTTCGTTTTGCAGAGATATAACAGAAAAATGCAAAAAAAAATTTTTGTCCGTCCGAGTAAAATTTGACCGATTTTCAATTTTCTTTTCTCTGAAAGGTTTTCGTAAAAGTGATTATGGAATTAAATTTGCGCAGTATCGGTCAAGAACTTTCGAAGCTACCCAGGAAACCACGAAAAACAAATTTGGAGAAAATCGGTTATGTGCTTTGGGCTGTAGCGTGGGCCTAGTTCGCTCTACGCGACTCTACACAACAGCTAGCAGTTTTTCAGGAATACCAGGGTAAAAAAAAGTTCTCATTTGAGGCTGCATTGAGATATCTCAGGTTCTCAAAATGTTTGTGAGGACTATTGAGATCTTTGAAAATCGCTAATGTTGAGTTTTTGAGGATGTAGCGCTTTTTCATGAGACATTTGCTAGATTTGCTAGATTTCTGAGGAAGCGAGATGTGTGTGAGATTGTAATGAGATTTTTGTGATTTTTGTTAGACTTTTGTGAGCTTTTCGTGAGGAATCGAGATGTGTTTGAGGATGTATGAGACTTTTTTGAAACTTTATGTGAGACTTTTTGTTAAGTATTGAGGTCTGTGAGGCCTAAGGCTAGTTTTTTGTGAAATATTGAAGCTTTTGTGAGACTTTGTGCTAGACTTTTATGAGTCTCTCGTGAGATATTGAGACGCTTTTGAGATTTTATGCGAGAATTTTCGTTAGATGTTGAGAATTTGTGTCAGATTTTTGCGAGTCCTTCGTGAGATATTGCGACTCTTCTGAGATTTCACACGAGATTTTTCGAGATATATTGAGGCTTTTGAGATATTCGAAACTTTATTGATAATTTGTTTCCGATTTTCATGAGTCTCTCGAGAGACATTAAGACTCTTTTGAGACTTCATGTGAGGTTTTCGTGAGATAATTATAGACACTTTTGAGATTTTATGCGAGACGTATCGTTAGATTTTGAGAATTTCTGTCAGATTTTTGTGAGTCCTTCGTTAGATTGAGACTTTTTTGAGAATTCATGTGGGACTTTTACGACATATTGAAGCTTTTGTGAAACTTAGTGCTAAATCTACAAAATACTTACAGAAAGCCACCAATATCTCAACGAAAAACTCACAAAATTATAAAAAAGTAACTCATAAAAGTCTCAATGTCTCATTAAAAACTAAGAAAAAAACAAATGAAGAGACCCGTACGTATCAGAATAGATGCGGCAAACAGCGTTGATGTTACGAAGAGACTCAAACGTATTTAAGTAAATATTGCCTTAACTCTTAAGTGTATGAAATTGCGTCCACATTAAGTTGTATTGGAAATTGCCGATAGGGCAATGTTGAAAAACCCGTCCGAAGAAACGATGTAAAAAAACCTTTCCGAAAGCACAAAACTGACCCCCAAATATAGAAAAATGTTCTACTCAATTTTCTCTACAACATAGAAAAAACCAAATCGGAAAAGATTTGCCCGAGTTATGTACAAAAAACACATAGAGCCCTAGTAGAGACTCAATTTTAGTGCCCTAGATAGGTCCAAGGACTCAAATTCAGAAAAAAATTCTTCCATAAATTTTCGGCTATGCTCAAGTCTTTCAAACAAAAGAAAATTTATGAAAATCGGAAAAGATTTGCCCGAGTTATGGACAAAAAATATATAGAGCCCTAGCAGAGACTCGATTTTAGTGCCCTAGCTAAGTCCAAGGACTCAAATTCAAAAAGTTTCTTCCATAAATTGTTGGCTATGCCCAGGTCTTTCGAACAAAAAAAAGTTTGAAATTCAGAAAAGATTTACTCGAGTTATGTACAAAAGACAAAAAATCACTTAAACTGCCCTAGCTCGGTGGCCCTTGGGCCGACAGTGCCAGATTCAATCCCATAAAAGATTTTTCGATTACCTTTCAGGAAAAAAAAAGTTTTTGAAAATCGGTTGAGTTTTACTCGACAGACGGACGGGCGGACATTTTTTTTATTGCTGATTCGTCATCTAAGGACCATGATCGGTGCTCCCCCCTACTCCCGGGCCGAAATTCGACTGGTTACAAACGTCGTGGTAAAAATATTAAAAGCCTCACCAATGTCTCACGATAAACATTTCACAAACGTCTCAGTGCCTCATAAAAATACTCATCTGTAACAACGGTTCAAAATAAGAACTATAAATTTGTAAGCAGAAATAGCAACACGAGAAGCAGTGGCAGTGCAACATTCAGGTTAAGCGGAGCGGTTAGTACTTGGATGGGTGACCAGAAAAATCATAAGCTGAAGGTAATTTAAAAAAAATAACATGTTCACAGTTTCTCATTAATTTCAGAAAGCGATTTATAAAAAAGGTGGCTCCATCTCTGGGCGAAATATGGAAGTAATAGAAAAGGAACCGAAAGTCGAATAGTGTAGCAGAAAAAAAATATGTGCCCTGGAGACTCAGTGAGAACACAAAATAAGATTAAATAATTGAAATACATTAAGTATTTCACTTTTCCTTGATCGTGTACTATCAATATGATAATGGGAAGTTTGTCAGTGTAGTGCCTGAAATAAATTAGAATTTGCCGCGTTAATATTATCACATAGATGGCATGGACATTAGTTAATTGTCACTCACATCTATGATTGTCACTCTGACAGAGTAGAGTGAAGTTGGGATTAGTCATTCGGTATTAATCACTTGCACAGTAAACATCAAAATAAATGATGGAGTAATAAAATTTATTATAACGTTCAACATAGTGTTTCATCTCATAACGCAAATATAAAATAACACCATAGAGATTATAACACTATAGTCAGCTTTTCCATCGATTGATTGATTCCCTTTTTTCCGAAATAGTACGAGTGAACTTATCGTCCAACCATTGTTCCGGTCGACATTGATCACTCGGTATTTGAAGGACTTCATCCTTGATGAGTCTGCCAATGGCGGCGTGGCCTAGCTCTGATTTAGCGGACCAACAGCCGTGGTATCTCACACAGGCTGATTTGAAGGCCATGGTTTTTATGTATAGATCTATCTATAAAGTGTAGAGCTTCGAGCGATTTCGTCGCAGTGGTGTTTTTTGTCCCAGTAATACACAGACCAGCTAGTCTTTGCAGGTTGTCTAACTTTTTCTTGGCTGCTCCAATTTCGATTCTGAGCCACCAACCACTATATAATGCACCCATGGCATAGAATCGATCTAACTACTGCAGTGTACATACACCATATAGCTTTTGGCGAAAGGCCTTAAGTTCTTTCAAAAGTATTTCTCATCCAGAAAATTCCCGTAGCTTTGCTTAACTTTTCATCTATTTGTGCAATACAAGTCATTCTGTTGTCAAATAGCACTACCAGATACTTCACCGTTGCTCTCATCGTGAGGATCGTGCCAAATAGTAAGAAGTCTCCCAATAGACAATCTTTATGGTTTTCTGGAAGTATTTTATTTAGAAGCACTGCCGAGAAAGCGTCAAATTTTAAGCACAGCAAATACCGCGAACTGAAGGCCAATAATTGCTTGATGGTCGCTTTTGCAGTTGAGACATTAGGGCCATGGTCTTCGGACGCATTAAATTTCATTAATAAAATTGGACCCCAATTGAATAGTGTGAGTGGTGACCCGCGTTCTCATGAGTTCCTTTTACAGCGTATATCACTGGCGATCCAGCGTTTGAACGCAGCATCTATAATGGGAACAATTCCCCATACCACTCGACTTGATGAAATTTTTTACCTGTGACGAATTTCCCCTTTATATGTTCATTATTCTACCGTTAAAATGGAACCAATAAAATTTTATTTAGATTAGTTATACCCTCAATGTCCCAATTCCTGAATATTTTGCCTGTATACGGTTGACTAATATTTCAAATTTGCAATTAAAATTTCCTTTATTTTAGTGACGTCATCGTTTTAGTTAACATGATAAGTTTTTCCTTGTTTGTGGTGGTTAAGACACATGGTCAACTAATTGTGAAAGTGTGTGTGTCAATGTGATATATAAAATGCGAGGATAGTATGACGTTATAGTTTCCTCGTTTTGGGATCGATTTAATTATTTTCCGGGAAATTAACAAATTACTTTTATAATGTGTAATGGGAAGAATTGTCTTCTTTAACGTATATTTTCACCTAAAAATAGTTTGAAGCCATTTTGAAAAATTAACGCATGTCTATTCAGTTTCTGTCCTGACACCATTTTTCCACGACTTTAAGCGCTGTTCTTATAAAATCACCAGTAATGTTCACAGAGAAGCCATAAAGTATCTTCACAGGAACTAGCATGCCTCTTTGTATTTCTAGGAAATTTTTAATTTTTTTCTTGTGTCATTTCAACGAAAGTTTCCTGTGTAGTACTTTTGTACATTTAACAAGTAATTTTCGTGGTTCAATTTAGCTTCGTTGATAACAGTGGAGATTTTTTACCCTTTTTTAGTATAAATATAACTGCGATTACCTGTATAGTGCAACCCATTTTTTGAAACTTTGTCTCGACGCCCGCCGCGCCGCGCCGTCCTTGCAACTAAAGGTTGGTTACTCGATCGTGAACATATTTTTGCTTGTGCGTTGACTGTTTGGAGTTTATGACAGACTAGCCGGCGCGGCGCCGGCGAATATCTATTTACATATATTTTGGGCTGATCGTAGGCGCGGCGGGTGCCATCTACTTTAATTTAATTTGTTTGTTTTATTTCGATACATTTTTGCATAAAACATTGTTTGTACCTTCCTTGTTAGGAACGAACTCAACTGTTCAATTTTTCGCTTCACTCGTATGATGACAATGATGAGGAAAAAATCGACTTTTCCTAAATCGATCGGTCCACAAATAACCAGTGGGTTTTAATGCTAGCAAGTATGGTCCGGAATTGCTGGTAAATAAATGTTTTGATTAGAATATCAATAAGCAATGCTGTAATTTACCAAAACCGTCCATTTTTCTGAAGCGTAATTGGCACACATTAATTTTATTCGTAATCCATCAATTCAGTTAGAATGAGAGTATCGGTGGATCACGTCTGGGATAAATGCAATCGAACATAAATTCTTTGAAAAGCAAATTATAAGTATAAAAATATCGACTTAACAGACTTTGTTCTATACAAACACAAATTACCGTACACTTCCACTTTCATAATTAATTCGGTTGCGAAGTGCTTTTTCAGATACAAAGCTGTTGAACTCATTTGTTACTTTTAATGCAATCAACACAAACTGCTTTAATTACTTCCACTAAGTATGAAGGATAAGGGTCCTCTTTATTATTCCATGCATTTTATAAAATATTTTATAAAGTAAAAGCCCGAAAGAGGATGTTCACACCCTACGAGATTACGTTCTTAAAAGTTGTAGTTTTATAAACATGATATCGTATGTGTTGTATAATACTAAGCTCGTTGAACAAGTATCCACTTGATAATAATGTTATTCTACTTCGTTGCAAATGTCGTGTGTGCTACGTTAAAACGTTAGAGGTATTAGAGCATACAGAATCATGTAAAGAGCTACGCTCCAAACATTCTGTGCAGCAGAGACATTTTTTCCATTAAAATGAAAATTTCAATGCATAAACTACTCTACGAAACCATTAGTGACCAACGTTGTATTTGTGCTTTTTTATCTCTTTGCCCAAATGTTCGTCAATACCGATACTTCGGTGCTTTTCCATCATTGCTTTTGTATAGTAGTTTCCCGAGCATAGCGATTATAGCAATATACGAAATTGTCTCAAATTAAAGAGATACGCATCCAACTTTACCCGCGTGCAGCGTGTGGAATTTTTTAAAAATCTAGAGATGAATTGAATAATGTTCGAGGAATGATTTTAGGCAGAGACATGCTATGGCAGCTGGGTTTCCGCATATACTACTCAAACTTTGAGGAATGTAGCATTTCAACCACCAGAGAGTATGAAGTATGTACAAATCCAGAGTGCTCACTTTGTCTCTCTCGCACCATTGTGGGAACGTGGATACGAACTATTTAGCGGGGGTAGCCCACGCAAGTTCTAGTCGCAGAAAACGGAATTTCCTAAAAGCTAATACACAGATGCGCAAAAATGCGTGAAAAATAACTGCAAAAACGATGCTTGAAAAAATTTTTACAGATAATATTTGAAGCAATAAAAAATTTTGACAGATATGTGAAAAATATTGACAGTTAGCTCATACATTTTTTGTCAATTTTTTTTTTTTTTTTTTCACACGTTTCTGCAGGACTGTGTACTCATCTTAATCTTAGCAGCATGGTTAGAGATTTCTTGCCGTAACAATGTGGTTTAGTATGCATCAAGAGAGATTTTGCAGGTGCTGTAGATGTTATTTCAGCAACAAGATGCTCGCTCCCCCACCAAGGATACGATCTGCGGAAATATGTGCTTAAAATCTTTCTACAAAACTTAGCTTGTTTCATCTCTTTCGTTCATTCTTGTAGGTTTTTTTTTAATTTTTTCTTACACATGAATAAACAATCTCATTATCAATAATATGGACTATCTTTGATTTTCTTATGCTCACGGAAAAGTTAAAAGCGACAAATTTTTGTTTTTGTGTTTTACTTGAATTTGTGTATGTATGGAGAAATTAACAAAGTCAGTAAACGATCAAACACAAAAATGTCGGTTTTCACTTTTCCGTGTCGAGAATTTTCAGGTCGTTTTGGACTGCGGTCGACTGTGGTCAATCTGTTTCGAGCTATAAGCGGGGCTCGACGTACGGGTCTTTTCTAATGTTTAAATAAACTGAACAAAATATTTGTGGTGCTAACTTAGTTGTAAATGGCGTGTATAGCGTTTACATTATTTTCAATTGTAAAATTTTTCGTAGAAACAATATTAGGAATTCACACTGTAAACCATTTTACCATTGGAAAACATATACATAAAATGTAAATTAAAGCGCTTTGCATGCATATATAAATAACTTGTAAAAGATAAAACGCCAAATATACAATTTTCTGTATCAATTTTTTTTCAGTTTTCTTTCTATTGTTAGTTGTAATTTATTCTAAATGGATGTACTTTATTCTTATGTTATTCAAAAACACTGTAAGTATCTTTTCAGCTGAGTTGTGTGTGTAGTGTGTGTACAAAATGACATACTATAAATATAGACTGGCAGTCTCTGACAAAAAATTAACACAAATTGAAGCAAAAGTGAAATGCGAAATGTTTAATAGCTCGAAAAAATTCTTCGCTCTTCAATTTTTATTCAAAGACATTGATCTTCGGTGATTATTTGAAGAACCTTCAAAGGTAAATTATTTTAGGAAACTTTAATGACAAATTTCGGATCACAACAAAAACCTCTTTAAAGGTAGAGTGTGACGCAGTCCGTAAGTCCGTTTCCAAAATTAATGATATCGCTGATAATACGCAGAAGTTTGTTTGAATGGAATCTTGTGTTCAAAGTTTTAATTTCCTGAAAAAATTAGGGAATAGGGATAGTTCCCTAGAGAATATTCCGGCTGCCGCGCCCTAAGGCCTTGGACATGGACACATACATTGTCCATAAACAAAAATGTATCCCTCGATTTGCTAGGGCCGACCTGAGGCCCTAAGCACATGCACTGGGCCCAAACTTGTTGTCGAATATAATTCGGTACTCGATTACCTCTAAAATAGCAAAAGAATCAACAATGTAAAACAAACACGTTGGTCCCCTAGTAGAGACTCAGTTTTAGAACCCTAGCTGAGTCCAAGATCTTCTAATCAAAAAATTTTCATAAAATGTGGGACATCCCTAGACTTTACCATTATTTTTTTTTTTTTTTTGAAAATCGGAAGATTCTCGAATTGTCAAGTACAAAAAACTCGTAGGGCACTAGCAGAGACTCGTTTTTAGTGCCCTAGCTAAGTCCAAGGACGCAAATCAAAAAAAGTTTCTTCCACAAACTGTCGATCATGCCCAGATCTTTCAAACAGAAAAAAATTTATGAGAATCGGAGAAGATTTACGCGAGTTATGTACAAAAAACACATAGAGAGACTCGGTTTTAGCGCCCTAGCTAAGGCCAAGGACTCAAATTCAAAAAAGTTTCTTCCATAAATTGTCGGCTATGCCTAGGTCTTTCAAAAAAAAAAAAAAAAAATATGATAATCGGAAAAGATTTACTCGAGTACAAAAGAACAAAAACCAATTAAACGGCCCTAGCTCGGCGGCCCTTGGGCCGACAGTGCCCAGATTCAATCCCATAAAAGCTTTTTCGATTACCTTTCAGGGAAAGAAAGGTCTTTGAAAATCGTTTGAGTTTTGATCGAGTTATCGTGTCGACGGACGGATAGACACAATTGTTTTTGAAGATTTGGCATCTAAGGGCCATGATCGATGCTCCGCCCCTACTTGCTCGCTCTCTCAAATCGACTGGTTAAAAACGTCGTGGCAAACGGAATAGACACCCTTTTTCGAAGAACTTCGTTCTTCGTACTGGTCTAAAAAGGACATCAAAAATAGGTTGAAAACTGGTCAAAAAAACCGTGATACACATTATAGTTCCATGGACGAAGTCAATCTGAAAAGAATATGTCTAATGGACATGAACCACCTCTAGACACGAAAGATATTAAAATCATCGGCTAAGGCTAAGAAAAATATTGGAATCCAACTACATAAACACTTACGGTTCTACATCCGTCTCGCTAACAGACTTAACAATAACTACAGCGACATCCTCGACATTTACAAAAATAATTGTAGCTCTTGAAATGCAAACCCATCAAATAAGTATTATTTTTCGAGATTTAATTCCATATGATTTGACACATGACGACTTATACTTACACAAATTCAGAACAAATTAATAACAAGTGATAAACCTGTGATAATAGATTAAGGTTTATGGTAAGCTTAAGATATTTTATTTGATTTTATGTCAGCAATTTAAAATCAAAATTAGAATGTCATTTATTTTATAGGCAATGAATATGTCTGACATAAATGGAGACGAAATATATGCCAAAGAAAATTAGGTAACGATTTGTTTTGGTCCTATCCGAGAAAAACTACGATCTGCAAAAAAAAAAAAAATTTGCATTTTTCTCTTATTAAGACCCCGAAACGAAAAAATAGACAACTCCCGGGTTCCAATCCGGCTGATTATAAACGAAATAGATACCTTTTCGAAGAACTTCGTACGGGTCTAAATAAAGCGGCGTCGTGACAATTTTATTTTTTCGGCGGCTGCGTGATCGGCTAGCCAATTTTAAATTTTTCGGCGGCGCGACGACTGCCGCCGGCGCACGGGTGCACCGCACATCTTTCCTTCTAGTCATCATTATTCAAACATTGTCACTGTAATTTTCATCATTAAATATTTGCACATAATTATTCATAGTACTGTTGTCATTCCCCCCTATCTTTCGCTACATCGATTCTGCTGAATATGCGATATTTAAAGCTGTAATAAATAAAACAAAAGACACCCCATCACTTGTGGTCATTACAGACATTCAGTATATAACTAAAATATGCTCTGTGGTGCATTTACGTAGACTAAATTTCTCAAGCACTAAAACTATTATGAAAAAATTTATATCTACGACTTACAATTCATTATTATTCTTTAACACGTTACTGCAGTCTGTATGAAATTCCGCATAACTTATTATTATTATTTATTCCATTTTATACTACTTACGAAAATAACATCTCTTACGAGACCATCTATCATTTTCAAACTCATCTAAAAGGACGTAAAGATCACACTCAAAATGTATTGAAAATTTACCATTTCTGGGAGGAGGTTGTGAGTATGACGAAGTACAAAGCCTCGCATGCTCGAGCATAATGGCATCAAATAACTTCGACTCCGACAAGCGACAGCGCTGGCTGGTGGCTCTGCTTTCTAGAGCTAATTGACTTCTTGGTTTTCTTTGTCCGCAAGAGGCAGAACGGACGGTTGCAGGGCTTTTCGGAGTCGGCAAATGGCTAGTTGAGGCGAGGGATGTGTTAGAATATTACGTTTTCACAATGAAATAATAATTATATCGATACCTAATTGCGAATAGCACGTATCTCCATTCAAGTTGAAAAGTGCTAGAGAAATCAGCAATAATCCACAAGAATCCCATAAACCTAGCAAGCTCCATTGCATGACCTGATTCATGTCGAGAATAACCGAAAAATGTCAAAAAACCTGATGGAAGTTGAAAAGTGCGGGAGAAACCGTCTCAATTCTAGAAGTGGCCATATCCTCGCATTGATTGTAGGATTTCTTGGGTTATAGCGGCGTAAACGCCGCTATAACCCAAGAAATCCTACAATAAATTGTGTCAAACGGCGAAGAAACAACAAGCAAATATCCTCGGATTGGACATTAATTCCCCAAAACCCTGACGCACGTGGTCGCTAAAACTTAATTCTCCATTTCTGTATTGCGTATTTAAGCAAATACTGAAAAACTTATTTTCACCCATTCCAAAACACCGAAAACTCACCACTCAAATGTATTAATAATTATTTGTGGAGTGAGTCCGTAATGTGTTCCTTGCACCAAAAATGCCCAAATTCAATCCCATAATCACTTTTCCGTTTACCTTTCAGTTAAAAAAAAAAGTTATGAAAATCGGTCAAATTTTACTCGAGTTATCGTGATGACGGACAGACGGACGGACGGACGGACAATTTTTTTTTTTTGAAGATTTGTTTTATTTGGACCACAAAACCAAAAACTCCCGCGTCAAAATTCGACTGGTTACAAACGTCTCGGTTAACACAGTAGACCCTTTTTTAGAAGAACTTCGTTCTTCGTATGGGTCTAAAAATTGGTTTTAAGATGATAACTTAGACCACTCGGAGAAAAACGATCGGATTATTTAAATTTATGCGATCATAGAATCCTAGAAACCATAAACGAATATGAAACAGTATTTTGTGAACATTCCCCCTAATTAATTCGTTGGGAACTTACCGCATAAAACGATTTGACGAAACATGAACATGTATTGAATTCATGTGTTCGTCATTGTGTGTTAGGTGGGGATATCGTTTGTGGTTTGATAAACGAAACGAAGCATTCAATCGGTCTTTTCAATTCTGACCTTCCAGATCGTAAGTATCAAAAATTAATTTTTTTTTCTTCTCGTTGCAGGTTTCGGCGATCGACTTTCATTTGCAACAAATTGATTGTTCAATTTGTTGCAAATGGAAATTGAAACCAACAACGATGGAATAATTCGAATTGCATTTCAAAACAAATTGAACTTTATTATTGCGGCGTCCAAAATGGCCGCAATAATGAAATTCGATTTGTTTTGAAATTGAATTCGAATTTTATTCCCTTCCATGCGGACACACGACATAATGACTGTGTCTGCCATCGGTCTTGGCCATCATCGCCAAGCATCTCGTCCCTGAGTTTTCCCCCCAAATCTTTTCCCTTTACAGCAATGACGAACAGTGCCACCCGATCCGTCTTTAGGGCCTCCTTTAGATAACCTCCGTCTGCACCGGCGGAATTATGGGCAAGATCTCTGACCTTGCTCACCGTTACGGCGGAGGATGACGCTATCTGTTCGATTAGTTTCAGGAAACTAATCTCTGAGTTTCCGCCGCCTTTAGGCGGAAACAGAGCAGGGTAGGGACTTCGTCACAATAGTTCAGGTAAACTTTGTTATTTTTCATCTAAAAAGTTATGAAATTTAGTCAAAAATTTTGTAACTTTTAGAAAAATACCAATGTTTACCTGAAACCCTTTTAGAAAATTCATGCGTTAGGGAAGTAACACGATTTTTTGCAGCAATCGAATTGACATTTCGATTGTTACAAAACATCCGTAGGGATGGTAGGCAATGAGAAATTAGTATTGCATAGGCTGGTCCTACCGAGTGCCAGTGGTGCCAGTCTGTCTATATTAATATGTCATTGATGTTAGGTATGTAGGTATAATAACAATACAAAATGTAAATAAATGTTTCCATCAGTATGCGGTGGCAATTATTTACGTTTGAAATTGTATTTTATTTACATATAGGGCATATAGGGCAAGGGTGTCTTCAATAAGGAGTTATGGTTTCTAAAATAAACTTTACACGGAAACGAAACGGGAATACGGAAGTGTAAAGTTTGTTGTACCACTTTACCTGCTTATTGAACACACATCTTGGTATTGACAGGGATTTTTCTAAACTTTTTTTCTGAAAATATTTTTTTAAAAAAACTTTTTGGAAATTGTTTTTGCAAAAATTATTTTTTAAAAAACTTT
>CM055406.1:6793974-6811937 GCA_029228625.1 Pseudolycoriella hygida | reverse complement strand
AATTGGCGTCGCGTACAAAATTCTAACAAGCGGTTCAACATCAGTACCGTCAAATTGAAATTGTGCTCTCTTGTGAATGGTGGTAAATTCGTGGTCGACGGAAGAAAAACTCAACGCCAGCCGACAGCCGCAACACCGGAAGCTGAAGAAATGGCTAAGGAATTGATGGAGATGTTGAACGAAAAGGCAATCGAATTGTCAAAAGTGGCCATTATCTTCAGTCATCTCGTCTACTTCAAAGTGTACAATGCAATGGAAACACTCGATGACCAACAAATTGACGAACTTTTTGGTTCGGAATTGGAGTGGAACTTGACAATGTTGCGCCTAAAGAAATTCAAACGAGCTACATCCAATTCGGCAATGCGTCACTGGATGATGCCGAATTTTTTGAGATTTGTAAACAATGCAAGGTCCAAAGCAGCTTCGAAGAATTCTCACAAAATTCATGGAACCACATTCACAAAACATTCAGTGTCAATTTCAAGGCAAACATATCAACGCATTTGTATAGACGCATCAGGAATTGGTTTCATTTCAAATTGTTGGATGGTAAGAAGACGAAGGAAGTGCGTGGAAAGGAAAATCGGAAAATAATAGGGGAAAAAGTGTATCACACCATGACCTACCTCTTCGACCCTAAGAAATCCGCACGACCCGAATATGTCCAACTTGAATTGATCGACATTGCAAAAGATATGCAAATTGCCTACGTTCAACAAAAGAGGCAAGTGGTACTTCAGCCGTCTATATTACGATTACAATGACGATGACAACAGCAACGCGACTAAAAGAAAGCCACCCCAAAAGAAACAAAAAGCTAATTCGAAGGCAGCACGCAAAACTACGCAAAATAATGGACCACGCCTGCTTTGGCATCAAATGATTCCAGCCATGTTGCGCCTACAAAGTTGGATAGCCACTACAAAATCGAAGCGTCGTGAAAGTGTTCGTAAAAGGAAACGCCGAAAGCGTAAACGCAAACTTAACAATGATGAAAAGCAACATATGCCACAACGACTTGCCGACGAAGCTGCCATACCGAGTAAGCAGCGTAACAGAAGAAAAAGACGTCGTAGCAAAGTCGGCGATGACGACGGTGAATCAATCTACCGTGCTCGCTTGCATAACTTTGTCGTGGTACCCCAACACGGTTTCGGTCTAATGCACTTTGCTATCGATTCGAAATCGTTGTACGACATCGTTAAAAACTTATCATCTTTTCGACCGAACGGCAAGCCCTTGTACACGCAAGTGGAATTCGTGGAATTAATCACCGATGCTGACAATGCAAAATCAACCCCTTCTGGAAATTCCTCTTTAATTTCACGAAACTTGAAACGGATACAAAAAAATTTGGTGGTCAAATAACGACAAACTCCTGCGACGTATCCGTACAACTTTGCAAATTAAAACCTGGCAGAGAAATGACCAGAGAGCAAGTCAGGGAGATCACGAACAACAGAAAACGGAAACCATCAAATGCAAACGATTCGGACTCTGATTCAGATTCAGATGCAGATGACGACACAGACGAAGAGTGACAAGTGAGTTTTCCGCTACTATTAGTAATGTTTCTTATGTAAGATGTTTCTACGTCAATCTTTCCAGAACCGACCCGCTCATTTTGCAACAGCTCACAAAGTACAAAATAGAAGACTTGCGTGACGTCACCATTTGCGGCATTGGTCCAGGTATAAGAAATATGACGGCAACAGTGCGTAGAACGTGGGACAGTGACGGCAACATTCATGAAACGAATATTTTGCACAAACAAAAAGATTACCATTATCAAGCAGGTACATTAACTCTATGTTATGACCTATTTTCAGAATATTAACTATTTCATCCTTACAGGGTTCACACGAAAAGGCGGCGTGTCAGAAAAAAGCTTTGCGGTGATTTTCTCGCGAAATACGAAAAAGACCGCCAGAAGGATGGTGTGGAAGAGCCATCAGCAAAGTCCCCGAACTACCGAAAGTATCTACACTCACGCTTGAAATTTTTTAATGAAGGCACTTCCACTTTTATGACGCTGAAGTGTGCCAATCTAAACTTCGAGAAGTATGTCTGCACGCAAAAAACGATGTCAAAATTAGCTGCAGATATCGTGGGGTACACAAAATGCAGACAGGACCGCAAAAAACTCAATTTAGTTTACATTGGCAGTAGCTCTACGCCAGCTAAGTCGCCTATAAAAGGACACATGCGCTGCCCCACCAACAAAAAAATAATACGTGCCATTCAGCAACGCCCGAATACTATCGTCATACCGCAGAATGAATTCCGAACGACAAAAAACTGCTGCATTTGTTTTGAGGAACTGCAAAGTGTCGAAGCTTCGAAAGACAGGTACATCCACTACTATACTTCCATTACCAACTGCATTTTTTCTTACGGATTTTTCGTCTGCATTTTCAGGCTTAAATTTTGCAAAAATTGTAAGCCGTCCGAGGCATCCACTCCAGCGACATTCATCACAACGGCAACAAACACACGCTACCTCGCTGCCCAAATGAAAGACACAAACAGGTGTCCAAAACCAACGCAATCACAAAGAGCGGACAGAGTTCGAATTCGCCGCAACGACCGCTGGAGCGAGGATGACAGAGTTAGGGTAACCACAAGACGAAATCTCCAACATTGCATATTCATGGCCACGACGTCGCAACGTTACCGAATGTTTAATCGGGACATAAAACATCCAATATTTAGGCCTATGCAGATACGGACACTTTGTCCACAAGAATTTACACCAATCAAAGAACATTGCGTTCTTTAACCGTTTGACGGATAAAATGGCCGAGCCTAACAAGCTGCGGCCGAGAACAAAATATATCGATACCTAATTGCGCTCAACACTAATTTCCATTCAACTTGAATGGAGATACGTGCTATTCGCAATTAGGTATCGATATACAGAAAAACGTCCTTATTTCTTTATTGATGAAAAACGAATGAACGCTTTTAGTTTTTAACAGATTGTGATATCTTCCATAATTAGCTGTTAAGGTTTTCTGTCTTTTGAATTAATCTCATTACATGAACATTTGCATAAGGTGTATCTTTTTGTTCTAGTTTTAAAAAATTTGAATTTGAATGCTAGGATATGTAAGTGCTCAAATTCCAACGGGATATGTTCATATGAGAGGCATTAAAGATCTTTCAAAGGCTTCAGGTATGATGGAGGCTCGAAAGGGGTGGCGGGAAGGTGGGAAACGCCCCTATAACAGAAGACGTTACAATCTTCCATTATGGTTCTAGGAATTCGGTAGAACGAATGGAGCAGGAGGTTATGGGTCGTCATATCCTAATAACTTTAAGAATGTGCCCGCCGTCACCCTCGTGTAGCTGAGATATCCTGGCAAAACGTCTGACTAATGATAAGGGAATCGTCATTTGCTCAGATAGCGAGTTGGCGATAAAAACGATTTTGTTAAAAAGATTGTATCATTGCCATAAATTGCAACTAAGAAAATCCTCATTATTATTCACATTTCGTTACAGAAACAAACATATTGTATAATATGTGTTGACATTTGTTACATTTTTCTAACAGTGGAATTCTCAGAAATGTCACGCTCATGATACATTTTAAAAGTTCGTTTCTGTATGAATATTTAGTTTTGCAAAACATGTGCGTTTTTTCTTGTGCTGCTGTACATGTGATTCCAATTGTCAGTTTTTATGTCAATCTGTTGTGTTCGTCGTTTTAAATTAAATATTTTGAATACATTGAAGTATCTTTGTAATGATTCTTTAGCGAATTTGATTTAAATATTCAAAAATCAAATAGAACCATCACTTTATCGCTTTCGCCGTCGAATCATTCGGTCCCTGGGCGAAAGAAGCAATGGATCTGCTAATCTCAGGAGAACCAAAATCAAGGCGCTATTTGATCGAGAGGATTTCGTTAGCCATACAACACGAAAAATTCTTAACAATCACTTTTTTATAGTAGGATGTTTCTCAAATTTATATTAATATAGTTTATTCGAAACCTTCAACCCCTCTAAATATCTTTGTATCAAAAAAATGAAGTTTTGATGTCTTGGAGACAAAACCATGAAGTTGATGGAGTGGGATACATTTATTATCGTCTATAGTTGACAAATCAGCAAAAATAAACGGCTCAATAAATTAACCTAAACATTTTTCTCTAAAAGCTACATACCTCCCATGATTCAAGTTCAAAAATGATCAAAATCGGTCGGAGATATGGTCGAAGAAGTGTCCGAAGACATGTATTTTCGAATGACGATGAAACTTTCTCGCAAATATAGCGGCAAGTATGGCAAGGAAATTGTCCATTTTGGTGTCAAATGATCATTTGATCTCACAAAACTTGAAAAAAATTTTTTGTCACTGGTCTGGGCATTGGAACAAATGGAATGGACGAAATTGAGTTTCTTGGGCGTATACGAAAACAGATGATTTTTCGTCTATATTTGCTCAACTATGCAATATGATGGCCCAATCCTGGGATATGACCACTTCTGGAACTATGGTAGTTAGAATGTTGCTTCCAATGGCAAAGTTGCAAAGAATAAAATTTTAGAGAAACACGTTTTTGAGAAAAATAACTTGATCCCGATGTAATTAATTAATTTTTTATTTGGAGAGAAATTTGAAGTTTTCCACAAATGGAAACTTTTAGACGTTGGTTGTTCAGTTTAATTTTAACCGCAATTAATCGAAGAAACGTAACCATTTGCACAAAACTTCGAATTTCGCACCGAATAAAAATTTGCTTAGGTACTTCGAACGCAATTATGGCATAAAACCAAAAGATTTTAATATTGTGCAAATATTTTCAGTTTACTGTTTACAGTTGAAATTAAAATTTTCAACAAAAGTTGGAAATTAAAGTTTTATAAGAAATGCAAACTCTTGAAAAAATCGAATTTTTTATTTAATTAAGTTTTTACGAAATTTGCAAAAACAAAAAAAGAAATCTTCTTTTTGAAACAAATTCAATTTATTGAAGAAATTCTTAACGAACAAGTCGATTTGAAATTTATTCGCGGCATTTGCTGCATTTTTCTCCGCTGGGATAAAACAGACGTACTAGACCACGAAACGCTGTCAAAGCTGTTTAGGCTGTTTTAACAAGATAATCAAGAAACAAACATTTTAGAAATGCATCCAATGTGGCGTAGTCAGAATTTCAGCACCAGGCTGTCTTGGTTTGCAAGGTTTTACCTTTCGTCACACGCTCTCTTAACTGATCTTCAAAAATTTTTGCTCTGAAATGTAGCAACAAAAGCTGTTTTTGCATTTCAGATGGGCATTTTTGGACGAGAGGCTACTGAGCTAGGGCCGCTTAAGTGGTTTTCGGCCTTTTGTACATATCGCTTCCAATTTAAAAATGGAATGGCCGACAATTTATGGAAGCAAATTGTTCGATTTTGAAGAAGTATGTGTCAGGAGGTTTCTCCTTAGAGCACTAGGTCGGTTCTAAGATCGGCCCTAGTCCAATTTTTTCAAACTTTTTTTTAAATGTTGGGCATTTTCAGGGAATTGGAGGTGGGTTTTCCCATATTGTCCTTTCGGCAATTTCCGATCCAATTAAATGTGGACGTAATTTCGTACACGTAAGAGTTAAGACAAAATTCACTTAGATACGTTCGAGACTTTTTGCGACATCTATTCTGATGCGTAGGGCTCCATTGCATATGTTTTTTGATTTGTTGTAGAGGATGTTGAGAACTTTTTTGCCTGTACTTTGGTTCTCGTGGGAGTCGTTGCAGTGTCCTAGCTCACTTTTTAGGGGGACTTCGGTTGGGTTTCACACATTATCTTCTGTGATTTCTGTGGGTCGTTAAATTCAGATTGGAAACATTGAATTTTTTGCCCAATTTTTCAGCGACATGTATTCGGATGCGAACACATGCCTTTCTGTTTTCTGCCAATATTTCGAAATAAATGAGGAATTTCACACTTCTGTTACATATTAGAGAGATTGCGCTTTTGACTTATCTCTATAAGTCAACGTGAAACTTAGGATTTATAAGTTATAAGTAAATTTTCAAAAATGTCAATTTTGATCATTTTTGAATTTATTTTAATGTTTTTTGAGTTTTTTTCAATTTTTAAAAATTTACTTATAACTTATAAATTATAAGTTATAAGTTACTTATCACTTATAAATCCTAAGTTTTACGTTGACTTATAGAGATAAGTCAAAAGCGCAATCTCTCTATTATGAATGTTTTTGGCACAACTTGTGTTAATTGTGAAAATTCGCGAAAATTCATGAAAATCACGAAAATTCGAGAAAATCAAGAAAATGTTTTCACGAATGCAGGCACTGATGTTAACCCCAGACGACATGAATTGTAGAATGAATTGAAATAAAAGTAATAATGTATCTTCATGAGATAAAGAGCAGAGGAATTTAAAGTTTAATAATTTTCGATTTACTAATTAAATTATTGACCGTGTCACCTTCATACTTATTACCTGAATATTTGATAGATTGGCGTACTAATGCTCAAATCATTTAACTTAAGCGCAATCAACTTCATCATATTAGTGCAACTTAAAACTGAAGGACCCTAACCAGGTTTAGCCGGTATACTTTCTAGGTCCAAAACACCAAAGCAGCTAGGCCGCAATAAAGAGCCTAATCACTAAGGCAATGGCAGCGAGAGTGGCATTCCACGGACCCGGCCTGTGCCCATTATTTTTATAAAAAATGCCAGCCCGCTAATTTTTTTTCTGACTTACTGCTGTTTTACTGGTATCTGGTCCGAGAGTGTAGGCGCGTAGACGAAGCCCCTTCCTGAAGTAATGCTGTGAGGCATTCCAGGGAGACGAGAGCATGATGTGATGACCAAGGAAGGAAGCTTTAGTTGGTAGGTCGCCGAAAGGCAGATTCCAACACTACCTGTGTCGTTAATGGACCAGAAAGGTGCCTATGAAGGTTTCCTCACCTTTACAAAAAAAGCCGGTATACTTCGCTTGTAGAGGGTGGGCACATCACAAAGTTTGGAATGTTTTATCTGGGATAGTGATGTAGTTGTAACTTATAGTCATTAACCACTTTAAAAAGATTTCATTAAAATTTATTGATGTTTTCAAATGATTTATATTTGTTTACATTAATTATTTCCAAATGAGTTATGGAACGAGTTTATTAATTAACTCATGTTTGTATCGTTTAGTATAGCTATATAAGCAAAGCATATATCATTTTTGTTTCATGTATTCAACTTTCAACGTTTTGTGTTGCATTTCTTCATTTTCCATTATAATTCTAAGCAAATATGCGTTTTATTGGTTACATTCTAAACCTTACGAAGCTGTATTATCAGATCAATTAAAACGACTATGCAAGGTAATAAATTTTAGGTTAACGATCGAATAAATATGATTTTTACTTCTTGTTTATCAAGCATCGTTCATCCTACTGTCCTTGTATAGTGATATTGACACAGTAAAAAACGTTTTGTAACTTGTTTAAGACAAGATGTTAGGAGTCATTTGGTGATGCAAAGCCTCTCATTAAAATACATTTTCAATGAATTGATAATGCCAAAAATATGTAAACTCGTAAACAAAGTGTGTGGTACACGTACATTTGGCCCCACGAAAAGTGAACATTTCATTGAGGATATTGTGTCTTCATGGGAAAGTCTTTCCCTCACTAGGGGCGAAAAGTATTTCCTTCCCTAGTGAGGAAAAATAATTCATCTGAAATATTGTTTCGAAAATCTTTTACGTGGAAACAACATTTTGTTGTTTTATTGTTGTCCACTACGCACTTTGCAATGAATGTACTTTAACGTAAGCAAATGCATTAAAACTTTTGAAAAACAATTTTAAAACACAGAATCGAAAGTGTCATTCTTGTTCTGGCACGATTTATGAAAGCGATTTACACAAGCAGCTAATCACCTTTATTTTACGTATTTTTCAACTATTTTCTAAAACACTTGACACTATTGCTTACGTCAATAATAATTCACATCAAAATTTGCTCTAATTGGTAGTACATCAATAAAATTATTGCTCACGAAAAATAATTTCAAATGTAATTTTCAATTACAACTATCTGAGTAAACTTTAAGCGGAGATATATGTAATTAGCACCAGAAGAAATCCTGATGGTAAAATGCATGGTTCGGAATTCATGCTAAGCATGTGGTCAAAAAAATCCCTGCCGGTAAAACACATTGATGGGGCAAACCGGCATTCTAAGCCCTTCGAGTTTCCGCCCATAGATGACACGAGGTTTGTGTGCAATTTATCCCTGAGACAGTTAAGACTTCGGTAACGAATGGATCTCAACGGAAAGCTCAAAAAATTGCGGAACTAGTAAAATGATCTAGCCTCTGACACGGACGGGTTGTACGGCGGATTATTATTATTATTATTAGTAGAATTACTATGAAGCTAGCGCTTCGTCTGGGAGTTGCGGGAAATGCTACTTTTCAATGAAAAATACTACTGAACTTTGTCAGTTCATTAATATCGTCTATATTTGAAAAAGTTTTTCGAAAATACAAATGTGTGGAAACGTTCTCTTTTCAGCGTTTGTTTAGGGAAGTGGTCACATTTGAGTGTTGAAAACATTCAAATTTGCGAAATTCGCCAAATTCGTCGAAATGTGACTGGCAAATGTGACCACTTCCCTAACCTGTATGTGGCGTTCTCGAGCACATCTCGGCACATTTACTGTCAAAGTTTTCAGATGTGCATTGACCCATAGCAAATGTGCGACGGGAACGACAAATGTGCCACTTGAAAAAAATAAAATTTCACATTTGCGAGTCAAACGTGACTCACATATGTGAAAACAAATGTGGATATGTGAAAACACATGTCCACATTTCTCGACTCAGGACGACTTTTTCGATAAAAAAAGCAGACTGGCACAACAAATGAGGCAAATGTGCAAAAAATACAGCTCAGTACTTAAAAAAATATATATAAACGTACGTAAATTTGAAAAAAAAACACAAAAAAATACGGATCACATAATACGTCGACGAAATTCTTTTTCAGCTTACACGCATCCTAAACGGCCTCACGTAAAATACACGAAACATAAATTTGGAAATGTATGTGAGAGGTTGGGTTCAGTTACAGCGATTTGCATAAATTTACAGGACATACGACGAGTTGCGTATTAGACACTGAATAATACAGTTTCATACTATTAAATATCGTAGACATTATTATTGGTAATATTTCTGCATTGATCCATTGTACGGATTGCAGACACAGCGCTGTGTTAACTTTTCACAATTCCCGCAACTCCCAGGATCTGGACTGGAAACAACTTTTTCTCCTTTACTTTTATTTAGCCATGTAACCTGCAGAATTTCCGAGTCAGAAGAGTTCTTATTAAAATACAAGTATGTCAGGCTTAAGACTTACGAATGAACAATTTAGTCTACTAAAGAATCGAAAAGTTGGGCTTGCCTCCTTTGTCGTGTAAAAAAGCGAATTGTGTTATTTATACATACGTATCTAATTCTATCGTATCGTACAAAATTAGATGTCAATCATTCATCTGGTAGTGAACTTAATTTTAATAAAATAATTGCATTCCTCTTCATGGTTGTATTATAGTAAATGTGATTATACATTCGTTTTACGGTTTACACACATACATTTTGCCTTCCATCCCTTCAATGTGCGTTGAATTGAATGGAAAAGTATTGACATTGGAATTGAAGATCAAGAATATAAATTAGTTTATCTGACTGCATTATTCGAATAGAAAACCGCACAAAAACTCACTCAAAGTGAAGGTGTGACGCAAGTCTTTGTTCGTAGACTTACAAAAGTACTGATATAATAGGGTAGGGGAGGGGCTGACGCATCAAGCTTCTATGTTCAATTTTTTTTAAACAAAATTACGTTTAGTTAAAAAAAAGTGCGTCACAGATGCCAGACCCAACACTTTCATTTTTCACACGAAAACACATACGTCGAGGCGGAAGCAACGCCACCTTTTCGTTTCTCTGCAATTCAAACAAAAATTGAACGCACTCGTATAAAATGTATTCATTTTCCAAAATTTAATTATGTTATTCGAAACGAACGGGCCATTTAAACGTAAATACATCCCAAGGACAGTTATTGCTCGCCAGTTATTTTTCGCCATCGTTACATCGAGGGAAAAACGACTCTTTGAAACAGTGACCTTGATTTTTAAGATTTTGTATGGAGACGAGGTCAATGATTTTGTTTTTTCTTGATTTTACATGGTGATTTTTGTTTGCCCTGAACCATGATTTTTGGGAGTCGTTTCCCCCTTGCGTCACATACACTGCGATGAAAGTGTAGAATACATTTAACACAACTTACCAATTCACTATGCATTCGACCACTAACAAGCCAACTTCAATTTATTCTAAAAGTTATTTTTTAAAATTTGAATTTTATTTTATTTTTACAATACAATTACGAATACAAGTTCTTTTCTATCCTAGAGAAAAAAGGGGAATTTTTTTCTAATAAATTTCACAATATAAAATGCTGTTATTTCGCATCTCTGATTTCGTTTCCGAAAATGAAATACTTCATCAAAGGAGCAAGCCAGTAAAATAAGAAATATAAAAAAGCAAGGCCATAATACACAAAAAAGTAAAGAACAGGGGCGTAATGGTGGCAATGATGAAAAAACTTCTTTTTTCTAGATAAATTGTAAATGTGATAAGTAAGGGTAAGTTTATTACATTCTGTTTTATACGCAATTTTAAGTATAAGGTACATGTATCTGTATGCCTTCTCGTAACAAAAAGCAATGAGTGTTGTGCTGTAGGTGTTTTCAACATGTATAGATATTGCTTTATATTGTATTTCAAATAGCTTCGTAATAAAGTGCGTTTATGTACATCAGGGACTGAGTCTGATACACTAATACCCCATCCCTAAGGTTATTATTGCACATTTATCCCAGAGGTAATATAAGCGAGGTTGTTTGTAGCTAAATTGCACATAAATTTATTATCATGCCTGACAAATGGTCATATTTCGAAAATTTAGGGGTTTTCGTTGCGTATTTTATTATACAGTTTTGAACATTTTATATATCTGTGGGATGATAATGAAACATGTTTTTTCTTTGTGTGCTTTGCTATGTGAATAAACAACGAAGCGACGCATCTCTAAACCACACATGTAATAAACACAAGAATCTTGTATTCACCCAATTATTATTTTAACGACATCAAACAAAAAAGCAATGCATATCACATTCATCCTATTATTACATGAAACAAGTCGTTTTCACTCATATTTTTCTGAATATTGCATTATTTCAAACATAGAGGGATGATAATGTGTGAAATGTAACATGTGTACGAAATGACCATTAACGTTGCTCTGCAACAACGTGTATGGATTTTTCATGTTTCTTGCAAAATTCTTATGCTGAACTGATTTCACATTGCATATTCAGCTATTTTTTTTTTATTTAGTTTAGTTTGGTTATATTTCAATGGAGCACTGGACCATTCCATCGGTATTTCTACTTTGTAAGAACCTTTCCAATATGTTAATAGTATATTACAATACAAGGGGTATAATTGCGTAATTATAGTCGAGGTGGGGTGAAATTTCAAGGGGCGTTAGCCCCGAGAATTTTCACCCACCGAGACTATAATTGCGCGATTGTTCCCCTGTATTATACGATAGTTTATCACATTTGAGCTTATAATTGCCAATTATGCACAAAACATGACAACAAAATTAACATAAAACAAAATCAAAACTCATCGAATTTGTTGTAAAAAATGTCGTCTAGATTGATTTTTCGATTTAGTATGCAGTTGTCATAACAACATACGTTTCATTCTCATTCATACGTATTGTTTCAGTGTAGCCTACGTCACACAGTAGGCTAATCCGTTATATTCATGTTCAAAAATCTATATCTCGTGATATATTCATAATTTAAATGTAAGAATTCTTAAAACGTGATTTAAGAATGTTCAAAAATGTCGGGAAAAATATTTGTGCATGTAGGCCGCAGATTAATAGTCGTAAGGTTGTTAGACAAAGTTACAGGTTTGATTTCTCCCCATACATAACCTCAAAAAAATATATTTTCCATATTTTCGTCAGAAACTTGTCGAAATCAGTAAGCCTCCGACCTAGCAAACGAGAATGGGGGATTAAATATAAACATAAAAATGACAACATTGAATTCTTGGAAAAATAAGTGAAGTCATTCGCACAATAGCATTCGAAGTTGGCTCATTAGTTTTTCTAGACAATTTTCACAAGTGACTTTTCCTCGGACTTTTCACATAGAAGCCCATATATACGAGATAACAGATCCACGGAAAATAAAAACTGAAATGCATTATGAATGAAGTGATGTGAAAATAAAACAAGAAAATGCAAAAACTTCGAAATACTGGCACAATTTCATTATATTTTCGGTATCATGGTTTTTATTAATGTCAGATGGTATACATACACGACTAAACTAGTCACATGTCGCCAATTATTTAAGTCATGTCAGTTAATTTTTTATTTTTAGAATCTCGTTAACATATTTTGGGGTTTTCTCACACATCTTTAAGCGCTAAAAACTAGGCATATATGACAATTTAACATTTTTTGAAAGTGGATCTTTAGAGGTACTATAAAAAATTTATCAATGACTTGCCAGATGTGTCGCCACATTCAAAAACCCGCTTGTTTGCGCACGATGTGCAGTTGTATCGTTCATTCCGGAAAGAGTTAGTCTTTCCTACATTGAGTAATACAGCTGTGCACAATAAGAATGACCCGCTATTTGGAATATCACCGTGCTCGGAGAATCATAGAAATAGAGAATACTGTGATATTACAAATAGCGGGTCATTCTTCTTGTGCACATCTGTAAGCCATTAGCCCTAGTCCAGATCTTCGAAGATAAAATCTTTCCGTAATAAACGATACAACTGCACATTGTGCGCAAACAAGCCGGCTTTTGATTTTATTTAAATTTCATTCTTTCTCTTTTTTTTCTGAATTTGTATTCCAGTTATTGAAATTACGTTGAAATATAGATTTATCAAAATTGTTGTATTGCTTGGAAGCAATAATAAATACAGCAATTTTGATAAATTTATGCTTATTGGCCAAGCAATACAACAATTTAATATAATAGAAATATAGATGTGACATGTAAGGTCGCTATAAATTAAACAAAAAAAAACATAAAACATAAAATAATGGGCAATGGCTTTTCTGTCAATTTTTTTTAAACTTGGGACTCTCGGCAGTTATGAAAAAAGGAACATGTGCCAGCCGATTTTAGGACCGCGAGGTTCATGTTGTTTTATGAAGAACGTATTGATGTCAGAAGTGCTTTTTCAAAGCAATGTAGCAATTTTCAAACATGGCAATATCACAGTTAGTAAACCGCCAAAATATTTACGCCCATCTATTTCATACAAGATTTTTAGCAAAGTTAAATAAACCATTTACCACAATAATGATCACACTTAACCTCTCTTTAAGTTAATTCAATAGCATATTTACATCATACCCGCTATGTATACTTAACGATAATGCGTGTACAGGTAAACGCTTTCAATAGAAAAAAAAATTCCGCCTCCAACAAGAAAAATACTTTCTTTTTTTGTATATTTTGCTAGCAAAGCATAATATATAAAAGCTTAACGCACACGTATTTTTAATAAATTACGTTCATATTTTGACTATGAGAAAATCAACGACCAAAGAAATATAGGAATCTCGTTACTTGTCTGTAAAAAATAGTCTTGGGTATTCCACAATGAAGTTTGGTGGTATTGCCCATATGCATGATACACGGTATGGGAATTATTTATATTACAGATCTACAAGGACGAATATTGGTCAGAATGGAACTGCACTTACGCCCAATAAGGAAGTAGCACATTATGTTTTCAGGGAATTGAGATTACTTGGTAACTATATCGATTTTCAGAATATTAAAGCATTACCAACTACATCGAAATTCGATTGCTTATTCGTTTCTACCATCCTTTCTATAAAGCAACAACCAACTATGAAGGATGTCAAACTGACTTGTTTGCGTATGTGCTAGTGAGAAATTGCATGATGTGCATAGGCGAACTTTTGCTTCAAAATTACGGATACGTAATGCTGTACTAAACTAATCATGGGCGCGCGATAGCATTGCGCCCGTGACGCAAGTCCAAATACGATCGAAAAAATCAGACTGCGGATTGCGGAACCATACATATACAGCTAAGTTTTGAGTATTTTTGCCTTGGGTACGACCCCTTGAGGCCCGGTTCTTCGGATTCTACGTGAAAATCTGATTAAATTCGACCTTTTGGTCATTAAAATCGGTCCACTGGATCCGGAGTTATGACCTTTAGAAAATTGTCATTTTCAGTACAGAATGAGCTCTTTCATAGAAGTCAAAGTAAATGAAAATATCCTACGTTAGTTAGTTAGTAGTTCCGGAGCCATTTGTATGAAAAACGACTTTTTTGGCGATTTCTCGAAAACTGGCGGTCAGATCTTATTTCAAAATTGCAGGGACCTTCGGATGGGCATTCTACGCCATTTAAAATTTTCAAAAAATAGGGTCACCGGCCTCGTTTGGGCGCTACGGCTCCTGGAAGCTGCCATACAAATCCCATATAAAATAATGTTTGTTATTGCATACGCGCACTGTTTCCCCTTAAAAATTATTACCCTAGTGTTTATAAATAGAAATTATTAATCTGTGATAATGACATTCTTCATTCCCTTATGTTTGTTTTCTCGTTTTCGCTTATGCAATAAAGCATCGTATTGACATTTGAGGGGAAATCTCGGCAAGCCTCGATGTTCCCCTCAAATGTCAACAAAATCACATTATGAGTTTGTGTGTGAGTGTATTTTAACGATATGGGTGAGTGAGGTATTCAACTTCCATTAGAGTTTTTGATATTTTTCGGTTTTTCTCGACATGAGTGAGGTCATCGAATGGGGCTTCCTAGGTTAATGGGATTTTTGTGGATTTCTGTAGCACTTTTCAACTTCCATCAGGTTTTCTGATATTTTTGGGTTATTCTCCACATGATGTTCAGATCCAAAACTACTGATATCACAAAAACCCTTTTAAAAGGAAAATATGACGCAAGTCGTTTTTTTTGTATATTTTCACATTTGATTAAAAAAATGCGTCACAAATGCCGGAACCACCAGCGTTATAGCTTTTCTGTTCTTTCAACTTTCACACCGCAACTAACTAGTGCGAGAAAGTTATATGGAGCAAATATAGACGAAAAACCATCTGCTTTCGTATATGGCCAAGATACTCACTCCGTTCCACTGGTCCCTGTGGCCAGACCTTGCTATACTTGCTGAGATATTCGCGAAAAAATTTCACTGACTCTCAAAAATCCATGTCCGACCTAAACTTCTTCGACCACATCTCCGAAACTACTTGACCGATTTTGCTCATCTTCGAACTTGAATCATGAAAGGCGTGTATCTTTCAGGGAAAAAAGTTTAGGCTGATGGGTTGAGCCGTTTGGAAAAAAGTGGAGACGGACGGACAGAAAGACTTTTTTTTTATTGCTGATTCGTCATCTCTAGACGATAATAGATGCATCGCCCCAACTCCCATCTCGATCTGCCCCATGTTACAATAAAATTGTTTGTAGTAAACGTATAGGGCCTTTGTACTTCGTACGGGTCCAAAAATTAGTCAACACAAAACAATTAAATGGATGAGAGCCATTTTTAGAGCGCTGCGAGAGGTATCGACGGCTGAGTGGCTAGCTAATTCAGCCAACTGAATTGAGAACTATACAAAACTATTATTTCTCAACTCAGTGAGAAAAGTCATTGTCTTTGTTGAGAATAACGTTACAGGTACCTCATTGATAATTGTTTTTAGGCACATAATGCGTATTACACTATACCTCTAGCGAAATAGTAATTGTTGATTATGTACGAAGGTAGATTAACGCACTTGATATGAACACATCGCGTACGTTAAGCCACCAGCATACGTTACGTGTATCAAACAACGTTCTTTTATTCAGTTATTTTTATTAAATTCGTTGTCACCTCAACTATGACGTTTTCATTTTTGCTCGCAAAAGAACAGAAAATGACAGGAGGGTAAAAAAGTCCGAGCAAAAACGACATTCAAATATGTCCCGATTCAGGACTCCTGAAACAGCTTACTTTTGGATCCCAATTCTTTGAGAAAATCTGGCATTTTTTGTCCGTCTGCACGAATTTTTTGTTTTTGCATTTTTCTCTTATTTAGACCCCGAAAAGAAAATTAAACCAACTGCCGGGTCAAAATTCGACTTCGTTCTTCATGCGGAGCTAAATACGGTTCTTGTGGAATGATTTTCTCATCCTCTTTTTTTTTGTCTCAATTCGATTAGGCTCACTGCAAAAAATGTCATTTGCAAGTCTTTGTGTAAGAAGATCTTTTAAGCATACGCCTCCGGCTCGTTAGAACAGCATTCAGGACTGATGCTGGAAAAGCCAATTTAAAACACCTAGTTGCGAAATTGTGAAATAAAATTGATTTTGATAAGAAATTAGTGGTAATTCATTCACATTGACGTTGAATTTAAAAAAAATAGGGTTTCGTGGAAGGATGTAGCTCAGTTTCTAATTTAATACGTAATACCTGATTGAGCTTCTTAGAGACTGGAAGTGTCCCCATAATTGAGGACGCGTTTGCACGTTGGATAGACATCGAAATGCGTTGGACCAGGTAGCTGTGAGAACGGGAATCACCTCTTATGTCGTTTAGCCTCGGACCAATTCTGTTAATTAATTGTTGAGCTTTCTTCGACCAGCTTCCCAGCGTTTCTACAGCGAAAGCATTAAGAATATAATTATCTGCTTCTAGCTCGCGGCATTTATTGTGTTTGTATGCCGATGCTAGTTCGGCTGTTCGTCCGGCTTGAGCTGAAGAAATTCGGACGTGGCTGTCGGCTAAAGCATCCCAGCAAGTAGCGTCCCAAACTAAATGCCGGCCCCGAGACCATGACACCAGCGTTAAGCCATCGGGCTTCTTCCCATTGTCGCGACAAAGACCGGGTGGTTCTAAGATTGATGGAACGTTGATGGAATTCAGAGCGTGACATAGGATTCCATTCAGGTCTGAGTGCCTAGATGATCTACCGGCGCTCTTTTGACAGCTTAGCCAGTGAGTGCAGCGAAGCATAATATCAACTTACTGAAAAGAAAAGTAAGAAGCGGTTCAGGTTAGTCAATTCTTCTGCAGAAATAATGTTGTATCGCCTCGTGTTCGTCCAGGTATTCGGACTCGTCATGGTTCACTCAATTTTATTATCTCAATGTCAACAGAAACTTCTGGCATCGGAAGCAAGAAAACAATTACTGAGTTGTTTCATAAAGAAGCAAAAGATGATATCAACGTTGTTCTATCACGTATGACTTCATTGGAGGATTCCATTCAGTGTATTCACAACTTCAACAGACCTACGTCGCGCAATGAAGTCGTACGGGTGTGAAATGCCGAAATCAGCCAATACAGTTCGAAGAATCGTGACAGGTTTTTCTGTAAGTTTACGTGAACAATTGAAGGGCAAGATACAACAGCTCATAGAAAATGGTGCTCGGTTTGCCATCAGGCACGATGAGTGGACGTCTACGAAAAATCGACGTTACTTGTACATCATGTTGCCCTACGAAAAGGTTCGATTGTTGAATATCGGGCTCATTCGAATGAAAGGAACCATGAACGCTGAAATTATCAACCGAAAAATTGAAGAGCGTCTTCTGACGTTCGGTTTATCGGTGGACCGTCATATAGTCTGTCAAATGACAGACGGCTGCAGTACCATGAAAAAAGTTGGACGCATTGCTAAAATGTGAGCAGCAACTTTGCTTCTTCTTCTTCTTCTTCCTTAGCCTTTTATATCCACTGCTGGATGTAGGCCTCCCCCATAGATCGCCACTTTTTTCGGTCCATTGCCACTTGCTGCCACGTCGTGCCTGCCGTTCTTTTGATATCG